>OY787663.1:29123329-30337609 GCA_963678985.1 Spisula subtruncata | reverse complement strand
TATCCTATATGCATATATTATTGGCTACGTAAATTTATGGTGCTTGGCCTACTGTGGTACATAGAAATCTAGGGTATTTTATACCATGGCAAAGTGTTGTATATGAGATTGTTTCTACACTTTTTTCCGCGCTGATTGCTGGCTACGAAGATCAATGGTCTAAAATTATTTTACCTTTCAAAGTTCATTGTGTTGAGGGCATATTATTTTAACGAGGGCGCTGAAATATTTAACGTCAATATTTATGGCACCGATTAAAATCGAACAAAGGATTGTTTCGTTTAAAAGTACAGAACTTTAGTACAGAATTGTTATTTATAAAACAGGGGGTAAACCATTGACATTATATTTATTATAAAATAGTCGGCAGTTTATTTTATGTCGGTTTCTTTTACTTTATATGGCATACTTTTAAGTTTATACGTTAAAGGCCTTTCTTGGTTATCAGCGGGATATATTGGTTGATAGGTGTTAAAATCATAATCATATAATTATGATGTTATCAATATCAGATTATACCATGTGATCAGCAGGTTAAAGTTCCAAATATTGTTTATACCAGGAACACTAGCTAAAGCTCAGTTGGTGGTAATTACCTAGATGGTCAAATGTATGATAGGTTCTGTATTCACAAATGTATATGCAGTATACTTTAGCAATATTATTGAACATGACTTGATAGAGCTGGAGATACAATGGTCTCTGACATTGTGTAATAATTATTTATGTCTTTAAAATAATGGCTGGTTTCATCATAACATATTATATTATGGGTCATTAGCTAGAAAAATGTGAATACATGATCAATAGTTATGTATGAAACGAAGAAACGCATGTACCATACTCCATACATGATTGTTTCAATTAGTAGTACTTCGGCATATTTGTTTCACATGCTCACTGTGCTCAGTGTAATGTTGTTCTATTGTCCAATTGCTCCTGTCATGCTTATATATCAGGACTTGGACACCGGAAAACAGCCAGGATAAGCACAGGCTATAAAATTACAAAGCGCATGGTATAATTTATTATACGTACCAGAATTTCCGGCTGACCTGGCTTTTTGCCGTTGGTCAAGCCATTTTGGGAAACTCTATAAACACAAAATTGGCACACAATGCTATTCAGCACTGTTGTTAGATACAAGTGATAGGTGTATGCTAATTGATGTTGTATGCTACTGTATAAGATATATTTGTTCCACATTATTTTTTATCTGTGTAACAATCATCTCTTCTCAATGTATACATAATTAATATTTGATGACACAATTGTCTGTGTGTATAGTATAATGATATATCTTCGCATTTTATATTCTCAAAATATAAAAGCATAATCTGGTCTGACTTTCTGTAAATTTTATTTCTTAATTAAATATCAATAAAAGATATCATTGAACTGAGCAATTTTGACTATAAAAAGTGATTAGGAAGATTTTCCGTCCTGCTAATGGAAACTTCATTCTCTACTATTCTATAATTTCTTTTTTGTGACATTGGGTCATCCTGCATATTTTTGGGTGGGGACTTGGAATTTTTATTGTTTCTTTGTCTTAATTATGTTTGCATTGCTCAGGGTAGTTGTGTTATGGTGTTTCTGATTTCTGTGCTCGGCAGGTTGAGTGCTACCTTCCCTGACTAATTTTCAAATCATCAAATAACAGAATGAAGTTTTTGAGACCTAACATTTTTCCAAGATATATCAAATTAATAAAATATCTTAATATTGTCCGATTTTGTTCAAACAAAGTGTATTTCAATCAAAATAAAATGTAGTTTTCTAAAATAATTAAATCAATGTTCTCACTTTTCTTTCCAGATATTAAATGTTTTAAAAACAACTTCTTTAAAAATCAAATCCAAGATGTTATCAGACCCCCTAACGATCACTGGTCACTGACTGGGAACATTCCAGATGGTCACCCACAGTCTGTCTGCCACTGTAATAATTATTGCAATTACTACCCCAGTAGCCTTTATTAACACCTATCAGCCAGAAAGTTTCCAATGGAAACTGGGCAGTATCAAGAAAGGCCTTTAAGCATTCGGTGGAAGAATCTTCATTTTGATAAAGGCTGGTATTTGGCGCTAACTTAAGTCTGGTCCCATGATTATAAACATTGGTGAGGGAAGTTCCATGTTCAAACTCAAACGCATACTCCGTACTCCAATTGGAGAATGCTCCTACAAAAAATTGCTGTTACTTCTTTATTACTGAATGGAAACATATACTGTGGGGGTCATTTTCTTAGCTAGATCATTTGCTACGGGTTGGTGTTGGTTTTGAAGCATAATTGTAAAGAAAGCTGTTTTTCTAGTTTGAGCATGGAGCATGGAGCATGGAGCATGGATTTCATCGTTTGAGTACGAGAACATGTTTATAATCACGAGACAAGGTCTGGTGAGATGATCTGCCTATGTCTGCTTTCCCGGCCGCCAAACCCACAGTTTGCTTGCTTAGAATAAAAGGTCGTTAGTACAAAAAACATATTTTGAGAAAACAAAAACAAACTGTATGCCATATATACTCTTTACTTAAGTCGAACTAGCGATACAGTTAGTGCCAAACCAAAGCCTATAGTATACTCGGGCTTTGATGTTATGCAACAATGTAATGAGTTTTTTAATGAAAGGTGGAAACTACCGAGCGTTGACGCCGACTGAAGCATTAATAATCTATAATAAAACATTACTATGTGTTGTCAAAATGTTGTATGCTCAATTCTCACTTCATGAACACTAAATTGTAATAGCGACACCACATGTAACGTTACACAAAAGTATCAACATATTTAACTCTATCATAATTTGTTTGCAGAAAACAGTGAGACAACTTGTCACAGAAGGTATTGTTTTAAATCGCAAGTATTCCTGTTATATGGAGACTGAGCAGTCATAGTATTCTGCTACTGGCGAACAAGCAGCTTTCTAGAACTATACAGAGCGTCAATCAATGTACAGGATTGTATATCACAAACTGCAGTTTTTAATTCCCGAATGTTTCATCCATTCAATAATAATATTTAGACTCGGTGTATTATATTGAATGGGTGAAATGTTTTTGGAAGTCAAAACAGTTACGGTAGTTTGTGATATGTGATCAATGGCACATAAGTCAGTTCAGTTTTTAACTACTTTGTTGTGTCGTAGTCTGTGACCTTTCGCTGTCGATAAAGGTACATTTACGGTATGCATGTAATTCGTTTTAGCTTACATTTTAAGATCCATCCTTTTCGTTTCAGTGTTTTCCTTTTAAATACATTCCACGTTATGCTACATCTGTCGAACGTTGAATTCCTTCATTGTCAAGTTAATTACATGTACAAAAATCTTTAAGGTGTAAGTTTAAGATATCTCGAAGGACCGAATCTTCATTCAAGTATTATTAATCAGATTGGGAATGACTTGGCGAATTTGACAATACCCTCACCTTATAATTGGCATAGTTTAACAGTCGATATCTTGCCTATATTTATGACCCCGGTTTTATGTTTTCATAATCGGAGAGAACCACGAGACGCTCAGACACAAAATTGAAATACCAATATTGCACGATTTGCTCGCGGAAATTGATATAATCAAAGCAAGTACTTTGTAATAAAAATTATATTCATGCTTAAAGGTCAAGATCATGTCACATTTGCAAAGCTATAGGTGTATATAGTTCAATTTTGAACCCTGAGCCATGACCTTTTCTAAAGACGATTCTATTTGGGCGGGTAACCCGTGATTTATTGATTTCAATAGTCATGGTTTAAAGATATGATACTTACTAATATGTGTAATTTATCAATTAGCAATTTAACACAGTTAGTCAATGCCGTAACAAGCTTTATCGGCAAATTGATTAAACTTTAAAAGTGCAGTCACGGCTCAATGCTCGAAATCGAACTATATCATTTTATATGTGTACTACTTACCTATTTCTAAAAACGAACAGATTTTGTCTAAAGCAGAGTCCATATTCTTTGAGCGTTCTTCCAATTTTGTAACGTATATCTGTTCCCTAGGGAAAACTTTCAAGTAGTCTTCTAAATGTTCGGAGTACGCTCCTATAAGCATACGATTCTGAAAGTAAACCATAATAATTGATTTATCTCATATTTTACACTTCAGAAATCATTCCAACATGATAATAGCTTTATCTCATATTATACACTACATAAATAATTCCTTGATAATAGATGTATCTCATATTATACACTACATAAATAATTCCTTGATAATAGATGTATCACATATTATACACTACATAAATAATTCCTTGATAATAGATTTATCTCATATTATACACTACATAAATAATTCCTTGATAATAGATTTATCTCATATTATACACTACATAAATAATTCCTTGATAATAGATGTATCTCATATTATACACTACATAAATAATTCCTTGATAATAGATGTATCACATATTATACACTACATAAATAATTCCTTGATAATAGATGTATCACATATTATACACTACATAAATAATTCCTTGATAATAGATGTATCACATATTATACACTACATAAATAATTCCTTGATAATAGATGTATCACATATTATACACTACATAAATAATTCCTTGATAATAGATGTATCACATATTATACACTACATAAATAATTCCTTGATAATAGATGTATCTCATATTATACACTACATAAATAATTCCTTGATAATAGATGTATCTCATATTATACACTACATAAATCATTCCTTGATAATAGATGTATCACATATTATACACTACATAAATAATTCCTTGATAATAGATGTATCTCATATTATACACTACATAAATAATTCCTTGATAATAGATGTATCACATATTATACACTACATAAATAATTCCTTGATAATAGATGTATCACATATTATACACTACATAAATAATTCCTTGATAATAGATGTATCACATATTATACACTACATAAATAATTCCTTGATAATAGATGTATCACATATTATACACTACATAAATAATTCCTTGATAATAGATGTATCACATATTATACACTACATAAATAATTCCTTGATAATAGATGTATCACATATTATACACTACATAAATCATTCAAACGTTGTAATAAATTTTTCACATATTTTATTCAATAATCAGTCAATACACTTTTAATGAATTATATACACATAAAGCCATTAGAAACAGATAAAATACAATTCGTTCAAAGTTAAATGATAACGGTTATAAACGTTTGCTCGTCTCATAGATAAAATATGTTTATCAAGGTTTAACTGGATGTAGTCCTCGCTATTCTTTCGAATGGGAGAGTCCCCCCATTAGTATTACTTATTGAATGGACAGCACTTGTTTTAGAACTGTTAACATGATAATATGTACAATAAAACTTTTCAAGAAACATAACTGAACTTGTCATCTAGTTTGACAGTAACTGTAAAATATGACATTTTTTTTGAATAATTACATTGTATTCATTAGGAATTTGATTCAGTTGTTGATGTCACCCACGAAATTACATTGTCTTGAATATTAATGCGTTTACAGTAGTACTTGTTTAACTGCAACAAAATACAAATGCATAATGTAACAAATAAGATAAAAGAAAACTTGAGAGTAGCTATCAATATTCCAGGTACGAGTACTTAGTTTTTACTTTGAAATGACACCATTCATAAGTTATCACAGGGTTTCAGCTTTAATAAGCCAACGAAACATGCGTATAGTTGACTTGCAAATATCACAGTCTCAGGTTTTAATGGTGTATTATATTAGCACAAACGACAGTAAAGTGCCTTTTGCCATAAACGACAAGTACCATGGGAAAAATCAATACATGATCAAAGAAATAAAACAAATACAATACAAGTAAATGTACAATTCTCCAGAAACAAAGAAATATATTCTTCATGTTTTATTCGTAGGGAAAGAATATTTTAAAGTTTGTTTGTACATGTGCATGTTTTCAGTTCTGAAGCAGGCCTTTGGTGGAAATATCAAACAGTGAGAAAAACAAGAGTAATTAGAGAAATATACGTATAGATTTTTTTATAAACAAAGGAAGTGTTTTTTTAGAATATCTAATGCAGGTGGTAAGGTGACCGTGTGGATAACAATCTTGCCACCGAGCAGGTTATGTCTGCGGACCGAGATGCTCCTGGTTCGAATATCGGTCGGGATACTTGGTCATTTATAATAGCAAGATTCACAGAGTGCTCGCTACCCAAACTAGTTGGTAACATAGACAGTGTTGTGTGTATATAAATGCTGTGCACAGGGCACATATGGTAGCGCACCGGATTGTCTTTATCATACAATCGTTTCCTCTCTTCCCTCGAGATCTTAGGTCATTGTAAAATTAGACAGACTTAAAACTTAATGGTCACGTACGAATGTCACTACATATTTCAGTAAGACTTCTCGGATAAGATATTGTACACACAAGCTGCAGTAATTTATATTGCTAAAAATGGTTCACTATTCAACACAAGACACGTTCGCTATTAAAACCGCCATTTGTCAGGTCATGTTGATGTTACAATCTATAAAATACCTTAGAAAAAAACACATAACTTACCGCGAATAGATCAATACAACGTTTCATGTTGGTGGTATTTTTACATCGACGGTGGAAATCTTGTATCATTTGGACAACTCTAGAATGAAACAAGGTTGGTGAAGCTCGTCGCTCAAAATGTTTGAAATCAGAATAAGCCCTGCAAACAAAAAGTACAGTAAATAAATTGTATAGAAGTTAAGAAAAGTTACAAATTTCGTGGGCTTTGACAACCAGAATAACTATTGAGAGAGAAATAGCCTTAAAAAATGACAAAATGGATATTTTTGAAAATAAATATAAAGTGTTAAATTATTAAGACCAGAGGTCATTGTTTGATTTTTATGCGCTGTGTAACCTTTTTCTACCTGTTTTCTGTTGAATAAATAAGCATGATTGTAAAGTGGGGATAACAAGTATTGAGAGATTACATTAATATATTGAGATTTTTCTTAAAATGTATGTATATGATAATTTATTTTCGATGATATATGTATATAATCTCTTTGTACAAATGTTTGATTATATTGAATAAAAAAAATAAAATCGTGGGCTTTTTTCAGCCACCCCGCCCTGGTCATTGGGCTACATATGTTCGTGTCTCCCTGTGGAAACTATTTCTCTCCTGAAAGTAAAGCATGTGGGTTTTTCTTGTTCAGAGAAATTAACCATTGGTCGAGACGTTCCCGAAGCACACGCCCATCTCTTACTGTAGGCCGCCGCTCCACATGTGATACATGTATGTTATATATACTTATACAACAACCAAGTAAGACCATAGGGGAACACTCGACTATTTCTAAAGATTTCGTCAACCATATTTTATGTTCATTCATTTTTATATATTTGTAACAAATTTATAAGTAAATGTATATTATATACATTTTATTATAACAAAACACAGGCGCGACCGTGGCCACGTGGTTAGGTCGACCGCCTAGGAAGCAGGAGGTTGAAGGTTCGAATCTCGGTGGAAGGCGGGGTTGAACTGAAGTAATCAGTTGGTGAGACTACAGCTATAGTTAATGCATGGTAACTATAGGCCCATCTTTGCCAGGCGCCGGACAATACATGTACGAGAAGGGATTCGAGAAGGTACCGTATGCATGGACGATCAGTGTCGCACAAGTCACAATGACTGGCCCTAGTCAATAGGAGTGACACTATAATCAACAAACTTTACCTTATCCTGGCTTCATGTATATTAATGATTAACTTACATGCGTCATTTATTCTTACTATATCGCTGGTGTTACATTTAGCTTAAAGTAACACGAGATGGTGCTATAAGAACTATGTTTTTTTATGTTTATACCAGCAAAATGAAACTAATTATGATGTCGTAAATGAGTTATACAAGGTGCGGAGATGTCACTTCTATAATACTGTTATATGTTAGACGTTTATATTTGCCTGGTGTGGTATGACACACTGATCTTGCCACAAGTAACAGTATCATTGATAAAGACAATTTGAAAACGATTTTTTTTGTAAAAATTATATTTTTCTTAATATAAATTAAAAAAAATTTTTTCGTTTTCTTTTTGTTTTCAACGACACAGTTATAGATCTACAACGACCTTTGAAATATGACCCCTGGACCAGTCCATATACTAAGGTTGAAACGATATTTACCGTTATTTTATGAAAAAATACGGATAGGTTTGAGAAAATCTCCCTTTACTTCTAGTTGGCAACGTGGCTTAGTGGATAAACTGTTCTCATATCAGGAACATACTTTTATATAGACTGTGGGTTCGAGTCCTCTGCCATATACTCATTTTCAATAATTACATTTCTATTTTAATTTTTTTATCGTTTTACGTTCATATTTTAATTCTTAATATTTGATTAATTCTATGTTTTATAACTAATAAAAAAACGCTTTGTTTCAATTACATTAATTTAGTCTGGATATTGTATTTATTGCGTCATTGGCTTCGCTGCAATCGCCATTTTAACAATTTTCAGTAGAAACGTCAGAATTAGCTAATGGTACTATGTTGTCAGTTGTCTATGTGGTGCAGCGGTCATAGTACATCGCTATCAATCATCTAATTTGTTCTTTCCAGTGTGAGTTCGGACCCACTAACGAACCGTTTTTTATTTAATAAACTTATGCTTACATTAATGCTATATACATACATTGTATTACCTGATTATGATCACATATCATTATATTTTTTCTATTCATAGTTTGCCGAGCAAAAATTAAAAAAATATATAGAGGAATGGGATTCGAACTATTTCGTTCAGTTTTGAAGTATACATATTCACAGCAGCTTAGCCGACTGTGCTATTCACTCTACTAGATTTGTCAATTCTTAATTCACCGTTTATTACTAAATACACCCCTATAACCTGGATTACTCGAAAGTTAAAAGTACATTTACGCCCGAGTGATTGTTGTAGATCTATATAGTTCGATTTCGAGCATTGAGCCGTGGCTGCACTTTTAAAGTTTAATCAATTCGCCGATAAAGCTTGTTACGGCATTGACTAACTGTGTTAAATTGCTAATTGATAAATTACACATATTAGTAAGTATCATATCTTTAAACCATGTCTATTGAAATCAATAAATCACGGGTTACCCGCCCAAAAAGAATCGTCTTTAGAAAAGGTCATGGCTCAGGGTTCAAAATTGAACTATACCTGTGAACATATGTGACGCATGTATAAGGACAACCAATCAGATCGCATCATATTCAACTCTAGGTCTGTAACAAGCGAAATGCGATACAACACCGATTGTATGTTTTCATAGTCGTAGTCGGGGAGTATCACGAAGACGCTCGAGATGTAATAGAAACACAAATTTGAAATACCGATATCGCACGATTTGCTTACGGAAATTGATATTCAAAGCAAGAACCGTGTTCTATATTCTTGCATAAAGGTCAGTTTTAGGTCAATATAGCCAAGCTTATAAGTGTGAATTATATTATTTTAGCGTTATTTACCTTGTGACTGGGTTGCGTAGAGTGATTAATTAGAATTTAATTGAAACATATATTTGAAATACCGACATCGCACGATTTGCTTGGCGAAATTGATGTATTCAAAGCAAGAACCTTGTAAAATATTCTTGCATAAAGGTCAGATTCAAGTCAATATATCCAAGCTTATATTGTATTATATTATTAGCGTTAGGTACCTTGTGACGGGGTTGCGTAGAGTGATTAATATTTTAGCACCGGGATTAAGGTGGTGAATGACTTCTGCATTTGATGTAAACTTCTGTGACGGTGCTTTCCAGTAATGCACAGTGCACCATATGGTAGAAGGACTAAAGTCACCTGAAGATAAAGTATTTTACACTTAAATGTCAAATGCCATACATTCAATTTATAAAAACAACTCATAATAATAGACCTTAATGAGCACGTACATTCAATTTATAAAAACAAATCGTTAGAATAGAGCTTAAAGGGAACCGAACTACAAGGGGTGATCAATATATTCAAATACACCATGGTATATATTTTGGTAATAAACAATTCGATGGCTTAGTATTAGAAGGTCGTAACTACCAAATCGATATTTTGAGAAAACACGGAAAAACTGTCTGACATTTAGTCTTTACTTATGGTAAAACAAACTTTTACAACTTCATTTTGGTCAACATGACAAGTTCAATTTTTATGAAAATGGGCTCATAAGAAGCACCTTGTGATGCTTATTCTAAATATGTATGCATCTTAAAAATTCGTAAGTGGCACTTACGACCTTCTAATTCTAAGCCATCTAATTAGGATATAACTACACTATACAGTCTTCCTCATCCTAAAGTTATAAACTGTATATTTTTACAAAATATCAATTTATGATTCAACTTGATGATGAAATCTTATTTGAAAATTTCCCATAAAAATGACATGCAAATCTTAGCTTTAAAACAAGCTAAGCTAATCATGTGTATTCACATTTCTACATGGGGATTGTACGGTGTCACGTTAGGATCATCGCAGCATATATGTAAAAACAATTGGAAACCAAAACACGAAAGTCGATAGTACGATAGTGAAAAATCGATAGTGAAAAATCGATAATACGATGAGGAAAACTCGATAGTACGATATTGAAAACTCGAAAAGTCGATAGTACGATAGTGAAAATCTGAATATTTTACAACTTGTGGTAGATCCTCTATTTCATGTACTGAATGTATAATATAGAATCAATACTTACCCAGGATTGCGTCATGGTATCCATCATGCCCGCTTGGAATAATGTCCGTGGATATAGCTTTCTCAAAATAATGTAAGTAACCCGAAAGCTTTGCCTTTGACTTATCTACAAATTCAATGATGAACATTAACTATTTAAAGAGATTGGACAGTCAAGATTCATTGGTTATTTCCGCTTACAATTCTGTTTTTTTTTGCAATGCATAAATGCCAAAGTATTGTGACTGATGTATAACAAATATGGCGTGTTTTCACCAAATCTCTTTTGGCATATATTTGTAGTTGCATTTTTGCCACGAAAAGGCAAATATAAGACAACAATTGTGTCGCACTTTATGTGTCGTAATTTCGCTTTTTCGCTACTAGAAATCAAAAATGCGGAAACATGAAATGTAAGTTATCACTTCATGGATAGGAATGCGGAAACATGAAATGTAAGTTATCACTTCATGGATAGGAATGTTTCCATACATGGAAATAAATGTAATACATTATACTAGAAGGAAAAAGTCACGCAGGGTACCCAGAAGACAACGTACACATACGAGTTAGAAATCGTTTGTAAATTATCAAACATGTGTGTATTGTTAACACACCTGCGCTTAGTCAGAAGAACATTTCATCATGGTATTCGGATATGTCGAGTACTATGCTTATCTCGAGCATTTGACTTGACCCTTTCAGTCCTCGAGATAACGAAGTTTTAATGTATTAATTTCTTAAATACAACTACATTTTATGTAATGTTGCTTTATGTGTCGAAAGTTGGTTAATTTAATTTAGACAATTACTAAACCATGTGCATATGGAAACAGAACGCCACCGCAAAGTTGCCTTATTTTGTCGAAGTCGTAGTCCGATACTTAATAAGGCAACACAGTGTTATGGAAAGCCCAGCTTTCGGCACTTCACTTTGGCCAACATGATCATCTCTGTTGTTTTTACTAAATTAAAAATATAACTGACTTATATAGCTTGACCATTTTTTACGAATTATGCATGAAGTCTATTAGTTTAATCTGGTAGGGCTATCCCCTGTTGAATAAAATCAATGTGTACACATTGTACATGCAAATCTAACTTACTTCTGAACCGTGTTTTAGCTATCCACTGGATCTCTTTTTTTACTGTTGACGATATCTTTGGATGTCTGGTCAGCCGTCTATGTAAATCAGTTGTGCCACATTTAGGAGGACCGACTAAATAAAAGTATGGTAAGCAACGAATTGCAGATGAATTACCGACAGTTGCCTCTCGCCAGCAAGGGTTCTTGAAGTTTTTTAGAAAGGACAATTGTTCCTGTAACGAAGGAACAAAGGGTTCCAAATCACAATTATAATTAAGTCAATATACATTACACTGTAATACATGGTCTGTTGACGTATGAACAACCCTGAAATCAATTAGATTATTTTTTACGTGACTACCTCGACGCTCTTACCAAGAATGGTTACTACCCATGATACCTTTGTGTGTAAAAGGTCACAGTTTTTTCCGGAACCGACTAAAACACTGTCCGAAAATACTCTATACTTTTTTGATACCAGTTTAACTTCAGTTTAGTCAATAAGACATGTTCCTATCGTGATTCGGATGCCCAATAGTAAAGGTAAAAAGGTAAAGTGTTTGTTAATTAGAGTCTTACACATATTATAAGGGTCAGCCATCTTGGCTTACGAGACACTTATCTTTCTTGGGCACAGTAACGTACCTCCCGAATCCCTTCTCGTATTGCCGGGCGCTTGGCAGATATGGGCCTACCTATGGTAACCATTCTTTAATTAGGTGACGGCTCACTAACCGGACATGTCAGTTCTAACCAAGCTTCCAATGAGATTCGGTCATTCGACCGCCTGTTCCGAAGGCGGGCGACATAACCACTCTGCCATGTATTGATCATATGTGGTAGTAAGATGCACTTGCGACTTTCCTATTCTAAGCCATCGAATTAAAACATATTTATTTAGATATACGTATGTGCAAGATCATACTAATCATACATACAGAACAAACCAACCAAATAAGATAGTGAATTACCGTTTCTTCTGGGGTTTTGTCCTTCCTGTGATAAACGGTTTCCTGGTAATTTGAAAAGTCAGATTTATATAACAGAGAGGTACTTCTTGATTGGCTGGAACGTGACGTTGGTGGAAATGAAACATTTGAAATATCAACTGCAGTCGATGGATCTAAAAATAAAATATTTATAATTTTATATAACATATACTGCAAGGATTTGCCCCACATCCAGTAGCCTTTTATCTTTTTCATGATTTTACAGAAATTATTTTACCCATGCGTACTCCTTGCACAGTTTTATCTTATCGCGCTATAAAGCCGAGCACCTAACTGACACAGACGTGTCACTCTTGTTCCTGCAGGAGAACGACCGAGACATACATGGTGGAGGGCATTGGAGAAAGAAATGACAAACAAGGACTACACATGAAACGTATTGCAGTCACAGACAAAGCATATAATGAGATGGAAAGAAATTATCTCTCATAAGAGTGACACACGCTTAGGCCTTATCAAATCGTTTCTTTGTTTGGCGTCCGAGGACGGTTAGGTTTGAGCATCTTGAGAAAGAAAACCAATAATGTTACCCCTTATATCTTCATAATTCATTGAGCTATTGCTTCTATACGTGTTCGCCATCATGTCCCTTATCATTAAACTGCAGCAGTTTTCATACAAACAAGTTTTCAGTGATTTCAGTAAGTTATTATGATTGACAATGCTTGAAAGCTATACCAGATCTTGTATTTGTAAGCCATATGAAGATGAGGACACAGGTCGTTATGACATTTTTTCGAGAGTTTTTTTGTCTCAGAATAACTAGAAAGCTAGATAGGATTTCGTACTTGAGGTGGGCGCTAAACAAAAAAAAGATTTGATATGGCCTTAAGTCAAGTAAGTCGAGAAGCTCAAACACACGAGATGTAACTCTCAAGTAGCTATAGAATAAACCTTGTTGATATATGAGGCGTACCATCGGCACTTTACGATTGATCTACAGATGTCTGATTCCTAACATGATATGTCTACATACTCTTCTTGTGAAAAGAATATGATTACACGTGAGATGAATAATATAATCAGAACTGAGATATTAATGTACCAGTCAGTTGTAGCCACGCCCTCATCCCCGGGGATGGGCCGGGATTTTTCTTTTGGGTCGTAAAACCTCCGACCACCACGGCCCTGTCGGGGACAGCTGATGGTAAAATACCCGGTATTTCCCCACCCCATGGAGAAAGTCCAACAGTGCGGGGGAAACTGGAAGTTAAAACCACGGCCGTTTCCCCCGGCTGTCCACTGCTTATCCCCAGGTTGGGGACCGTGGATGCAAATGACTGGTGCATCAATAGAGAATCTCGCATGAGTGCTCATTACATTCCAGTTATTAAACGAATGCAACAATATGACAGCAGACTTTGCCTTTGTTTTTTGTTTATTAAATAACTTTAGCCAACCGAAAGATAATGCCCATTCAAATGAGCGTGACGTCATGATGACGTCATGTGTCGGCCAAGACATGGATTGGCTTACGTTATGTCAAGCTAATTTGCATGTTTATGTAACAATCAGTGAGTGCCTTCTGGCACCCTCAGACCACAAGTTTAAGAAATAAAAATCTGTTCGTGTTTATTGTTGGTGAATAAAACACGGGCAGGAGTTCGGATGCGGAAAAATTAAATCACGAGTGCGTGGAACTTTAAACAAATTGTATGACCGGGACACATTCCATTATTATGAACTAGGTGACATAAGTGTCATTTGTTGCATATTAATCTCACGACTATCTGCTTTTCATTCATGTATTTGATTCTGTTCCACCCTTCTTTGATTCTTAATAATTGAAGAGCAAAGTTTTGACAGTTAGAAAATACAAAATGGCGTCTTACATTGGAACACATGTTGATTTCAAATTGGTATTTTGGGCTCGAGGACGATTGCATTCATATTCTGATTGTAGCATTACCTCGATTCAGGTTCTCTGCAAGTCATTATTGGGCTATTTCTTTCCTCTGGAGCTTTCTAAATGTTTTTATGTTTTGCACGTAACCGTGTTTTATTTGTCAATTATGTCACAAATACACAAAACTGCTTTATGTGTGAACAACTCATACATATATATTGATATATTGGATACTTTGTTTTGAAGTGTGTAAATATTGTTAAATTCGGTCCAGTATTCTTGATTATTTTGAGACTTCTATGTTTTGCATATGCTCGGTCATTTTGACACTATACATGATCCTTAAAGACAACACTGTTTGTATGAACTTTAATGTATAAAACTCAAGAAGTCAGAATTTGGACAAATGTTTATAAAACTGATTGGTCATAAAGTTTATCTAGAAAAGTTTAAGGTTGTTCCATGTGTCTATATGGAATATACATGCGTGGTTGTGCCTAATATAGCGTTATGTCCCTCTTGGGAAAAACTTAATCTCTCTCTATCTACCCTTATCTTAGTCGGTCTTCTTTTTGCGAACAAAACAAAAATCTGTATTCAGGGGGAGGGCTTACTTTGGGAGGGCTCTCGTGGTCGAAAATTTTTAAACTGTCAAATTGAATTGGTGCGATTTCCTGTTATATAACCATCGTTCTGCATGCAATACAAATCATGAATAATCTCACAGTTATTGACAGTGTTTCAACGTACGAAGTTAAAAAATTTGAGTCAACATTTCTGTATTTTGTTAATTAGTAATAAATTGCAAATTTTATAAATTTAAAAAATCACCATCAACTAAACCACATAATTTTAAATTATATGATAGTTATTAAAGAAAGATAGTGTGGTTTATCACCTGCAATCAATGAAGCATATAGTTTACCTAGACTATAAATCTGTCAAGTTCATCATGTTTATGATTGGAGGCTAAATCACACTGACCCTCATTGTTTATTTGGGGGGGGGGGGGGGGGGCTAGTTAACAAGAAATGTACATAATAGCGGATAAGTTAGAAATTTTAGGGGGCTCTTTTTATTTTATAAAATCGTATCTGGCCAGCCAGCTGGGGAGGGGGGCTAAAGCCCCCTAGCCCTCCACCTAAATATGTACCCGGGCCGGGGTCAAAAAAGATTTTATTGTTTTGCAACTGTGTTCAATAGGCATTGACCTGTTATATACAATGGCTTTATTTAAAGTTATAACTGGAAGAATAATACATTTTCAATGATTAGAAATCATTGGTTATTGTGTGCTACAAAACAATGGTGGTCACTAATATGACTTTTAATATTGACATCACTTGTTCACGTTTGTATATAATTATGTGATTTATATATAATTATGAAATAAATTCTAAACTCACCTGGTAAGTAAACTATTGGTTGTATCCATTGTGGGTTGACGATCACAGAAAATACTCCAAAAAATAAAACACCCACAGTTACTATTCCAATAAACACTTTGCGTCTTTTTGCCATGGTCTGATACAGTCTGTGACAATAAAAACATTAAATAGATAAATAGATAGATTTATTTCGGTAAAGCTTGTACATATACAATACAAAATGTATATATTTAAATGAATGTCAATACTAAAATAGAAAAATCCAAGCTGGTCGTATCGGTTTACACCACATGTATAAAATACACGCTCTTTAGTACGTTGGGGGTATAGATAAACCTTGTTTTGGAACCGTGACGGAAGATCACACTGTACAAATTGGTTTTCGTAAAGACAAAAGCACAACGGATTGTGTTTTTATCTTACAATCTATCATTAATAAGGTTTTGTATTCTGAAAATAAGAAATTATATTGTTCATTTATAGACTTTAAAAAGGCTTTTGACATGGTGTATAGAAATGGTATATGGCTTAAGCTATAAGATAGTGGTATATCCTGTAAATATGTTCATATGTTGATGTCAATGTATAATTCTGTTCAAATTGCTGTCAAATCAAACGGAAACCTCTCAGAACTGTTTGAAAGTTTAATGGGTGTTAAACAGGGTGAAACCTTATCACCCTTACTTTTTATTATTTTTATAAATGATTTGTCTACTACGCTACATGACGAAAATGCTGATATGTTTAGTTTAGAACAATTACAAATATTTATTCTTCTTTTTGCCGATGACACGGTTTTATTTTCGTATTCGGCAAATGGTTTACAATTACTTTTGAACAAACTTGAAGTATATTGTAGAAAATGGAACGCAACGGTAAATACATCAAAAACTGTTGTAATGGTTTTTAAGAAAGGGTCACGGTGTAAAAATGTTAACTTGTTCTATGAAAATGTCAAACTTACTAATGTTAAGAGATTTATTTATCTTGGTGTTACCCTATCCGCAAATGGGAGGTTTTACTACACTCAAAAACAATTGTCTGAACAGGCCTCGAGAGCTATATTTTCCTTATATTCTCTATTTGATAACGTGTCTCTCACTATTGATTACAAATTGAAGTTATTCAACTCTATGGTTTTACCTATTCTTCAATATGGTTCTGAAATATGGGGTTTTCATAAAGCTCCTGATATAGAAAAGATATATATATTTCTTTTTTAAAATGAATTTTAAAGCTCCGTTCCCAAACACCAAATATTATTGCATATAGCGAATTAGGATTGTTTCCCTTACATATATTGAGAAAAGTAAAAATTATCAAATATTGGTATAAAATTGTCAATTCTACAGATACATTATTGCACCAAGTGTATTTATGCTGCAAAAATACAGTTATATTAGACTCTTGGTATTGTAATGTGAAACAATTATTGAATACACTAGGATTTGGATATTTGTGGAACTCTGTTTCGCTTACTACCTCACAACTAAATAGTGTTTTAACCAGACTATATGACCAGGCTAAACAAAACATGCATAGTGAAATAAATAACATGTCAAGATTATCTTCATATAAACAATTTAAAACAACGTTCGAAAAAGTGTTCCAAGGTCCGAGTAGCGAACAGTGTAGAACCTGATCAGCTGGCACGGTTGTGTTGCGGCTGATCTGGTCAGCAGTGGTCGCAAAGGCATTTAAAATTCAGCAAAGGCATTTTAAATTGGCACGGTTGCGTGCCGGCTGATCTAGTCAGCAGTGGTCGCAAAGGCATTTAAAATTCAGCAAAGGCATTTAAAATTCCAGATCAGCCGATACGCAACCATGTCAGCTGATCAGGATCCACACTGTTCGCTGCTCAGTCAGTAGGTGGTGTTCCAAGGTCCGAGTAGCGAACAGTGTAGACCCTGATCAGCTGGCACGGTTGCGTGCCGGCTGATCTGGTCAGCAGTGGTCGCAAAGGCATTTAAAATTCAGCAAAGGCATTTAAAATTCCAGTGTAGACCCTGATCAGCTGGCACGGTTGCGTGCCGGATGATCTGGTCAGCAGTGGTCGCAAAGGCATTTAAAATTCAGCAAAGACATTTAAAATTCCAGATCAGCCGGCACG
Organism: Spisula subtruncata; assembly: GCA_963678985.1. Taxonomy (NCBI): domain Eukaryota; kingdom Metazoa; phylum Mollusca; class Bivalvia; order Venerida; family Mactridae; genus Spisula; species Spisula subtruncata. The sequence goes on along the minus strand of OY787663.1, from coordinate 30,319,470 downwards.
CAACCTTGTCAGCTGATCAGGATCCACACTTTTCGCTGCTCAGTCAGTAGGTGGTGTTCCAAGGTCTGAGTAGCGAACAGTGTAGACCCTGATCAGCTGGCACGGTTGCAGCCATGCAATATCTGGAATGCACTGCCAACAGCGCTCAGAGACAGTAAAACACTACCGTCCTTCAAGAAAGCGCTGAAAACGCACTATCTTAATAGAGCTTATTCATGCTGACTGTGTGTATGTTCCCATAAACTTGGCGCCCTATCAATGGGCCCAACGACCCACATGTTCCCAGGACTATAAGCCCCATCCACCTATTGGTAGATCCCTACTATTAAGTTTAGTAGGGCCCCGTCTACTGGGTTAAGTAGATCCCCGCCTACTGGGTTAAGTAGAGCTCCGTCAACTGTCTTCAATAGATCCCTACTAGTTTAGTAGCGCCCGTCTACTGGGTTAAGTAGAAGCCCGTCTACTGGGTTAAGAAGAGCCCCGTCTACTGGGTTAAGTAGAGCCCCCGCCTACTGGGTTTAGTAGGTCCTACTTTTATATTTTATGTACATTATATACTGTTTTAACCATGTATTAGTCATGATTGTACAGCACTTTTGAACGTGTGTATACATGAAAAAAGGGCTATATAAATATGGTATAATAATAATAATAATATTTAAAATTAAGCACTGTAAGGGTTAAAAATTGTTACTGCTGACACCATGATATTTTACAATGTACTTAGTCAACCAAAACACATATCAGCCGTAGGATTTTTAAAAAAATACCAAATGTTTATGACATCCGCATTATGCATAAAGGTACAAGTATGCAATCTCTAATGAGCTGGTATTTAGATTAAAATTTCACTCATAAAATATAGAATTTATAATCAAAGTGTTGTAATTTCAACAATAACTGAAAACTGAACATCAAATAAACGAATTCGGAAACAGTTATAGCTACATGTGAGTGAATAATTATTTTGTAATGAAACTGGTAATCTGACTATTTCGTATCATACTCACTTTATAGTTCGTCAATTGCTCCTTCAACTGTAGCACAATGTCTCATTAGTAACATGAAAACGAAAATTGTCGTTATTTGGCATTTCACAATATTATTCAGATTTGTAATGAATTATAAACTCACTGATTAATTGGTAATATTAAAAAAATTATAAAAAAATATACAATCGCTACGACTTTTCGTCCGACAAAAAAGCAACCAAATCAAGCTACAACATTTCGTCACGTGGCTTTTGTAATGGGTTCTGATTGGCGTAGAGCTACGAGATATAGCCCAAAATACGCGCCAGACTTCATACATTCGGAAAAGACGTAACAATTTGTTTGGAAATTTTGGAGCTACGAGGTTTGAGAACGACAGCGACGATATAGTCTTTATTTCCTCCAGTAACGGAGAGCATTTTACGGCAATATACATGAAATAACATACATATATGAGGAATCAGATAACGTATATATCCATGACATGTAACATCAATACGGCATGTTACCACGCATGTATCATATTGAAACAATGATACATATCAATAGATACACATGCTTAGAGATATTATATAGAAACAATACATATGTGATAGAGAAATTGTACATTACAGACAAACTCACATAATCATACAAGCATAAGCAATGCATGTGTCACTATTCTGTGATAAATATGTAATAAACGGTTCACTATATCATAGATTCAGGTACATACATTATGCACATGTATAGTAATCTTATATCCTTGTATATACGATAGTTTATTCCATAAGAATAGCAAACCTAGGTTTGTGTGAAGTTTATAGAACAGTAATTTCCAACTAGTGTAGTCAACTTCACGCTTAAGTATGAGTTTTTACAATTGCCTTTGGTTATTTGCCATAGGTTGCTGACTTTATCAGTATTTAAAATATCACCTAAAATGTCTGATTCATCACTATCAAGGAGTCTATCTATTCTATAACCCCTTTTCACCTGGGATAATCGTCGTCTCAAAAGGTGCTTCCATTCGTATTTCATTGGAAATGATGCTGCTATACAATATTCATGCAGTATACCTCTGTCTCATAATTTCGTGCCTTCTCATGAAATCCGTGCTTAGTTGAATTCAACTCTTGTATATGTTCTACATAGTTATTTTGGTGAAATTAGCCAAAAAAATCATCCAACAAATATCCTGGTGTCACACCGGTGGAAAGTACTTCCGGGTCGTAGTATGCTAAAATAGTCCCTTTAAAAAATTTGATATATGTCTGTTGAAGCACTGTTTTAATGTGGAAAATGCTGATTGTTGGCCAAATTACATGAATGTAGATCAAATATGACCTGCATGCTAACTTTTAAGAGTGTTTAATTGATATTCTTCTGAATTATCTTTCCCTGGCTGAAGACTGACAATGTATGTGTGCTTCGGTCAAGTCAGCTTTTGAGGCATGGAAAATAGCGTTGTCCTTCCAGAATCCCTGCAGTAGCTCGAAAACGAAACTATCGACATGCCATTTTCTCCAGCTTATTTTGGATAACAGGGATTGCTTTTTATGGAAACGGCCACAGAAAATCACCCGGAATGTCAGTGAAACGGAGGGAGAGATGCGAATTTGGGTCATTTTGCATTTATTCCAATGGCAGAAAATTCACCGGTGTGACACCTCCTTCATCAATTGAGGCCATTATTTTGGACGACACGCCATAGCTATCTCCTTGACGACCAGGAACGATACATCTAGTAATTATTCCAACTGATATTTTTAAACTGTTGTTAATGTTTTTGCATCCCGTTTTCATTACGCATTATTTTTATCATCTAAGGCTTTAATACTCAAACTGAATGCGTATTTTGATAAGCACTACTACAAAATTATCTAATCTAACTACAAATTTGAAATTCCATCACTTTGGGCCAAAATACTGACCCATTTTTACGGAGTCACGGATTTCATGGGAAACAGTCGCCAGGATTCTGAGCATCGATATTGACATTTAAAAGTTATGATTTTACGAGTTTTCGTGATCAATTTTAATTTTTTCTTTTTCTTATAAGTTAAGTAAACATTTTTTCTTCCGAAAACGGTGCAAACAATTTTAAAACTTGCATGGGCTAGTGCGCATATGTGGCTGAAACTGTTAAAGAGCACGGAGATACGAGACAACAGCATACATCGCAAATATTACGCTTTTGTAGTATCCGAAACACATCTGGCAAAAAGCCCAGTAGACATGAATCAAAATTCATGAAACGTATTAGTCGGCTATTAAACACTTGTTTTGCCAGACATTTGTTTGGTAGACGACACAATTAGCCTAGGAATTGTAGCTTCCTATATTCAATTATTGTTTCAAGTGAGATGCTAATGTACTTTTAACGTCCGGTGACTGTATGAACTACTGTGCTAACCCAAAGTAGAGTCGTTATTACATCATTATTGAGTGATACCATACTATAGTATACTGCATCTTTTGTAAATGTTTACATGCTGCAAGATCCTGACGTGGTCCTAAGTTCTTTAGCTGAACATATCAATTTTCGTGAGCAATTACAATAGTAAGGTACAAACCAAAGCCGCCACACAACTACGGCGGCAGCACCTATAACTGGCAACACAAGCAAGAGCCAGACATAGTACAAGCCATCTAAATCCAAAAAATGGATGTTTCAAGCGAGCCTTATAAAAATAATGCTCACATATACAATGAATGACAACCTGTGGATTTTGAATTTTGTGCATAATTACCCATAAATTACAACTCGAACGTCTTCGTTATACGCTTAATATATAAAAACCTACAAACGGGCGTATACTATTAAGAGAATATGGCAGCATCGGATAGAAGACAGGAAACAAGGTTCAAATACCAGTGCTATTATATTATATAAATCATTGTACTTTCAAGCATCTGCCAGTTTTTGTATTTAAAAGTTATAAATTGTATGACTGAACTATATTTGTGCAACTATATATTATATATAGGATCTTAAACGAGTCTAGAAAACAAACGCCATTTAGCTAGCTTTTGGCGAGCTAACTAATTGGTTTTCACATTGAAATAAGATTGGAATAATACAAATGAGGTATATTACATTAAATGCTAAACATAGTATATTTACATAATTTATTTACATAACCTATAACGTTATCAGTGATTTTTGTTTATATTGACATTGCAGAATATCGCGTTGGAGTTATACTTATTCTCCTAAGCATTATATAGCCACTCTCAGTTTTTCTTGACTGACACTCATATAACAAATAAAACATAGCTGTTCGGTCAATATGGAAGTTTACGGACTGGTCTGTTTGAGCTAGAATGGTATATTTCCTCAGCTTCGCTTCGGGTCATATACCAGTCTAGCTCAGACTGCCCAGCGCGTAAACTTCCATATTGACCTCAAAGCCATGTTTTATTTGTTAAATATATGTATGGTATATTAATGTACATCCTAATGATCATGAACTGTAAAAATGATTCATTTTGTCATCACTATTGTTCATTTTGGTAACCTCTGTCTTTGTCTACTTCAACAATAATGTTAGCTAATCGGGCAAATGAGAACTTCATAAATCTATGGACTATTAAATCCTGCTGCATTTTTTAAATCATTTTATCAACGCTATTGTGTAAATATTAGTTTTACTGTTGTGAATAAATTTCTATCATCGCAAAGACCGTTTATTGTTCCATTGATATACAACGTCTCATCAAAATGACACCAACAGAACACACTGTTTAGTAAGATTATTTAAAATTGCCTGTATAAACTAACATACATCCGCCATTTTGATTTTTTACCACTGGCGTTATCGATTAATTGGATGCTACCTGACCTAAACTACTGTAATGCTACGGTCACATTTGCCCTACGAGCTCCGTACGAGTTCCGTACGAGTTGATTTTGCTGAACCCGCACGACGTCCGTACGGAGTCCGTACGGTGCTCGTACGGATATTGATACTCGTACGAGTATCGTACGGATTTTTTCGACTCGTAGAGGTCTCGGCGACATGGAAAAAACTTTTTCACCGAGCTCCCGAGTTGTCTACGAGCTGTCTACGAGCTCGTATATTTTGAGTCAGACGTATTTCGCACGGGACTTTAACGGTCAACGTCATAGGATAAGATAGTGAACAGTATGACAGCAGTTATGTCAACAACGTTAATTGTTATGTGTATGTAACAATATGTTATAGACAATATATTGAAATTTTGACACATTTTTCAATATCGAATTGATGATACATGTGTTTAACTGCTATTGTGTCATTGCCGCTGCATCTGTACCCAGTATCTAAGATCCGGTACAAAGATAATTATAACGTATCGATTTTAAAAAACAAAACATGAATTAGGTAATGAAATCCAAATTTAATACATAATTATGCCCTTCAATTTTAACATCTGCTATTTTTTGAATATATAGCTTTTAATACAAAACAAATATTTAGTGTAATGATTAGTATATTTATACCAAAAAAAAAAAAAATGACTAAATACTTTGATATATATTGCCTATGCTTGTTTCGGTTGAAGCTGAGGGGGAAAGAATGATTGGTTAGCATATCCAGAACGAAATACAGGGTGCTGACAGATTACTAATGTGTGTAGGTCTATGATTCTATGTGGCCGGCTTTATCCATGATGTGACAAGTCTGGCTACCCAATATGGCATGTTCGGCACCCAGTAACTTTATATGTCATTGTTTGTATGATTGTTTATAAAATAGAATCAGATATGAGCAGAGGTCTACAGGGAAAACTGGACTTTTCCAACCGAGTTGTCTCTTAAAATAAAGGTATTGCTGTTATATTATAATAATGACGCAACTAGCTTTTGAAAGAATTATTTTATGAAGACTCAACATGTAAGTACGTCAACAAGCCTTTTAACGTGTGGTATAATCAACCATTCGGGTGACACTCAGACTGTGGTCGCGTGGGTAATTCTCTAGAATACGGATCGACAAGTCCATCAAAGGTTTTAATCTCGACCGGGACATATGGTCATTCGGAAATCATATCATTGTTTCCACCCAACTAGAAATGGACTAGTTGGTAAACCCAGAGGTGGTCTTCACCTAAAACGTTATAGAAACCAAGTTGTACATTCGAAATGGCTAGGGGTCCCACATGCCGTTTAACATTCTGTCTCTTCCATTCTCCCGTGTATCCGATATGTACCCGGTGATTATTGATGATCGCGCAGACACCGACCGATGAGTAGCAACGTATATTTTTAATATACTTTAAATGACACTGGCCGCCGTCACTCGATGCTACACAATCCCCCGATCTGCAGCATGACAACGTTCGGCTTCAGTCAAATTAGCCAAAATGTACGCTGTCCGTTCATTATATTATGAAGATGTCCAACCAGTCATTTTGCTAGGTCCGACTAGCACAAGAACATAACATAACACAAGACGTAGTCGTCTCCTAATGAAAGATGGCCATATTTTTTCAACATTCCAGAAGCTTGGACCCCACCTCACCAAACCCGGATCCGCTCATGCTCAATGTAAAATGAATTGACATTTCCGTGATTCGCGTGCACATATCTTATGTGTACACATAAATATTTGTCTATACATCTATGTGTTCTTTTTATCTTTTAGTTACTTGCAACTGTGCAATATACATGTATTCCATGTACTTTAATGCATAATTATACTCATCGTACTATAATAAACTCTATACACGTATATAGCCCCGATCGTTCAATGTCGATCAAGAAGTAATTAAACGTTTTTTCCTTGCATTTATAAACATGACATGAAAATTTCATCATTCTTTAATCATCTTACATATAATAATAACTTAAAATAGGTAATGTCAGCTTTCTTGTGAGTTCCCTACTTCAATAATACCTACGAGCTCGTAGACTACTAGGGAGCTCGGTGGAAAATTTTCACCGAGCTCCCGAGTCCTCTACGAGTTACGAAAATCCGTACGATGCTCGTAAGAGTTTACAATGCCCGTACGGACTCCGTACGGGCTTGCTAAATTTCGACTCGCACGGAGCTCGTACGACTAATGTGACCAGGCGAAATTGAAATATGTCGAAAAATAAAATTCTTCTCGCACGGAGCTCGTACGGTCATCGTGCGGACACCTTACGGACACCTTACGGACATCGCAAGGACATCGTAAGAGTGACTTGCGAGCGGCGATTGACCTACGAGTACCTTGCGAGCCCCGTACGATCTCCGTACGAGCGCCGTGCGATCTCCGTACGAGCGCCGTGCGATCTCCGTACGAAGATTACGATGTCCGTACGGACCTCGTACGAGACATTCTCTTTTAATCGCACGAGGTCCGTACGAGCTGTGACCAGAAGCTAAGAATCTAAAATACCTTTAGGATTTTAAACATTTTGGACTCGTAGCCTACTCGTACGAGTTGATAAATCCGTACGGACATCGTAGGGCAAATGTGACCGTAGCATAAGCTTTACGACAGGGAACCAGACTAATGTAGGACCCGAGTAGTTACTATTGTAAGAACAAGTAGCCTGGTACGAGGTTCATTCAATATATCCGTGGTGTGGTGTTTCCGGTAAGGTGATAATTTGTTTTAGCAATATTTTCGTTAAAAAATGCGTCGTGTCAGAAGGCTGTATTTTAGTGTGATATTATTAATTATTCTCTGTACCAATGTGTATTAAAATGACTAGTTTAGTCCACGAATGTATTGAATGACCCTCATACCACGGTCAAATTCTTTTGTAGATTGAATCGAAAATGAGACATGCGGAACCCGTGTAAGAAGAAGTGACGTACGAGGAGTGATTATTTGAATCAACAAATTAATATAATATCGATAAATTTGTGCATTTAATTTAGGGCTGTAACGGTATACCGCGGTACACGAAAGACCGCGGACTTCAGTCCCACACGGTTCACGGTACAAGAATTGCAAATTTCGGTACGGTTCGGTATCAGCTTTTTTATGAGCAAAATAATATTCAAAGAACGAAAAGCACTCTGATTATGTATAATTACCATGCATCACTTGTTTTAATTGTATTAAGATATGCCTCATATTGTCGATATTCGTTTAAAATAGTTGATAGCCACATAATAATTGCTGTTATAGGATCAACAAATTCATTGTCACAAAAAATTGTAGTATTTAAGCTTCTGTCATAGAATATTGTATCATACCGAAATATACCGAACCGTTAGAAAAATTGACGGTACGTATCATATCGTGAGATGAGCGTACCGTTACAGCACCTAGCATTTATAGTACATATATCGGACTATGACCTGTCTATTGTTGAAAGAAAATATTCAAACATATAAAAACTGACCCGGTGTTAAGAACAAATAAATACCCTCCATACACTGTCTTGTTGGATACAATAGGTTTGGTTAAATAAATACTCGATCAGCTTGTTTGTGGTTAGAAGGCCACTGATTCTATATACATTTGCGACATTTGACCTACCATAGAAACTTCAAGGGTACTGTCGATTCAGTAAGTAATACTAAGAGGGATCTATACCAGTATATAATCAAATATACCTAATTAAACCTAGATAAACATAGTTTACCTGACGGATGGGCCAGTGTTTACATACGTCATCATTTAACTTTGAACTGACTGTAAACTAAAGGAATACATATGTATATAATAATGCCGCAGGCACTTGCTCATCGTCCATGCAGAAGTTCTATTAGTGAAAGCCAAACAATTACGCTACTCGACAATGAGATATGGATCTTTGAAATATTGACAAATATTTGTATACGAAACTAGAAGGTCGTAGACTACCAAATCGATATATTGAGAAAACAAGAGAAATCTGTCTGTAATATGGAAAACACGTTTTTAAAACTTCGTTTTGGTCAACGTGAGAATTTCAGATTTTTATGAAAATAGGCTTATAAGAAGCGCCTTGTGAAGCAGATTTCAAATATGTATGCGTCTTATAAGGCCGTAAGTAGGTGTTACGACCTCTTTAGTTCTAAGCCATCGATATGTGTACCTCCACCCGGATTTTAACCCGGGTCTAATTAGGCGACAAATGCGCAAACTACTGGGCTACGGGGGCCATAAGTAAGTGTGATCTTGGCATTTGAGACATTGCCTAGATTGTTTCGTGCTCGTCAGACAGGTATATTTAGAAGTATTCGCCACACGTTAACAGTAATATCTTTATGTGATTTTAGTTTCAACAGAACAACATAAGCAGAGAAATTTACATTATATAAACTTAAAAAAATACTTACATTATTTTAACATAAGATGATATGGGTTATTCCTTTCGACACTTTTTATTAAAGTTCTCCAACACTGTAAGTCAGATACATGTATTCACTTACACATGTAATTGTACATGAAACTATATAATAATTATATAAAACAGACGATGTACGTTTTACGAATCTTAAACAAATATGTTCTGTTGTGTTCTGTTGTGTTCTGTTGTGTTCTGTTGTGTTCTGTTGTGTTCTGTTGTGTTCTGTTGTGTTCTGTTGTGTTCTGTTGTGTTCTGTTGTGTTCTGTTGTATTCTGTTGTATTCTCCGTTCTCACAAATATAGCACTATATTGTGCAGCACGATCACAGCTTGTCACATGTACCAACGTGTGCAGCACGATCACAGCTTGTCACATGTACCAACGTGTGCAGCACGATCACAGCTTGTCACATGTACCAACGTGTGCAGCACGATCACAGCTTGTCACATGTACCAACGTGTGCAGCACGATCACAGCTTGTCACATGTACCAACGTGTGCAGCACGATCACAGCTTGTCACATGTACCAACGTGTGCAGCACGATCACGGCTTGTCACATGTACCAACGTGTGCAGCACGATCACGGCTTGTCACATGTACCAACGTGTGCAGCACGATCACGGCTTGTCACATGTACCAACGTGTGCAGCACGATCACGGCTTGTCACACGTACCAACGTGTGCACCACGATCACGGCTTGTCACACGTACCAACGTGTGCAGCACGATCACAGCTTGTCACATGTACCAACGTGTGCAGCACGATCACAGCTTGTCACACGTACCAACGTGTGCAGCACGATCACAGCTTGTCACATGTACCAACGTGTGCAGCACGATCACAGCTTGTCACACGTACCAACGTGTGCAGCACGATCACAGCTTGTCACATGTACCAACGTGTGCAGCACGATCACGGCTTGTCACACGTACCAACGTGTGCACCACGATCACGGCTTGTCACATGTACCAACGTGTGCAGCACGATCACGGCTTGTCACATGTACCAACGTGTTTGAGTGAAACAAACTGAACCGTGAAAAACATGTATCGTGTCCAAATAGTGTTGATATTTACAAATCCGATTTCAATCAACAACAACAACAACAGCAACAACAACAACAGTAAATCGGATTTTAAGAACTATTGCGAAAACAGAAGCTAATAAGATTATCCATTATTATTATGAGAAGATCTATTAATAAATAGTGATACAGCTTGGCAAATTTGACCTGATCTTGACATTTATGCATAAATATATTAAAAGGTTATTGATTTCAATATATCAATTACCACAAGCAAATCGTGAAATATCGGGATTTCAAATCAGTGTTTGTTTTAAACCTCGAGTATCTTTGTGATACTCCCCGATGATGAAAACATACAACCGGGGTTAACAAAACAGCCAAGAAACCGACTGTTAAATTATGCTAATCAAAAGGTCTGGATCGTTTCAAGTTCGCCAAGCTTTGGTCACAATGGTTTGAAATACATTGACTGAAATTATAAAGCATTTGATATTCCAAGCTACAAAGAGACAACAGTTGCTTCGTAATAAAAGGTATTCATAGTTAAAATGAATAATACTGATCAATATAGCTCGGTATAAAATGCCCACAGGGCGGGTAGATCACGTGTTTTACATAAAACATGTATGTAAAAATGTACTTGTATTACTGTATTTTTGCTTGGCTATTTGGAACTGACCCTAACCTTTATACAAGAATATATTACAAGGTTCTTGCTTTGAATATATCAATTTCCGCTCGGAAACGTGCAATATCGGCATATAAGATTATGTACTTAGTAATAAAAATAAATTTATTTGGCTAATGTCTAATGAAAATAAAGAAGTTATACTATATCTATCAAACTATATATCTGATTGCTTTCAGAAAAGAAATAGTATTACACACATATAATAGATCGTAAATTTGAAATTAAAATTAGAATTATATTGACTTACTCCTGTTGCAATAAGACATGAGCTAGTCATTTCCCCCCATTCATTAATTGCTAAACACTACATTTAATTTTGTATTTTATTTTATGATTGTTTATCAATGCTGGATAATATAGACTGCTTCGGATTTTAACATTTATTTTGTTTGTTGTTCTATCTGTTCTTAGTTGTAGTTATTAGTGTTGTTAAGTAGTGAAAGAATTCGTTATTTGTTAATGCATGTTTCAAACTTTAGGCCGTGTATATTTCAAAATTGTATGCCGATATGTGGGCCCAAAATTGGAAAATAAACAATATCTTATCTTATCTTATCTTATCTCGAGCGACTTCACGATACTCCCCGATTATGAAAACATACAATCGGTGTTGTAAACGTTGGTAATATATCGACCATTAAAGTATTGTAATCAAAAGGTCAAGCTCATGACAATGTGAACAAGCTGTACATTAATTTTTGCGAATTATGGAAAATTGGTAATTTGGTGGTTTCTTAAATTCGAGGATTTAAAGTATTGACCCCTATTGTATTGTTACATATGTTTGAGGTCAATTATTCGAGGGGATTTAATTTCACGGTTTAGTTGATTCGCGAAACTTACGACATGTATTCGCCGCGAATATTAATAATTTTACAGTATTTATATTGTAATTGCCCAGAGGCAAATATTTTGCTTACTTTTAAACATTTAATAATAAAACTTCCATATCTAGTTTTACTTTCTGGACCAAATGTAAATTACGGACGAGCTTATGTTTATAACCGATCTCATTTAACTTTGAATGGACTGTATACGTGTACACACATGTATAAACACGTATCACCATTGATCACTGGCCTAATTAAATGGCCAATTATAATGTCATACATTAATAATTCATACTGATTTTATCTATATTAAAGTTGTAATTGTTTATATTATTGTAGATTTTTATTGACCTGTCAATACCAGCATATACTATGTAAAAAAGTATAGCAACACTACAAAAACTTTAAAAATCTTAAAAGCGTCAGATAAATTTGATAATAATGATGTTATATCGAATGGACCGTCTTTTCTTTCAACGAATTCAGTTTTATCACACCGAAAAAGTACTCATGCTATGCTCCAGCGCACAATTAAGGAAAATGTAACCTTAATAGGGAGGCTGCATACTGTTCCATTGAATTGTTCCAAATTGATGTTGAACCATTCTCGTTCAACCAGCGTATTATTTTCAATTACATATAGTCTAGAGACTTGACTATACACTGATTCATGAGAATGTGTTGAACGTGTTAAGCGTTGGTCAGTGAAATAAAAACTGGTGAAAAGCTCGAATATTTGAGAAAGGGAATGCGAGGAGCAGTGACGTTAAACCAACGTCATTGTGATGTCAGAATTATGTATATGCTTAAACCCCTATTCGGGTGGTTTCGCGTACTATGGTGTTATTTCAAGTACACCAATCAACACACCTGGGTCAATGCGAAGGTTGGCAACTCTCGGCCCTGCGGTAGCTCAGAAATAACGTCCGGAATTGATTATCACTAACAATAAATTGACGTCACGACGTAAACGTTTATAGTCTTCACCCAGATTTGTGGGAATGTTTCTTAGAATATCTAGAGTATGTCACGATGTCAGCTATCCGAAAATCATTTAACTCCGGTCATTTTTGTTACCAACGTTCTCACGTGTGTGTCGTAGACGCACGCAGTTGCGAGCAACGGCACGTCAGAGATTGTTCAACCTGAATTACATACGACAGTAATCACAAGTATCCATTATACACGTACAATTGATCGGCTGTCACGTAGACCGGTCGTATCTCGTATTAAAGCAAATACTGGATAGCCTTGATGACGAAAACGTCAATTTAATGACGTTAGTCAACTGCATGTTGTGGAGCAGTCATCACTAAATAAATGGCCTAAGACTGCAGTAAATAGGCTGCCGTTACACAGAAAATAGTGCCTCTGTTTGATGGTGATTATTGGTTGAAAGTTGAATGAACACTATGCATGCAATGTGAATTTTTGATTAAACTCATGTAAAGTGAGTAGAAAATAGCAGATTTGATATAATTTGAATGCTAGATTTTATAAACCGGTGGTTTCCATGCGGTCCTCAATTTGTGAAAATGAGCCGAATACTACACATGGCGTAGGGGTACGCCTGTTGATAAACAATAACTTTTAACAATGCAGGTATTGATGCCTATTTTTTTGGTCAGAATTTTGTCTCTAGGATAGTTCTACAGGATTCAAGTAAGAATTTTGTCCCGAATCATCAATTAATTTTCATATCATGACAAACATTTATATAGAACATAGAGCAAAATTAACTGTAGTCTTAGGCCAAATGAGCAATCATATCACACGAACATGTTCACAACTGATTTTAAGTTTTCAACGAAGCGTATGGGCAGAAATTGAATCATAATTGGGATCACATGTGATGCTGGCATTTTATGTGGCTTTTGTGTTGCTACCATACGTCCTTTGACGTTAATTTACAAGCAGTTAGCAAGTGATTATCAAAATCATTTTTGGTATACATGTTTGCAATATTTTGTATTAAATATCAAAAGAACTGATTATTATTCTTCTTTCAAAATGAGTCTCATATTAAGAAATTATACCCAGTGTTGCTAAACTTATTTTACAGAGTATAGTTATCACTGTGGTATAACGTACACCGGATATTGCTAGCAAGATGAGTAATATTATCAATTTTCGCGACATTCTAGTGTTGACAAGGGTAAGTTCAGAGATAATTTTTAGTTTTTCTGAGTGTGTTTAATGTACATTTTATACAAAAATATCTCCTCCATCAATTTTCCTAGCCTGTGCAACCAGTAAATTGCCAGGTATTTCTTTAAAGCGTGATTAAAAGACAAAACTCGTATCGTTACTCACGCAGAAAGTAAGCTCGATCTGTCGAAATTAGATGTTTTTGTATATATTTTTCGTTAAAATACTCAACTTGAATCGAGCGAATTGTCATTCTTGTTGCAAAGATTGTATTGCAAATGTAGTATCCGAAACAAATCGAAAATGACGGTACATTGCGAGAATAAAGGCAGGTGTTAGTGTACGGAGTATTGCTATATAGTTGCTCTCTGGTGTACGGAGTATTGCTGTATCGTGTACAGAGTATTGGTTTTACTTGTAGTGACTATTTGTCACTCAAATTGAATAAATACAAGGTATAATCAGCGTTATTTTGTAAAAATAACTTATATAGATATGTACCTATTTATTTACGATTGGATTGTATTGACCACATGAAGCAATTAATGTAACAAGCTAATCCTAGCTCCAAGTCCTCACTGAATTTTATGGTAAACTTCTTTTAGTAACTCTGTATTTCACATACAGTAAAGGGTCATAGCTGAGCAATTGCATTAGACAAACACAAAACTACTACAATGTCCAATACTTTGAATTAGCAACGTTGAATGTAAGTCATATCAAAGGAACCTCATTGCAGCGTCTAAAATAGTTGAGAGATTATAAAATAAGCCTTGGTGTGTATATGGATGTGTGAATGCCATTAGTTGCCATTTGACCATAAGCATGACTCTCAAAGAATTGCATATATACAAGCTAAATATCACATTTGTACTACTCACAAGAACATTTTATGCTTAAAATTCAGCATTCTATATTGTTAATTACATTCATCTGCCTGACGGTTGAAATATTTTAACATAATTTTTTAAGAATTTTCTTATTATATCGTATAACCCATAAGACATGACCTTCATGGTGAGCAGACGTAAAAATACGATAAAACCGTCCATTTACATACTTTATTTACTAATTTTATTAAGCCATACTCCCCGTACACTAACGTTACGCTTATGTGCAATACTCCGTACACTAAACAGCAATACTCCGTACACGCACGAGTATCTGTTTTTGGATGTATCTTAGTTGTTTTTCGAACAATATTTATGAAATTTGGTCACAAAATTTTGGGGTTCAATATAAACAAAATGGCCAGTTAAAAAAATCTGCAATTTGGTAATACAGCCGTTCCAGAAGCTTGTAAAGTACTGCTGTCAATATTTGCCAGTGAGTAACGGCATAATACTGGTTCATTTTAACCTTTCTGTGAATATCTGATATACGATAGTGTGCTATAAAGTTACCAAAATGCCCGAAGAAGTTAAAACTCAATGGGATATGCATAAGAAGTCAGTGATTTGGAAAATTTCGTCTCTAAACCCACCCTGGTCTCCATTTCATGTACTTAAAACTGATAATATTACTCACTTTACAAGCAATATCCGGTGTACGTTATACCGCAGTGGTTATTGTCGATTCAAAGATGTCTGTCAAAACCGCCATAATGTTCCATTTCTGATAGCTAATTGCAGCAAGTATAACCACTATGCTATAGGACCATTAGCTTTTTAATCAATTAAGTGTATTATTGATGGTAAAATTTAATCCTTACATACCTTTAATAATGGACCGGGGTGAATGTTTGTTTACGCAGTTGTGACAGAGATCTTTGAATCAACTATATATAGTATACCTATAAAACTATTGATCAACGTATAAATACACAAACTGGTTTGTCTGGTACAGGGCCGTATAAACGGTGTCTTTATACTTTCCTGTTTGGTACAATGCTTAATTATACCATGGCAGCGGAAGTTTTCTCATTGGTCACTTGATAAACCACGATTCGTTAATAACTGTGACCATAAACGTAATTGTGCTTTTATTGCATTGATTGTTAAGCCAATGTATACAAAAAGAACGCAAACGCGAAGTTGTCTTATCTAGTCGAGAGCGTAGCCCGAAACTAAATAACGCACCGAGCGTAAAGATTTCTTTATAATTTATATTTATAATCGTAGCTGTCACATTGTGTATAAGCCACGGCTAAATATCACCTACCTTATCATTGTGCGTGCTGGCTGCTTAAAATTTCCAATCGAAACCAATATACATATAGTCCGGTTATTTTAACTTTTAACCTAAAACTAATTGCAAAACAAACAGTTTTGTGTCTACACAATTAATGTATATGGTGTGTAAAGCTATCCTTTGCAGTGAACAAAATGTCCTAAGGGAATATTCGTGGCACTTTATGAGATATGCACAAATATATTGAATTGTCACATGTTTTCGCGATAAATGTCAAATTTGATGGAAATAAATATTGACTTGAATCAGTAATTGATTTTTCAATCGTGGTTAGAGGTCGCAATTTTGGCCTGATCTTTAGGAAACTTGGTAGCAATGATCATCACAAACTAATCTAGGTCAAGTACGATTTTGGGTTAACCGGGGCCAAAATCTAGGTCACTAGGTCAAATTAATAAAAAAGATGTAGTCACTAGCGGTCGCAATTTCAACCTTACACTCGTGAAATTTAGTCACAATAATCAGCTTTACAAAATCAATTTCATGTGTAAAACTAGGTCATTAGGTCAAATAATAGAAAATTCTTTAGAAGTCACTAGAAGGCGCGCTTTTTGTCTAATATTTATGAAACCACGTCACAAGGATTATCAAAAAAAAATCTAGGTCAATCTAATGTTTACTCACCATGGGTCAAAACTAGGTCACTAGACCAACTAATAGAAAAACTTTGTTGAGCCAAAAAGTCGCAACAATGTTTTCAATGCTTTTAACGTATTGACCTAATTTTGACCCATATTATTAGTTACATGGTCATCTAGTGACCTGGTACGGGATGATACCTGGTCAGTAAATATCGTACCTGGCGAGGCGAATTTACCCCGTCGATGACCATTCAAAACGGATAACCACAATAAAAGACCACATCAAGAAAATTACCACTAAATTAAAGGAATTGGTACTTTTACCGTCCGACAGGGGCCTTTTTTTCTGCGAACCAATAGCCTGGAGACACTATATAGTTGTTGGGGAAAAACAGGAGATTTTACCATCAGCTTCCCCGCAGATCGCGGAAGGCCCGGGGTTTTGACTCAAAAGTCCGACCATCTGGCCATTCCCCGGAGATGGGATGTTGTGGATGAAACTTGACTGATACAACAGTCTTTTATGCAGTAACAAAATAATCTCATATTAAAACACTGCTTTGACAAGCTACATTGAGACATAGTATTGTTGATTTGCAAATGTTTACATAGCGAAACCATAAGAAACTGGTTGTGGAACAAATTGTAGCCTACTTACCTTCAAGCATCTGATATGATCTGAGTGTTGATATCATTGTAATGTCTCTTTAAGACAAATTTCCTCGGATATCGAGTACTTTCATGAATAATCGGCTATTTAAATGAAAATTTCACCTTTATTTTCGACGATTCTAAAACATCTTCAATGTTCAATAGGCGCATGGAAATCTCGCAAACGCTTGCAATCAATAGGCTAGTGACACGGTCATGTAAATTTGTAAACGTTCGTTGCTTGAGATATTATAACTTTATTGATTGATTAAAATTCGTTGTCATCAAAGTTCGTGCCTTTAAAAACGCCGTTTATTAACCAAAACTGCTAAAAAAACCAATTCAATGCGACGAAAAAAAAATGGCGACCGATAGCTAGTCGAACTAGGCATTGATCACGTGGACACCCGGTATTGAATTTACTGACATGGTATTGATCACGCGGACACCTGGTATTGATTTTTGCTGACCCGGTATGGGATGACATTGGGTCACCACGTGACCGCAATGGACCAATCACATACTTTGATTTAGCTACTAATTTGTCAGAGGCGGGGTAAGACTCAATAACGCACTTGTTTTAGATGTTTTGAGATGAATATTGTGACCAAGTTTCATAAAGATTAGACCAAAATTGTGACGTTTGGGCCCACACAATGTTTTCCTTTGATTTGAAGAAGTAATTTACTTTACGGATGACCCAATTCATAACTTTGACCTTGATTTTGTGGAGATTATTATTGTGACCTAGTTTCAAAAATATTATGCCAACATTATGACCTCTAATAACTACACAAGGTTTTGCTACAAGTTTACCTAATTTCCTAGTTTTGTACCCTTTATTATCTAGTTACAACCTTGGCCTAAAAAAATTTCAGATGACCACTGTGATCAAGTTTCATAATCATGAAGTCAAAATTGTAAATACAGATGCAATTGTGGACGGACAGTCAGAGAGAACAATCACTATTTCTCCGGCATCAATAGATTCATGAATATTATAACTAATATATACTGTCCAAACATAAATATTCCTTTTCCATTAGACACATGTTTTTTAGCTTCCATGACTGGACTAACAGTTAAAGCATTAACACTAGGGACTTTATAATTGTACGGTTCAAGTTAGTCTGGTTCCCTGTCGTAAAGCTTACAGTAGTTTAAGTCAGGTAGCATCCAATTAATCGATTAAAATCAAAATGGCGAATGTACGTTAGTTTATACAAGAAATTTTAGATAATCTGACTAAACAGTGGGTTCTGTTTGTGTCCTTTTGGTGAGACTTTGTATATCAATGGAAAAATAAATGCCAACGGTCTTTGCACTGATAGAACTATATTTACAACTACAACACTAATATTTACTAAAGTACGTTCATAAAATTATTAAAACATTTTTTAGCACTTTTTGGTTGATATACAAAGTCTCATCAAAACGACACCCACATAACACACACTTTAGGGGGATATTCTAAAATTCCTTATATAAACTAAAGTACAACCGCCATCTTGTTTTACACATCGAATCGTCCATCTAAGTTATATTAGCCCGGGCCTAAACTGTAATGTAATAGTGTAAGCTTTAGGTACCAGGAATCAGACTACGGTTCAAGTAGGAACAATGGTATATAAATGTAAATTACTTCAGAAAATCAAGACGAACCCCATCAATTATTATTGAATTTTGCTACAACTCTTCAAGTTGTCGTGTGATATGTAATTTGCCGCAGCCATGATATAATTTAAAAACACCGCATAATTTACCAATAAACCGTTGCTAATTGCTGCTTCGTTTTATGGTCAGATGTCAATAAAAAGGTGCTAGCTATAGATTAAAATCAAAGCATTGAAAGTACTGGTGTGGCGTACTGGTGCCATTATAACCAATCAAATAAAGGCTGTATCAACATGCTGTGTCCGAGTTCTGATCAGCCCAGACTCACTCGAATGTTTGTGCTGCTCTCAAAACACAAAGCGTCGGTGTCAAGATGAGCGACTGGGTAGTCTCCATACAACATAATTCAGTGGAAATTTAAACACAACAAACGAGATAGCCACCCCCTGCTATAGAAACAGGACTAGGTAAAAATACGTTAGGAAAATAAAATAAAGGGAGGTAATTAATAAAATAGAACCAGAGTTCAATAGAAGGAAAATCAAGGGTAATATCATGACTTCTTCTGGTTAAAGGAAATAATTCAAGAATGGAACCAGATAGAATTATGTTTTCATGTCACAGCACTTCTCCTAGGTGCCATATACATATATATTTAAAGTCAATCAATTCAATTTGACAAGTGGTCCGCTATTAACTACTGATATGAAGGTTGTCCTTACTCCCGCCGGATCAAGAGCAGACATATTTTTCGGAGTAACATAACTAAACTTACGAACAGACTTTCGGAACATACTTAGCGTAAATGAAAAGTTACCACCCTATTGACGAATTTCAATCATAACCATGTGCTTGTTATTACTTGTATGATCAAACAGAGCTCATAAAGTGATTACTAGGGAGCTAACATAAATAAATATTATTTGAAAGATAAATACTTTTATGTAAGTACCGTGTGTACCGTTTTTAGAATTTATATACGTCCCAGTACGGGACGGGTTTTTAGCAATATAATATACGTCCTGGTACGGTACGGAATTTTAGCACTATATTTTTTCTTCACGACTAGCCGTTCTGACGCTTGAAATCTACTGCGAAGAAAAACATTTAAAAAACGCATTTATCGTTGAAATTTGTAATTAACGCTTTGGAACTAAAATACGTAGAACTATTTCAGCTTCCCGTCACCAGTGAAAACATGCTGTTTCTATTTATAACATCAATGTTTGTAAACAGCATAATTAGGTCATCGTCTACAACGTTCAGCGACGGAGTGATTTTAATTAAAACCGTGGGATTACTTTCTCTGCCTTGACGGTTTACAGGCCTTTGGTAGTAGGAATATAGTCCATGCGGATTGATTTGCTATAAATATCCTCTAAAATAAAAGTCTGATATAATTGTTGGTCTTAATATTAATAAATGTTGGTAATGTAAACAAATCGGGTTCAATGATACGTGTAACCTGTGTAGCATGCTTGTAATATTGTTCAAATCATAGAACTATTTATTGGTGTAGACGTAAAGGCGTTAAATTGGTCTTAAGCTGAAAAACGGTAATAATATAGTATGGCTAACGCCACACAAGCATGATTAGAAGAATTGAAGGTAATTCAGGAAAGCTGAAACAGCCGATCATAGAAAAACAAGAATACCACAGACACGTGACAAAATTCCCAACACCCAACTGAACGATAAAAATGGAATTAAAATGTATTTTCGGTGACCATTTTGTTCAATCTTGTGCATAATTACTTTTGATGCATACGCAACACTTTTATAATTCTAATTTCTCAGGCACTGTTGAAGATATCAAGTTGGACTTATAAACCATGTTGTTTTAAGTCATTAGCAATACAGGAATGTTGAAATCATTCATCCACGACACTCTGTCAGTTCTGGACGTAGCGCGGTGGTGATTTCTTCTTGCTGCACGTGAAAATGGTAGTCAGAGGCAAATATCGATATTTTAGTCATTGCATTCCTGGCCGACTGAAAAAACAGATTTGTATAAAAAATGGCCCGGATGACTATTGAAGAGCGTGGTCGCGCAGTAGGAAAGTTACAGAGTGGCAAATCCATTAGACAGATATGCGCTGTAATTTACTACACATTTTTATAAAAGGTTAAAAAAACGTTGAAATATCATTGTTTGTCAATGTTTCGAATATTATAATAATAAAACTAAAATATGGTCAATATGTTCAAGTTTCATGTAGTCAGATTTTTCGACCGCCATGTGTCTACAATTTCAAGACTTCTTCAGAAGTTGCAACTCCCCGACCAACTTAATGACTTAATGACCAGCCAAGGAAGTCTCACGGTAGGGTGACAACAAAATGGCAGTATGTACAAATTGTTGCTGACCATGTTCACGACCCTTTATAAACAGCAACATCGACTGCGAGAACTACACATGGACAGCATGGTGGGCCAGTCGGGCGCATTGTGCCGTTTGTGACTTTTAATTTTACAGTGATACTAAATATTTGAACTTAATATCACCCTTAGTTACCTTTTATCAACTAGCATGAAAATTCTATGAGGCATTTGTAAAGGGTTGGTTTATTTGTACTCCAAATTTTAATTAAATCCCTTCATGAATATTTGAGAATCATGAAAAATACAGGTGTTGCGTAAAGAGTGTGCGTAAGTGTACATTGAAAAGGTACATCGCTGGCTTAGAATGAGAAGGTCCTAAGTATAAAATCAATATTTTGAGAAAAGAAGAAAAACCTGTCCGAAAATTACCATTTACTTATAGTAAAACAAGTTCGTTCAACTTCAGTTTAGTTATCGACAAGTTTCGATGTTAGTGAAAATATGCTCATAATTAGAAGCGACTTGTGATGCTGATTTTGATTATGTATCAGTCTTATAACGTCGTAAGTAATACGACCTTCTCATTCTAAGCCACTGAAATGCCTTTTCAATTTACACTAACACATGCTGTCTCTACAATACAATACAATTACAATGCAATGCAATGAATGCAATGCAATGTATCTTTTCACATTGTATGTATAGGATAGAACGCGAGCAAGTGTTGTATATGAAAACTAAATCGAGCTCTGCGATATTTTATGTTTTCATATACAACACTTACGAGAGGCTATCTGACTTAGACCACAGCTAAAAATGTTAGTTTCTCAGAAACAATATGCGCAGTAATCAACTATTTAATACTATGATTAATACTTAGTACACACAACATTTCCAAACCGTTTACATTAGCCATTCATGAAAATCCAATCAAGGAATGTTTGGTGCACGGGTATTTTGTGTTTTCGTTGGTAACATTCCATTGGTCAACTTTCTTTCTGTGTCGTACATATTTTACATATCTTTTTTAAAGCAATTGTACATGCATGTGCTTTTAAAAACAAGTAGCTGACTTTGATTTACTTGATGAAACTACTACATGTAGTATGTTTTTGGAGTTTGGGGACGTAACCGCGGTTACGCAGATCAAGCACCTTCCTCCCTGAGACCTTTTAGTCAAAGATCTGAATAAATCAAAGGTTTAAAGACGTGCAACCTCATTCAGAACAGCGTCTGCCGAAAGATACCAGAAAGCAACATTCTCGTACATGTTCAGCATACGAGCAATATGCACAGTGACGCAATTCTAAGGTATTACCAGGTCTACCTTTTCATCATTTAAGTATACAGGGTATCTGACTATATGAAAACAATTTTGACCAACAAGCAATATTGGCTCACAGTGGGCATAGAAGCACCGCTGTGTAAGATTATAAACAACCGTTAAAGACACTGTAGCGTAACTTCTTATCCAAACTATAAACGCCACCGAAGAGGCCTCAATTGCTCCAGTCTACAGCTAAACTAGTCTGGAGTATTGAGAGTGAAAAAGTATATAAGGCCACAGCTTTTTTATTTATTGGTTTACGAAAAATCCCTACCCGATTTTTTCCAAATTGGAGGAAAAAATGTAATTTCACCTTTTTTTCCTGACCGACCTGATTTTCTTTAGAATTGAATAAAAAATGAGCAATAATTGATGCCTTACATTTGGATTTCCTAAATCAACAATTAGAAGTTCACAGAACTCCCCAAGTTCATTGTTATAAATCTCATTAACTTGATATATTTAGAAGTGAAAGGTCATCGTGTGACGGGAAGCCTGAAATGTTTGAATCAGGCAAAAAGAAGACTGCTAGTCTTGGCTAAATTATTCTCAAAATGCCTAAAATGTTATTTATGTATTTTCTGTAACAGTTTGTTTATCAGTTTAGTGCACTAGTCAATACCAAGTAGGGTGATACAAGGTGAAATACGTACTGTTGGTTTATGCACCAGCTTTATTGCATCAACAGGGGCTGGAAACAGGAATGAACTGTGCACATTGACTCAGTTAGTCTGCTTCAGAGGAATTTGTCTTTAGGGTCTCTTTCAATGTAAGGACATGGACATACCGGTATGGTAAGTATACCTTTGTTGTAACCTAGATATCATCCCTGCAGGGCAGAGATTGTACAAATGAAACTAAATTATAGAGAAAAATGATTGTCCCTATTATTCCCTGCGTAATTTAAGTCAAACTGAATTGGTATGAGGTGTTCATTAACTTCTGTTTATAACAATACAAACATTAGTAGGGAAATAAGTTATCTATGCCTTTGAACATATTTTAAAGGTCTTCATATCACTTATTTCCTTTTTTCGTCCACCCAACGGACACTTTTCCAATATATTTTTGTAAACCAAGAAATAAAAAAGCAGTGGCCTAAGCAGATTATAAAATGCTGATAGAATTACAGTAACATTATCAGAATAGGCGGGTCTAGTTTTCCATATTAGGAAACAGCCAGATTGTCCTAATAAACAGATTTACTAAATAGTTATTATGTCCATTGTACAAATAAATGAATAAGTGGTCCAAACATTTGAAAATCCCTGGCTTTTGATTAGACTGCAGTAGGAATGGTTATTTTCGTCTGCTATACTGTTAACCCTGTAACCTTTTATGATTAACCAATACTTGTATTGATTGGCCTTAAATTGTATAATTGACATACAGTAGTATTGTGATGTGTTAAACAAGCAGACTGATCGATCATTGAGTCTTCCAGTACACTTTTAATCTTAATGTAAGACAACCATTATGTTATCATGGAGCATGGTCATGTTCGATGCCTTACTTTTAGATAGTTCATGTTAATCATGTGAATTTGGTGTTCCACATGATACATGGTGCATTATTGGGTTTTGGCGAGAACTTTCCCTATATAAGACGTAATGTGTCTATAAACCATTGCCTTTCAATTTAGACGCTAGAGGTAACTTTTACCTGTTTATATTTGACTGGTCATTTTATCCCCATTTAATTACTTTAATATACTGAGTACATCTAGAAACGCAACACTGGGGTTTCTGTCAACACTTTACAAACTTAATATGATTGGCAACCGAACTGTATTTACTTGTTGACATTTTATTCCATGAGCAATGCAACTGTAACATTGTTTTCATACAGTGCTATCAATGCAATTGAACAAACACCTGAGTGTATAGTGCGGCTAAAAAGTAACGGAACACAAATTGGTAAAATCCTATTTTTTTCAGAATCGATGTTCTAAGTAAAAAGATAAAATTTTGATTAATTATTGATAGATTACATATGCATGACGTCCAACAAATTTATTAAAAGTGTTTGGATCAGTTGTGAACTTTGCCTAGAGATGGTACATGTGGAGTTACGGGTCCAGTCGGAGAGTTGTTTCACATGGATGCCCTGGACATGGGTGGTTGTAAATGGTGCCAAGGTGTTAGTGGAGTAGAAATCTATCTCCAGATGAAACATTGTCGGCTCATGGCAATTTAGCCAAAGTGAAACCTCCCAGTTGACGTCTCCGTCATAGGCATCCGAATCGCTTGATTTGGCCAATCTTCGGACTATCCTGATATTTTTATTCTGAAGCCTAGAACTTTTCTTTTGTGATTTTCTTTCCATTGGCAAACCTTACAAAGGATTTGAAGCAATTTACACCAAAATTTATCATGCATAAATGGTACACGTGGAATTCGTGCGTTTTTGTATTTTCTTGACGCACGGGAGTTACGTAACCCGATCGATAAAATTTGGACGATAGCCAAGTTTCTACACGATTATACAATATTATTACACAAAATTAAAAAATGTATGAGCAATGAAAGTAAGAAAAAACAAGGATGAAAACGTTGCGTTTCTAGATGTACTGAGCATATTTTTCTAATAGGTTACATGTAGAGCACCATATTCATTTTATTCCAAACTTTACAATTAAACTGTACAATAAGTTGTAACTTCTCATTTTGTAATACTGTAAATCATTTAGATAACTATATCAATATATAATTATAAAGTATACCGTAAATTAAATTGAATAAGTGTAGCATTTTGTCTGTTTTATATTTGATAATAAGATTTAGATAGCCTCAATAATAGACACACCCATTGTAAGGTCTCTATATTGAATTGGTCTCATTATTGAGGTGATCTAACATAAGAGTAAACAGTCAATTGATACTGACACGCAACAACAAAGTCTCTTTTTAGTCCATGTGACAGACCAAAATCCATTACCAAATTGGTGAACAGATCCAACAATGATTTTCGGTTAGCTTGATATCTCAGCTGTCCGAAATCACTTGATGGACTTGCGGGACATTTTGCCAAATGACCTTTTGGCGGCCATCTTTAAAGATGGCCGTCGTTATTTTAAGCAATCAGAGGGTTTAGGAAAACTTCGATTATTCCTCACTCACAAGGGCTATCGTCTTGTGATTTGTCTTAAAATATTCGCAATTGAAATGTGCATATAGCAATATATTAATATAAATAATATAATGTGGTTATTAATTAATAATTTTTGATTTTTTAAGGAAATCATGATATTTTTCGATTTTTGTCGTTAATTTTTCTCTTTCAAATCTGATCTGAGTGTGTATTTGACCGTTTGTTGATTGTTATATGCAGAGGAGGGCTCTAGGCGTCCATAATAAACATTACATTGACATATTTTCGTTTATAAATCCTTCATGAGCCCGGAATATTGGAAACCTTAAAGTTTAATAATAGTCCTGTCTATAAATGGGATATTTAGGTTAGACCCAACATTGGATTGTACAGTGAATATTTTTTTGGTTTTCTGTTAGAGAATATTTTGCTATTGAAGAATCTGAATGATAAACAGCTGTCATCATTGAGCATTTTGTGAAAATCAAAATGGCGTCCAAAATGGCCGCCAAAATCAGAAAAACAATCAGAGATGCCAGAAATTAGTTACAAATTTCTTTTTTGCCGATTGGTTGTAGTTAAAATGTTTTTTACACATGTATTTATATTATATCTATTGTTATTCGTCGATTAAAATATTGTGGGATGGCATCCATGTCGGCTGAAATCAAAATGGCGGTTACAACGGCCGCAATAATTGATATATTGATATATTCTATTAAAACATTTATTGAAATGATTTTTGTTGATATCGGAATAAAAGTAGTTAACTAACATTCAAATAAAAGTTCGATTCGATTCAATTTACCCGTTGCCTTATTCAAAATGGCGTCCAAGATGGCCGCCAAAATCAGGAAATATGTCGGTGGTGCAAGCGATTAGTTACATAAATTACTATTGTTGCTAATTGGCAGTTGTGTAGATGTTAAACATAGTATCTATTCAAGCATAGCATTATTTATTGTTTGAAATTATTTAAGATAGCATACTAAGAAATCAACTACCGGCTGTAATGGCCATCATAATTGCTGAATAAGCATATTTATTAAAATCGTATAGTATGTTCAAATAGTTTTTATTTGTATTAAACATTATATTTATCTGACATGCATTATGGTTTAACTTCAAAACGGCAGCAAAGATGGCAACTTAACATTACATAAGTGGTGAATAAATTGCAGATTATTCTTCTTTCTGTATAGTATATATGGTAGTCCTCTTGGGCATTATCGTGCCATTGATATTCAATTACAAGATCGTGTGAGCGGCGAGTTATTCTTGTTAAAAACAAATAATCATGATTATCCACTATAAATAAGACCCCTCGAGAAGGCATAATCGCTGTCGACAATGCTCATGAATCTGGTTCTAGAGTTTCCAACCAAAGTCACCAATGATCTGCCTGATGTTGCTTGTTGTGCTAAAGTACCGTTTGACGAATTGCGTCCAATATGCTGAACTGTTCCAGCTGACAAATATTTGTCCTGGTTGACCCTTTGCCGAATTTGCGTATTCAATGATTGATTTGATAGGTGTCTGGTAACATCGTACCTAATCTGTTTCGATAGTGGGTCAAGTTTGTCCTGAATAAGGCGATGCTGTTGTTAGCTTTCCTCACAATGGTAGCAACATTGGTACTCAAGGAGACCTCATCTATGTATATCCCGATGTACTTATCTCTGCCACAACTTGTAACGTGTCATGCTGTTGTGGATGAAAAACGGAGTCTCAACACGAGTGCTCTTCCTAGTGATGCGGGTGACCATATACTTGTAAGGATTAAATGACATGAACCATGGACCCTCCCATTCATTGTTGTAGTCTGTCAATGTCATCTTGTTAGCCTTAAGCATTTTCTTTAGTTATTACCCTGTTTAAGTGGTTGTTGTCAGCAAGCAGATGGTGTTTAGATGTTGCATGAATTAGAAGGTGGTAGATATACAACAGAAAAAGTTGTCCAATGGCTGATGACTGGTGCTGTGTTGGTGGACTGTTCTCCGACCAGTACATGTTGGGTTCTGATTGCAAGAATTATGCTAGTACTAATCCTGCCCAGCAGGTTCCACTGATATTGTAATAATTCAGTTTGCTGGCTTGCCTCTCCTCTCCTTAGACCGAAGGCTTTGTTGAAGTCCCTAATGACGGGCTAATCTGATCTCCACCATCTAGGTAACAGTTGTAGTTGGTTATGGAATGCAGCTGACTCTCAGTGGATATCTTTCTGTACCTTGCTGTTAGTCAGCTAGTATCTAAAACGTGTCAAGAAGGGCGATGATCTGGCTTTGAATTAACGGTGTGAGCTCGACCAGTTCACTTCACGCAGACTTGATTGAGATGGACCAGTAGTTGCTAGGTCGCTATAAATTGGTCTCTAGTTTTGATGATGGGTGTGACGCTCTAGTCTGAAGGGAGTATAGTATTCCAAAAACTTGTGTGGATGTTGTTTGGAATCTTTGCTTCATGCGTACCGTGACCAGTTATATTCTTTCTCACATCCAGTTTGTCCTCACCTCACCTTACCTCAGTCGTTCGTCTTACACTATCATCCCAGTGTCTGCGATGAACTTTCTGGTCTTCCGCAGATCATCAGCGTCTCCATAGAGCTTCTCTTGGAGAGTTGTGTCTGTGGGCCACGTTGCAATTCGATCCTGGTTGTGTCCTCTGCATCTTTGAAGGACATGATCGACAGTTTGTTCTTCTTCCCGCATGGACAGATCGGAGACGGCACCAATTTGTACTTCCGGTACATGTGATGGTTCAGCCTGTTGTGTCCTGAGCGTATTCGTACCATAATCGCTTGTTCTGACCTGTTAAGGCGATGGTAGGGGCCAGCATCTTTATATCTCTTTATATCTTTATCTTTATATCGCACATGTACTGGCGGTTGTGCTGACTGTGCTCCCAGTTTTGCTAATTCATCTGCTGTTTCATTTCCAGCATTCCACAGTGGGCAGGAATCCACTGTATAGGGCTAGTTTGCAGTGAGTACTAATGTTATGTAGTATTTTGGCTAGTTCTGGTGTTTTGTTGTCATCAGTATAGACATGGGTCCATATCTCAGGAGGGTATTCTTGGCGTATCAAGTTATCATGGCTAGTGTCAGGCTCCTTCGAACACATTCATCATCTTGGTTGCCTGGCTCGAGTTGAGGGACTTGGAGTCTCACAGTTACTGCAGACAGATCATTTGCTAATGGGTTGACTATATCATCCCTGACAAGAGGTGTACTTGCTATGGTCAAATCAGGTGCAAATTCTTTGTCTTACTTCTTGGTTTCATGTACAAAGCTGCTTCGCTTGATCCGATTTTTTGGTAAATCCAGCTAATCTTGTTGCCATTTGGTGGTTCGGTATTGATCCGCACTTCTCCGCTTGAATCATGACTTTGGCTTGCCTTCGTTTGTATAATGACTGGATACCAGTGAACTTTTCCATGAATTCAATCGGTGTAGACTTCGAAGCACCAGTCATTATGCGCAACGCTTAGTTCAGGACCTTGTCGAGTGCTTGGCTGTTGGTATCCAGTTTGTCTATACTGAAGTTGTGCGGAATGCCCACTTCTTCATCATAGACGTTTGACTTTTCTGATTACTACTAACAATGGTTGGAAATACCTGGGATCGTTTATTGGTTTGTAATTTTATATGGTACGTTGGCATAGTCTCTGAAATAACATTCATAATGTGTCAATATCAGTGGTATAAGAAAAGTGCTAGGCGAGGTCAATGCTGACGCCCTGGACCATGCTTATGATGTTAATATCAGCCTTCTTCCACAAAAGTGTCGTTCTTGCCGGGATATTCCATCTTGCCGCTGTGGTCCTCGCCACTATGAATTCAGTGCTATGGTCGCTAACCCAAGATAGTGCTGTACTGGTTATACAGAGGATACGTTTGTTGTTTACCCCTATCGTGAAGATGAAAAATTGTTCTGAGCTTGTTTCTGTGACCGTGTCTATAAATATTAAGCAAGTATGGCGATGGTAGGTGTTGTCTGTAATCATGCCAGTTTCCAAGTCGATATTTGGTAAGTTGATGCTGCCTGTAAGCCATTTTGTCGATGTTGTGTAGGCAGGGTGGAGGTGGTTGACTTCATAAAAAGCTTGGTTGCTGCTGAGTGATCTGTAGATTAGTGTAATGGCGAGCGGATCGCTTCCGTGGCATATGAATGGTGCTACTGTGAACTCGGTGTATGCGTCGAGTTTGATGTATGTGCAGATGATCTATTCTTTGACGGCAATGTGTAAATAAAACATGTATAACTATGTATGAAAAATATCTTATGCATATACCGTACCACATTACCAACCGAACACAAATTAGACAATCAGTACCGGTGGTTCACAATATTGATGGTACTTGACTTAAGGATAAGGACAGCCAACCAGATAACACCATAGTCAACACTTGGTCAGTTACAAGCGATGTGACTATGTGGTTATCCTCATTCTCCAAAACTATTAGATAAGATCAGTATTGAATACCACTCCCATTTGAACATACATGGTTGGCAACCATCTTAGAAGTCATATCAAATATACTGCACATAAAGTGTTCTAATGGTACAGTAGATCTATATTTTTAACCTATAGCAGTATTCACATCAACACATTCCATTACGATACACGTTTTAATGCACTTTTTGAGTTTGACATACCTGTATGCGGTGGCCATTTTGTCACAATTATGATTTCAGCCTTCATTGATACCATTTTAAACGGGGTAGGTCGATCACCAAATAGATATAATGTTATATTTTATACAGGGTATTTAAGTTGTAATTATGTTTGCAAAACTTACACTGCTATCGATCACAAAAGTATCAATTTGTAACTTCTTTGGACCACTAACACAATATGTAAGTGATTTTGGAAGCCATTTTGGAAGCCATTTTGGAAGCCATTTTGAATCAGCTAATGGTTCAAAGCTTAAAACTCAAAGATTTCTTGGAGCATTTATTACATATTACAGTTCAATCATTTATTATACACCACTTCAGCTTAAATTGTGATAAAAACAAATTATTTTCCTAACAGCTTGTCATTTTAGCCACCATGTTGATTCCAGCCATCACGGACGCCTTTTTACATTCACTTACTCAATAAATAATATTGAATATAAATAAATAATTATGTTTAAAACATTTAAACTACAACCAATCTGCAAAATGGCGATTTGATCCTAATTTCTGGCACCTCTGATTGTTTTTCTAAATTTTGGCGGCCATCTTGGACGCCGTCTTGATTTTCACAAAATGCTCAATGATGCCAGCTGGGCATTATTCATATTCTTCAATTACAATAAATTCCCTTACAGACAACCAAAAAATATTTACTATTCAATCCAATGTTGTGTCAAACCTAAATATCCCATTTATAGACAGGACTATTATTAAACTTTAAGGTATCAAATATTTCGGGCTCATGAAGGATTTTTAAATGAAGATTTGTCAATGTAATGTTTATTATGGACGCCTAGAGCCCTCCTCTGTATATAACAATCACCAAATGGTCAAATACACACTCAGATCCGATTTGAAAGAGAAAAATTAACGACAAAAATCGAAAAATATCATAATTTCCTTAAAAATCAATAATTATTAAATATTAACCACATTATATTATTTATGTTTATATATTGCTATATGCACATTTCAATTGCGAATATTTTGAGACAAATCACAAGACGATAGCCCTTGTGAGTGAGGAATAATCGAAGTTTTCCTAAACTCTCTGATTGCTTAAATAACGACGGCCATCTTTAAAGATGGCCGCCAAAAGGTCATTTGGCAAAATGTCCCGCAAGTCCATCAACTGATTTCGGACAGCTGAGATATCAAGCTAACCGAAAATCATTGTTGGATCTGTTCACCTCTTTGGTCATGGATCTTCAATTTTCAAGACCTGGGACATGGACTATTTATAAGAGTTCTCAAATCCCTTGATCTCTGACTATAGTTCAGCAGAATAATCAACTAGAATAATTACACGAACACACCTGGTCCAAAACCACGATAGAACCTGGGTTGGCACGGCTCCTGTCACATTACAAAGAAGTAGGGAAAACTATAATATGTAATATGATATATGTTTTTGTTCAATACGGCTTAAAGTCAGGGTATTTCGCTGTGTTTATAGTCTTTTTATGATAAATTGTACTTCAGCAGCAACCGGATCCTTTGCCAAATAAGTAATGTTTGAAATTGACCCGCATAAGATTACAGGTTGATATGCCATTACACTGCCTGAGTGTAAACGTTAGACGTTGGAGATATGGTACATTTATTTACTGAATTTTAAGTACTAGATAAATTGGTCACTTTTACTCAAATACTGCAATTGCATTTTTTTAAATTGCTGCTGAATAGAAACACATTTTGTTTGTTATTGTGATTTTTAATCGATTGTACAAAAAAATTCAATGAAAAAATAAAAGAATGTACGAGGGTTGTTCGATATGTATTGTCACTTGGCCTTGGAAAAACAAACTATACCCGATATCTAAAAATGTATTACTGCATTCCTTTAAACTACTCTCCTTGAGATTGTGTACAAATTTTCACCATTTTGACCTACATGTAAAATACATTAAAAACGTGTTTTGGGGGTATAGTCATAGGGCACTAGGAAAAGACTGAACTATCAAATTTTTAAGTAGCATAAATTCGCCCCGCAAACGTTATTTTCAGTTTTATAAAATAGAAAAGGTAAAAATGTGCCCACTCTGGAGATTTAAGAGACTTTTGTGACATTACCACACCTCCTGACTTCAAAAAGTCAGCCTCCTGACTTCAAAAAGTCAGTAATATTACCCGCATAGTGGCAAAAATGCGTGGCCTTTAAGCAGATTCGTGAAGTGTGAACTACTCGTTGAGCAGATTTTAGAAAAGTAACTTGTATTTTTTTCAAAACTTTGTCACGGTAGGACATGTTATTCATCCGTCTGCCCTGAGACACCGAAAACTTGTATTACCGATCATCTAATGGTAGTGAAAAAGGCATACAAAGCCTTCCGTACATGAAATATCCTCATTGCTATATTCGCCTTTTGACCAGAATTCGGGTCATTTTCAAGGCTGTTCCTATCCTCAACCAAAGTTAATTTCTATTTACAAACAGTTCTATATGTGAATGAACCATCCATTTAAGCACTAACAATTTCGTTTTTAAAATTCATGCACTATATTATACATAGCGCGACACTTTAGATAGGCTCATTTTTAGGCATACTTTAATCAAGTTTTGTCGGCCATAATTATCCCTAGTGTCTACGAGTAGCATATTTTAACTTCCTCTTAAAGTGCGATAAAATACAAAAACATGTCGCTGGCTTAGAACCAAAAGGTCGTAACTACAAAATCGATTTATTGAGAAAACAAGAGAAAACTGTCTGTTATTTACTCTTTACCTTTGGGAAAACACGTTTTTAAAACTTCATTTTGGTCAACATGACAATTTCAGATTTTCATGAAAATAGGCTGATAAGAAGCGCATTGTGAAGCAGATTTCAAATAAGTATGAGTCTTATAAGGTCGTAAGTGGTAGTTACGACCTTCTGGTTCTAAGCCATCGATGTATGAAATTGATATCAATGTAAAGCTTATAAATAGATTTATCGATTTTTGTAAACCGTAAACCGTTGTGGTGGAACAAGCTCGGGACTTACGTGCAAAGACAATGCATATCGAACAGCCCTCGTATATAATAGAGAATCAATTAGACCATCGGTTTAAAGTAGTAAAACCAAAAAATATCGGTCAATTTATTAATACGAGGCTTCTTTAGGAGCTATTTGCCAAAACGTACTAAATTATAAGCATAAATTAACCTTAGTGGAATAATGGGAGAAATTAAAATTTGATGGAAAACTAGTAGTGTAGCTACTTAATATACTCTATATAATGTACACAACCTATTTTGTACAAGCAGATGCATTATGAATATTAACATTAAAGTGCACAAAGCTGCATAATGAGTTCCTTCGTTTTACGCGAATGTCTATATCTCGGTTATGAACAATCCTCCAAAGTGTATGTGTTTTTTGGACGGCAAACAGGCATTTGACCATGTGTGCCATGCCGGATTATTTTAAAAATTAATGGAATAAAATGTTGATGCAACCACAATACTATCAATACGTGAAATGTATACAAGTTCGAGGAGTCGCGTAAGATGCCAAGGTTTGTTATCTGCGGAATTCCCCGTGCTACAAGGTACGGGACAAGGCGGAAAAAGTTCACCACTAATGTATATCGTCTTCATTAACGGATTGATAGATGAACTTGAGGCAAGTGGTTCAGGATATTGTATGTACAGGGGATCAGTTTGTTCACCTACAGTTGCAGATATGACATTGGTTTCGCTTTCAAAGTCAGGCATGGACAGTATGTTGGACATATGCTGGAATTATTCCCGAAAATGGAGATATTTTTACAATGCTTCGAAATGTAAAGTGGTGGTATTTAAGACCGAATATCCAAGGGAGACAATCGCGTATTCTCAATTGGACCAGAGAGAATCGAGGAAAGTGAAAGCTACTGTCATCTGGGTATCACGTGTTCGGATACGATATCCATTAAGTCAAACATACAAGAGGCATGCACAAAGTTACGCGGAACATATTTCAGTGTAGTTAACAATGGTATTGATGCAGCATCAGTAAATCCGATCACAATCAGAACTATATACCAAACTGTTGTATTACCTAAGGCATTATACGGATGTGAATTGTGGTCATCGTACCTGAGCAATGATATCATGGAACTTGAAAGGACACATCGTTTCTGTATTAAGCATATGCAGCAACTCGCTAAAAGCACTAGTACCTATATATCGTTGGCATGTTTAAACTTGGTCGGTATAGAAATAACAATAGACTTTAAGAAGCTTCAATTCTTTGGACAATTATGTAGACTATCTTGTGATAACCTTAAAAAGTCAGTTTTTATGCAGCGATTAGTACGATTTGTTAATGGTGACAGACAATCAAAATGATTTATTCCTGATATCTACAGACTTTTGAAACAATATGAATTAGTATACTATATGGACACGTTTATACAAAATGCGTCTTTTCAAACTAAAATGTATGGAACGGAATTCTTAAACGGAATGTAATGACTGCTAGTCACACCAGAATATTAGACGATATTATTCAAGGCGAAAACAAGTGGTTATTTTCGAGTGTCATTGATAGTAACCGTTGTTCCCCTTTGTGGCACGTCTGCAAGAATTCACCAGCTTCGTCGCGTATTTGTAGACAAATTCTCAATACTGTCATGAAATTTATATCAAGACAATACATACAACGATGCGGAAAATGCACATTAGTAACTGATAATATGGTAGTGCATTGGCTATGTTACTGTGTTAGTAATGACCATAGAGATCTATATGAAATTCTGTGATTTACTGTATAGGTTACGAAGTGTTCAGAAAACTTAAAAACATGAATGTATTGGAGCAGTGTAAGTTAATTTTCGACCTCTCTGTTAGAAATGATGGTGTTATGTTACTTAATGTACATATTGCCTTATCAGTATGTATAGCTTGCTATACATATATAGCTAGTTTACATTCTTAATACGAGCAGTTGTTTACTGGATAGTGTCAGTATCTCACTTGTTTTTATCTTACATTTCGTTTCGGTAAGGTAAACCATTCAGTGAAATTAGACACGATATTGAGATACATTTTTTGAACCAACGATGTATATTACGAGGGATATGTATATACTTAAGAACACGCAATCATTGTACTTAAATAAAATTGTTGATATCGGTATGCATATTAAAAACCATTTCAATTGTATGTAAATATATTAGCATGGTATAGTATTTGTATGTAAATATGTTATGTATTTCTTCAATATTGGAGGAATAAAAGTAAAAGTAAAAGAGGTGATAGTTTAATTTTTCATTATTTGCATGCAAGAAGAGTGGTTTGGAATGGCATATTTCTAAAACATAATTCTGGGTTTAAAATAATGCAATACAATTGCAAAAATGCATATGCTTGTACACACTATGTTGTGCAAAAATGATACATTATATATGAAGGAGCTACGTTTTAAAAATTAACATTCTTCATAAAAAATGTCACCCCATTATGCAAATAAGGTTAATTTATGCAACTTTATGCAAAATTAATAATTGTTCGCGAACAGCTCCAAAAGAAGCCAGGGGACCCCTATTTTTGATTTCACTTAACTGACGGTCTCATTGATTCACAACTTATACACAAATTAAAAAAATCGATCGTTGAAATATTTTTACACTCGATTACAAATCACATTTCTTTCAATATTTTTGCAAGTGGGTGGAATAACAATTTATCATGTACAAATACGGAATTTTTGTTCACCAGAAAGCCAACGTGTATGTTTATGTAAGATGGATAAATTGATGTACACATACAACATCATGTATTGCTTATAAATGAAGTAATACTATTATAAAAGTCTTCATATGGTGGAGCCATATTTGCAAGCAATAGCTGGAAAGAACAAAGTACGCTGGTAGGTCATTTGAAAACCCAGCAAAGTTGTTGCTTAATAATCGTCAGATTAAAGATGCCAGAATAGGGGCAATACGTTAACCAGCACAGGATTTAGAATCTGTATAGTAAATGCACAGTCAACCATGTTTATACCCTAGTCACATTTGCCATACGAGCTCCGCACGAGCTCCGCACGAGCTCCGTACGGGTGAGTGTTTTCTGAACTCGCACGACGTCCGTACGTAGCCCGCACGGATATCGAGACTCGTACGAGCATCGTACGGATTTTCACAACTCGTAGAGGACTCAGTGATCTGGTGAAAACTATTCATTCTGTACAACTCGTACGAGATCCGTACGTGCTGTGACAAGATGCTAAGAATGTACAAATACCGTTATGATTAAGATATTTCTGACTCGTACGAGTTGGTAAATCCGTTCGTACGAGCATTGTGATCGTAGCATTACACAGGGATCAATATCAAAAGTAGTTTACCTTATTTGATACAAATGTAGTATAATAGAAAGGGTCATATTAAATTTTGACCATTTTTTAATTAGTTGGTAAGTGCACAAAAATTTCAAATTTCAATAAAAAATATATTGTTGCAGTAAGGGCAATATCCTAAATGACCATTCTGGAAAGTTTAGTTAAAATTAGACTGACGATTAAAAAAATGACTTACAAAGTTGCTATAGCCAGTTTGCGATAGAACAAATCGTGTTTTTTTTCTGAATTTCTGAAAATCTATTCATCCGATTCTGGTAAAAATTCAACAGAACTACAATAAATTCCTACATAATCCCCGTTCTGAATTTCATAATTTTTAGTCAACAAATAAAAAAATGTGTTTCTTTATTATAATTATATTGAAATTACATGCGTATGGTAAGTTTAACACAGGGAGGTTATTTGGTGTTCCGTGGTGATTCACTATAAATTATTTGAAATAATTATGTACTTATGTAATTAAGGTCGTTCGTTTCATATCGTAAGCTTAAAATGAGAAGGTCGTAAGTACAATTTTTGTGTGAGAAAAAAAGCCTGCCAGAAACGTACTCTTTAGTTATGGAAAAAATTCTATTTCAACTTCAGTACGGTCAACATGACATGTTCTGTTTGTCATGAAAATAGGCTCATAGGAAGCACCTAGT
Source organism: Spisula subtruncata (assembly GCA_963678985.1). Classification (NCBI taxonomy): domain Eukaryota; kingdom Metazoa; phylum Mollusca; class Bivalvia; order Venerida; family Mactridae; genus Spisula; species Spisula subtruncata. Next base: position 30,282,117 of record OY787663.1, on the reverse strand, counting down.
AATTTCAAATATGTTCGAATCTTATAAGGTCGTTCGTAGCATGTAACGTTCCCATTCTAAGCCAGCGATTTACAATGCACTTGTATGGCTTATATGAATTTTAAAAAGTAATATTATTTATTTTGCAGAGACACACATGCAGTTTATTGTAAAAATGCATACTCACCGGTACCTTTAATGATATTTGTCATATTATAATTTCCAGTTTTCTTGCTCCATTAACTCTTCAATGAATTGTGTTTAGTCTACATGAACTGTTGCACATTCTAGTGTTCACTGTTATCACAAAGTCGTGTAAGACGATAATGTACTGTATTATGATACTTGTACCGGATGAACACAGGAGGCCGTTGCATAGGCAAGGCGATATCGAGCGCTTCATAGCGCTACACAAATAAACGGCTTGCTTCAAAAACAGCGCTTCGTAGCGGAAGAAGCGAAAAAATACTTGACCAGCGGCGGGCGTCGTGGCTAGCATACCGCTGCGTAGTAAAGCGCTACCGAGCTGAACCGAATCGGTTCGTTGCATTGAGAAAGCAGTGTTAAATCAAAGCGCTGATAGCGTTACAAGAACAGGGTTTGATGGCTTCCAATATGAAGGATAAAAAGAATCTGCAAAATACAGCACACACTTCATATTTTATACACAAAGTATAAATACTATTATGTTTAATTTCTCCAAATCTTACCAGGATTCTCCTATAATAATTCCTTCACAATAATACAATAAACTGAATATTACCCTTGTAATTATATAATCATGTTATAATCATACAGGTAAATACCGACATTTCGATGGCTTAGAACAAGAAGGTCGTAACTACCAAATCGATATATTGAGAAAACAAGAGAAACCTGTCTGTAATTTACTCTTTACCTAAGGGAGCTTCTTATGAGCCTATTTTCATGAAAATCTGAAATTGTCATGTTGACCAAAATGAAGTTTTAAAAACATGTTTTCCTATTGTTAAAGAGTAAATTACAGTTTTCTCTTGCATGCATGATGTTTTCTCAATATATCGATTTTGTAGTTACGACCTTCTCATTCTAAGCCATCGACATGTAGTATGTTTTTAGAGTTTGAGGACGTAACCGCGGTTACGCAGAACAGGCATCTTCCATCCTGAGTCCTTTTAGTCAAAGATCTGAATGAAAATCAAAGGTTTAAGGACGTGCAACAGCATTCAGAACAGCGTCTGCCGAAAGATACCAGAAAGCAACATTCTTGGACATGTTCAGCATACGAGCAATATGCACAATGACGCAATTCTATATATAGGCTGTGACAGTCGCTGATGTATGGTTGCACACCTATATATAGGCTGTGACAGTCGCTGATGTATGATTGCACACCTATATATAGGCTGTGACAGTCGCTGATGTATGGTTGCACACCTATATATAGGCTGTGACAGTCGCTGATGTATGATTGCACGCCTATATATAGGCTGTGACAGTCGCTGATGTATGGTTGCACACCTATATATAGGCTGTGAGAGTCGCTGATGTATGGTTGCACACCTATATATAGGCTGTGACAGTCGCTTTCAACACATTATTACTGTTGTTTTTGGCCCCGTGTGACAGGAATGTTTGGCAATAATGGACAATCTGGGCTCGTCGTAAGAAGTTCCGTTCGCAAACTTTGATTACGATGGGAATATAGAGTATCGCTTCATTTTCTGTAGGCTAGTCAAACGAGTAAACGCAATACTTATTTAAAGTTATTATCTGTCAATTCATTCAGGAACGAAATAAAGTGCTTCAGTTCAATAACTGTATTATTCTTTATTCATTTTTTTAACCTCAGCCAACTGGGGGGGGGGTGGGGGCACGGGCCCTTGTGCCCAGTGACTAGATCCATGCCGGCGTATTATATTATTTATTGTTCTTCATATTCAGAGAGTATGATAATGTTATACATTATATAGGAATTTGTATGAAAGATTTTTTTATGGTTCATATTCATTGGGTTATTAATATGTTTAAGACATAGTGCTTACTCTAACTAGTACTGTATTACCTCATTTACTGTGGAGTCACGCAATCGCGCATAACAAACACAATGTTCGCGTAAATTTGATATCTATAGTGATATATTGATATTTTACTTATCTATTTACGTCTCATCTTTGTACATCATGCGTATAGTATTATCATGCATATAATAGTTGGGTGGTACGGTGGTCGAGCGGATAGCCTGCTTGACTGCTGATCGAGAGGTACCGGGTTCGATCCTCGGCCGGGACACTTGGTCATTTCTGAAACGCTTTTCTGTGTTTCCCACCCAACTAGATATGAACTGGTTAAAAACCCAGAGGTAGTCTCGCGTGTATCAGGATATACACCGGACGCGTTAAAGACCCAAGGTGTCTCTTCGGAAAGAGCTAGGCCATCTCGCCCGGATACCTTGTATCACACCACTGTCTCTTCTACCTGCTGTCCCTTCGGCAAAACACAGGACCCCATTGGAAATATGTGCTTGCACTTTCATGGGTTATCCTTGACCGAACGGTTTAAATAATTACACATATACAGTAAAACTTTGTTTGCAAACATATAATACTCTTATTCTACCTTCTTATAAATATACATGTACTTAACTATATAAAAGCATATTATAGTTTACCCTACTTCTTTGTCCAATCAAAAGCCAGGGATTTTCAAATCTTTGGACCACTTATTCCTTTGTTTGTGCAATGAGCATACCATCTATTTAGTAAATCTGTTTATTAGGACAATTTGGCTGTTTCCAAATATGGAGAACTAGACCCGTCCTCCCTCAAAAAGTTACTGTTATTCTATCTATACAAGTTGGTCTAATCTCACTCTCATTACTCCATAAATGGACAAGCTACTGTTTGGAAACAAAAGCACTGGAAAGCTCACTAAAAGGGGGCAGATAAACTATAAGCCGGTTATAGATAACATATTAGAATTACATATGAACAAATTAGTACTGCGGTCGCTATCGGTCCCTTGCACTAATTTGTTTATAAATCAAATATACGATCTATAACCTATACGTATTACCCTCCTCTTCTAAACAGAATGTACTATGACAATATTACAAAGACTTATTTACATAATTATGTAAAACCAAGGAAAAGCTGTTAATCTCATAGCGAAACTGATTTAAAATTATTGATTATCAAAAACTGAAATAGAAAATAAGTACTACATAAATGCACAATAATTTAATGAAAGCACCGATAGCGCTGAAAGAACAGGGTTTGTTCCTTTGGTATGTTCGACGCTCAAGCCGAGAATGAGCACTACCCATGTAATTTATTTTGTCTTGTCACTAATAAAAAGATAGAATCTGGTGTCCGTTGCCTAAGTAAAGTGCTATGTAGCGCTTTCCACAGGAGGTAATTTATGTCTTCCGTATTCAATTGAACGGGAGGTAACTGAAAGAAAGCGCTCGGTACTGCTTTGCTTAGGAAACACCCATCTAACAGATCGCCTTAATAAGGGAAACAACCCAATCTGACCATGCGTGCAGCTACATCGAGTTAGTTCCCATTTACACTGCGAAAGGAAAATGGTTTAATCTTAGCACAACGAATATATTGAAGTAAGGGAGTGGCAATTTTACTTTTGTGATGTTTTTTCTTTACATAGCCGTACGTAGTCCAAAGGATGTGGCTACAAGATCAAATGTATAATCTAGGTATACACATGGTGTATCAAACCGACCGTGGGTATCCAACGATGGATATATCAGTGTTCGTGTTATACTGTACTCGCCTTTTTTCACAAGTTGGTGCCATTTTACTTTTTTAGTTTAGTTTTATGTACCATTTCTACCGATGCGGAGGCATAGAGTCCGGTTGGTTCGTTTGTTCGTTCGTTCGTTCGTTCGTTCGTTCGTTCGTTCGTTCGTTCGTTCGTTCGTTCGTTCGTTCGTTCGTTCGTTCGTTCGTTCGTTCGTTACAAAATTGTGTATATTGACTTAGCTAATTATATGGACTAGGCTACCACTGGGACATACGTGCACGCCAAATGCAGTCTTGTTCTTTTAATGATTAATTTTAGTACTCGTTGCCATCTCTAAATACAACTCATTAATAAAGAGGGTATGGTGTTAGAAGTGCACAAAATATGTTGAAGAAATGCCCCAAAATCACTCTTCCAACACTAAACCCGTGCCATTTAAGACATCAATGTTGCGTGTAAAGGACTACTTGCCCCGATCCTCGAAGCCTCTCAAGTAGAAATCTCATCTCAAATTGAGCTCTTTATAAACAAAACATACACTTTTTGTTTTACCTTCCCTGTCGGATTTTCTCATACCTTTTTTATAATGAAAAAAAATGGAGTCCAGATGAGTCAAAAAGACACATCCCAAAATTTGAGATAATATTAAGCTCAGGTTGAGATTTTAGGGAGGTCGGGCCTTGATATAATGTCCTTAAATTACATTGAAGAAACGGGAACTTGGCATACCTGACATACCTGTACCAAAGCATAGATAAAGAGGATCTATCACGATTTGTCAATTGATATAAATTTATATTAAACGAGTTTTGGAAATTTTATTAAGCGAGTCTCTGATATAAATATATCAATTGACAACTCGTGATAGATTCTTTATATCATATGACACTAAAAACGCAAAATACGCATTGATTTATTGGAAAAATTCACCCATGTATTTAAACTTTATACTACACGTGTTACGTATAACATGATACGTACTCGCTATACTAACCTGAATACAAGGAAAGTCATGTGAGTTAATTCAAATATGCACGAACCAATAAGCGATTTTCAAACACTATTATTCAACGACTTTTGTTTGAGAGCGACTCGGGACAATTGAAATTTGATTAGCTCGATTTTTATTAACTTGATTGTGCTGCCTGCCTTACCCCATTACAAAAGATAATTACGATTACACCTCCTGAACTACGCATGTTTCGCATTGGCAAGTACATTCCCGTTGATGCATTCTTGCGAGTTTTGTACGATGACATTATTTACGTAATCATGGTAATAGTCAACAAAGTGTTGAGTTTTAAAAACTTCACCAGTGTGTTAGCGGAAGGTATACAATGTCAAAAATTCAAAATCAAAGTCTTAAACGTCCGGCATCGTGAACAAATCACCTTTGGGAATTCTTGTTTCTGTGTGATGACGTCATTAACGTTCCATGAAACCATATGAACAGGCGAGAAAGTTTTTTTTCAGTTTTCCAGGTAATATAGAATTTACTGGAAGTTAAATCGTGTCAAAAATACAATAAAATATGTGTATGTGTTCTCGTTATTTGTGTGATTATTTATTATTATTTTACCATATTTATATAGCCCTTTTTTATGTATACACACGTTCAAAAGTGCTGTACAGTCATAACTAATACATGGTTAAAACAGTATGTAATGTACATAAAATATACAAGTAGGACCTACTTATCCCAGTAGACGGGGCTCTACTTAACCCTGTAGACGGGCCCCTACTTAACCCAGTAGACAGGGCCCTACTAAACCTAGTAGTAGGGATCTATTGAAGACAGTAGACGGGGCTCTACTTAACCCAGTAGACGGGCCTCTACTTAATCCAGTAGACGGGACCCTAACTAACCTAGTAGTATGGATCTTTTCAACACAGTTGGCGGGGCTCTTCTTAACCCTGTAGACGGGTCTCTACTAAACCCAGTAGACGGGGCCCTACTAAACTTAGTAGTAGGGATCTACCAATAGGTGGAGGGAGCTTATAGTCCTGTGAACATGAGGGTCTTTGGGCCCAATTATAGAACGCCAAATTAATGGGAACATACACACAGTCAGCATGAATAAGCTATTATAGTAAACTAGTGCGTTTTCAGCGCTTTCTTGAAGGACGGTAGTGTTTTACTGTCTCTGAGCGCTGTTGGCAGTGCATTCCAGAGTTTCGGTGCAGCAGCTGTGAAACATCGGTCACCATAAGTCACAGTCCTCGTCCTTGGCGCAACTAGAAGAACAGAATCATGTTGAGGCCTTATCTGTCTTTGTGGAGTATATACTTCCACCATACTTCTGATGTAGCCAGGCGATTTTCCAAAACATGAGTCGAGACCTTGTACTCTACCATGTACTGTACAGGTAGCCAATGAAGATCCTTCAGCACAGGAGTGATGTGATTGTAACGCGGTGTCCGTGTGATGAGGCGGGCAGCTGTATTTTGAATAATTTGTAGTTTATTCAGAATGATTTTCGAAGTACCACATCGTGATGACGTCATTAACGTTCCACGAAACCGAGGCAACAGTCGACATAGTGTTGCCTTTTCACAAGTTTTCCCCGATGATATACAGAAAGTTAAACGGTGTCAAAAAACATCAATTAATGTAGTCTCGTTGTTGTATGATGACGACACGTCATTTACGAACCGTGGTAGCAGACGATAAAGTGTCGCTTTCACACAAGTTTCTCTAGTGATATACCGGAAGTTAAACAGTGCCAAAAACTAAACGTAGAAAAAATCCTTGTAAGTATTCTTATTGTTGTTTAATTACGTCATTAACAAACTATGGTAGTGGTAGCAGACGATATGTGTGGCGTAAACTTGTTTTACAAGTTTTCCCCGTGATATACCGGAAGGTAAACTGTGTCAAATATTTCATATAAATGACGTCATTAACGAACTATGGTAGCAGACGACAGCGTGTGGCTTTTAGCAAGTTTTTGTCGGTGATCAACCGGAAGTTAAACAGTGTCAAAACCAAACTTGAAATCTCTAGCACCGTAAATCTGAGAGTAGGAAACGTCATACTAATATATATTCCGTCCCGCATAGACACTCTCTGCTATAAAAGCTGAAATTCGTCGAAATTTGATGGCGCCGCTCCATTAAGCTGTCACGATTTCGAGCTAATTAAAATTCCAGTATGTTTTGTTTCCAGAGAATTCTAAGACCAGCATGGATACAATATCTGAGTCACATGTGCTAGATGAAGAAGAAGAAGAAGAAGCAGAAGAAGAGGCGGCGGCGGCGGGCGGGCGGCGGCGGCGGCGGCGGCGGCGGCGGCGGCAGCAGCAGCAGCAGCAGGAGGAGGAGGAGGAGGAGGAGGAGAAGAAGAAGAAGAAGAAGACTCAGCATAATTTATACGCCATAAATGACCAGACATATGCAACAAAAGAATTTGAATCTCTGTATTCCGCAATGAAATGCGTCAGGACCATAAAGACAGCACTATAATTCACTAACAACCCTTAATAAGTTTCAACATCGTATTTCGGCTTTTTGACAGCTGATAGTTCAGTGTTGCCTTTTCTGTCCTATTTTGCCATAGCCATATCTTTTTTATAGTTTAAATTAGCACAAACATTTTTGACGTACACCACTGTGCTTACAGACAGTTTTGTTCAATCGATTAGATGTCAGATGTTGTATTATAAAGTATTATAAAGCGAATACGTATAAAACACGAAAGTACATGCAACAAGTTATTCTCAATATCACTGGTTTCGCGTCATCATTGAACTCGCTGTATTTATAAAACTCTATCATCGAGTGTTTACTAAAGTTTAACTTCCTGTGGCTGTTGTAGAAATAGGTCACACACCACTAAAACTGTTTTTAAGATGCATACATTCTGTCAATTTAAAAAAATGAGCCCAAGTGCTAACGAGGGACTGTCCAATTATTGCTAGCACTGCATTGAACATTGTTTGTTCGGCAGTATGAAGTTTTTTAATTGTTGGCAATTCGTTCTGTAGCCTTAAGATTTAACTTTTAAAATTATTGATCAACCACAAATAGATGTAAATACAGTGTGGGTAACATTTAGCTGTGTTTTGGAATTTAGACTTACAGCGAAACCAATGATGTCGTCATTTAACTTAAATGGCCGATACCTGTCGTAAACAAAGCAGCAATAATCTTTAATTTTACAGCTTTAGAGGCATATTTGCAGTGTATTTATCGTAGATAGGATGGAAAAGAAAGATTATATTAAATTTTGTTAGATGCATGTCAGTTTTTGCATTTGCTTAACTGTTTTACTGTTAGTATCGCGAAATAACAGATGGCCAGTATACTGTCTGGGAAGCAGTTGAGGCCCCTTTCGTACTGAACATCTTAAGGAACACGGCTAGTATTCATTATCCTAGCAACCAATACGTCACATACCACGTGTTCTGTCTGATGTACGAGGGGTGTTTTTCAAAAGTTTCAGAAAAGTGCTCTATATTGGTTATTTAATGTTCAAATTACTTCAAGCTTTGCACTTAAATAGAACAATTCATGATACACATTGTAACATGAACCGAACGCATGAGGGTGTGTCGTACAAACTGGCACTGCTGTCATAGTAACGTCAGTAATGGCTACCAGGTGCAACGTTATCACTGGTTGTACGTTATTAAATATTCTGACTAAATCTCACTCAGTCAGTCAACTGAAACACGAATATACTTACTGTTCTGAGATGACATGTCATTCTTTAACCAGACGACAGATGTAAAGCCCCGCAATAAAATATTCCAATTGTTGTTGACGTATTGGACATTATAGTCATTGTTTGGCTTTAGGCTCGTTTTATGTAACACGTCTATACAGATTTCTAACACTTCGAGATCACTTATTGAAACTGGAAGTGACTTAAACAACGGCTGCACCAACATTATTGCTTCTATCTTGTCTCAATCAAGAATGGTTTTGTTGTCTAGGTGTTCACTTGTGATCGTACACATGTGTAGTGTGGCATTTACTTTGCCGTGTTGTCTTAGCGTTGTGCTTACCGGTGCCTAGTTGTCTTAGCGTTGTCCGTTCCTTGGCCTTTTGCCTTAGCGGTGTCCTTTCCTGTGCCGTATTGCCTTAGCGGTGTCCTTTCCTTTGCCACATTGCCTTAGCGGTGTCCTTTCCTTTGCCTCGTTGACTTAGCGGCATCCCTTTCCATTGCATTAACTGTGTCCTTACCTTTGCCTAGTTGCCTTAGCGTTGTCTTTTTCTTTGCCTAGTTGCTTTGCGGTGTCCTTTCCTTTGCCTAGTTGCCTTATCGGTGTCCTTTCCTTTGCCTAGTTGCCTTAGCGGTGTCCTTTCCTTTGCCTTTACGGTGTTATTTCCTTGGCCTAGTTGCCTTAGCGGTGTCCTTGACTTTGCCTAGTAGCCTTAGCGGTGTCCTTACCGATGCCTAGTTGCCTAGGCGATGTTCTTTCCTTTGCCTAGTAGCCTTAGCGGTGTCCTTACCGATGCCTAGTTGCCTAGGCGATGTCATTTCCTTTACCTAGTTGCCTTAGCGGTGTCCTTTCCTTTGCCTAGTTGCCTTAGCGGTGTCATTTCCTTTGCCTAGTTGCCTTAGCGGTGTCCTTTCCTTTGCCTTATTGCCTTAGCGGTGTCCTTTCCTTTGCCTAGTTGTCTTAGCGGTGTCCTTTCCTTTGCCTAGTTGCCTTAGCGGTGTCCTTTCCTTTGCCTAGTTGCCTTAGTGGTGTCCTTTCCTTTGCCTAGTTGCCTTAGCGGTGTCCTTTCCTTTGCTTAGTTGCCTTAGCGTTGTCATTTCCTTTGCCTAGTTGCCTTAGCGGTGTCATTTACTTTGCCTAGTTTCCTTAGCGGTGTCATTTCTTTTGCCTAGTTGCCTTATTGTTGTCCTTTCCGTTGCCTAGTTGCCTTTACGGTGTTCTTTCCTTGGCCTAGTTGCCTTAGCGGTGTCCTTGACTTTGCCTAGTTGCCTTAGCGTTGTTATTTCCTTTTCCTAGTTGCCTTAGCGGTGTCATTTACTTTGCCTAGTTGCCTTATTGTTGTCATTTCCTTTGCCTAGTTGCCTTATTGTTGTCATTTCCTTTGCCTAGTTGCCTTATTGTTGTCATTTCCTTTGCCTAGTTGCCTTATTGTTGTCATTTCCTTTGCCTAGTTGCCTTATTGTTGTCATTTCCTTTGCCTAGTTGCCTTATTGTTGTCATTTCCTTTGCCTAGTTGCCTTATTGTTGTCATTTCCTTTGCCTAGTTGCCTTATTGTTGTCATTTCCTTTGCCTAGTTGCCTTATTGTTGTCATTTCCTTTGCCTAGTTGCCTTATCGTTGCGCTTACCGTTGCTATGCTCTACTTGTCTTGACAGATGTAATGTGAGAGATCATGATTGTATACATTGGTATTCATGTACAAGAAGAAAGGCACGTTTTGTCGTTCATTCATCCAATAGATTACTGGGGACAGTTTGTATACGAACAGGTGATCTCCCTTTTACTTACATTAAGTACTGCAGTTAAATTATGCTGGCTCGCCAAAGCGAGTCAATGTTATGATAGAATTGACTACAATATTTCAGGAAAGGGCTTTTTCATTGGGTTACACTTTCTGTACACCGTTCTGTTCATGTCAACAGCTCTCCTGTTATAAAGTACGAACCGACTGGAGGCACTTCAAGTTTTTTAAGGCAAACCTTGTGAAATGATTGTATGAGTGCTAACCAGGAATATTATGCTGAAAGTCATTATACCGCCGATAATATGTCATAAATGTTTTTATTTATAATTGTTTTATTTTGTTTCATTTTCGTTACAATTGAGTTACCATCTTAAAATATGTTTTTGCTCCCTTGTAATTGGAAATAGCGACCGCAGTACTTATTCGTTTATAATTCTAATATGTGATCTATAACCGGCTTATAGTTTACCCGCCCATCTTTAGTGACCATTTGTATTCAAACAATACCATGCCCATTTATGGAATAATGAGAGTGAAATTGCACAAAATTGCTTTTATGGTTGCTGATAGAATAACATTAAAATTGGTAAGGTAGGCGTGTCTAGTTTGAAATCTGCAAAACTGCCCTAATAAACAGATTTACTAGTTAATATGCCCATTGCAAAAATAAATCAATAAGTGGTCCCAAAATTTGAAAATCTCTGGCGTTTGATTAGACAAAGAAGTAGGGTAAACTATAACACTACGGTATTGTGATCATACGTTGTGTTGTTTCCTCGACTTATATTTAATACAACAACAAGTAGCTGTAATATTTTATGTATACCAAATTTTTAGGATTGAATCAAAACTTTTTCGGTAAATTACAATTTTCAGTTTTTAGGGGTTGTCCCCAAAATCCAAGAATACCTTAAAAACTAGCCGAGCAAAACTGTTCGGATTTTCCAGAATGATTTTTGTAAATGTTATTTTTTTATAAATATAACAGGTTTATATAGCTTGTACAGAAAAATCCAACACAGGTGAATCACCTTAAGTCTTAATGCATACCCTATACCTACACGTCCCTTTGAGGACAAATAAACCTCACAACATGAATTACATGTAGTCACTGCTAAAAACATGGTTTATCTATATGCCTAACTAGTATCATTATATTTATCAACTTCCAAATGAATTACCAACACGTACTGCTCGACTGTGTGGCACTGTGCACGCGTAGCATTAACACTACATAGTTAGCCGATGGACGGTAGTCAGTTTTTCTTGCTTAACTGGACAGTTTCTTGTTTCTTGTTTTCTCTATTAATGGGATCTGCTCACACATACTTCTGATATTCCATCACAGATGGAGTACGATCACTGCGCGAGTAGACGGATCATTCTACTGTTTGACTTATTGGAAATTTCGTGAAAATCTTTTGTCATTAAAACTAGTAATCGAGTTCTTAGTGAACTTGTTATGTTCTTCGTTTTAATGATTACGTGGTTAGTGGGGACTTTTAGTCATGTATATAAGATAATTGGACTTTTTTACCATTAAAATAAATAATACCTGAACTTTAAAACTAGATATCGGGTTCAAAGCTATCTTTGTTCTACGTCAAATGAATATGTGGTTAGTTAGGAATTTAATACATGTATATTAACTAATTGGAAATTTTGTACCATTTTTGGTAGTAATCGGGTTTTGAGTGAACTTTTTATGTTCTTCCTTTAATGATTGTGTGGCTAGTTAGGACTTTTACACATGTTAAATCTTTATAATTGGACATTTTCTTATATTTTTGGCTGCACTTTAAAACTAGTAATCGCGTTCTGAGTGAGCTTGTTATTTCCTCGTTTAATGCCTTTTACACGTGTATAGTAATTGGACATTTCATTATCATTTTTGGCTGTCATTAAGAATTGAAATTCTTTCTCTGTAATCATGAAAACATTAATTTAAGATTTTTAGTTTATTTTAAACATATTTTATTACCCATCTTAAGATTTTAACACTATACATTTTATTAAGAAGAATCATAAATATTTACAAAAAAATATGAAAACGAATAAATTGTAAAAAGTATATAGTCTAAAGAATAAAGTTTAATAATTTTATATTTTTTATCAAATATATTGGTTGAATATTTAAAATGTCATACGAATTCAGCTATAAAAATAGTGATACCGTATCTAAATCGGAACTAGACTGACTGCTTATTTCCTAGTACAGTTTGTAAAATGTTGAAATGTCGTTAATACTCGTTATATATCTATATGAGACCGCTACTGTGAATTGTTACTCTATGCTAGCGCTCTTGCGTTTAGTGTTTGTCATAGTATATATATGCTTTTTAAGTGAACTAGTATTTGTTATTTCAGCTTTGATTCTATAACATTTAAAGGATTCACATTTTGAGGATTTAAAAAGTTGAGGACATCGACGCGAATTGTTCGAGGAGACATACTGAATTTCTGTTTCAATATTCGAGTATTCGAGTAGTTTTTAGACGGCGTGTCGTCAGAAAGTAAAGGTGTCTAATTTGGTTCTTGGATGCCCAACACCGAACAGTCTGAAACTACTAAAGTGAACGAAGACACACTAAATTTACACCACGCGACTCGGTGTGTCCTCGAGTTATTGATGAGGTCGGGAGAATAGGAAACCAATTAGAGAATAACCGATCTCAAGACGAACTTTCTATTAAATTGATAGAGAACTATTATTCTTCTATTAGGAAATTTCACTGGTACTTTTTCACGAAACTGGATAATACGCTTTAGTGAATATATGTGGCTGTGCTTAAAGACTTAATTAGGCGTTTGAGTTAGGATGACGTGGACTTTTCTCACAATGTGGTTTATTCAAGGTAAGTCAAGTAGTTTGTTGTTGTTTTTCATAAATGTTTTTCCGGCTGATACTTGTATTAAAGAAGTTTCAAGTGTGTGTGTGAGTGTGAGTGTGTGTAGCCATTCTGTCGCCTGCCATTTTTATCCTTTAAAGGGGTTGTCATGATTTCTAAGTGAGAGATTTGGCGCTCAAGTGTAAAGTACTTCTAGTAGTACGTCGCTAAATGAGAGACTGAAATCTGACCGTTCGTCAAATTACTAGTAGATAGAAACTTGATTATTCTGATTAAAAAAGAACACAATTATTGTTTTATTAGCAATCTATGTATCACAAAATACAATAAATACGTATATACATGTATATAAATTATTACTTACATGTGAATGTTTAGGTACGTATGTAATGACACAATGTAGTCGATTACTATATATATAAATTATAATTCTGAATTGAATCGAACAGATCGGGAAATAAATTATGTTTTATTAAATAGTTATCTCAGAGATTATTCCACATAATAAAACGTTCATTCATATCAAATGCATAATGTTATATAATGGTTTCGGTAGACGGGTATAGACAGTTTGTACTAAGGACGGTGGTTAGTGGTTTTTATCTCCATATCTAATTAACAAGGGTTAGTGTCTAGTGTTTGAAATATAATATACATATTAGGTTCGGGCGGTTCCATTAATTACAAGGTGTAACTAAATGGTGTTACATGTATATAACTACTGCACTGTATGTACACATTTATGATTGGTAGGCTATCTAATAAAGAAATCTGCGTAGAGTAATTTAATATGTATAAAACACAATTAAACATCGGCCCCATATGATAATGGAAGCAAAATGAAACAAAACTCGCATTTTGTTATCATTGAACTTTTTCAAAGAAATATTTCTAACGTATGCATTCTCAAAATTGAATTTACACAATAAAGAGTATGTAAGTTGCTATGTATGAATTATGCCTCCGTAGCTAAGTGGTTAGTGCGCTTGCCGTCTAATCTGGCGACCCGGGTTCAAATCCGGGTGGAGCACATACATGTGCCTGCCATATTTCAGCATAAAGCTGACTGGCAAATAAAGGCTATGTTCGGCATTAAAATTGTAAGCAAATTTTGATTAAACGTTAAAATATCCAGTTCATTTATTTATTAAGATATTTTATTTGGTTTATTTGATATGATATAAGCTGTACATTGTCTATATGTTGCATCTATTCTTGATATCCATACACAAACCTTGGACCAAACCTCACCAGAAACCATCCTCTTAAATCAGTAGTTAGTCAAGCAAGTCCCTAGCCTTTATACTATTTCAGGTGAAAACTATGCTTATTATACTAAAATGACCAGAAACAGTCAACGACACATTTACAAATATTTCAGAATTAAAACAGATTCCATTTTTTATAGAAATATCTATTACTATATCAACCAGGAAGTTTCATTAATTCTGGTATAAATGGTTGCAGTCATGAACTAATTTATTTAAAAAAAAAGATATCTCGTCAGATTTGCTTATAATAATAACCCCCTTCCCAAATAGTTCATTTTAGAAATCAGCAATTGACATCGCTCGTATTGGGAGCCTTAATACAATGCAATACGATCCAATGGATGCGATGCGTTGCGATACAGATTTTAATGTTGTAGTGTTTTAAAGTTGTGAGGATGATGCTAGAATTACACACCCACCAATTTTAAAATTAAAAACATACAGAAGTAGTTTCAAAGGTCTTTAACCAAATCCGAGACCTAGCGTATTTCCGCGTACCCTAGATGATAACCCAGTTAAGCTTTGAAACAGAATACGAGTACTTTTTGAAGACCTATTTGTACACTTTGATTTTTTAAAAACCAAATCATATTTGCTACACCTATATTTTGGTACTTTGGTGTATCCAGTCTCCTTGTGACAGTTAAATTGCTATTGTCAAATGTGTTTGCTCATTTTGCCGGTATATGATACAGGACGATTCAAGATATGGATTAAAACAAATCTGAACAACATGTGTTAGGCTACAAACACACATTAAAAAGAACATGTCACTCAGATCCTACAAGAAACATTAAAACGAGAGGAAGTTGAACGCCAAGAGAATTTCTCAAAAATATTCATCTTGTACATTTCCTTGCGAACGTACAACTGCTTTATGTGCGCTATCATTAAACCTAGGAATAAGGAATAAGCAGGGATAAAAATAAAAGTTATTCGACCATATGACAGAAAATGAAAATGCAAACACTAATGGACAAGTTACGATCACTTGAGTTTTCCAAGAACAGGAAACACTCTGAGTTTGTATACGTTTTACTACTTCAAAATGGGATGTCAATACACGAAAATGTATGGAGGACAAAACAGGTCATAAATACTGAGTCAATACTTAATTAAATTTACAGTAATAAAATTACAAGAACTCCGAATATTGAAAGTTACTTTGCGATGGTTTATTAGCATTGGATAGATTGGATAATAAAGATGATACTGTTGTTTACAGAATCGCCATTTATGACGACATAACGAAGTAGCCCGGTGCTGGTGACGTTACATGATTATTTTTCTGCGCGATACTGAACCAGCTCTAAAATAGTGAAAATTACAAAATGATAATTTCATTGTTATTTGTCACTGTTATTTTCACTGAAAATCACAGTAGTTCATTGAAAGCATATAACACATATTAATAATCATTATGACGTCATCAATATACATGATGTCACTTAACACGTTCCATACATGCTATGGTAACACGTCCTCTTACAGTATAGGCTATTACCGACACAATGACTTACAATATTTATTGGCAATAACTGAGGCTGTTTCAGACATACATGGTAATAATGTTTTAATGTCGTAATCAGAAATGTTTGTCGTATATCACCGACGGGAAGTAAAGTATGTGTAGTATACTAGCATAAAATCGTAACCAAGGTGACTAAGCCTATATATATATATATAAATGCCCCCAGTCTTCGCTGGCAATAATTATCTCTCGATATTTACAGTTTCCATTTTTGGTATAAATACTTACACGTCTATTTAAGTCTCATAACATACGTCTCAAAGCTAAGACGGCGACGGTAGATACACGTAATATGTGAAATATATTATCTTACTAGAAAAAACTTACATTTACCCAAACTACAGACCTAGCTCAGTCTACTTAACGGCTTGGTTTAATGCTGAATAAGTAATTTTAATACCTTTCGTCAAAAAAGTGTAAAATTGTCGATATTCACGAGGAGTTGGTTTTTGTTAATAACGCCGATAAAATACATCGCGCGAAATGAAATTCCTCTCGAATATTCGACGTCCAAAATAAATAGCAATATATTTTTCTACTCAGTGACATATGTTCAATCCACGAATTTAAGAAATTATATAGAGGATATTTGTTGATTTTGGTGTAAGATCGAATTTTATTTCACCGAGTGATCACAGAAATCAATATTTTCACGAGTGGCGTAGCCACGAGTGAAAATATTGATTTATGTGATCACGAGTGAAATAAAATTCAATCTTACACCAAAAATCAACAAATTTTCTGTTTATTATATGCGTAATTAATCATATTATTAATATTTATCAATTCCCTCTTGGAACCTCACCCCGTGGGGCGCCCCAAATTCATTTCAACCTAATCACCTTTTTTAGTAGAAGTTCCACTGAAAGTAGTGCAACTATTTGCAGAAGTATTTTTCTGCAAAACATAAAACAAGATATGTGTAAAGTTTATAAATAAAACAAATATAATATTTGACGAACACAAAATTATTTTAATGTTTTATTGAAAGCGAAATAACTGGCAGTTATTAAATTTGATAGCGGAGTAATTTAATTGTCAACAAACAGTTTTGTCATCCACCATTGTGAATTCAAGTCACGATGCCGGGAATTTTTAATCATTATCACGACACAGACTTATTTTTTCTATGTCGCCAGTTTGATAAGTAAGGGGAAATACTCGTACTGACAGTTAAAAACGGGAATCGACGTACAGAGTGACTTTATCATGTGTTTTGACGTCATCACAACATCGAACTACGAGGACGACATGTTGATTTTTTGACGAGATGCGATTTTGAATCTCAAAATGCATTTAGTATGATCATTTACAGGCAGTGGATTCTATATGCTTCGATAAATTGTAGGTTTGTGTTTATTGCTTTTATTTGAATTGTTCAAAGCTTGTTCAGATTTTCAGATTCGCCTTTTAAATACGGAACAATAGATTTCATTCTGAGACATTGGCATGTCAGAACAGAAGAAGCCTTCCAACTCTCCAATAAATTGAAGTTTATAAGAAGGATCTATTCTCTTTTTAAAGGCCCTTCTAGGAAAGCACTTATAAAATAGTGGTTTGTTCACCTGACTGTCACTTGTTGAGGTTCTCGATTTGCAGTAGATCGATCTAGGTTCATTTTATTCCTCACAATAATGAGGTCACACAGGTGCAGTATGCCAACAGAAAAAAAAACGAATTTTCGGGGAAATATTTTTTTTTGAAATTTTATATTTTTCTTTACTGTACAGTACTGGTAGGCAGTACAGTATACAAAAATATAAATTAAAAAAAAATTTTTTTTCGTTTTCAATGATACAGTTACCTGTGAATGAGGCTCGAATAAATGCCAAAAAAGGCTTCAAATTCAAAGCCATTGGTATCAAATTCAGCAAAATACTCCATTTTTGACAGCTGTCAAGTAGCAGACATAATCAAGGAGGTAAATATGTAATTAAACAAACAATACCTGGAGGTAATTTTTTTTTTCATTGAAGAAAGTAGTTCCGTCAAAAACAGTGAAATTATCAAAATGTTATTTTCACTGTTATTTGTCATTGTTATTTTCACTGAAAATCGCCATAATCCATCGAAAGCATATAAAAAAAAAAAATCATTTTACAAAAAACAATAAAAGAATAACATCCGCGTAAATTTATACTTTTACAATAAACATCGGATGACATTAAAGAATTATGCAGGTTCAATTTTGAGATTAAGCATTTTCTGTCTAATAAAAGTATATCCTTTGGAGGTTCTAAATCATAAAAAATACATAATTCACAATCCCCGCTGTGTTTAATGCACACCCGTAGTTACACTGTAACGTTATATCAAATAAATACATGAAATGAAAATTTGTACATTTTATTGTTTTATATGTTATACGAGCTCTGTTATCCATATAAAAGTTATATAGGCTGGAAAATTACGTACGAACATATAAACAACGATGTTTTCGAGGGTAATTAAATATTTAAAATTGCGTATGGGCACATTCAAATTTCTAATATTCTTAAGTCATCATCAAAGGGCGTCATTATGATATACACATCTAGTTACAAAATTGTACCCACTCAATCCACGGTGTCGATATCCTCCGGCCATCTAGTGTATGTTTGTTATTTGATAAATGGTACACTTATTACAAATTATGTATTACATTCGATGTAGAATAACTTTCATACCTTAAATGTTAAATGCAAAAGTGTTACATTCGATGTAGAATAACTTTCATACCTTAAATGTTAAATGCAAAAGTGTAAGAAATTTTGGACCACCTTCGTACATGCATTACTCAACATGCACTTATTTATTGAGCTACAGCATTATACGTAATTTTGATAGATTAAATGTTCAAATCTATATTACTGTAAAATCATTTAATTTCAATGGGAACCAATTTCGTGGTTTTGGTGAAAAATACCATTTCGTATGGACGTAATTTCAAGGATATCTTATCCACTTAGTCATATAATATAGAAATGATTAATATTGGTGCGGATTGAATTTCGTGGATGGGATCTTCAACGAAATCCACGAAATTAAACCCCTCGAAAATTTATAATTTTACAGTATTCAGAATAGTAATAATGTTACTAGCCATGGGGTAATCACGAGATACAAAAATGTATCTTAATTACCATGTACATGCATGTTAAAGTAACGGAACCAATAACGCGTGTTCAGGATTATATTATGTAAATAACATAATTTGTCCATATTTGAGCAACATCTGTAACCCGGAGACGCATAAAAGCATTTGTGAATGATGTAATTAATGAGAAAGCTAATTTCAATCTGGTAAGAGCATGCTGCCATTATTTACGACATGATGCCTTTCATGTTCTGTTCTGTTCATGTTCATAAATGAGTCACGTGAGTCACGTGCCAAAGCAAACACGACACAGAACGAGAGTAAACAAAACGCTAACAGTTTAAACATAATTGACTTGTCAAATCTAAACCTCCATGTTGATAAAGAACTACTGGATGGTTTTTATGTCGTATTTGTAACATCGGAATCACTCGACAAATTCCGCCGATGCTCGGCGACAGCTTCTATGAATAGTTTGCGAATCACGTGATCTAGACAATTACAGATCAGAACAGAACATAATCTTTATTTTCAGCACTGATAAAAACTTGAAATTATTTAGTATATATTTTTTTGTGTTTCAAATTAGAAACAACCGAGTTGATTCATTTTTTACAGACAGAGGAGTCCAGCATCTAGACTCAATACGCAGGAATTCAGCAAATATTATGATCTGATTTTAATAAGATTGATAAACACCAAAATAAAATCTAGCAAAAAGAACCATAAATGACCGTGCACTTAGGACTTACGAACAAACAGATCAACTATTCATGCTTACTTCTCCGCCTTCCTATGTCACCGTCCCTGAAAAAACTTCCCGACTGAGGTTTAACTGTTCTAACGCGAAGAAAGAAGTAATGCCAAATGTTTTACAAAGATAACACGGTGAAATAATTCTAATTAAGGAATTTTCTCATGCTTTCTGCTCTGATAACACAACACAAAAACTAAAATGAGAATTAATGAATTTCGATGAGAGAGAAAAGAAAACAGAAAGGACAACAGCAACTGATTTCTTAAAGCTTTCATTTATTTTAACCCAATTTACTCAGGATTGATCTTTTTTATGAATGCAGGTATTAGATATTGACACTCGTTAAGTCATATTTATCATTTTATTTGTTTTATTTATAGTTATTATTATTTTATTTATACGTATCTAAATACACATAACCACGGGTGCTTGGCAAGTGGTGAGCTGGGCTACCTATTACATAATGTATTTACTCAATCAATCATTATTCCTAGTATCAGAATCAAGGGTTAAACAACTCAGAACGTTATGTGATACAATGCAACTCGATGCAACGTAGCAATCAATTTTATTAAACATCCCACAATAATTGTAAAAACTATATAACACAACTATGATTTAATACTCTAGTTCGTTCGGTATCCTTGATCATTTAAGTTTCCCTGTGTATATTGCATCGATACAATAGATTTTATACTACCAACCATATCAGTTCCTCTATAGTTGGGAGGGAACACTGAATACCATTAAATTGTCCATCACTAGATGGGTGGAAAACATTGACAAGCGTTTCAGAAATGACCAGAAACTGATTAAATACAGGTTCGAAAGTAGAAGATTTAAAAGACAAAAACCAGCGTGGTCTGATTGAAGGATGCCTTGAACGAGCTGTGTGTATAAACTCACTCAGCAAACTGTTGTTGAGTTGTCACTGAGAAACTCTTGTTATCTGAATCAATGTTTTTATTTTCTTCAATGTCATGAAATGTTCTTGCACGAAGCAATAAAGGCATACACAACAGAACGTGTTTTATCTAAGATACTTTTTTATTTTCAAATACATGCGATGGTTCTATGTGTACTTGTAGCATAAAACAGCTTCATACTGATATACGTGTGTCAGTGTATGTGTGGTACTTTAGAAACACAGTACTTTATATGCCATAAATCGCTAGCTTAGAATGAGAAGGTCGAAAGAAGTACTTAACTACCTACTGTATAAGACTGATACATTATTTAGCGTTACAATGCGCTTCTTATGAGCCTCTTTTCATGAAAATAGGAACTTGTCATGTTGATCAAACTGAAGCTAAAAGAGCTAGTTTTACCATAAGTAAATAATCATTTCGGACAGTTATCCTTGTTTTTTCAAACTATGGATTTTGTTCTTACGGCCATCTTTGCCCATGCTAATCTATTCATTGCCACTGTATATTTGGTTGAATCTTGTGCTCGAAACGTGGACAAAAACAGTGTTTTTGTGTTTATTTTGTCCTGTTTTTCCCAATGACTGCGTTGTCATCATGCGCCAAAAACGTTGTTTGTGCTTTGGATAGAGCATAAGTAGCAGTTGTATATGATATTTTCCAACACCTTGTCTCCATGCTGATTGGCTAGCTACGGAGATATATGGCCCAGCGTTTTCCCCCATCTTTTTATAAGACATATTTGACAACGTATACTCTTACAGTATTTTTCTCGTGTTCCGGATATTAGTCAGAAAATGCACGAGGGAGCATTAACGACGTCGTGTTGTTTTTGATTATTACACAAACACTCGAATAATTCATATACTCGGATTTTATCGTTAAAATGAAATGTACCAAATGTCAGCATAAATAAATAATACCCAAACCAAATGTCAATGTTATCATAAAGTCATACTGTCACATGGGACTATAATAATGATATTACATTACCGACGAAGTGTTGATGAGCATAATTTGGCTCAATAAAGTCGAGAGAATAAACTTGGTAATTTCGGATAAGTGGTGCGAATGGCGAATACGCCGTGTGTTAAGTGTTAACACGAGATATTATAAGTCACCCTTCCTCTGCTTTGGACGAGGCATTTATAATAATATCCTTATCAAATGAGACATTCACGCTACCATTACCCACATCAACTTATCTTATGTCCATGTTCGCATTTGTTTATTGTTCATCACAGATTTTAACAATGTTTAAGTTAAAAGTTAAGTTACCAATTTTCTAGGGCTCTTTTCAGCTGTAAGGCCGCTCAAGCACCCTTTGACATTTTAACTCCCCTGGTCATTGGGCTACATATGGAAACCTACACTCGTGTCTCCCTGGGGAGACTATTTCTCTCCTGTGGTGTGGCAGCCAACATCGATCTGCGGCGCCCAGGAATAGACACTGCCCTCACAGGTACCATTTTACACCATGGTGGAGTGGAGCTGTGGGTCTTGCTCAGAGATTTAAACCAGTGGTCCAGAGGGGGGTCGAACTCGGGACCTCTCGATCCCGAAGCGCACGCCCTACCTCTAGGCCAACGCTCCCCACCTATCGCTGGTTTAGAATGAGAAAGTCGTAACACTTACGACCTTATAAGATTAATGTCTATTTGAAATCTGCAGCATAAGGCGCTTCTTATGAGCCTGTTTTCATGAAAATCAGAACTTGTCATGATAACTGAAGTTAAAAAAGCTTGTTTTACTATAAGTAAAGAGTGATTGTCAGACAGTGTGTCTTGTTTTCTCAAAATATCGATTTTGTAGTAACGACCTTTTCATTCTGTGCCAACGATATACATTGAAAGGGACATTATGACAGTCGAAGACATTTCCAACGCCATGTTCGTTTTACCATTTCTAGTCATCATTTTCCTTTTTAGATTTTTTTAGAATTGAAATCAGCTCATACATTCAGGCGGAATGGCGGACCTACTAACGCGTAAAAATTAGAACTAATCATTATGTTGTTATGACCCTATAATAAGGGCGGGTATTTAGATTTGTTAAAGTTGGAACTAAATAGGATGGACATACATAGTTGGAACAAGGCAATTCGGCCTTAAAATGTGCCAGCCATATATATTTGTTATATCTTTAACTGGATCAATGCTCCATTTTTTGTAGCTGAAACTAGGTCATTCAGCCTTTGCGGTTATGAAACAAAGTCATTCAGTATTTGCGGTTATGAAACTAGGTCATTCAGTCTTTGCGGTTATGGAACTAGGTCATTCAGTCTTTGTATTTCTGAAACTAGGTCTTTCAGCCTTAATACAGATGAGACTTGGGCTTTCGACTGTTTGCCAGCTGAAACCTGACCTTTCTCAATTAGGCAACGAAGTGTTGGGCATTGTGCCATGTAATTGTGATGGTTTATGTTTTGTCGACTCGAACGTTTAAGTTGAGTGCTACCTTCCCTGTGTGGTTTTCTATGTGTATTATCTTTAACAATTATGACATCTTAAATAATTATGTTAATTAATACACAAAGTGTATGCAAATGTTAACTTATACTAAACGATTAAGCCGAGTACTTGAGTAGATCAGAGGACTAAACCACCACTGCGCAAGCTTTAACCTCATTCATACAGAAATATGAAATGGCTTAATAGATTTAGCCGAACAGTAATGTCCGATTATGTGGTCAGTTATGGCCGATGTCAATTTCCGTTTATATATTTGGAGGCCATAAAGATAAAGAAATGAATGCATCATTGGCTCTATGGGGACATTGTCTAGCATGAAACTATGAGGACATAACCGTTATCAAAATATACAATTCGTTCGATTAATGTTTGCTCTGGGACTGTAGACATGGAATCCACATGTCATATAAAGGACAAAGTATAACAACAGTACGTAGTCCTCTTGATCATAAGCCCCAAGTGTTCATCTACAATTTCTATATTCGAATCTTCAGAATTTGAATGTCGGAAAGGATTTCTAATGTAGAGCTCTGGAGGAAGACGAGGCAGAAACCAGTAATGGCAACCTCCAAATAGAGAAACTGGCGATTGATTGGACATATTTTACAAAGAAAGGTATCGAACCTTACCCGCCAAGTTCTTGACTGGAACCCACAAGTCAAACGAAGGCGAGATCGACCATTATTGACCCGGAGAAGAACTCTGGATGCTAAGCTGCGGTCTTTGTGGATATCGTTGGGCGAGGCAAAGCGGAAAGCACTTTCAGAGACGATTGGAGGGAGACAGTGGTTACGACCATATATGTCAACCCATAGGCGACGAGGACTAAGAGAAGAAGAAGTCCAATGTGTACAATCCGAGTTGGTCAGTGAGATTTTTTCAAGGCCGTTGGTCTCTATAAACGCTCTTACCCCTCTCTAATACAAACAGTTTAATTAATGGTACATCAAAATTAGCTGCTTAAATATCTTAAATATGCCGAATTACTGACAAGCACACACAAGTTCAACAAACAGCGTGCTTTGTATAATACACGAACATGGGTACTTTATCGCATAGACACAATCATAGTCAATTTGATACATTGTTTTAATCATTAATCGATTACCAAAGCGTCTTTTCTGTGAATTGCCTTGCCTTGCCTTTATGATTTCTGACCGGTTATTATATATCTTAATACAAACTGACACGTGGCTAGCTCACTAATAGACTAGTTATGATTTCTCGGCACAGAAGAGTAGTCGATATTAGGATAAACTCCATTAAATTCCGGAATGGTCCCGTTAATAAAATTTGATCACGTGACTGATAAATGCATTAAGACGGGCTCCTCGCTTTCTATTGTGGCACTGGGATAATTCAATAAGACATACCGTTAATAAGACTCCATTATCAAGATTCGGCTATCGTTGAAATATTTCTATTTGGTTATTTGTACACATGTGGCTGATAAAGAAAGCAAGCTATCTGCAACTCACATTAAGATGTTTGTCTCATTGAAAGGAAATATAGCCTCCCCTAAATTGTTCTAGAATTCTTTCTCGAAAACTGCAAACTCATGTCACTGTGTACAAAGTTCAAACCATTTCGTGACGTATGGATGGTATTCATAATATTGGTCTTATTTAATTGGATAATAACTGTCACTGTAATTTAATATGGTAGGATAGGATTGGTTGTCCTAAAGTAAGATCAATATCGAATAGTGCCGCCGGTTATGAGTTGTCCAAAGGTACACTCGCAATAGTCAAATACTTCTTCGTAGATCAACTTTTTGTTGAAAATTCTAACAACATTTACGTATTTAGTTTATCAATACCATTTCATGATAGATCGATTGCTAAACATTTTGTTCCAACTTATATTGACCACCTTCGACACCTCATTCCCGATGTTATCCAACGTTACGGGGGAATGACAGAAGAAAAGCAATTTTCCCTTTTACGCCAAACGTCTAGCATTTGACAAACTCGTGTCATGTTTATTTTGTCTTTGGCCAGTAGGAAGTGATGGGGATCGATCCGGTACCCACACATCACGGGACTTATTTACCAACGTTGCAAGTCTAAAAATCAGACTTTTATATTACCTGGTGTTCTATTCGCTCTCATGTTCTTAAAAGCCTACCGATTTCAATATAAAATGGTATACATGTGCAGAGGGTAACAGCAAATGATCAGACAAAATCCAATAGCAAAGATATGGTAGTGATTATAAATATTGCCAAATCTAAGTCTGACTTGCAGTCTTACGATGTTGGTGAATAAGGTTAAAGAGGCGGCTACTCTACCACTAGGCTATCAAGGAGATGATGTATGCACATCTACCGCTACATCAACCTATAATATTTATTTTATTATATACCACCGGAAATGAGACAATGAATTCTGTCAAAGTGAAATTATCTCATAAAACTACTGATTACATCCGTGCTTTCTAAATAGTTTTAGGCGAGTTTTAACAATTGTCAAACGCCACAAAATATACAGTAAACTACTTTTGTATTTGTCGTTGATGTGCAGTAGGCTATCATTTCGAAAAAAAAGCTATTATAAATGTTTTGTAAATTGAATAAATAACATTATTTATAGTTATACATACATTAACTTTTGGAAAGTGGCTTTACAAATCGTCTGCATGTAAAGACAGTTATATTGTTCTGAGCTTTAAATAGAGCATTGGAACATGAGGTTATCAGAGCGTTTTCTCTCTGTGTTCTCTTGTATAAAGGGCAGTTTTGTAGTTATTACTTTTTTTCAAGTGCAGTAATTGCACTCTTTTCAATCGCTTTCCAGTGCAATATTGTAATTAGTGTACTCTATTCTGCCTATACTCAGATATGATGCAAGTTGAAACAAGTAGACGAACATCGTTACATGTGTTATTGCATGTTAGCATGGTCTATCAGTTGTATGGTAGGACAATGCTCTAACTCGAATAAATAAACTTAACTAAACTATTCGATATTCCCTTGTACAACAAATAACAATGCATAAATGTGTTTAATTATAAAACAAACCATTTCCGCTTTAATGTTGTGAATCTTGTTCTATTCTGTTCTATTCTGTTGATATAATATAACCGTGGGTCTGCATTTATAACGTGTCATAATTGAACAATTCTATTTATCGCTTATCAGCACTGGGGTGTTTACCTTGCAATACCATGTTTGTTAATTTTACGATCGTCAAACAGATGGTGAGTGGGTTAATTGACCCAGAATGGATTTGTTTTATTTAAGACAAACCACGGTGTAAAACCGGTGTTATGAAACCAGTAATGCACTATTGGGACGAACATTATTGGTGTCACGTTGGCAACACTTAAGGGTTATTACGAAGACAGACGTTTATACCACAGGTAACTGTATCATTGAAAAAGATTAATCAAAAATATGTTTTTTTTTTACAATTTGTATATTTTACTTTTTTCAATGATACCTGTGGTTTATACATGTTAGAAAATGAGTTTCCACATTATTTCGTTCGTTGCGTTCTTATAAAGTTCTTTACATACCATTCCAATTTTCCTGTCGTGTTGGTAACACTTAAAGTAAGAGCAAAATATGCGATGGCGTGTCTGGTGTGCCTCTACATTAGATTGTTGTGTTGTCACATGAAAAACGTGAAGGTTATTTATTTCACAAAAACGTATGTTTATATCCGTACAAACAATACACAAAAGGGACATTCATATACATACAAATAAAAATAACGGACAACAATCGCACCGCGCAATGACAATACTAAACTGAACAAAAAATGTCACTATAAGTCTGCAAAATCATTCCTACTTTCATGAGATTGCGTCAATTTGGACCTACAATTAAAGGGTAAGAAACGCTTTGAATTGCAATTTAATGTAAACTGTGTATATGGTAATCGACAACGTTACTTGGCTGCAAACTCGATGAAGGTACATAAAGCATTTTTACTTGATGTTTAACTCACGTAGCAAACAGCCAGTCATGTTAGGGATGGACGAATTACATGAGTGTTATACAAGAGTGGACATGAATATCTTCGAACGTATCCACGGCAAACCGAGAGATTATTACCAGCAAATGTTACAAACACTGGCCAAATGTTAGTTCTCTGTAACTAAATCATAGCCAAGTCTGATAATTGCTATTCTTGGTGTGTGTATACTCAAGTCAATATTTTAATGTCAACAAAACAGTGCGGTGAATTGCCCGGATATTGCAATCGAGGAAGGCAAACTGTTTAAATTCATGTATTTGTTCTTTTCCGTTCTTGTCCGTTATTTATATCGACACGATATGAGTTTCCTCTCAAACAGACAATTAACGCAGTCTAAGTGATGTTTGTTTACTTTGACGCGAAAGGTTTCATTCATTGCAACCAAGCCTTGTATAACAAGCTTTGGACAGTTGGTGTCCAAACCATGGATAGGAATCAATACTCAAATATTGACATAATACTCTGATAAGTTGGGAAAATGATGAAGAAATAACGAAAAGAAGCAACTCGAGCTGAGGATATTAGTCTGGAGCAGCTGTCCTTGTACGTTCTTATATGTATATTCTATCAATTGTTTCTACTTCCCATAGGCTAACTGTCAGATACACGCCCTACTTTACATAGTTATAATATGTGTACATTGGTAAACTCAAAGACAGTTTAGAATCCTGCACCAGCCGCCGTTCACTGTTCACAGTGCAGTCTTAATTCAATGTTTACTAAAGGCACTAGTGTTTTAGTCATTACCAATGCAGGGCAGTGTTAACTGTCAGAAACACGTCTTCGTTTACATAGTTATAGTTTGTATACATTGATAAACTCAAAGACAATAAAAACAAAACAATTTTGTCAGTTTGCCTTTACTATATTCGTTGAAACAATATTATCGGTGGTGCCTTCAACTCTCTGTGTGGTTGTACTGTGATATTACTGCTTTCTATGCTCGGCTGCTTAAGTTGAGTGCTGCCTACCTTGTCCGATTTCCTCATATCTTTTTTGACGCTGCTCTTAAAACACTAATGCCTTTAGTAAACATTGAAGTAAGGTTGCATAGTGAACAGTGAACACTGGCTGGTACAATACCGGTCTGACCATACTATTATAGATTACGAAGCCAATCGGATTTCAAGCATTTTATATTTTTAATTTTGTTTGTCATATGAGGACCTCAAAAATAATATCGATTGCTGAAACGCCTTCAATATGGAATCATAACATGACATTTTGAGGCGGTTCTTTTTATTACAATTCTTATTAGTGTGCGGTTGTTATAAGGTGTTTGTTTAAGGACATGGCGGTGGTGCGTTCATTTATAATTAATTCCTATATTACTGATCAGACATCTAGACCATCTGTCGGTTGTTTGCGAGTATACCAGGAATAAATGAACGAACAATCTCTGTGTACGGTCTGGTATAATTTATACTGTTTTCATCATTAACTTTATTTTAGTTCATAACTTTATAACAAAAATAACAAAATTATAGTGCTTCTACGTTATAAGTGTATGGTATTTTGCCGTGATGTCGCGATGTATGATGTTTTCTTTGCTCGACTGTTTACGTCTAGTGCTACATTCCCTGTCCGAATTGTTAAATTCTTTTTTAGTATTGTTGAACGCCCCTCGTACATACATGTATACCAGGCGGTGTCTGGTCTTATATATATTGTCATAAAAGTCTAATAGACATCATCTATAGGCGTGTGTTGTGAGTGTTGTGTGATATTTTCTCAGTTAGCAAAATACTTGATTACTTCCTGGCGGTTTATAATATTCCATTTTGAGAAAATATTCTATTGACTTCCTCATGGATTTACAATAAAGACGAAGTCTGTTTTTTTTACAAAATCTGTCAAATATTTTTTGAGGGAAAATTGACAAAACTTCCATTCTCTAGTTTCCCGTGATGTTATCGGTGTCTATAGTTATGTAGTGGTGTCTATAGCTAGCGTACCGCAGACGTGTTCCATGTTCGATTATGTTTGTCAATTTTAATAGCATGTATAATATCCCATATCATTGACTTGAAACGAACGACAGTATTTATATTCTGTATCATAACGATTATATTCTGTATCATAATGATTATATTATGTATCATAATGATTATATTCTGTATCATAATGATTATATTCTGTATCATAATGATCATATTCTGTATCATAATGATCATATTCTGTCTCATAATGATTATATTCTGTATCATAATGATTATATTCTGTATCATAATGATTATATTCTGTATCATAATGATCATATTCTGTATCATAATGATTATATTCTGTATCATAATGATCATATTCTGTATCATAATGATTATATTCTGTATCATAATGATCATATTCTGTCTCATAATGATTATATTCTGTATCATAATGATCATATTCTGTCTCATAATGATTATATTCTGTATACTCATGTGTCGTATTGACGACTTGTGTTAATAAACGGTATGTTCTTTTTAATTTGTATAGTACAATGAGAACTATGATTTACATATACTAGTAGTTGAATATTCTATTTCATCGACCAGTCGTTAACTTATTGTGTACCAACAATATTATCATTAATTATAAATGGTAGGCATGTAGCAATGGTGTTGTTCGTCCGTCCGAATGTAGCTACAGAGTTATATGAAATCTACCATTTACAGGGCTCTTCATGTTCTAAGGATTTTTATGCCCCTATATCTGCTGATGCAGGAGGAATATGGTGACTCTCCTGTCCATTCTACTGTCCGTCCGTTACAAAATATGGTAATTTATTGATTACAAATTTCAATGGTATACGGTACTTGTTTACCATCATAAGCATAATTACATTATCAAAGCTATACAACACTACCAAACATTTGAACATAGGTTATGGTCCCCGAATAACTTATTATGGACACAGAATTTCAGTTTTCTACAAAAGCTGTATCTATCGTTTTCAGTAAATACAAGTTTAGCAAGATGTACTCCTATATATGTTGTAATCCTAAGAGAACGAACGATTTTCTTCCATACTAGTAGTCTCTAAACATTCCTACATGCATCACCAGTATTTCATCGATAGTGAGATTTCGAAGTGTTTTAGTAATTAAACTTTACGAGAGGAGAAGCTACAGGTTGTTACACCCACGTTTACCTCAGTAAACTATTGTATACGGGCATCTCACTACTTAGGAATAATTCATGTAAAAACGTTCAGTTTGAATTTGTTTTGACAAACTAACGAAGCTTGATTCCATGTTGACGTTATGTGGATACGACATAATGAGTCATGACAAATGCCTGTGGTAAAGACGGCGCTTACCTTTTCTGACTGTTTGACAACTGAAAATATATATGACTTACAGCGGTTATGTTTCAGTTTCTCGTTCAGTTTTGTGTTCAGTTTTTGGCATTGGAGTGTATGGTATGTGCTCGTGCTTTGTGTTGTTATTCATATGTTCTGTGCTCGGTAGTTATTGTTGAGTGATGCTGACAATTCCGACTGTTTCAATAATTCGTGGAATTAGAATATATTCTACGTGATATTAAACCGTCTATGATTACTATATAAAATCCCACACTTTCAGGGTTCGAAATAACCAGAACACGGTGAAAAATCACCGTAGAGATGTAACATCCAATCTCGTGGGGCTTGAGAAAAATGTGTGGAGAGCAAAAACCATACGCAAAATTTCTATATTTTTTGCGGAAAAATGATTCTTATACGTAAAAAGTTGATGTCTTAAACGTAAAAAAAGTGACATCATCATAAAGTCAAATATTTTTATTCTGTGTTGCGGGAACAGTTGTGTAGAGATTTCAAAATTACGGGAAAATAAGTTGTTATTACACTGATAAAATTGTTCTGCAAGATTTATTTTTAATAATTTCTCTTTGAAATTTCCTATAAAAAATACGTTTTTCATATATTATTAAATACGGTATTCATTTTAGATTTTGATTCAAGAGATCAAAAATAATTTCAAATTTTCTTTGTCTACCTAAAATGTCCCACCCTGTGCTTAAAACTAAAAACTGAATTGAACATGAAATTCGATTTGATCGAACGTGAACAATTCTGTAAAACATTATTCGTCACTGAAATGATAAAATACGTTTTTTCCACGCTGTTGAATAGTATATTGTTTATCAAAATCGTTCAATTTACGGCGAAGTTATTAGTATTTTTCAATGTCGACACAAAATGTCCCATCAGCAAAATTACGTACTAAGTAACGTCAAAATATCTTAGTGTTGAATGTTGTAGCTTCGATAATTCAATGCAAAATTTAAATGGAAATTTTAAAAAACGGTTTGAAAATGTTTTTATATACTCGGAAATGTATACAGTATTTTATTCATAAAGGGATTTTTATTTTGCGTTTTGTGTTCATTGGGGTTCCACCAAGCAGGTCTAAACTGTACAAAGAGCAAATGGATAAATGTACACATTACAGCAATATCGTTAATTACAAGTTATTTTGCCTAAATCTAAGTTCTGTAATTCCTAAGGTTGCTGAATATACCCCCTTCACACATAGTTACACAATTTATGTGTTTATGGCTGCTGTACACCCATGATTTAGTTCTTCTGTCAATTGTACGCCTTATGTCCGTCATATCTAGCTAAAAAAACGGCGTTTTTGACGTTACACAAAATAGCTCCAACTTGTGACGCGACGTCATATATATTGAATAATAGTTGTGAGACGTAACGTCAAAAGTTGCGAACCATAAGCGTAACACTTACTGACGTAAACGTTTTGGCAAATACCAACTAAGCGCTTATGTTTCTTCTATTAACCATACTCGACGTTAAATAAAGTTATCTTACGTTATCTTGAAGAAATAATCCTGTTATTGTATTACAAAGGGGTGGCTAATGTATGTTAATTATTTAATAATTGTAAAGGTATTGTATTTTAACAAGCAGTTAGATATACGAACACGATACTTGTGTGGGTTTTGGTGCGATACAATGTGGCAAATGATACATTAATTCCAGACGACAGTGAGACGAGGTACACAAATAGATTCTGCACACGAAATATGATACAATGCACATGCTAACTACCATTTATAAAAAATCTTCGACAAGATTTAAATATGCGCAAAATAATGTGCTGCTTAAATTCAGTGACAATTGAAAAACACGGTCACAATTAATTCTAACAAAGTAACAATACATTATAGCTCTTCGGAGTGTTATGACCATCGAGTTAACAATGCCGGATAGAAAATATGTTTTCCTAGTACGTTTTTACAGAAAACACTGGGTTATCCATGAAATGGTCTGTACCAAGTGGTGTATGTTAGTGTGATTATAATGTTACTGTAGTTTACCCTCTAACACATATATAATAGCTCCATATTTAACCTAAGAGGCCATTTACCATGACATAAATACCTCCTTGCTTTCTATTATGAGACCATTTATATACAAAACGGTTATAAGCATGTCAGATCACAAACACACACAACATGGTCCGATAATTAGAAGCATTAATACAGTATAACAAACTATGGGTGCCGTCAGTAGATTCGACAAAAACGGAAAACCACTTCAAGACAACTTCGTCTAAATATCTAAAAATCGACAAGTACAAAATGTGATAGTGAAGTGCCTAGTGACACTCATATTTTCCTGAACCTAGCATACCGTATTATGCGATCACCAAGTGGTTAATTATTCCTCCCATCGCAAATATTTCAAGAAAGCGACATTTCAAGTGCTTTCGAAAACAAATCGCATCGATTTTGTGGAAGAAAATCGCTGCTGCGACATATGAGACGTTTCTAGAACTTGTAAATTGTAGACCTGTGAAGCTATAGATATCTATATAATGAAGCCACGTGATGAAAATGTGTAAGATTTAAGGTTTTGTCCAACTAATAAGAAACGGTCTGGTTTATTTGTTTTTATCCTGTACATCAACGCCATTTGCTTCGAATATGGGCGACAAATCCGGATGTGTGTTAGACATTTTATAATATTAAGAGAACAGTACGTCATACAAAAGACGCTAGACTTCAAGAAACACACCTGGTCCCATTTTAACAAAGAATATTCGAAGTTTTTCATGATTAACTCCAAATAGATGTTCTGAACTTTAAAAGTTTAAGAGTTTTAAAAGTACTCTATCTAGTAAGCTAGTTTAGTCCGAGGAGCAAAAATTGATATTATCCATAATTTTCAAAGACATTATAGTAAGTCGCTATGCGTGGTGATGCAACTATTTTGGCTATTTGATCGCCGTTTTGGCATGAGTTTGTGCGTTTATGTCGCGGTGCAGCGGGGCCTCGAGGAACTTTGTCGAGTCTTGACTGCGTTTCATTCGGTCTCATGCAATAACCGATATTCTACATTTCTTTTTGAAATTGGGTAATCCTGTATTTTTTTTCGGCGGGGACTTGGATTATTGACTGTTTCCTTGGCTTTTGTGCGGGCATTACTTAGTGTAGTTGTGTTTCTGATTTCTGTGCTCGGCTGGTGAGGTTGGGTGCTACCTTCCCTGTCTGATTTCTTCATACCTTTTTTAATACTAGTATATTGAATCTGGACGTTTGTGAAACTTCAAGATCAGTTTCAGTTCGATCAGGTGCTCTTTCCTAAAAAGTACTGTTTCAAACAACGTTAACACGTTGACTGAGATATGTAATGTATAATCTTTATTGTCCTCCGTATTCGGAGAGTATAACATATTTACAACAGTAAATGCATAGCATGACATCGATCAATCAATTACATAAATATACAATATATACAAACATGTTGTAGAGAATGTTATGTAGTTATTATCTAAAATCTGTTAAATACTGACCTTATCGAAACGAAATACAAGATGCAGAGACAGATTCAGAATAACGACAATAAACGTAGTGTTACTATTTACATATATACTTTACCATGTCTGATAAAATAATTACATAATTAGTAGCAGCGTGAATTTGTAACTAATCCAGCAAACAAACATACAAGTATACAGTTAATATTATCAACATAGCATACAACTGCAGTAACTGTAAATTAATGACATGTTCATGTTTAAAAGAATAAGCGTACCCCATACATTTTAAACAACGTTTTACCTTAAATTGACATAAGTAACTTCTTAATTGGTTAAAAGTTTACAGACCTTTGTTGTGATACACATGTGCGCAAATGAGCCGTCATCTGTTAATGTTGCAAGACTGAATAATGTTCTACACTGATCAATGGGTGACTGTCTTATAAATGTAATGAAATGATCCACACCGTATTGAATCAGCATAACATCCCAAAGTTGTTTCTGAATGTCTACATTTGCAATACAATATAATAACAAGTGGGCCGGTTCATTGTCAGTTCTGAGAGCACACTTTTTACAACTGCGCGTGTATCTGCGCGAAACAAATAGTCCTATGTGTCTCATAAGTGTTTTGCATATATTTTCAACGTGTGTTGATCTGTTGGCTACAGACCAAATGGGTGATATCCACTTTGTATTCACTATTGTGTTCATAAGCCATGTATGTCCATTCTCTTCTAAAACATTCACATTATTACTATGCTCTGATGCGACAATGTTACGCAGTGTCTTTTTCCACGAATTTACTGACGGAAATTCCCCTGATTCTATGAAACGCCTTAAATAGTTCACCAAGGAGTATCTTACTAACAGTCTATATATATCTGGTATAAAACCCGTAGATTGCCTATCACCATTTTCATAACGTATAAGGCGGTTAACAAAGACAGTTTTTGAGAGATAATGGGGCTGCAAACGACAGAGTTGACCAAATAACGTAAGTTTCTTGTAGCTAATTATCGTCTCTATAGGTATGGTACACAGACATGTCAATGCGAATAATGTACTTGTTGACGTAAAGAGTCCTTGTATACGTTTAACACAGTGTCTATGAGCACGTTCAATGATAAGCATGTCTCTGGCTGAATAGTTATTCCATAACTCACATGAATATAATGCTTTTGGAAGTATCACACTGTAGTAGATCCGTCTTAGGGTCGCGGGGTTTATCATGGACGGATGTATACCACTGGCACATATTTTCGCGAATGTACCTCTCAACTTAGTGGCAGCATCCCGGATGTTGCTTCCTGACGTGAGATGTTTGTCGCAAACAATTCCAAGATGACAGTACTTATCGGTTTCTTGTAGAAGTGTATCACCAAGCTTAAATTGCGTCTCTTGTACAGTTTTATCATTAAACACTACTACCTCGCATTTGTCATTGTTATATAAATATCTCCATCGTTGTGAATACGCGTTGCAAATGTCAAGCATGCGTGACAATCCGGCTCTCGATAACGAGACAAGCACCATATCGTCCGCCACCGTCGGGGATCCCAGCGACATATCATACATTAACATGCCATCTCCACAGTTCCTGAGTTCTTCTATGAGTCCGTTGATATAGACCAAATACATGAGAGGGGAACTTTTACCTCCTTGACGGGTTCCTTGTGATATTGGGAATTCTGTTGATAGTTTACCATGAAACCGGACCTTGCTGCGCACGCCCGAATACATGTCACGAAACGCTAGTAATGTTGTGTTATCTAGGCCCAGGGAAATCAGCTTGTAAAA
Organism: Spisula subtruncata; assembly: GCA_963678985.1. Classification (NCBI taxonomy): domain Eukaryota; kingdom Metazoa; phylum Mollusca; class Bivalvia; order Venerida; family Mactridae; genus Spisula; species Spisula subtruncata. Next base: position 30,246,564 of record OY787663.1, on the reverse strand, counting down.
CAGACCATCTGTCCACACACGATCGAATGCTTGTTTAGCGTCTAGATAGCAGATATATACCACAGAAGAATATTCTCGAGCAAAATGAAGACACTCTCGAAACATGAATGAAGTCATTAAGCAGCCTAGTCCTTTTTGAAAACCACCTTGCTGGGGGTCAAGTGTCCTAAGAATCTGATCTCGGCATCTATCTAGAAGAACAAGTTCATATAGTTTAAGGAATACTGATGACAAAGTGATTGCCCTGTAGTTATTCGGGTCATCTTTTCTTTTTCTTCCACCCTTGTGAAGGGTCACAATGACACCACTTTTCATGTCTGGCGGAATATGCGATGTCCGCAACATATTTGTAAACAGCTGGGCAAGCACTATAGATATAACGTCTTTGCTGTAAATAAAGTGTTCGTACACGATTCCATCGTTTCCACCAGACTTTCCACGCGGCAGTTTAGTGATGGCATCCTGAATAGCGGTCACTGAAACTATAGCGGTTTTATCTGGTTCTAGTTGGCTCAAAGTGTCTTGCACAACAGTGCGCACGGTATTCTCCCATTCGGCATCAAAACTTGGCGATTGTGAAGGAGAATATAGATTAGCAAAGTACATACCCCACTGTGTCACTAAACTATCACGATCACGATAAGTCTCGCCATTAAACTTAATACCGGCTCCAACAGAGTTCGATATACCTGAACGTCGCTTATTAACATGACGCCAAAACGAGTGGCTATCCTCACGGGCCATCGCTTCAAGATTAGTGTCTAACTTTGACAAGTAGACCTCCACAACTCGACGATGAAGATACCGGAAGTCTCTCTTAGCTGCCTTGTAAGACACGTATTCTGGATGTTGCGTGTCCCGTGGTCTCCCTGCACGGCACCACCGCCTCTTTGCGGCCCTCATGACCACATGGGAACGTGATAAGTCGTTAGTCCAGTACGGTTTCACATATTTACGGAATCGTTTCACGGGCAGTGATTTATTGGCACAATGAATAATTTCCTCACAAATAGTACTGTACGCAGAATCTATATGACCCGGTCCAAGCTCACAACACCGACTTAATCTCTGCACAATGGTCGTATTCGCGAGTGACTGTTCGTAGTCTCGTAATTGCTGTTTATTACATTTTCTCCAGTGAGTAGAATTACCTTGAAACAATTCATCCGGCCCACTTTCACACATTTCTTTATTTAAGCAGAACAAGATCGGTCTATGACGCGACACATTTAGGCAACAATCATCCGCCAATTCACAGTATGTAATATATTCAGTATACTCAACTGGTAAGCAAACGTAATCTATCATAGAAGCATGTTTACCATCATATGAGACAAAAGAATTATTTCCTCCTGTACAAATCGGTAATACATTTGCAGCACAAAAGTTACAATCATGCAAAAATTGACGAAATAGTACATCACAATATTTTACATGTGGTGTTAGCAGACTTGCGTTAAAATCACCCATTATAATGACCACACCTTGGTCATTGTATGTATGATACAACTCGTACAAAAGAAACATATTTTGTTCAATAACATGTCTTGGTTGATTACTACAAGGTAAATATACCTGAAATATAAATATATACGATTTATGTTTACATTCTATCTGAATTCCAACAATTCTATCACTGTCAATGTTTATAGGAACAATTTGCATATCATATGTCCGTTTCCACATAAGCGCTACACCACCTTTACCACGACCCAAGGGGCTGGTAAGACTACTATCACAAGCAGCATGAACACTGTAATTGCTAGATATTGAGTTAAGAAAATGCATGTTATGGGACGACAACCAATGTTCTGATATGCCACATATATCAATATCACCTTCAGTTAACATGTCACACAAATAAGACGCATTTGACATAATACCAGTCACGTTCCATGTAATAATATTCATGTTCATAAAATAAAGATAAATGGAAATATAATACTTTAACCAAAACACCATGTTAATAAAGTATCTCGCTAGAGTTCTAGTCTATATCATTCACCAGTGATGAGAATCGACTCTCACTAGAGAAAGTGTTACTTTGTCTGTATGTTGTCCCCGTCAACACACTCGAAAACCTAGGCGGTATCTCTAATCGCTGGGATTCGCGCCGCATTCCATTACGCGATTCCCATGGTCGGCAGCTGACATAAGAAGGCCAGAAACCTTCATCCAGTAATCGACTGGCGAACTCATCCGCCAGTACATTTAGCCTTATCAGTACTTTAGAAGGGTTGCGACGACAAGGAAACACTCTGATTTGTGTTACACTCGGCCCCTTCCTTTCAATCACCCTGGTAAGGATGTCAGTATTAACACGGGAACTAAGCCCTAGTACACAATATCGTTTTGTCTGTCTTCGTAAAGGTACGCTAAATCCATCACAGTCGGGTTCACTTTCACGTCGCGACTTAAACATGTCTTGTCGCCTGGTGATATGCACTGGTATGGCTTCGCCGGCTATTGATGTACGACCTCCATTGTCGTAGTCTGTGGTAATTGGTGTAGATACCTGATCGTCGTCAGTAGAAATGTCAATCTTTGCTGTAGCAGTCGGATTGACTGCAGATGATATAACATGAGCAGTATATGTAGGTGGATCAATCAAGACGGTATCAACTTGCTCATCCGCGTTCATTGGTAAAGTCGACTCTACCATAACCTCCAATAGTCTAACCCTGTCCTCAAATTCAATCACATTACGCATGAGTGAGCTGGTTAAGCTCTGCATCTTGGACAACACATTACCAGTAAAGTCTCTCACACTACCACTGCAGGATCTCACACAGTGTTGTAATTCAAGCATACCGGATTTTATTTCATTGATTTGCTTGGATCTAAGATCATTATGCAAGTGGTTAGTCTGTTTGATAAGTAAAATGTCAGCTTGTAACGAGGATACAGTGTCTCTGAGTACATTGATATCAGAACTGCAGTTACATGTCGACACAGGTTTAGCGGTCGATAATCTTTGTTGTGATCTGGTATGATGAATACGACTTTCACACAGAAAGGAAGGCTTCCTGCCTTTCCGTCCGGTACTAACCATGTTTTTCAACAAATTAGGGTCTCCACCTTCGGTCACTTCTATAATAGTGTATATGTCTTGTGCCAATCGTAAAGTCACAGATTCCCCGGACTGGGTAAGAATTCTTCTTTTAAGAAAAACATTCGGACCATATGGGAAGTGTGGGTCAGAATCTTTCAAATACTCAAAGTACATATCTCGCACACGCGCTAAGTCACTCTCACTTGAGGCGAACTTCTGGTTAATTCGAGCTACGCACATGTCCTTTGGTAGCTCTCTGTATAGTTTCAGCAACCCTCTATACTCCTTAAGTGTCTTCATATTATCCCGCAGATCTTCGTCATTAAATGTAAACAAACTGTCGTCGCCATGGTCACCATCACATGACCCATGACCATCGAGCCGAGAAAGATCAACCTCAGACGTCTGGCTCGACTCGTTAAGAACATCGTGATACAACGGATCGCCACTGTGTATTAACTCTTGATCAATAACGGTTTGTCCAGCCTGAAGCAACGTATCATCAGTCGGACTTAGATCAACATCACTGACCGTTAAATCCATTGTAATATATATTTACTATACTAACGGTCCGGTGTCCAGTCATGCGTGACGAAATTTTTGTCATATGCAGGGTGAGCACATCTCAAATCTACTTAGACACTTTCACATACAATATTCAGTATTTCAAAAGTTAGACAAAGGACAATTTGTAAACACATTAATAACTGATTACTGTTTTATCAAATTTTAAGTACAGTTTCACCATGATAAAGTGGACTCACTGTCACATCACATATCCATTTATTATAATCCAAATCACTTAATATCCATTCAAAAACACAAAAATACACAAAAATACTCGGAGCTTCGAAATAATACGTCTTTTTATACCGGAAACGGAAGTATGCAGGGCTCGGAGTATTAACCGAGTGGTTTAAAATGACATTTTCGAGATCAAATTGACCCGGATCTTGTTAAAATCGGCACTGATTTTAAAAGCCCCCGAGACAAATCATGTTGATGACGTAAACATTGCCACTGAGAAGCCAAACATTCGAGCTATCGTTGAAGATAAGATTCGTATGATGGAACGGATGGTTCTTCGCCCTCTGGGATCGCAATGTCTCACGTCTGTATGATTGAATTGCTTAGATTCTCTGAGTAAGAATAACCCAGCACTGATACCACTACATACAGGTGTACAACTGACATGTATGAATGGATATCAGAGGCATGAAATGTCATTAAAGTAAAAATGTGCTGTGGCTGCCACCGTCTCCGTGTGTAACAACCGACTTGAATCCCAACGATCGTTGGTGAGCGTAAATTTACAGTCGATGACCTTGATAATCAGTTAAACGGAACAACAAATAGCATTTACCTCTGAAGCTGACCTTGTTTGTAATATAAACTAGTAATTCCCGTTCAATACGCATAGCAATAAACGTCTTTCATGGTATTACTTTCTGGGTTAAACAAGTTCCATGTTTATTCTTGTACAGCAGAAAAGATGGAAACATCTTCGGCTGATATGGTGTGCTGTCTAAATGGTCGTCAATTGAGTCATAAATGTCTATATTTGTTATGACTCATGTTGCATGACGTTTCCTTCGCAAAAATCTTACTTATTAATAAAAACAATTTCTCGCTAAATGATATTACAAATCGAATTACTGAGATCACGCGGCGATGTTTTGTTTCCTTCCCTGGTATAGGAATAGCGGGTCCAAGATAATTTAGGACAAAATACGATAGCCTTAACTGATTTAGCATCATATAGCTGTAACCATAGACTGAGAACATAGCTCCCATCACTGGCATAATGCGTTTACAGAAAACTAATTTGCTTTGATAAAAAGCTGAAATTTCGGTGTTTCATTTTCTCAAGTCAAACTAATTTGTATCAAAATGTTTATATACTTTGCATAATCATACATTTCTTAAAATCGCATGATTGTGAAGAACTATGTTAGTTAGAAATTGTTAACTATAACTCAATATATATTGACCAGTGTTGTATTTTTGTTGCTCGTCGTTCAAGCAATCTGAAAAATCAGAAATTGAATAAACTCGGACTAGGAATGCAGCATTTATGCCTAGGTTTCCATCGGCGGAGTACTCCAGATTAAACAAATGAGTATAGGGAGACATCGGGAAAAGGGTCCTTGTGGTCTAGGGGAAGCTTCAGGGAAGTCATTTGAAAATCCCAGTTCCCGTTGCCTCCCAAAACTGATTTGTCTTAATCGTATTAGGTTTGTGTCTAAACATTAATGCCATGGAATCACGAGGAAGGTCCCAGACTCCACCCATCAGTCAATGTGCTTTTTCAAATAAAATCATCGGGTTTTATTAACTCCGTTGTTTGTTTGGGTTAAAACATTCGTTCATTTTGTAGTTCAACTCAGCCATGTAATCTTATCCACCACGATTAATTAAGCGGGCTCCGCAAAATGTTACCATGATTTGTCGGTCCATGATTTGCAATTAACGAAACCACGAAAGTGCAGTTTTACAAACATACGCGAACATGAATGCTCCTGGAAACAAGTCATTTTACAGTAAACATCTTATGTATGACGCTCCGTGTTTGTTTATTGTGGTGATAGTCTCCTTCTTCAGCTTACCCATTGAACTTTTGTGAAATCTTGTCAATATTTATTTTATAAAAAGCAACTTTTCACATTAATATCAATGTTGCTTTTGTCTAAGAAGCGAGACAATACATACAATGCATTTGCCTATGAGGAAATAATTATACGAACTAAATATGGCGACCTAAATCGTGCAATCATTTGAATGTCTGACATTTTCCATATAACTGTATGAACTAAGAACCGCTGTCTCAGATGAACGTCTGACAATGTTGACGAAGTGCTCTGATCGACAATTATACGCACCCTGCCGATCTATCAAATGGACTATTTTCTCTGAAAAGAGACGGGAAAGTTGAAGCAATAAACTACTCCGCGTCACGTGGTCTTAGAAGATTGACATCTCCTATATTGAGGTGTCAGATTTATTGCGCCGTATATTAGTTGGACTTTGATGCCGCGATTAAGACTGACAAAGCTTTTTTGATCAAATGGTCGTTCTTTGATGGTATAATTTGGTCACCATTTTGTCGAGCTGCGTATAAAAGATTAGGCTTCCACGAACCATTACATGTAATCCGACAGAATTAATTGTGCTACGATACACATTATTTCATGACATGTGTAATTGTTCAATGTTCAATTGTTCAATTTGTTGATAATTTCTACCCGAATTATCTGGAATGAGATAATAAAATAAACATGATAGCATTGTATGTTTACAATATTGTTTGATCGGAAATTTATGACATAATAACAATATATGACATACTTAGCTGGTACTTTGATTATGAAATTGCGTATTTGTATTCAAATAGTTCAATGCTGAAAATCGATATTTCTGTTATGATATGAAAGTCTGTGTATTCACTCCCTTTAATGAATTTATTACTGATATGTCACGATTTTATATGTCGTTCAATCCATATGGTATGGGCGTTAAATATTGTATATTTTTTGGGGGAAAAATTAATATGATTCGGTAAATTTTACATATTTTTATTGTTGTCAACGATAAGTTGACTGTGTATAAAATGTTGCCTCAACGGAAGGTTACAAATTCAGTGTCATTTTATCAATTTTCTACTTTCTGTTATCGCAAAAAAAGTTGCTCGGATATATTTAAGGAATATGCCAATATGATCGCAATACTGACACTATTCCCATGGTAACGTATTCAGTAAACAACCAACTAGACACTGAAATGTACCAACATGCTTAATACATACACATCTCAGCAGGTTCTTGCCGGTTCTTGTCGGTTCTTTCCGGTTCTTGTCAATTCTTTCCGGTCACATGGTGTTAATGGAATGGTTCCAGCCCAGCAACAAGATAAGCTTTTACGTTCTTGATACAACCACAAAAACACCACATTTACTGCAACAAAAGCAACTGACCGGCTTGTCTGTATTCTTAATCAAGTCCTATGACAGTTTAATTGAGAAACTATCTTGAGTGTACTTAAGATAGAGATATTGTCTAAATGATACGTCATGATCCATCTTATACTTCGCTGGCTTAGAATGAGAAGGTCGTAGTACAAAAACGATATTTTGAGTAACAAGAGAAAACTGTCTGAAAACTACTCTTTACTTATGGAAAAACAACTTTTACAACTTCAGTTTGGTCAACATGACATGTTCCGATTTTCATGACAATATGCTCATAAGAAAAGCTTTGTGATGTAGATTTTCAATATGTATCAGTCTTATAAGGTCGTAAGTAGAAGTTACGACCTTCTTATTCGAAGCCAGCGAATTGTAGAGATATGTCCACATTCCACGAGGAGTCGATGTCAAGGTTTCTGCTATTTGATAATATAGGCTTTTAATGAATGATTAAAAAAGGTCAATTTACGACCGCCACGTGGTGAGCTTGTCTATCGCTGATACGCATTTACCGCACATCCATGAGAATGTACTTTAGTTAACACTTATTTATGTATGTCTATTGTGAAGTTATATTATAAAACGTTTGATATTAATTAACAGTGACGTGTTATACGGAACAGAGTGATTTGTAATACGATAGATACAATATGCTGTGTTCGACGATATACCGACGAGAGGTTGTCGGGTCAACTATTGAACTGAGAGGGCAACACGATAATTACACACATTGATAAACGCATCCTTACACATAGTCTCATCAAATAGCTTTTGTTTGCTTATTTCATTATTCAATTGCCCCAGCATGCAGGTGGCCGGAGAGTCATAATTGTATCATAGGTGATATATACCCTACCTTCATTTACATAATTAATAAATAATAAATGGGCAGAAGACTCCCTTCCGTCACCTCGTGATTTCCCTTAGGGGTCTCCTTACCAACACCATAGCAACAGTCTATCTATAACAAAGTAATACATATTTAGCGGCTCTCAAATTAATAAACAATCAGCAATTACTGTCCAGAACGTTTGGTAGTACAGTGTGTGGTCTGTCAATGTTGATTGTCTATTTCACTAAATACGAGACTTGCACACGATTAGACACAAACCATAAGGATATTATACGATATAAACTTATTTAATATTGGTTAACATATAACCACAAACACGCTCATCCCCCGACTGTGGTCATTTGACACCAAACGATCACAATACATTGTCATTTAATTGTCCTTATGCCTTGGTACAACTGATACTTTTTTGCGTCGGCCATGTATTCCCGATGTAATAAATATAAATGGGCCTCGGAAGGCATCGGGAAAAGGGTCATCGAGGTCTATGGAAGCCTCGGGGTAGTCATTATAAAATGTGTGATATTCCTGTTCCCGGTGGCTCCCGAAGCAATTTTTTAAGTCGGGAGTATATGGCCGAGGCAAAAAAGCGCGGATGGAACCAGGTTTTAATGAGGTTGTTATTGACACCAACATTAATGACCTTAACCCTTTAGGGAATCTAGTGTGTGTTCATCCATCTCCATACTAGTTATTTTTATGTTTTGTTCCATTCTGATAACCTCCGCGTTTTTACATTGCAATACCTACCGGAGACAAACGGAAATGGCCGAACTTTGGCTTAGTTCCCGTAACGCACATCGTACGCGCTTCGGAATTCATCAGCCTTATTTAAATCAGATCATAACATTTGCTCCATTCCTTTATGCTGTTAGTTACCTATATCAGGCTAATATGGGTCTCATTGAAATCCGATCTGGAATTCATTTGCAATATTAGAACTTTAAATACACAAACAATTCGATTCGGAAGAAACTGCGGCAGCGCTCAGTCATCTCCGAAGCAAAAATACTCGGAACGTACCATCCATACGCCCTTTGGCAGATGCGACAAAATATGTTGCGATGGTGTAATGGGTTGGGATTTGTATATGGTATATCTCGTACTAGTTAAATGTTTGTATTCTACATATCGCTCATAAAATAGAAACAAATGTCATTTGATAATCCGTGATGTTCCCATTCAAATCGAATTATTTGACCATTTAATGGACCAACATATTAAAATGTAAGCGTTTCTTTTAAAGACATTAATACTTGTAAAACGTGTATTTTAAATAACTCAGAAGTTCTGAGTCGAAGTTATACAGTAACATGCCTATTTTATGGCTTGAGTAAAATGCCCTTGTTTTTGTTTATTTCTCATTTTGTTTTCTTTTTCCATTTACTCTCGAATTTCATAAGAGTTTAATTTCATTACGTATACTTTAGACAGTAAATCTATCAGTTTACCGTCACATTCTGTGAAATATAATACAAAACCTTAACACACAGGCTGTTCCGCACAGGAAAATAATTCTGCTCTTTTTATACTGTCAAATATTTGCGAATTGTCGCGCGCACATGCGTTTTACATTCCCCCAGTGGAAATTTACGCTGTTATAAGTTTTATTATCGGTATTAAATTTGTCGCTTTTCTCATTTACCAAACAAAACCCAAACAACTGATGCGTTTGTTGAACAATATCAACTTACGCTCGCCACGAAACTTAATAGGACATTATAACCACGTGACGTCACAACTTTTAGACCAACAGATGCATGTCGGGAAAAAATGAATCTTTGATTGATTGGTCCCACGGGGTGAGTTTCTATTGAGAGAAAACCTGTGAAACATCCATTTAATCACATTTACTGGCATGAAATGATGTATATGAATACTATATTCACATTAATGTGGCAATTCGAGACTTATCGCTTGTTCATTTGATTTTATAATTTAATATTAACTTCCATATATGTTACATTAGCTACAATTGAGTTTTCTGTCCCAGAGAATTACGATATACGGTCGTGTATATAATCTGTGGTGTGTAATCATGTTTATGGAATATTGATAGCATGTTTATGGTATTTCACACAGTGTCTCTGGAAGGAAACTTATATCAATGTAAACTTCTACACCCTTCTCATGTTTTACTCTATCATTATATCGCTGGCTTAGAACAAGAAGGTCGTAACTACCAAATCGATTTATTGAGAAAACAAGAGAAAATTGTCTGTAATTTAGTCTTTACCTATGGGAAAACACGTTTTAAAAACTTCATTTTGATCAACATGACAATTTCAGATTTTCATGAAAATAGGCTCCTAAGCGCCTTGTGAAGCAGATTTCAAATATGTAAAAGTCTTATTATAATCGTAAGAGGTAGTTACGACCTTCTGGTTCTAAGCCATCGATATGTCCATGTTATGCATGAATTGAGAGAAATAAAATGTTTTTTGTTGTTGTTGTTAAAAGCGGAATTGCACTCAGACCATTGCCCAATGGCCGTTTATTTAATAATAAAACTGCCACGAAGGTCGAGTAATTAGAGTATGAATTACTTGCAATAGTTAGTAGTGAACTCATAGGGGTCTGTATCGACGTCGGTAGCTCAATCACTTATCTAATGAGGTACCGATGTTGATACAGACCCCTATCGGTCACCATTCCGTAAAGTGAAATAAAAATCTCCGTTAAAGGTAGGACCTTAGTTTATATTAGACTTAACAACAACAAACACAGATCAAGTACGGGTACATTCTGATATATTATTTCATTGAATATTATGTGCAGAATTAGTGAATAAACTGTACAGAAGATCGCTGCCGCTAGCAAAGTCTATGTCATCTAGCTGATCACACAGGGTCCACTGTATTCCATTTATTTTTTCTTCTGTGCAGTCCCTCATGACCCAGTATATGGCGAGTAAAAAAGAGGAAATGTGATAGAAGACAAGCTTGCTTCACGTCCGTTGTAACTTGAAACATGTCTGGCAGTCTTCCTTCATGTAGTTCTCTACAGGCCATGTTGTTATAAGAGTTGTGGATGATGTTTATAATATTTCCTAGAAATCCATGGTGTTTTGTTACTTGTCGCACTGACTCTCAGTCTCAGTGGTATGTTCAGACGTGATGTTATAGCAAGATGATTCAATGGCATAATTAATAATATGCTACATGTACTTATAAAAATCTGTATTTTCATTATTCACATGATTATTTCCTATGTCATTTTTTTGTTATTTTTCTCTGTCAAATTGCACGTTACAATTTGAGATTAGTAGAGTCGAATCGTTTAGCAGGACATATAATTTCTGGATATTTTCTCCCGCGTGGAACAATTGCTTTATGCTAAATAAACATATTAAAGGCAATTTCTCTCAACCCTCGTGTCGTATGTCTCGTGTATCGACTTACTCCGCGTGGACTTCTGTTTTCATGAGTTCACGTCAATGACCGGATAATCTAACGCGCGCCGTATCGACTTCTCATTGTTTAGTATGCTGTTTAGAAGTGACGGGAATAATTAAACAGTAAGCTGATCATATTTCTCGGAAATAAAACGAATGATTTTGACATATTAGTCAATAAAAGTGTACTATTGATTCAAACATTTCTTTAAAAAGGTGACCAGAGCAGGAATGAAGCAAGGTTTGGTTATATTAAAGGAACACTTGAGTTTTTTGCAGGAACGGAAAAAGCCAGGAACGTAATGGGGGAATTAAATTGACACACCGACACGTTTAGTAACATATATTTTGCTTATGTTTTTTAATAAAAAATTGTTATGTAGAGAACGGACATAACATAATGCTAAAAAAGACAAACTCCAATTATTATATATATACATGTACTAGTATATACAATGTATAATAAGTATAATTATGTATGTTTTTCGTTCGACATGCGTTGTATGTCACTGGCTTTGACTATTACATATTTAAACTTAGTTTCGCAAGGCGTTTCTTGAGAATGGGAGCTTGTCGTGTTGACCAAACTGAAGTTTTAACAGCTGGTTTTACCATAAGTAAAGAGTAATTTTCTGACAGTTTTTCTGGTTTCCTCAAACTATCGATTTTGTTCTTACGACCTTCTCATTCTAAGTCAGCGATACATATTTTGTGACTACGTAAAAAGGAAATTAATACTGATGAGCTGGCTTTTCAAACAAGTACATGTACATTAAATGTGGCTCCATGAAAACAGACGGTGTGTGTGTTTTTACAGATAAGTATACATCGTATATATAAATGTATGCATCAATAAAATTATATTTCAAACTGCCGAAAACTGTGAGACAATCCTACGTAATGTGATTATATAGAACAACAGATACACATGGTGTATACACCGTCATTCGTCATCTAGTGTCGGCACCGTCATGGTAAATGTCATCGTAGAATCTAGTCTAACATTTCACCCCGATGATATGACATTTGTAGAGTTATACAATAACCATTATGTTATACTTTTAGACTTTGTAGTACAATTCCATATCATGATCGTGTGAGACAGATATATGAGTACGTTTCATTGTTTCACCGTTTTCAGGGATACGTTGTCGCTGGATTCGGTGTCAAAAATTTGGTGTCAATATATTTTAAGGATTGAGTGTGTTATGAGGGTGGCTATAAAAACTAGATGATTTGTTATTTTAGCATCCAGTTAAAATTATGATATTGTAGTGCTGTCCCGTGAAAGAACCTGGGTATTGTTCAAATAAAACAGTTAATGATATTTAACCCTGTTGTAGAACTTCCTTTGGACATGTATCCGCTTAACCGACCTTTCATCACCTCCTGGACATATAGAAAGTGAGCAACAGTTACTACATGAATCACAGTGTTACTGGTACTGCACATAGAGATTTGACCCTCTCTGGTAGCCTATATACGGGTCCATATAATTATGGTGGACATTTTTTTGCTCTGAGGAATTAAGCTGTAGCCCAGTTGTTAGGTTGAACTACATCTTGAGACTAAAATGGAAACTGATTGAATGAACGAAGCATGGCTTACAATGCACTTCCCACCGTGCTTTAAAAGGTAATTAGGTAACTATATTTTGAATTGGGGAGTGTATAATACATTGTTTTGAACTCCATTTGTGATTTTTTTAAATGAAAAGAAAATCTATAAAGATATAAAGTGTGTGTGTAGTTAATAATAATTGTAGATGTAACGTGTGTCTAGACACGTCAATCATACCACGTGACGTCATCTATCATAAAAGTCACGTGATCGAATTGTTTAAACTAAAATTAAAACACTATAATATGTGTAATAGTGATGGATAATCGGTTTCAGATTTGTTACAGCTCATATTTCGGTAATGGTGGCAACGCATTGATACATTTTGTTTGTCTTCGTCAGATAATCCCCGTTCCATCCAGTATCAATCGCACGATTCTCGGATCTAAAGATAAAATTTAATACATTAACTTCGGACAACGAGAAATATAATGAGCCAAGAAGTAACTCAGTCCCACCTCTAGGGACACCAGATAAGAGTAAAGTATCGGAGTATGTCGATCAAATAAACGAATCATACAGAGTCATGACCATGTGATACATTAAAGTCCGAATAATGTCGGAGTTTGGTACAGGTCGTTTTCTATAGGAACATGTTCAAGACATTCATATATAAGCTCAACGTTTTGTTCTAAGGGTGAACGATGAACAAGAAGACGGATATGTGCTTCTGGGTCTGGGTCGAGAGGACTTTGATTGATAAGGGTAATGCGTCTGCAAGTACTGTATGTCTGTTGAAGGGTGGCTAGGTGAGGCAAACGCTTCTGTATGACTTGTAAAGGTCTGTACTGAGTATTTAAATTGTGTTATTAAAGTCATCTTAGTCTAGTGTGGGTGTCTTAAGCTAAGCGCTACTGAACGCCTATATTCAGTTAGTTTAATATAATTAAGTGTATAAGACATGGACGCGTAGCGTTTTGCTTAAGAAACGGACATCTGGTCTCAAATTGTCCGATACAATTACCAATCAATAAACATGTCCTGGACCAATCATTAGCAACCATTAAGATGACAATAACCCAAACCATACCCCTGTCATGGAATCCGTGCTAACTAATTAGGACTACACTACTTCCTTCTCTGACTATAGTATGATGGAGAAAACGGGGAAAAACGAACACTGACAAAAACCGCCTTCATTTAATTAGGACCAGCAATAATTCTTGCACCACCTGTTTTTGAGTGTTTTATTGTTGTAACTTGAGAGACGGCTTATTTGTTTGGTGGAGACTTCATTCCTTGATGGTAATAATGTCCTTGTTCGCTTGTTCACGTTCAGTGATATCATGGCTGTTCAAATATCACGCTTGTGGTATGAATTGTTTTGGATCGGTAATATAATGAATTTATCAATTTTTGAGAAAACAATAAAACCGCCATATCGCAGGCATGCAGTTTGTTCATTAGCATGATTGCTCAGATTTGTTCACGGTTAATTTCAATTTGTTCAATGGATTGTTGTTTTTTGTTAAAATCCATCGTAGTAAATGGGAGCTTCCTAGTCAATTCAAAGGCATTAGAAATTGTGAATATTAAAACAATCATAAAAATATTACGAATATTAAAGCTTATAAAAACTATTATTCGTAAAATTATTCATACTCAGATAATATCTATTTTGATTTTTGCAATTCAAGGTCTTGTACAAAATATATAATCTAATTAAAATTGGTGTGAAAAGAATATTTGCAACGCCGTAGCAACGTCATCATCTATCAAGTGCAGAAATTCACGCTCTGTTTTAAATGACATTCAATTTTACAATATTATCAAAGATGTTCAAAATAGAATCAGATAACTCTGATAACACTGGTTGCCTGTTACTTAAGAATTGCCATTTGCAACATTGTAGGGATATCAAGAATTTCATTTCCAAAACAAACGTCGACTTATAATACACACGCGTACAGAATACTTTACAATACTACTTACTCGAAGTTATGCTGCAAGGACCGAAGCGTATAATAGGGTGACACAGAACGTACCACCCGTATCTGTAACGCTAAATTTATTTTTCAAGCGAACCTATGAAGCTATTTGTTTACCATGACAACACTATCAACGGGATGAGTTCTCTTCACGTATTATCACGGTACCGTCTTTGTTTCTACCATATATCAGACAACACACATTGTTTCATACGATAGGCTAGAATTACCCCCTAGTTTGCTGCCATTAAGGGTACACTCTCTGCGCTATCGTGAACACTATACACCAGATAATTGATATAATTAGCTTGTTTTATGGCAAATGTCTTTGTGTATGTTACTATATGCCACGAAACACGAAGGTTCTCAGAGTTAGATAAATCTACCGGATAATAAGCATCATGGTAAACACATACATTCATGTATATGTATTACGTCTGTCTTGATAACTATGCAATACTAGTCTGTCTAACAGACCCTGTGTTAATAAAGACAACTCCCTAATCTACTATTTTCTCATGAAATTGTTTCCCTTGGCACCCTCAAACATAGATAATCAAGCCCAGAATAAAATGTAAGTATTGATAAAATATGATATTTGATAGATAAAATATATTATCTAGTTGGTGGCCAGACTTATTCTAAACATATTCTTACAATTAGCTCTTAAAGTGCTCACTACGAATAAGTTTATTGTCATACATCTATATCATTATTAAATGTTCAAATAATTCTAAAATAATTCGACCACGACTTTTACGTGTTGTTGAACTGCAGACACATAAAAACATTGTTTTCAAACCCAAAATAATATCATATAATATTATATTATGTTTTAGCAAAGAACTATTTATTACTAATAGAAAAAGTATGATTCAAGTATGATGCAATATGCTATAGATCAACAACATGCACCGATGCGTTACAAGTAAATACTTTGTATTATAACTCTAAAGGAGTCACGCCTTGTCGCTTGTTTTACATCTATAGTAGTGGATTCAAGTTAAAGAAAATGATTCGTCTGAACACAAGGTTTTTAGAGGACTATCTTCGTGATACAGCCAATAAAATCGTTTAAAATAGACCACAACTACGACGTTGCAAACTGAATAAAACATAAATTAAGCTACATCAAACATCGCAAGTTTTTTAATACTATCTATCTACTTTCTATTTACCATAAAATTCAAACCACACCAGGAGACGTAGACTTGCCGCGTACATGTATAACAATAACCTTCGTATACCTCAGATGTTTATAAGATAAAAACTCGCCAAAGTGATAGTTTTTCCTGGCATCCCATTTATTTAACTGGTTGTAAGGAGATAAATTATCTGTGTCGTTGGAATCCCCTTGTCGGCACTATATAGTCTTCATACTGTCAACATGAGTAGATTTGTTAAGTCTCAGAATGGATATTTTAAGGTTGCTTGTTACATGTTTGTCATATTTCTAGACATAAGCCAAGAGTATACTCATATGTCTAGTGATATTATCTATACATTATCAATTACAGACTCTAATCGACTGGAATAATCTTCTAAAATGTCCGAGAATCCGTCACTTACAGCAGACAAGAGTGAACTGAGAGAAGGATGTTGTTGTGCACTGAATGAGATATACGTATCAAACATAATATATACTTCTTATATTTAGGCCTGTCACGTGTAAACAAACAATGTAATATCATACGTCGAAAACGAGTATTGAGTCTTGGCTACAAAACCAGGGGTTTTAACATTTTGGGACCATTTATTCATATAGTTTCGCAATGGGCGTATAACCAATCTATTGGTCCGTAAAAAAAGAAGTACGATAAGCTACAAGTAAACTTTGTACATGGTACATCTTAGATTTCAGACTTTTTCGGTACAGGTAACATATTCATTTTTTAATGTTTTGGGCATTTATTCTGGATAAAAGGGAAGTGAAATCAAGTTAGTATTCAAAATGAGACACCCAGCCCTACATACACTCAATTTTATTTGCATCATGTTATGCATACATGCGACTGGTCATTCCATGAAAATGAAATTTAAATATTTTTTGTCGAATATTGATTATAAAAGTACGTATGTATAAAATTGCATTAATTAAAAATTATAACCCTACATTTTGTTTAAAAATGATCTCGATAACTGTAGTTTCGTGAACGTCATATTTGTGATATGGAGTTAATAGTTGTCAGCGGTTGGTTGACGGGGATCTAAAGGATTATAAAACAATCATATGCTATAATGAACATCTTAATTGTAATCATATTACTGGTCCTCTCCATTAACTCATGGATTGATATTTGAAGGGACCGGTCAATTCCTCCTTTCTCGAATGTTTTCTTGTGTTCTCGGACGCCCACTATATGTCTCTGTATACATTTTATTGGCTCGCATAAATCCATTCAATTCTTTCATACAAATGGTCAGAACGTCTGTGGCAGTAATATTCAAAATAAATGAACGTGGTCAAAGCAATTAAAACAATGTTTTTGTTTAGGCTTATGTACAACAGTATTATTATCGTTAGGACACCCGTCGCTAAATCGTGTCCAGCTAGATATTAACTTAATAACAATGTCTGCCATGTACAATATAGCACTCCCATAATCAATCGTGCAGAGAATCGGCTATTATGTTATTAAACACGTCCGACGTTTGACGAAATTAGCCGAATGTTTTTTGATCGATGTCATTGACGCGTCAGTGCGTATCCTGCGATCAACCAATGGTCTAAGGCAAACCAATATCATGTAGGGCGGTCAACAAGGCAACAAAGCAACAATTTGGTGCTAATTACAATATTCGATCAATGACTTTAGTCAACCGCTAGGATCAAATGCGTGCGTGTAATTAGTCTCTTAATTCAATTTATTTAGTTTCCTAAATAATGACTAATGCTTCGCGTGTACGCCGTGATTTGATCAAATTCCGCGAGCTGTACAGGGCATCTTTTATAGGAAAACATTCTATCGTATCATGTATTTAATAATATTCCCGATGGTGCAATTAACTGTGCCAAACAAGCAACACCACCAGCTTCCTATATGCCACTAAGAAACTCGCAAATGGTATTCCATATGCTAACAAAGACACACAAAATAATAAAATATTGATATATCGTCAACAATAGTTCACACATGGGAGTATTTCAAGAAATATATTATTATTTTGATATGCACAAACGTGAACTTATAGCCAAATATTTGAATAAAATATATTTGTATTGATAATATACTACATGTACTGATAAATAAATAATTACTTTCTTAACATGGATTTTTCGTATGCCATTTTTGTTATTTTCCTCTGTCAAACTGCACGTTACGAATGAAGATTGGTAGAGCCGAATCGTTTAACAAAAAATATAATTTCTGGATAGTCTATACATTTTCTCTCGCACGAAACAATTACTTTATGCTTATTAGACATTTTAAATGCAATTTTCTCAACTCACGTGTAGTATGTCTCGTGTATCGACTTACTCCGCTTGGACTTCTGTTTAAATGAGTTCACGTGAATGACCGGATAATCTAACTTGCCTTGTCGACTTCTCATTGTATGATGTTTAGAAGTGACTGGAATTATTAAACAGTAAGCTTATCATATATCTCGGAAACAAAAATACAAATTTTGACATGTCGGTCAATAAAATTGTACTCTCGACTCAAACATTCCTCTAAGAACATGACCAGAGCACGAATGATTTTGTAATAAACAGCAGAATGACATAAACATAAGGGGTATCTTATATGATATCATTAGAGTCTGTTTTTTTTCCTTTTATTGTCATTTAATAAATTAAAAGATATATTGTAGAAAAAATACTCAAAGAGCAAATTCCGTTTTTTTCTGTGATTGTTCCTGGCTTAGCATAAGAAGGTCGTAGATGCGTCTTACGGGTTTGTGCGGTTGGTTCGCCGTGCAGTGGGGCCTTGGGGGAACTTGGTCAAGTATTGGCTGCATTTCATTCGGCAATGACCGCTATTATATAATTTCTTTGTGTAAGTGGGTCATCACGATTTTATCGGCGGGGACTTGGATTTTTTATTGTTTCTTCAGCTTATGTGTGGGCATTGCTCAGTGTAGTTGCTAGGAATATGTAATTTTATTTCCCCCCCATTCCTACACTGCCCATTATTTTATCTTGGTCAAGTCGTAGTTGTGCCTCTTTAGGTCGCATAACGTTAGATCAATGTCTTTAGTGTTTTAAACTAGGTCACTTCCTGGGGTTGTTGTGCCTCATGTTGTCGCCGTTTTGGCATGGGTTTGTGTGGGCATTGCACAGGGCAGTTGTGCCATGGTGTATCTGATTTTTGTGCTCGGCTGATTAGGTTGAGTGCTACCTTCCCTGTTGAATTTTCTCATACCTTTTTTACGACATTAAACGACAAAAACATTGTTTGTGAATATATGAAACCAGTATTACAAGGCACATATAATAAGCCTATATTCATGACAATCGGAACGGGTTATGCTGACTAAACTGAAATTGAGACGACCTGTATATATTATCAAGTAATTTTCAAACATTTTTTCTTTGTTTTCTAATAGTAATGTTTTTTAACTTACGTCTTCCTAATTCTACGCCAACGATGTAAACGTAATACTGCGACAACGTATAAAATGAAATTATTGATTGGCTGGCACTTCCAACAAGTAATCTAAGTGTCTCTCTTTGTATGTTTTTACAGATATGTATATAGATATAAATAAAGTCATCAATAAAATTATATTTCAAACTGCCTAAAACTGTGAGACAATCCTACGTAATGCGCTTATATAGAACAACAGATACACATGGTGTATACACCGTCATTCGTCCTCTAGTGTCGGCACCGTCATGGTAAATGTCATCGTAGAATCTAGTCTAACATTTCACCCGGATGATATGACATTTGTAGAGTTATACAATAACCATTATGTTATACATATAGACTTTAAAGTACAATTCCATATCTTGATCGTGTGAGACAGATAGTATGTTTCATTGTTTCCCCGTTTTCAGGGATTAGTTGTCGCTTGATTCGGTGTCAAAACATTGGTGTCAAAATATTTAAAGGATAGAGAGTGTTATGAGGGTGGCAATACAAACTAGATGATTCGCAATTTTAGCACCATTCTGTGAAGTTAATATATTGTGGTGCAATCCAAGGATGGAACATGATAAATGTTCAACCATAAAATGTTATATTCCAGTTGTCGGACTTCTTTCGGATATGCGTCCGCATAACCGATTTTTCATCACCCCCTGGCACAGCACACATATTTTACCCTCTTTGGTACATGTAGCATACACACGGGTCCAATGGACATTTTGCTTAGAAGATTAAGCCGTGGCACAGTTGCAAGGTGGCAAAGTATATACATTTTGTACTCGTTAGCTGTCCCTCGTTCTATTAAGTGCCGATCGCATGATTCTCGGATCTAAACGTAAATTAACTAACTTCGGATAACGAGAAATATAATGAGCCTAGAAGTAACCCAGTCCCATCTCTAGTGACACAAGATAAGACTCCCTGATCGGACTAAGGTCGATCAAATAAACGAATCATGCAGTGTCATGAACATGTGACATTAAACTCCAAATAAAGTCAGATTGCGGTACTAGTCTTACTATAGGAACATTTTCAAGATAAACAAGCTCCTAATTAATATACAATGTATTAGCGAGTTAAACGTTTTATTGTTACGCGGGGTAATATAGAAGTGGAAGTGTGTGCGTTTCTGTGTCGATAGGATCGGGGTTGATAAAAATCAAAGTCCTGATAGTACTAATGGGACGATACTTTTGAAAAGGAAAATTGTAAGGGCATCGATGTACATCTACATAATTATAAGGTTTAAAGGTTGAAGGAGGTAATGGTCATCAAGGCGGTGTAAACTATGTTAACGTTTTTAAACGAGTTGTCATTACCTTATAAAGCACAGAGATGCAACTTTTTGACACCCGTCCTGGACCATAGGTGGCAGTATCAGTGTTTGGAAAAGAAAAAATCCGTCACTGAGCTAATACACTACATGGACCGTATATATATCGATTGTCTATCTAACTCCATGTACATTATCAAGGTATAAAGCATAGTATATGTCTATGTCAGAAGATTGTGGAACATCGCATAGGCTTGGTTCCCAACAATAATAACGATACTGTGAGCGCAGCGGGTAACCAGTGCATAAATAAAATGACCTTGAGCGAAGTTAAATAACGAAAGTTACACTGTTTTGCTGTTTCGCAGTTATAAGATACAATTGAACGAGATTTTCGGTAAGAATGAATATCTTATAGTTTATTTGAATGACTTGTATAGCGATTTTTCTTCAGCGCCCGTATTTTATGTTGAAACAACGAGATGCAATGATCCACAATCTTTGGCATATAGACATATAGTACGCTTTATACCTTGATGGTATATTAGCTCAGTACGGAATTTTTTTTATATTTTTTTATTATTCTTTTAATCGTTTGCGGACAAAAACACTAATACTGCCACCTGTGTCCTGGACCTGTACTGTAGTCCGACACGCTTATAACCACTGTTCTATGGAGCAATAGGCGAAACGTGTCACAGGCAAATGCAATAAACTTCAGCTAGTTTTTATACTCGAAACATTTTCATAGAGCAATTGAAAGAATCGTTTGGTCAGGAATATGTCAACAAATACTGCATTATTCTTGGGGAAACATTCGTGATCATGTTTTTGTTTGCACAAAAAGCATGTCTCACACAGCTACTGCAGATGAATGCACTTAGACAGCTGCCCATGGCATTGGTATTTAAACCTAACACCCGAAAAGCCATGACTCCGGAAACGCTAAAACCTGTTCCCATCCGTACCGAACTCAGAACGGAACCCCGACATCGCTACAACTTGATCGCCATTTTACAGTCCGTAGTTTTAGTTTTGGAAGTCAACATCCAAGTTTCCTATTATCCGAATTAAGGTTCTTGTATTTCTTGTCAGGTAATATATCTTGCTGAAAGTAACTTCTACTTCAATGTTTTGACACGAATTCGACGAAATTTTGACGATTCGCAAGGTCAACAATAACACCATAAAATGAAACTCATACATTGTTAAAATATCAGTTTCAAACCATATCACTATTGTTAGATCACCGTATGATGGTTGTATTCCCTCTAGTACGCAATACTGGCGAAGATAACTTCACATGAAGCGAAAAACTCGAAAATAAATGTTAAATTTCCAACGCATCTTGATTCACGTGTTATGTTACTATTTTTAGAACTGTGTGGTTCCTGGTCTCAATCTTTCGGTACATTGAGGACGGGATCCAAACTGTTACATTTTGGCAATCGGACTCTCTTGGTGTTTTTCATTGGGCCCAATGGTAAGATCCGAAACCTCTGCTTATAACTTTGACTCGCTGTAAACAGCATCGGCAATAACTCAGATATACACAAGTTTACACAGTGTATGATTGGATACTGTGAGGTACAAAAATCAATCTATGACCTGTGTCTACCATCAGCGCCGAGTGTAGCACCGTATGTCCTGCACTCGAAGCGGACGCTCAGCTACTAGGGTATCATATGTGATATAAATTAGATAATTAAAATTAGGTTATTAGATGTGAAGAATATATCAAATTGGAAATCGAGTGTATGTCAGGCTTTGTGAAGGATTCGTACATGTATAGGCTTACTTGAAGTATTCTTTTTACACGCTTCTGTATGACTTTAAAATGTTTGTATTGTGGTAATTATATTGTGTTATTAGATTCCTTTCATACTGGTCCGATACCATTACCAATCAAAAGTTATGTCCAGGACCAATCATAAGCAAGCATTAAGATGACAATAACTCGAAACATTCCCCTGTCATGGAATCCGTGCTTACTAATTAGGACTACAATACTTCCTTCTCTGGCTATAGTACGATGGAGAAAACAGGAAAAACGAACTCTGACAAAAACCGCCTTCATTTAATTAGGACCAGCAATTATTCTTGCACCACCTGTTTTTGAGTGTTTTATTGTGTTAACTTGAGAGACGGCTTATTTGTTTGTTGGAGACTTCATTCCTTGATGGTAATAATGTCCTTGTTCGTTTGTTCACGTTCAGTGATATCATGGCTGTTCAAATATCACGCTTGTGGTATGAAAATGAATTGTTTATGATCGGTAGTATAATGAATTAATCTCCATCATATCGCATGCATGCAGTTTGTTCATTAGCCTGATTGCTCAGATTTGTTCACGGTTAATAACTTAATATCAATTTGTACAACGGTTTGTTGTTTTTGAAAAATTTATCGTAGTAATTGGGAGCTTTTTTGTCTATGTAATAACAACGTCATCATCTAAATTGCCGAAAATTCACACTCAATTTTAAATTGAAACTAAGTTCAGTTTTACAATTATTTCAACGTGGCTTGAAACTTGAATCAGAAACAGTTTAAACACTTGTGACAGCTTACTTAAGAGTTGCCATTTGCATTGTAGGTAAATTAATGATTGACAAATAAATATATTCTTATTTACGTCGGCTTATAATACACACGTACACATACAGTGTAATTTACAATTGGCAGTTATGCTCGCTCACATACTGCCATCCCTATGTAAATGGCAGGCCATATGACACACCTATTTGTCTTGCACACATTACTTCCCGGTTCCTATCTCAAATTGTCAGGCACCTGAGATAACCATTGTTCATCATGCTGGCGGCTTATCAACCGGTCGCAACAGTTCTAACACAGCTTCCACCGGGATTCGAACCTTCGGGATTCGAACCTTCGACCTTCGCCCTAACCACTTGGACACGGTTGCGACACTGAATGAATCGTTTAAGAGACGTAGTTGTACTGTTGATTTAATACGTGTGTAACAATTTGTTTCACACACATTGTAAAGTATAGTGTAAGCTTAAAACCATGTTAAAATTACTGACTGATTGTTAAAATCACGTAAACCCCAATATAACAACAAAACAAATTGCTTTAAGTAAAACACAGAGTGTGGATATAATTTTCTATATCGTCTACAAGCTCACTTCAAACCTATTCCCATCAGACATATCTGTGTAATGAGAGTTACAAATACGCCAATCATTCCCTGAGATATGTCTAAAATAAACGACGGACATCTGCGCTTTTGACGATCTAAATGCTTAATCAGGTTTAATGTTAATTCTTTATGTGTCGACTAAACCTGAAGTAAAAGGAGATGAAATAGAACCAATACCGTCTCCAAAAGCAATTAAATACGTCAAACGCAAAGTCTTGTTTTCAAAGTTAAATGAACAAAAAGATAAGACAACATCGGACAGGGAAAGCATCAGCTTTAACAGGCGACCGCAGAAAAAATGCAAACTAAAATTACACAGTACAATGCCAAGACTTAACTAAGCTTGAAAATAAACATAACCACAGAACGACTGCATTAACCTCGAGCATACTGCACAATACGCATATAGTGCCACTTGCAAAATGCTATATAATGCCAGTATCTACAATATTCATGTTTTCCTAAGCAAATCGTGATTCTACGATAATGTCACTGGCAGAAATCTGGATATGTTATACAGTGACACCAATATCTAGTAGAGTATGTCTAAGACAACAATTATGCAGAACGTAAGCGTCAAATTATACTTAATTATGAACTTATAATGCATTATCTTGGGTTATTTACGGCTGATAAATAGTACACGCATCTATATTCATTATAGTGCTCGTTTATACCAATTACACTCACATATTTACCAGGAAAGGCGACACACATCTATCATAACACAATATAATACATAGAACCGATGTTGCAATTCTCGATTATTACTAGGTTCCAATCTCCCGAAACATCTCAAGTAGAAATTGAGATTTTTCTCAAAGTTCTCAAATCAGATTAAGTCTGAATTTGAGACAAGTTTTAAGTTCAAGCTATTTAAAGAAACCATATACTGTTTCTGGTTTGTGATGCTAATTTTGAGTAATTATTATTTGCATTTAACCACGTACGTTTGAGCGTTATAAAGTAACCAGGTGACGGCTATTACACTGAACTCGACGTACGTGCTTTGCAAACACATCTACCTTGATTGGAAATATGTTCTTATTTCGATTACGTAAGTTGCCTAAAGGCGAACGATTTTTGTCCGTGGTATATAGACAAACATATAGGAACGTATACTTAAACAAGATCGGTAAATCACTTGATACGTGTGTATATATCTTCTGATGGTGCTTATACGGGGCACATAAATTCCTCTAGGAGAGAAAGATATTTATTTGTATTCCTCATTGCGCGTGATTCAGCAACGCCTTAATTACCCCTATCTTGTTCATAGTATGTCCTTGTTTATTTTGCACAAATTATTTCTCAGTTTTACCCTCGGTTTTGGCACGTATGTCTAGCTTTCAAACCCGCCACACATATTTTTATGGGAAACGGGCTGACGCGGTGACAACTGAGCGGCATTTATCCCTTCCTTAAACCACGTAATTATTGCCTCGTCTGCAGCTAAAAGCCGTAATCACGGCACTTTCTGGACCGGCACATATCTAAATAACTGTAATTTACGTGTTTTATGACAAATTCTATCGTCGTAGGGTGAATCCGATCTTCCAGCGAGCTGCTATAACAAGACAAAGGAAAGGAAGGAAGTCTCGGTCTGTAATATCATATTCAGCTTTGTTGTTTGTGAAATACATTTCGTAAACTAGATTTGATTGTTAATGCGAGTTA
Organism: Spisula subtruncata; assembly: GCA_963678985.1. Classification (NCBI taxonomy): domain Eukaryota; kingdom Metazoa; phylum Mollusca; class Bivalvia; order Venerida; family Mactridae; genus Spisula; species Spisula subtruncata. The sequence continues at coordinate 30,221,051 of OY787663.1, read as the reverse complement.
TAGTAATTGTTGTAGTAATATGCACCATGATTGTCGATGGTATTCACACTGATATATAGGAATAACAGTACAGCGTTGTTGTTTTGAAAGCTCATTTCGCTGGCTTAGAATGAGGAGATCGTAGGTACAATTTCGATAGTTTGAGAAAAAAGAACAAACAGTCCAAAATAGACCCTTTCCTTTTGATGAACAAGCTATTTCGACTTAGTTTTGTCAACATGACAAGTTCCATGAAAGTAGGTGCACAAGAAGCGCCCCGTGATAGTGTTTGTAAATTTGTATCAGTCTTATTATGTCGTAAGTACTTTTGACCTTATCAGTCTTAGACAGCGATTTGACTTGGCGTTAACGTAATTGTCACACAGGACTGCACACTTCACCTTTAGCACAGTACCTATGAATAGCGGGACAGTTTTGTTATATGTCTCGGCTTGTTACTTTTTGCAGAATTAACTCTAATGCTACTCTACAAAGTCCGTATTCACAAAGATTCAAAATATTTTCTTCAAATATTTAAAAAGTATTCTGATTATTTCTTATAATCAAATTATATTATTTTCAATTAATATGTAGCTATTATACTATATTATAAGAAACCATGGGATAAGCTCAAATGTGTGGAAATATGTGCAACACAAATTTTAACCAAAGTCGAAAAGTCGAAATATTTAAATCACTAGGATTCTTTATGAATACCAGTCTAGAACTTCAACCATTATTGACCATGGGACCCAATTGTCAAAACTTCAAGCACATGATTTACTATGATTGCCCTCTATGATTGATACAATAAACGACATACAACTGCAAGAAGAGTGCCACCAACCAATTACTGGTACTCGAGATAATTAAAAACATCACTTCTAACAGATTGTTCAGCCAAATTATGACATAGACCAAATATTGCAGATACTAAAGTTATGAAAGTAAAATGCAAGTTGATATACTATATATATACTGTACTAGTATTGGAAGTACCATGGCCAACCAAGGTTGAACAGATGTCGATGTAAAAGCTAGAATTTCCTTCAGTATTTTAAGAAACATATGGACTTCCAAACACCTGTCCAGAAAAACAAAAAAGAAAAATACATAGCTCAACCATGCTAACTAAATTTCAAAACTTGACCAACTTCGGCCTAAGAAGAATATAAGTATAAAATTAACTGCCAAAGAACGTAAACAGAACTCTCAATGTACACGTAGAAGGAAAAGGTGACTTCCATGTAACACCTATAGATGACATGTCGGGGCAGACATTAAAGATAGAACCAACTGCAGGAAGCATATTCAGATTTCATAAGTGGCATATTCTCCCCAGCGAAGCAGAGGGCCTAAGTAAGTAAGTTAAGACATTCTCGTATTATTTCATGCACGCATTCTATTCTTACACATAAGTATATATTTCATATTGTTTCATTTGTTGAATAGTGGTAGTTTGTGGTGTATGATATTTGTTTGTCAATGACATCGATCGAAAAACGTTCGGTTAATTCCGCCGAACGTCGGGCGTGTTTAATAATATAATTGTCGAGATCATTGCCAATTGATCATGGGAGTGCTACATTTTACATGACAGACGGAGTTATTAAGTAAATCTCTAGCTGGACACGATTTAGCGACGGGTGCCCTAACGATAATAATAATATTGTACATTAGCCTAAACAAAAACATTGTTTTAATTGCTTTGACCACGTGCCACGTTCATTTATTCTGGATAAAACTGCCGCAGACTTTCTGATCATTTGTATAAAAGAATTGAATGGAATTATGCGAGCCAATATGATTGATAGGAACACATTTAAAGGCGCCAGAGAACAAAAGAAAACATTCGCGAATGAAGTAAGTGACCAGTCCCCAAATGTCAATCAATGAATTAATTGAGATGACCAGTAATTGGATTAGAATTCAAATGTTCATTATAATAGATGATAGTGTTATAATCACTTAAATAAGGCATGAGGAAATCAGACAGGAAATGTAGCACTCAACCTAACCAGTCGAACACAGAACCACCACAACACAACTACACTGAGAAATGACAGGTTTACTCTAAAAGCGTCATCAAACCACCCGCTGACTAATGATAAGTTAATGCCCATTAATCATATTCTATTAAAAGTTCGTTCACGAGTCTTCCGTTACCGTGACGTTTTTTAAAACAAATATTTGGTTATATACAGGATCCTGCATGAGCGCTCATTTCATGCGAGATTTAATAAACAAATAATTTGGCACGCGGCATTGTCGAGTTACATATATCCTTTTTGACGATTTTCATAAAACTCGATTTATTTTAATAATCACAAATGTAAGATTATATTTATCATATAATTCTAGTCTATCGTAAGAAATACATGGACGTTGTCTGATATATTGTGTAGAAACAAAGACGGTAACGTGATAATACATGAAGAGAACACACATCAATGTCATATCTTACAGAGTAAAACAAAACATGTTATTTCATGAAACCGGTGTAACATTTTAAGATACTATACAAAGATCCGACTTGGAATAATATAAAATCTTACTAAAACATCGATCAATAATAAGACGAAAATAACCAGGTTCAGTTTACCGTTTTACTCAATACTCAATATTGTAATCTCAATATTGAGGCCACTTCAATAATAAGATCAGCAATAAGAGTTCAATTGAAGGTGTTATTATTACGGTTTCACTGTTTTATTCGCTTTATATTGATGGAAGCTTAGAAATGTAAATGTCATTCTTTATATTACTTGTCACATGTTGTTTTTTTGATTATCCCGTACGTAACCTTAAGTGAGTCTAGTTTCTGATGTTCTTTGGGATGCAGTACTTTACTATTCCGTTATATATTAGTATACCAATATTGTTATGAAGACAATTAAGCTATACAGAGAACTATCTGTGATTGACTGGTATATTAGTCTCTAGTAGTCAATGTATAGACACGTACCATGTTTACTGTAACATCATTACATGCATGTTCCTTCGGATGTCCTTAAGGACGAATAGCAATGTTGCCTGCTGATAAACAACTTTTGTGGCATTTGTCCTTATTAAAATGTTGGTGTTATACGTGAATCGTTGTTACGCCGAGAACAATATTAAAGCTTTTTAAACAGACATTATAAAAAGAACTATGAGTGCCACTGATTGGGTTTAAGAAAGCGTAGAAAATTATGAAAAAATACTTGACAAACAAAATAACGTGAATTTATTGAGTCCTCTTGTTAAAGGAGCTGCTTCTTAGAAATCAACAATGGACTGCAGCGGCAGTCATCTTTAATGAACTCAAAGTTACATGTATAATGCATTGCAAGAAGCTAGTCTTTATTGCAGACGCTTTGTATACGTTACTTCTTTGCTAAATAACTTTGGCAATTAAACGTTTATAATAGCGTTTGCTGTAAGTGTGTGTTTTGTTTTAAGCAATACATAATTATGTTATTGTATTGACTGCTTGAGGAACTGTTTTGCTGCAACATATTAAAATATCGGTCCAAATTCATTATAACTTAACGTGCGTGTATTTTTTCTTTCCGTGTAAGGCTATGATAAAGTCGAATTGTGGTTGATTTAATACCCTAAACAGGTTGGGCCGTTGTTAAACAATACGTTAGTTTGTTGAGTCATCTAAAATACTCTCATTTCCGTCAAATTGATCGCTTTGACCCCCTTCTTTTACGTTAGCAAGGTTTGTACTTAATTAATATGTCGATTTAATCATTAAATAATATGGGACACAATGTTTCGGTCATTTGTATTTCGAGTAATTTGGGAAACCGGATATACTATTATATATGATATACAAAGACAATTTCAGTAAGTCTTGGTCTACTGTTATGTTATACATAGCTAAATTAGCTCACTGAACTTGTCAATATAAGACAAACGAACATCGACAAATATATACCACATAAGGTGATATAATACCGTTAGTCAATCTAACAACATGACTGACAGCTCATTACGATGCATGGGCATTGTTTCCGGAAGTTGGTATTGGACAACAAATATATCAATTAGGAACCGGAAGTGATGTGGGTGAGCGTTCTTCTGTAATATTCTCCTTGCAGGACTTAGTTAATATAAACATTAAACTGGTATCCCAGACCTACTCCTAACTTTGGTTGCATGTCCAGTGACCAATAATGATGACAAAACAGGTCATATGCATTCTACATAAAATATATTTAGATATTTGTATCAATTTCTTCACCGACTATAGCTAGAGAATTGATTACCTGTCATTGATTTAAGGAGTAGACCTACCGACCGTTCTTATCACCGAACACCAATAAAAAATATGTTTATTATGCTACGAGGGACTATATATGTTATATACTGTAGTACAAACGTTTGTGTTGCGTATGCGATGTAAAATATGCTGAATATAAAATCCTTTAGCATGTCTTAGCAATAATAGAACGGATTCAAGTAAAGGATGTACCAGATTGTATTACATTTAAAGGATGAAATATCCGAGAACACTGGAGGTTTTCTATTAGCAAGACATTCTGATGGTTCCACTGAAAACCACAGAAGCGATTAAGAACATCGTCATTGACTCTACAATAAGAACGAATGAACGGTTAATGACAATAGAACGTCGCGTTCCCTGCATTACTAATCTATTTGCATAATAGAAGCGACGAGTTAAATTTCAAATTCTCCTCTCGGGTCTTGTTTGTCCAAGATAAGTGAAATTATCGCACGAAGAACTGATACATTTGGCGAATCAATTTACGCTGAAGTGAGAGTTTTCAGTATATGGTAAACAAGTCCTTTTTGACTAAGATTAATGCTGAGATTGTTAGCACACATCATGATCATTAAATCGCTCATTAAAATGTTAACAAAATTATGTATAGATCTTCTCAAATTAAAATCAACAAAGCTAGTCTCGTGACAAACTTGTCAATACTTAATATGAACGAAATAACAAGATTTATTAGACCTGACGTCAATTAAGCCCCACCGCTCAATGTTATACTGATTGGTTGCCGGGAATCTTTTGCCATCATTTAATGATAAAGTCAGATATATAGAGAATGGAACTGTTTGTTAAAACGATGTATGTTTAAAATTGCCTAGGAACCCATATACGTATATTCGAGCACATAGAACATTTATTATCTGCATTACCAAATGCTTATATTCATAATATATACGGCTACAATTGATCAGAATTTTGTGATGAAACGTCAAAAACGTTTTTGTAAATGTAATAACAGACAACGACCCTAGATTTTACTGCTAGGTATTTGGTATCAAAGTTTCAAAGCGCTAACTCTCTCATTAGATCTAAAGGGACACAAACTTTACGGTGCTTCGTACTCGTACTATGGAATCGGATAATCCAAGGTCAAACTGCAGCATCAGAAGTTTTGTGTCGTCTTTACAATCCTTGTGTAAATGTTATAGCTAGATTACCAATCATATGACATAGTTTAACTCTTACCAATTTGTTACCATTCGGTATGAATATTCTGAAATATTTTTGTAAACATCATCAATTAAATTCAAAAACCTATCAAATATACGTGGGTGAATCAAAAAGTTCGTAGAAAAATATCATAACTCACAAACCACAGCTTCAAATATTTTCAAATTTTAATATGACGAGATCATAAGCATAACACAACAGTTTGTCTAATTTCATTGAATTAGTCAAAACTACATTATTTTTACACCGAATCGCGCACATACTGTATCAGTATACCGGAGCACATCAGCGTTATTTGATGAACGACGTCAAACTTACGCCAAGATTATCAATACTTACGTTTACATTTTGACTCATTTTCGCTTTTCGAAGTGGCCTATATGTAGATATTGTTAGATTACCATCGTGAACATAGCTTCAGCATTTTCAATTGCTTGTTTAATATAGTGTGCGCTGTCCTATGAGATTATTCGAAGTGCTTTGCTATATTCGCTTTTATATAGCGCTGTTCTCTTCGGCGACGCTGCGAACCAACGTCAGCAAAATCGAGTGTATTTTATTCGGTTGTCAACCTCTAGTATCCTACACGTAAGCACCAATTCCACTTATAAATCGATGTCTATTTATTTCAGGATAAATACCTTCACGTTTTAAACCGAGTATTGTTTCTGATACCGTACGTATATTCCAGTTTCACGCAGATTTTGATAGCAGCCCGTGATACCGTAAATTCCGGTAGGCCCGTTTACGCCGATATTTCTATATAGTTCGATTATATAAATGTCGATTAAAACATTATTTACCGGAGATGACGTCTGAAACTGTAACAGACTTTAAACATGATATCATGCAATAAGTCATAACATTTGACGGTGTTTGGAGGTCCTACAGTTGAGATATTTTAGGAAATTTAAGAAAATGTATTTCAAATTATCCGTGTGCTCCGGTATACGTTATCGCCCTTGTCTAAGATATGAATATTTTTAAAACGGTTATCATTAGGTCGCTATAAATCAGTGTATGTAAAGAAAATACCAATGCATGCATACAACATAAATATGACGACAGTAACTCTGAAAATAAAAAAGTTATGGCAAAATTCTACGAACTTTTTGATTCACCCACGTAGATATTAAATACAACTAGGAGTAGATCAATTGATCTGATTATTTGAATTATTGCTACAATTAAATAAATTTGCTTTAAATATAATTCGAGAAGCCTTATTAATTGATTATAATCGCTTTTTGCCCTTAATACATTTATTCCAGTGTTTAGCTTTATCTTTGATAATTTAACTTTATCTCGTCTCGTTCGATGATAAGGGTTACTTCACCACACTAGGCCAGTGTTCACAATTTAAACTTATATTGAATACCAAACACAAATTATAGTTGACGTTGTCAGTTTGTTCTATGTGTTCCCGGAAATGTCTCAAACTTTCTTCGGTCTCAAAGTTGGACTCTTATAACAAGAATCCAGACATATTGCAGCGGTCGCGGTCAATATCTTAGTTAATTCGAAATATTTGAGTTGATCAGAGAAGAAATTATAATCATTTTTTCTAAGAAACGACAATCAGTCTTGTCTGTCTGATATCAATTACCTGATCAGATTATTACATTAAATATTGAAGAACATTTGAAATTAATCCCATCGAACGTTTGTTTGGATCAGTTGGTTTTGAATTTAAAGTTTATGGTTAGATGAGGTTAGATGAGTTCCATTGAACTAACATGTTTTGTTCTGGACTTTTTCTTTTGCATACATGTGTTCTTTTGTGGGTATAATGTCGTGTTGTTTTTGCAGAGAATTTTTTTTCCTTGTTTAAACTGTGTTTCGTATTTCAAAATTAATACTAGAAAACTATGCTAGATATGTTAACTGTCTTAAGCTCTAAACAATATGTGTCGTTTTAATTGGGGCAACTTTCATTCGGAGCTAGAAATGTATGCACTTCCATTGTATTTCGTGCTCTGTTGTTCTGTTGAATGCTGTCTTCAATGTCCGATTATTTACTATATTTTAGGTTGATTTGCAGCCCTTGAATTGAAAAAATGTCGCTGATGTCACAAATATGAGTTTGGGAGAATAGCATGACCTTTCGTGACATTCTGACAAATATTTCACAATTTAACACAATGTCAGTACCTAAATAACAGTTTGCATAGTTTATATATGTTTGACATATTTAATCTCGTTGCATTTAGACAATGCAGTTGCAAAATATGTTAGATTTAAATTTATATCTAAACATTGTTTTTTGTCAACCACGTGTCAACCACCTTATTGAGATGTAGTTTCTCGCGAGACTAACACATGTATGCGAGTCATATGAATATCACGAAACAGAGTGTATGCTATGAATATTTGGAACTTATTCTCCTTTGACAGACCAATATATTGTTACATTTATATGAACCTTTATTCACATATACATTGTCATATAAACAACACTTTTTCGAAATGTTTATTGTAATAACAACTTTTAAAGAAACTAAGGTATTAGCCCGTATTTTTGTCTATCGTCTAATTAATTAACAACGACGGATAAACCCGACCTTGTCATTGCATTTCAACATTCGTAGAAACGATTAAAACTATGAAATTAGCATTGTTTTATTTGAGAAACAAAAACGTTGAAAGTGTGTATACATCAAACAGTCGTTAATTCTTTTCGAAATATTTATACTTAGCCTACAGGTCAACTATTCCAAAATGGAATACGTTTTAGCAATGCACTAACTTTACTTATATTCACAATCTCAGTTTTAGTACATCAGTGTTCTTGAACTTGTTCATTTTATGTTACAATTTAGACTACATGAAGATATTACTTGGTTGTTAACATTGTGAATAAAGTCGTGAAATTATCGTCATTCTGGAACGTTAACAGTACGCTCATTTTATGTCTTGCATTGCTGTGCACCACAAAACGAACATAAAATACGCCTCTGAGTGTTCTTTCTAGGGAAAAGTTGCAAAATGAAAATCACAATTGAACGCAGCGATCGGATATTTTCTGCCTTGTTCGCCTTAAGCATTTACTTTCCTACCGGCATGTTACTCTGTCTTATTATCAAAAGATGTAACTATCGCAAATGACACACCATTTTAAATATGCCATCGGAAGCGATTGGATTTATAAAGTGCATTGTCGAAATATTGTTGGATTGGAACCTGTAATGTACGACGCCATTAATAGCGAAGTACCATAGACCACTCGGTCATCAAGAGGTGATAAGATAATTGAAATATCAATTATGAATGGCTGTTACAGTACTGTGTCTGGCTCTCTTGCGTGGATAATTTTGCTAAATTGGTCAATGACCTCTGGCTTCAAGGGAAAAGACAGTACGTTGTGTGAAATGAGCAATCCATGTCTACTACCAATTTTTTTCAAAATGACAGATTAATTGGTCATGTAACATGGGCCCTCTCGGTTGTCATAAACCTGACCAAGTCCACCACTATGCATTTTTTATTGTAGAATATAGTCGGTTTTAAACTTTCCGTAAAACATGTAGGATATCAAATTCTGTGAAACAATTGTTACAAACGGACCAATGGCATAAACGTAGAGTTAAAACTAGACAGAAAATACCAGGAAATGTCACGAGATTACAAGTTGGGTGAAAAAACTAATACCAAACGACGAAAAAAACAAATTTGAATTCGGATTTTCGCATGACGAAAAAAACCATGGAATTAATTGGCTAAATCGGAAAATTTAAATGAAATCGGTATGATTGAGACCGATAAAAATGGTGTACTGATTCTAACCGCCTGCGAGAATGTGATTCGTATGCAGAAACAAGAATTAATTTTCAGAGAAACTTTGAAATGTGTTTACGTTTTGCTCTAAATACAGAAGTTGCAACTTAGTAAGCCCATGTTAAACCGTCATTCATCACGTACTAATATTTCACATCCATTACTTTTAAACACCAGAGGTGGTGTGATAATTAAGCATACAAGTGTAATACATGTATATATTTCAGTGGATATTTTATTCATGTTACTATGATGTTCAGAAACTAAGAGAGTGACGTTGCCGAAGTTTAAGTCATAGTGTTTGTGACCATCCGAGGACAGTAATTGGGTCAAGTCACATCAATGCATCGTTTGGTCACTAGTAATCACCATTTTAGCATATCTTTATGGAGGTAGCTTGTCCAGCTTTTTACAGGGGGGACTTAGGCATTTGGTGTTGTTTTGAGTTCTGTGCTCGACTGGTTGAGTGCTGCCTTCCCTGTCCGATTTGGTCACAACTTTTATTTGCATGCTAGATATGTGTACACAAAATATAATCTTATTCTGAACAGGTAAACCGAGGCACACGTTAAGCAACGGTCAATAACATTTGTTTAGGCATTTAATAGTGAACTCGACCACTGTGTCACTGCGTTATTTCCCTAATAACTGGACTGTACACATCCGTCGACTTTGTGGTTGGTTGACTTCGTTCCAATCACTTTCCATGCCTCTATAAGGTTCCTAGGTACTAATCTCTCTGCTTTTGTATGTTTCTATTTTTCTGCACGTGGGTTGCTCTATATTGACAATGATATACAACAGATAGTGAGACTTTCGAGAATTATTATTAAGAAAACTATAATTTTACTACAAAACGATTTAATGGAATTTCGTTCCGGTTTGTGAAAGCGCTTGTAGACAAGTTTTGTGAATACCAGACCTGGTAGTTTAGGATTTGCATATAGGAAATCAAATAAACCCAAGAACAAAAATATGTCGCATCTATATAAGTTGTTCTCATAGGTCAGTTTACATGGCATTATTGCGTATACGCCTGATTTCCTATGGGACCACAATGATACTCCGTGTTTATATTCTAACCATTATAATTTGTTCCCATAGTAACAAGGGAGTCATTAAATATCCGATTAGAGCCAAATATTAAAGCGATTTATAAAAAGGGTGTCAATGAATTACACCTTCAGCCGATATGCCCATTGACAAATTCCATTCCGGACTTCTGATGTTTTCCTGAAGTACAATAAACGCACCATTCACTTCATTAAATTAGGAAGATGGGTAAGTCGGCTATAAATCGTAGTCGGTTTAGCTTTATCTTGTAGAGGAAGGTAATTATTCAAGGGATTCAGCGCCGTTTGTATCAATAAAATAGTGCATTGGCATTGCCATTCTGTAGTTGTCTTTTTCTAAGTGGAAACAATAAATTCCCGGTACATTCTCTCCCTGATATCGTCATTTGAGGACAATTGTGTTACATATATAGTCATTTGTTTCCATATTAAGAGAGTACGAGAGGTGCCCCACTTATATTTGAACAGTGTTGAACATGACATATTTTCATGGAAATATGGTATAAATCAAATATCTCTTTTGTACTGTGTAAACATATGTTTTAGGTAACATTTACACTAACTGGTTCGTTTGTTTGAAAAATAGAATGAACCATAAACAAGACTTTTGTACAGGGTATGGTGTTTTGCGTTTTGAAGGTCAGCCACTGCCATAAAAGCCCTTAAAAGTTGCTGGTTGAGGATGGATATTCCATTTTTGTGAAGAAAATATGCAATTTTTGTCACAGGAAGGTTGTTAAGCGCCTTGTTGTTCATTTGAACGAAATAACAAAATATTAAAAACTGACAAAAAGTGATGATACCTACCAACATCTTAAACTTTGGTTATTTAATTAGCAAGGCATATCAATAAACCAAAAGAGGGACTTCAACGACGTTAAGAGTTCCCATTGGAACTTTTGATTTGTTTATTTAGAGAATTATACATGCCGGACTCGGGATAAAATCGGTGTTTACATGCTCAATATCACAAAAAGAACATAAGGAAGTCAAATGTCTTTAACGCTGTGTATGATTCAACGGAACCGTAAATGCCACAATTTTGTCACCTCTGTAGAGGCAATGCTTTATCGTTGAGAAATATACCATGAACGGACAGCCTACTATATGATAAATGTTGATAAGGCTACCCATAAGTTGACATTTGTTAACCTTCACATGTTTCCGAACGTTTGCATAATGTATGCTATTGTTTGCTATACTGCCTTAACGGAACAAATATTTAATCCTAAAAAGTCAAAGGTGAATGCACATTGCTGTGTACATTAGGTTCCAAACCATATTTGGTCAAAATGTTTGCAAAACAACTTTCCCGGAGACCATATGGGGATCATGGTGTTTTGTCAAAACACACATTTGTAGTATATTACGCATGATTAGTAATGACCAAAGTCTAATGAACATATACTCACAAATCCTTTAGTCTATGGAATATTGCTGCGTTTATTACAGGCGGGAAATGTAAACAGCATCGATCGGATTATTTGGTCTTCATAAAGCCAAACACCATACCCCCTACAAAATTGTAGATTTGAGTGCAAACTAAGAAATAAAGTAATAATCAATAGTTGTAAGTGTTTCATAACACGTTATTTTACACGATGATATAGAAATATTTTGATTATATATAATAAGCATCGAACTATTTGATATTTAATACTGTTCAAATATAAGTGGGGCACCTCTCGTACTAGGATAACGCTCCGAAAATCAGTCTCAATGACGCAAATATTGTATATCATTTCATGAATATCTTTTATTTCATTTCGGATATATCGGTCTTTTAAATTGTTCTCAGTTCTAATGGGGCACAATTTTAATCTTTAGAACATAATTTACTCACACTCAATTGACCCGTCCACATTAGCAGAGAAATCAGTCATTCATTTGAATATTAACTACGTCCAATATTCCCATATAAAGTCCCATATATACCAGTATCATGATCTCATATGAACTGTTTTGGGACAAGTTATTTAAGCTAAATTGAATATCGTGGTAAAACCACACAGATGGCAGCACTCAGCCACAAAACCACCAAGCCGACCAGCTCCTCACACAAGATACAAACACAGAACACCACCGTCACAATTTCAATATCTTAATCCATGGTTTTATCCAATGCGCCAACGACCTAGCACGAGTGAATATGTTACAAATGTAATTAAGTAGGCTTTATGTTGAACATTGCCAACAATCGTGGAGTTTGTATAGTCGGCTTAATATGTCTCAGTTTAATCCTGTCCTTACAACGTTTTAATCTGACGTCACTCCAATATCATGTAATCGAGAAATCAGGGTTCTAATATCCTGTGCCAATGGTTGGTTCAAGAAAAATGTAAGTCGGTTACTGTCAAAATTTGGTGCCCAATAACTGAATGCAATTATACAGAATGTACCAAAGCCGTTTTTGAGAGACTACATTGTCACTACAGTAAACAATATTCATGTGTAACACCTTTTCTGTACGGAAACGATAACACGACGATTTTAGCTTTGGAACCCATCAATATGATGACACCAATTAAAAAGTACAGTATGAGCTGGAGTTTTACTATAAACGCTTAATGCAGTTTAACCACAGTAGTGTTCACTTTGCAAATTAAATCAATTTGTTTGTAAATAGCAGTTAGTGTTTTATTTTACAAGTACTTTATTAAACGTAAAGACGAATTTCTACTGTAACGTATAGAAGATTAATTATGTCGGTTTTTATTTTTAGCAATTAATTCAGCACAATTCGTAAAACTATCATAGAAACAATAATCAACATACGTGGATTGTCCCAGAATACCGTATAATCCTGTTGTATCTTAAAAACTATCAAGTACTGTAATGCCAAAATTATAATCGTCTTTTAGAGAAATTATTTCTTGACATCCTAGCCAAGTTTCATGATATATCTTCCTAAAACATTCAAAGTGTGTGCATTTGACGAGTACCAGGTGACGCTTTACGGCCCACAGAACGTCAACGTCAACACTCGCCAACGACGGCACGCTACCTCAGTTTTCCAAAGAACTCCCATTTGAGGGCTTTACTCTTTAAAAATTATACGCCGAAATTGTTATTAACTCTGTGTGACGTCGTGATTGTTTTATAGTGTAACGCTAACCACGTTGCTATATTACTTCATTATCCCATCAAATAAGACATCATCACTATGAATTATAGTATAAAAACTCGCCAAAAGATGCCAATTGTTGTTATATACATTATGGCGCGATGCGGCTAAAACTGCTTAAGTATTATTGTCATTAAATAAATAAATTCATTTTTGTGATACATATTTTTTTCGTGTTGGCCGTAAACCGTTACCATGGGTTACAAATACATCCATTTATCGAATACGACGTATACTGATATAAAATAATTTCGTCAAATACACCTGCTATGGTTGTAGAAATGTCCATGCAAAATTATAAAACTATATCATTATGTTGGAGTAAATAAATCAAGAATTATACGCTATTCTGTGACAACCCTCGTACCTTCAGCCAGTCCATGTAGCTTGCCAATCATACAAATATAGAGCAAGGTTATTATTACAATCGATGTCACATCGTCTCCAAATATATTACTGAGACCATCTTTATCTAAAGCAGGAATGTTCAGATAATATAGTAACTATAAATGGCGAATATAAATATAAAATAGGACTTTTCCGTAATGCCAAAATAGTTTGAGCAGAGAACGACAATTCTCTCAATGTATCATGTGCAATTTTCAGCAGAGAACGCCATTATCACAATGTACCTTACGCCATCTTGTCCCGAGTACGAGATATTTTTAAAAACACTTCCGATTATGCTTTTATTGTATCCTTATATTCGAAACAAAACTTACAATAAACAAGTTGATAAACAATTTTAACACTGGGTTTAAAATCAAATGTGTCAGCTCCACGCAAGAAAACTAAATTATTTCCATGTACTACTATTCAGCAAAAATGGTCATTGAAAATATGCGTGTTTTCAAGGTTTCTCTCTAAGCATAATTGCTTAGCCATGGAGTATTCTAAAAGAATATGATCGTTTGCAATGCAAACTATAAGCTATGTCTGATGTTCGGACATGGTAAAGCAACGATTGATGATGTCACCTTAAAACATCAAGTTTTCACCGTGTTATCGTATTTTCGCGGTCAAGGTAAAGGGAAAGAGTCAGTCTGTACAGATGAAACTCCGTCATCGTGCATTTAAAACAAATGGAACTTTTGGATGTGTTCAGCCAATGGTCGTGGTTAGATAGAAGAATAAATAGGGAAGGTACGGTCTTCTGATATTGGTCATGATGCCTTTTTAATGAATTCGTGACCCGTGTAGACCTCTGATATTCCTTTGGTAAGCGTCTGTCATCCATTGCAGCTGTAGCTATTGCTCTTGGCAAACGTCTGTTAAAACTGATTGTTAGCGTTAACGACAAGCTTCTGTCTACCTTGACCACTTCATTTCTTGTTTGTCTGTTTTATTGCACAATTGTCGTAAACAGCTTTGTGTGACAATGTGTGTGCTGTTAACAAGACTGAAGCGTAATGCAACGTGTGAAGAGCCGATTTACCCGCACAGTTACATGTAGTGTTTTATATAGAAGCGATCGTTGTCAGCAGAAGTAATCTCAAATTATAGTTGGAGTCAAAATAGATGTAGTTTTTTGGGGCTTTAGAACGTGGACTCCGCTAGGAAATCGTCAAATAAAGAATTTGTTGTCGGCAGATATACCTCAGTGAGTGAAAGTCGGCAATCTGATCTGCCAAAATAGAAAAGTTGAATGATGTGTTTTTGTGTTATACAACACGCATATATTTCTTCCGTGGTGACTGAAGTGGTCAATATTTCCAAATCCACTGATATATAATCCGATTATCATACAAGTACATGGGAAACTTTGGATGAATTATCAACACCTAGTAAAACTAAGTTATGCTGAAAAATAGGTCAGTACTACAGTGCGCCAAGGATATTTTGAAAAGCGGGAAAATGTGGAATGAGACATGGAGGTCGAATACTCAATTGTGCACGATTAATCATTCTTATTTTAGTACAGAATTTACCGATTTTACGACAGTAGAACGGTCAATGTTTAAAAACATCACATTATCCTGGGCACACTATACTATTGTGTTAGTACTGTACTACTGTATTCCAGGAAAACCTTGACATTATTTTATTACAATACGAAACAAGGTTTTAAAAAAGCTCCAACTTAAGAAACATCAATTGATTCAAATTTAAGTAATGGTTTCATAAATGGTAATTATTATACCATATTTATATAGTCCTTTTTTCCTGTATACACACGTTTAAAAGTGCTGTAAAATATTAACTAGTTTTGATATGGTCGAGCGCATAGTACTACTTTTAACAAACGTTGTAACCAACTCGTGAGATTTGGTGTTTAAACCCATTTGGAACAAATCATGCTTAAGGCCTCATCAGTAGTTTCTTCGATATTTTTGTCAATACTGTAAATTAGTATTTAACATTCAGAGTTATCGCGATTTTAAGACATGAAAATGTACCACCACATCAATTTTCAACTTTTGCATACGTTTTGATCATGGTAGTTAGATGCTTGAGATACGTGTAAGGGACCTCGATTTTTAAAATTCCGCTCATCTACATCATACAAAAAGTATCAATTTAGGTATACACAATCATATTGAAGCATTTTGTTTCCATTGTAACAATTGTCTTTTAGATGAATTTATGTTCTCTGCTTGCCTAATATGTAATGGAATTTCATTCCAAATAGATGCTCTTGGGTAGGAAAATGATTTCCTAAAGAACTCCATATTTGGGAATGGAACAACCAATTCTTCATTTGTTGTTGATCGTAATCCAAGATTAGAGTTCAATACAAATTTATTACTTAGATAATTTGAAACTTTATTGTGCATTGAATTATACTTTAAAATAGCTTTATCTATGAGTTCCTTTGCACACGATCCCCAAATTATACTGCAATAGTCAAGGTGGGGCGGGATATATGCATTGAAGACAAGCTTACGAGAGTCTAAATTGAGACATTTTTTGATCCGTAGAAGTAAGTATAAAAGAGAATTACATTTTTTAAGAACATGATCAACGTGACTTTTCCAAGCTAGAGTTTGATCTATTTTGATACCAAGAGGTTTTTCTTCTTTGGAGTTCGTAAAAAAATGATTGTTAAGAATTATATTTGAATCACTATGTTCAGATCTGTCTTTTAGTGTTTGGTGAGATGCAGCAATATACATAACGTTAGTTTTTTGTGAATTTGGTAACATGGCGTTCTGAGTGCACCATTGTTCTGTGATATTAACTTGCTCTTAGAGGGACGATTTTACGTCACTGAATATTTTACCTGAAGCAGACAATGTAGTGTTATCAGCGAACATGTCAATGTTTGTGTTATGATGTTGATAGAGGGGAAGATCATTTATGTAGATAATAAACAGTAAGGGTCCTAAAACTGATCATTGTGGAACACCAGAATTGATACCTTTGGTACCTAAAAAACTGACCTGATATGTAAACCATTTGGAAACGGTTTGTTAAATATGAAGAGAACCAGTTAACAGATTTATAGCTTAGCTTATAACCCTCTAGTATCTTGAGTAGTAGTTCATGGTTAATAAGGTCAAATGCTTTAGATAGATCTAGGAACACAGTTCCAACAACATTATGATCATTTATGGAATAAATCCAATTGTCTATCATGTGTATGAGTTTTTTCTCACATGAGTGGAATTTTCGGAAGCCTGACTGATGATTACTTATTAGATTGTTTTATCAAGAAATATTTTGAAAACGTGAGTCAAGACCTTGTACTCTACCCTGTACTGTACAGGTAGCCAGTGAAGATCCTTCAGAACAGGAATGCTGCGATTGTAACGCGGTGTCCGTGTGGTGAGGCGTGCAGCTGTATTTTGAAAAAAATGTAGTTTTTTTAGAATGATTTTCGGGGTGCCACATAGTGATAAATTGCAGTAATCCAGTCTCGATGTTACTAAAGAATTGATCTTGTTGCACCAACAGTCAAGTATTGTCTGATTTGACCAATTTGTCGGATCTGCATGAAACACGACCGTGAGACAGAGTTTACATGTATGTCCATGTCCAAATGCGAATCCAATATCTTTACAATTTCCGAAGAGTTATGCCGAATTCACATACTTTGTTGCTATGTTGACCAATTTAAGAACCCTACTCTGATTGAAAAAATCAAGAAGTAAGTTGTTCAAAACAGTTATAGCTTAAATCTGAATGCATACAATTTCTATTTTGATATATACATTATTTGTATTTTGAAAACTTAAACATAGTTCTAAAACTTGATGCTATTTTGAACAGTTTATGACGAGAATCGATCAAAAGGTGTTATTATGAATAGCTATTACAGTAACGTCAAATAATATTTTAATGACGTTCGCGATTACAGACTAAAAACTTTTCTGGAGATTGGCTCATATACTTTTTGCTGTGCCTCCGCAGATGCATTTGGTCGTGATCATCGACTTCTGTAAAAGGAGTTTCTCCTCCCGAGAAAGGATACGATCTTAAGAAAGAATACGTTCTTGAAATGTAAGTAGTATATCAGACGGGTTCAAGCCAGGGCTCAGGTAAGGTAAATTTATGATCAGCTAACTTAACACATCATGCAATGATCTGCTGCATCAAAGAGTAAACTACATCATTAATTAGTGGGTATGTTACCTAGCCGAGCATTGTCTTTATTTGCCATACAGCTTTCTGTTGATACATGGCGGGAATACGAATGCATCCGTCCGGATTTGATCTAGGTCGCTAGAATAGACGACAATAACACTAAGCACGTTTGAGCTACCGATGCATGTCGAAAGTTTGTCGTAATTGGAACAGTTACAATCATTATTCACATAGTGTCCAATGCAACCGTTTTTGGTTTCCATTAAATGTTAAATTGTACATTGGCCATCAGCAATATTCCCACGATTGGTCTGTACACAGAAGAATAAAATCGCTTAGATTTTAATTACTCGCCATGGTTATTTCTAGAAAGATTTTGAGTTCATTTACTTCAGTTTTAACATATCAGTATGATTGCCGACATAGTCGATGATACTAGTTTGTTGACGTAAAACTTATCCAAGTTAGCTGCTGACAGACAAATTTTATCTTGGATTTGTACAGTTGTAGGCCAAAGTTACATGGTTTTGCTACACTAATTTGGCTAAACTTGTTATAAATACGAATGTACATGTAAACTGAAATATCCTTAAGACCGAGCATGCTCGTTGCTGAATTGAATTGAATCGCTCAAATGGTAATCCACAAAAGATACAATAATCCACCTGCTGACACAGGGTAGTAGTTTGTGAAATAACAAATCGAATATAATCGCTAACAATATGCTACCGGGTACATGTATTATTAGGGATATTTTGTCTGAACTCCAAACACTACGGGATGTTATTTAATATTGTTTTTCTTGTTTTGTTTTACATTAATTGTTGATTAATGTATCGCGAACACCAGTATTCCTTTACGTCTAAGATACTAAATCATTAGCAATTCAGATGCAGACGTCTATGATGATAGAAAATCTTAATATGTAGAGAAATAACTAATTGATTTAGTGTAAAATAGTAGAAAATTAAGCAAAATATTCATAATATATTTGACAGAATCGTTATAGCGCTGGAATTATTTGCGCTTAATATTGCTTTCACTCACAAAATAAAAAAAGAACAGACTTCATTGAATAACGCAATAATCGGATAACTTATTTTACTATCGCCATATTTTATATACGGTGCGTTCCAATCGTAAGATTTATGTTATTGCTGTTTCCCGTTATGTAAATATTGAAACATTTCTTTGTTTCACCTTTATATATATTACCCATTAATACAAAGTCAGTTATTTTTCTATTACCAGAAGTTTTGTTAAAGTGTTATTAAGAAAACGAAATGAAAGTCAGTACAGGTCATGACTACATCGTGGTAATATCATTTCGTCAATATGAATCATTTAAACGCTCAATAACTCCCAATCTCAGTAACCTTGGTCTGACACTTGTTCATTTATTACAGAAAAAAGTCTTAAGGATCCCCCAAGAGAGATTCCAGCAAAACTTGTACTACGAATTCAGTTGAAATATTTCAGTTTAGTAGAGATTCGATGCCTCGAGCAGTTTTGTCTCGAAACAATAAAGCAGTTCTTCGAGCCATGCACAATGGTGATCTACAATATGGTGTCACACCGGTGAAATTTCTGTCATTCAAATCAATGCAAAACGACTCAAATTTGCATTTCTCTGTCAGTTTCACTGTCATTACGGGTAGTTTTTTGTGGCCGTGTCCATAAAAAGCAATCACTGTCATCCAAAAAAAGCTGGAGGAAATGAATTGTCGTTAGTTTCGTTCTCGAGCAACGGCGAGGTTCTGCAAAGTCAAAGCTATTTTCCATGCCACAAAAGCTGACTCGACCGAAGCACACATACATTGTCATTATTCATTCAGGGAAAGATACTAGTAATTCAGAAAAATATCAATATCGATTTGAAATACATTCAATTATTTTGGTCAACAATCAGCAGTTTCCATCTTTAAACATTACTTGAACAGACATAATCAAATCTTTGAAAAGAGACTATTTTAGCACGATCCGGAAGCACTTGCCACCGGTTTCACCATATTGTACAGATAGATGGCCGCTCAAACTTTCCGATCCGACAGCACTTCTAGCCGTCGAAATACTAAGATAGCTGTATTCAAAAAAGAAATCCCATGAAAAGCTTCCCAGAACACGTACAATCGTGCCCTACAACTCTGCTACCAAAAAACATTTCAGTAATTAAACTAATTTACAATATGGTAACAATGCGTGCCTGAATAAATACTTTTAATTTAAATGTAACAAAAAATGTTTTCAGTAATTATACAGATAAAGTATAAAATATGGTTTCAGTCACTTGTAGTTGATTAATCTAATGGTGGATACGAAATTTCTCCTATTTTACGCAAATATTGCAGAGATTTATTTCCGACTGTAAGATGCAGACCCAATTTATCTGCAACACTTTGTGAACAAAACAATAAGAATAATTTACCTGATTAAAGTCATGTTTATTTAAGTTTTGCGCTCTTAAAAATAAAACCGTGTAATTATAAAAGGTTTGTGATACTGCCTATGTACAGTCTGTTGGGCAGCAATACGATCTGAGGCACTTCCGTTTATAAAAATAGCTCGGGTATGTTGTCAGATACATTTGGTGAAATTATTCTTTGAAAGTAACACTTTCTGAATCGAAACAATTATCAGCAAAGTATTATTATAGTAATAATGATTATAACGACTTGATTTTCTATGGGTGATATAATTGGCCTACCAATTTTCATTATGGTCCACATCGATTAACAACACACACCGAAAAACCTCTGAGTGTTCAGTACATTTTGCTGAAATGTTCAAAGCGTATAGCAAATAGTCGTATTGCCTTTGTCCTCCATTTTAAATTAAGCTTATCCATCGAACATCTTTGTACAGTCAATCCAACATTGTTTTGAACCCACATTTATTGGCATGGAAAACAACTATTATTCATTACAAAATTTGGATGAGCAATATTATGCTTTCTTGTAAATTAAATGTCTTATAAATAGAAACTGAGTAACCAATATTTCGAAGCTGATGCTAAATACTTCCAGATTCCTCACTGTGGAATATGTTAAGACTCGTTCACTTAGTCACAAAATGTCGTGCTTCACGAGATTAATTTCGTGATGTAATCAGAGCACAGAATAAGGGTTTGTTTTAATTGTTCCTAGATATTGTTTTACATCGGCAAATTATCGTTTAATTTAAAACAAAGCGATGTTTTATACGGAACTGAAAATGAGGAAGAAATATCTCACAAACTGTGGGTGTATCATTTACTCGTTTGTTTCGTAGATGCTATACTATCATTCACTCTATGAATCATTTAAGATTTTGCTCAAAAGAAAGCGCAGTTGTAAATCAGAGGGATTTGGCCAAAGCATTTGTAACCCAAATACATTAATTACAAGTTAACATAATTAAAAAAGAAAATTAAAAACCGGACATTGATATCAAAGGTAGCACTCAACAGATACTGCAGAGCAGGAAAATCACCAAAAGTCGCCATCATGATTAAAAGGATGAACTTTGTATAGGAAAGGTAGCACCCAACACTTGAACTGATATTGAAAATGTAACATAAAAGAGTCTGCGACCAAGAACGAATCAATTACACCACCACACAAAACACGGCAGACTCAACAGAAACTGCATAGGACGAAAGGTTGAACGGCTACTACAACACGGCACGACAAGAATCGCTTCGACATTTTGTTGCTTCAGTCAGGCTAACCCATCTAGATCAAGAACCAGCAAACCAGAAAGAGTAAAAGGTACCGCTACAAAATACAAAGAAAATCCAAAAAGCACCACTGAACAAAACAGTATGCCTGCTCTACTCGAAAGTACGATAGCACGCTATTTCTCCAATCATTTCTCTAATGGGCAATTTAACATTACTATGAAACATTCCTATATAGTGGTCTCACAAGACAGAACCGTCCAACAAATTGAATGTACCCGAAAGAAATGCCGAGTGGATTGAGGATTATTTGGCTCGTTTTTCGAGAAATGGACATTAAAGTTTGTTGCCAATAAAGGATGATTTAAAATGTAAGTCGAAATAACAGTTCACGTATTATCTAAAGTCCGCTTCCAGACATGCGTCAACTCAGTGAACAATACATCTAACCCTCGACCATTGAGTTGAAAGTCAGTTCTAACAAACAGGGCTTCTAAACATAATCAAATCTCCGAAATAAACATCTAAAATACTATAGAAAGTTAGTGAGGTGACAAGAAGTCAATGCGACGATTAATCCGCATTATTCTGCAATACAACACAAAATGTGGGATCCAGAATAAGACATTGTCTCAAGAATTTACTAGACCTTATAGAGATATTTTTCTGTGAACTGTGTATGTGTGAAAACACAATGCAAGCGTACTTGATTACATGGTGTTTGAGTGACAGAGGATAAAGATTGTAAAAATATTTGACTTAATTGGATTCCTACCCTAGAAATATACCATTTCTGTTCTGCAATTAATGACCCCGTTTTCCGAAGTCGGAACTTGATAACAGTGTCAAAATAAACTTTGTTTTTACAGAAATCTGAAACGTGTCATATCAGTGCCTCATTGTAGCAAACTTTTTGACAGAAACACTCAAAGCAAACCACTTCAGATTGTGACGTAATGTGTCTGACACACAATGCAGTAAATATAAACAGTTCACTATATATGTATTACTTTTGATAAATGTGTCGGTATTATAACGACAAAAAATACCGCGGATGAATTATTTCTTATGATGAAGATTTTCACATCAGCATTATCTCAATTTTATTTCTTTTTTTGGGTTCTAGATTGATATGAGTCTTCATCGATTTCGTCTGGCAAAGATTTGTAAATAACACCCAGTAATATGAAAATAATTGGGTCGACAAGTTTCGGGACGACATTATGGGTACATCGGCTATATTGTATAGGACCCGCTGTGATATTGTTATCTGCATTTGATGTCAAGCAAGTGCTAAAAGTAGACAAAATATAACAGTACAAACAAGATATCTTGGTCCCTTTGTATTAGACATTCTACTTAGTTTTGATAACGTACGTATTCAAACGTGGTGCTTATCGATGTAATGACTATAAATGATATTTCGTTTCCATGTTATATAATTTTAGTGCAAAAAATAAATCTGGTTCTCTACCATTATGCATGAATATAAATTATAACTTATCGAAACAGAAATAAACGAGAACAATTTACCAATTAGCACATGCTTATGAAGTACTTAATGTAACTTCAGCGTTTCTCGCGGCGGTTTGCAGATTTAATAAAACAGTTGAGTCACGATTTATCGAGGTAAATGTGGTTTTAAAAAATTGAAAATTAAACTGGCTCCGATAACAAAAATGTATTTAAAACATTGTCAATATATAAGTGATTTGATATGGGTCCTGTTATTTATCTGAGATCAGTCGAAATGGCCCGAGATTGTAGACCAAGGACCGAAGTAAAATGAGACTGCCATCGGACAAAAAGCAGGGCATATGTTAAATCACTTATATTTCAGCGGTTAGTATAATATTATCCCACAATGTCGCCCTCAAATACCAGACAACATCGGTCGAATCATTTTTCTCGTATCTTTCTTGCAAGAATATAAGCATACATAATCTAAAATACAAATACAATGTCTAACAATGAACTCACTTTGTCCTAGCCACATGATTCCAGACGTATTGTGCATGCCACTCAGACGACATAATCATACTCGGCGGGAAATCGCTTGTCTTTGAGAGTCGACTAGCGCGTCTGATTTTCTGACGTTTGACGGACGTGCTACTGTAAGCTAACAAGTTTCCGAATTAGATCGTAAAACTGGATACAAAGAAAGTACAGTTTAAATATGACAAATTCTCCGCTTTCATACCGAATTCTTTAGATGGAACACATCCAATTTGCCGCTATTGTAGTAAGAGAAAGAAACGTTAACTCCTCAACACTTCATTCAATTTAGCATAGTGTGCTCAGTGGGTTCCAAATGTAATGCAATTAATGGGAATGATAGAAGCTCTTCATGCAATGAGACAGAAAGAGTCCTCCATTTAGAATATCTCCATTTACACGATATATCTTAGTAAATTTGATTTCAAAACAGATAAGTCATCGGGAATATTCCAAATAAACTGAATTATGATGCAACTATCTTAAAATCTTAAGCATGGAAACAATATTAAAGTCTGCGTGTTTATTTCCTAAGCCAACCATCGCCGGGATTTCAGGATAGATTAATGTTTTTAATCCCCCACAAAACATAAAAATCGTTATCAGAATTATAGTTCCTTATTGTTAAAATCATCGACTGTATGCTACCATCGTATCGAAAGATTTTTATCAAATATGATTGATATAAATTGATGTCGTAACATGCAAACGATATCTAAATGTATAAAACCTTTTGTGCAATTACATTTCAAAAATATTTACTATACGTTCAATTGTTCTACGCTGAAATAATCAAATATATAGTACGGCGACCTTATCGTTGAACGTTCCAATGGAACCTCTCAATAAAAAGTTTATATACGAAGAAATAAGGATAATATGAGCTTGACGTATTACTCAATGTGTGCACAAAATATTTTAACCATTGTCAGCAATGTTCAAGCGAATATACTATACTTCATAAGTGTAACACTCGACCACTATGTCACTCTACTATAATCGAAACTGGAAAGTACAGTTTGCTCAAAAACAACATAAGACATTATTTAATAGCATTGTGTGAACGCGATTGCAAAGATATACGCGTATGTACGAATTATATAACTAGTTTAGCTATTTCAGCATAAACTATTAGAGTATAAGTTGCATATGATTTTTCTACACAATTGTTTTATATTTTTCATGTTTAGAATGGCAGGATTTACCGAATGAGATTGGGCATAATTGTAGTGTATATAATAAAATTACAAATAACATGTAAAATAATCGATTCCATCTCGTTATATTGGTAATGAAATCTATATCACTTAGTAAATAAATAAATGTTAACTGTCTAAATGACCATGTTACTGATACACTGGGAGCAAACTAACAGATTGTTTACACCCATCAGATATTTAGGACAGTCCAAATGATATTTTGGCGTGAGTATGCCATCTTATCTTCTCGTATAGATAGTAGCTAGTCACTGTTTTGTCGGATAATTTTCTAACGAGGCTTTCAGTGATGTTCCATGGGCACGCATGGTGGTGGCAATATAACCGATATGAAAATACTTACAGGCAAAATATATTCGGTACTTTCACGACCAATCATGAAAAGTTAGGAACGAACCTAGAATGTGTGAGTAAGTAGTTCGAATCCATGACGTGGATATTATTTATAAAATACATAACATCCAGTTAGATAATAATGTAATAATTTACAAGCAAATCGCATGTACACAACTTGCTGTGTTTGTTTAATTATTACGCCAAGTACAGTCATGTATCAGAAATACTGCATCCCATGGAAGTTATTCCCAGGGGTGGTATAGAAACAATAAAACCAAAGATTTTAGAAAATGTCCAATGTTGAATAAATAGCTATCTACCCATCACATATAAATATATATATAACTTGGTTAGTTGGCTTAACTACTGTACCAAGTATCAGACGACAAGCATCACGTAAAGAACATTTGCAGCGCTGCTATAGAAACAAGTAAAAGAAGAATAAAAAATGCCAACCGTTTAACAAATTACTTTCAACTCATTTTACCCCTGATTATTGACAGTCCGTGTAGGGGAGGTAACAAACTCGATACGTCAGGTAATTTTGAATGGACGAGAATCATAACGTACCCAATTATCTCATTTTTCATGATTTTCGTGTATACTTTCTCTTTCTAATTCATTACTTTTATTTGTCGCACAAAAGTAATGAAAATCAATCTGGAAGACCTGCGTAGATGTAGGACTTTCTCCTCCCCGCTAAGGGATATGATACGTGCTTGAAATGTAAGTAGTCTATCAGGAGGGTTTAATCGAGGGCTCAGGTAAGGTAATTATGTTACCTGCCAACTTTATATATCATGTAATGATCTGCTACATCAAATAATGAACTAACTCATTACGTAGTGGGGTCTGTTGACTGGCCGAGCATAGGCTTTTTCATACATCTTTCTGCTGATACATCGCGGGCATACGAGTGCCTCCATGCTGATTTAAACTCGGGTCGCTAGAATAGACGGCAAGCACGCTATAAGCACAATAAATAAACTGTCAATAGTTTGTATCATCAATGTGAAAACATTTACAGCTATGTTACAGTATTAGCATATTGCTCCATGCAACCGTACTGATCTTTTGTTTTTCCATTTAATGTTAATTGTACTATGGCCATCGGCAATTTTCCCACGATTGGTCTGTACACAGAAGAAACAATTCGCTATAATTTTAATTGTTTGTCATGGTTATTTCTAGAAAGATTTTGAGTTCATTTCTGTCAGTTTTAACAGATCTGTCTGACCGCCGGTATAGTCAATGGCATCATTTTATTGACGTAAGACTTATCCAACGTGGTGGAAGTATTTTATTCAGTGACAAGCATATTTTGTCTTGGATGTGAAGTCCAAAGTCACGTGTTGTGCTACACTAATTTAACTAAACTTGTTATAAGTATAAACGGAAACGTTTTTAAGACTGCTCTTACTCGTTGCTGAATTGAATCTGTAAAATAGTAATCCACAAATTATACAAGAATCCACCTATTGACATAGGGTAGTAATTTGTGAACAAGCAAGTCAAATATAATCGCTTACAATATGTTACTGGGTATTATTCGGGATGTTTTGTCTGAATTCCAAACATTACAGACAAACACTACGGGATGTTATTGTTTTTTCTTGTTTCGTTCCACATTAATTGTTGATTAATGTTTCACGAAAAAAGTATTCTTTTACGTCTAAGATACTTAATCACTAGCAATTGAGATGCAGACGTCTATGATGATAGAAAATATAATATTGGGATAACTAACTCATTGATTAACTGAAAAAGAGTAGAAAATTAAGCAAAATGTTCATATACTTGACAGAATCGTTATAGCGTTGGTAATGTTTGGGCCTAATATTGCTTTAACTCACAAAAGATAAAAAGAACATAAGTTATTGAATATCGCAATGAGCGGATAACTTCTGTTACGAGCGCCATATTTTATATACGGTGCGTTCCAATCGTAAGCGTTATGTTATTGCTGCTACCCGTTATGTAAATATTGAAACATTTCTTTGTTTCACCTTTGTACATATTGGCCATTTACACACAGACAGGTATTTTCCTATATTACCAGAAGATTATTAGTTGTGTTATAAGGAAAATTAAATGAAAGTGAGTAGAGTTCACGAATACAGTATGATCATATCAATTCATATTTGGTTCATTTGAAAATCAATAAGTCTCCATTCGTAGATTATTTAGTACACGAATATAAAGGTATGAGGAAATCAGCCAGGGAAGGTAGCACTCAAACCAATCAGTCGAGCACAGAAATCACAAACACCACAACACATCTACTCTAAGCAATGCCCACACATACATCAAAGAAACAATTAAAAGTCCAAGTGGCCGTCGAAAAAATGATAACCGAATTTCACAAAGAAATTATAGAATATCGGTTATTGCATGGGATCGAATTAAACGCAGCCAAGACCCGACCATGTTTCCCAAGGTCACGATGCACGACGACCCAATCGCACAAATCCATGCCAAAAATGCGACCAAATGAGGCACATCTAACCCGTGACCTAGTTTAAAACACCAAGGCGAGTGACCTAACGTTAATGCGACCTAAAGAGTCATAACTACGACTTGACCTAAGTTAAAATAATAGACAAAGTAAGAATCGGGCGGGAAATAACATAACATGTTTCTAAAGCATACTGCTACAGAAATCTTATAAACTGATGCTAATGTCCCACCAAGAGAAATCCCAGTAATATTTATACCACTTTAAAGACTTTTTATCACGAACTGTCATCGAGACCGTGAACTTCACAATATCTCAACTGTATGAGTTCGTTTCATTTATAGGATGCTCTACATTTTACTAGATTACTAGAGCAAACAAATTAATTCTACACTATATTCCAGTTTCCAATAGGTTTAAAATAACAAAATCGTCCTACGACTTTCAGTTAAATATTTCAGTTTAGTACAGCTTCGATGCCTCGGGCAGCTTTATTTAGAACACAATAAAGCTGGTTTTTCGGACCCTGCACAAAGATGCTCTACAATCGTACCGATAGATCATCAAACCTTCTTCTGGTCCAAATGCAGTTCTAGCTCTTCAAATTCCACTATTACTGTTATCAATT
Source organism: Spisula subtruncata (assembly GCA_963678985.1). Taxonomy (NCBI): domain Eukaryota; kingdom Metazoa; phylum Mollusca; class Bivalvia; order Venerida; family Mactridae; genus Spisula; species Spisula subtruncata. Next base: position 30,192,833 of record OY787663.1, on the reverse strand, counting down.
AAAGCAAATCTCATTAAATTCAGTAATTATAAAAGGTTTGCCATACTGCATATGAACAGTGTGTTTTGCTACAATACGATCTTAGGCACTACCTACTTTGGGGAATTTAATTTTAACGTTTATAAAAACAACTCGGGGAAGATTTCAGATACATTTGGTAAAATTATACTTGATAGGTAACTTCTATACCGAAACAATTATCAGCAAAACATCATTATAGTAATAATAATTGTAACAGATCCTTGTTTCTGGTCCAGTTATATTGTGGTGTTGCAATCGGACTCAGTCTGTGGGACTTGAGTGCGATTACAACGATATAATGGTGGTGTTGTATTTATTGTGCTGGTCATCAATATGTTCATATAGTGGTAGTATCCAATAAGTATAATATAAGTAAATAAATGACTAACTCTACATAAATAACGGCGCCAAGTTACATGTACAGTATTTAATGAGGTCCTTAGATTTTATAACATTATAATACAAAGGAATAACATACAATTATTTTACAGTTTCTACTCAATATTTTAGTTATTTAACGATTAATAAGCCTGAATTAAATGGGTTATATATACGACTAGTTTGCTGGGATTCAAATACACTGGAAGTCATATGAAATATTCTTATGACGTTAAACGGACATAAAAGTCTGTACCTGTGAAATAACTTCCAAGATATCAGAGGTTCCAATGAATTATTCTTAGGAAGAATTAAGTGCGAAGCATAAGCTTCGTTGACAACTACTGACTTGATAGTCAGCTAACCAGTGCAATGAGAAGAGTAGGAAACTGGTCTTATATAGCAATAAAATGGGTTGAAAGGTCAGACAAATATAAAATGAAATATAAATGCATTGATTATAAATGCTCCAGTGATTTGTCTACCTTTACCCAATGATACATGTACACTTACGGACTTTGAAAACGCACCACTTTCCAGGGGTCGGTATTTTTTGTATGAATTATTTAGGAATATTTCTTACCAATGGAATAATGTTCCTAGGTTAATACGGTGTCAGTAAAGTATATTATAATCCATTTTTACCAATCGAATTGCTAGTTGTGACCACGCGGTCACATATCATTTTTCGCACGTGATTCTCGTGCGAATAAAAATATCATAACTGTGTAAATGGCGATGTGTAAAAGGTTCATTAGCATACCAAAAAAACACATTTTCAGTTTTCCAAAAACAAAAGTTTAAATTTCACGTCAATCCGAAACTGATGTGTCTGGAGGTAAAGACATGTTACTTACCGGAAGTAGCCATCACGCGGTTTTTGTGCATTTGTATTGTCATGCTACAATAAATATTCGTCTTCATTAGAGTTTTATGCCAACTGACACCACTATACACTCTAAATAGGGATTAAAGGCCTATAAAGACACATAATTCGGATAAATTAATGTTCATGCTCCGCCAAAGAAACGAATTCCGGTCAACAACCGTGCCTGTCAAAACAATGCTTGGTGTCGATAGATATGCTAAGTCATCAAATAAAAATATCAAACACGTTTATTTATGAAATACAACATTTTTATTTAGTACCCTGCCAACTTGTGTTTCATCTAACATTGAACACGTGCTTCAACATGCAGTCACTGCCTTCTTGTATTACTATTTCCGGATGACATGGGTGTTAACCTTAGACAACAGGAATATAATCATGCGCATAAATAACGAATAATAGTCACTTTTCTTGAAGAAAACAATGTCTGAGTGATGGAATGTCCTAGATTTTGATCCCACCGAAAATATATGACATGTTCTTTGAAACATGAGTCCACGGACGAGTTCCATAACCCTATCTGCCCACATTAATGTCCAAACCTTTGTTGATGAACAGAAAACATTCCTAAAAAGCGGATTGCAATTGTTATGAGTACCCGCTATTGTGAATGCAACAAAAACATAACTTTACTCACACTCTCACTGAATGTGATTTTTGTTTTGAGACTTAAGCACGTGGATGTCACGTGATTTAGTAGCATTGTTAACTGTCGTTTTGAAATTTTGCTATATGTTAAAACATAAACTAAGCAATCCATAGACAAAATTTTAATAGAGTTAAACGATGTTTGCTAATAAATTCCGTGGTTTGAATAAGTGGTGCGTTTTCAAAGTCCGTAAGTGTAGTATACAAAATCAATAAGTTTAAAGTAAAGGACAACTCATTCCTACTACATAATTACAACGACTTTATTTTTTGTGGGAGACATGATTGGCTGACCAATTGTTTCATAATGATCGACATTGGTTTACAACACACACGGAAAAACCCGAGTGTTAAGAAGAAATGCGGTAAATATATGACAAAAATCGCATTGTTATTGCCCTCTACTTTTAACTAAGCACAGCCATCGAACATTATTATACAGTCAATCCAATATTGGACGTTGACCAATATTTATTATATAATACACATAATACAAATTTTGATAATGAATGCTATATTTTGAAGCTAATACTAAACGTTTTCAGATTGTTTACTGTAGAATATGTAAGACCCGTTCACTTAGTCACAAAATCTCGTGTTTCACGAGATTAATGTCGTGATGCAACCAGAGCATAGAATAATGGTTTGTTTTAATTGTCCCTAGATATCGTTTCGCATCGGCATTTTATTCGTTTTATTTAAAACAAAGCGATGTTTTATATGGAACTAAAAATGAGGAAAAAATATCTCACAAACTGTGGGTGTATCATTTACTTGTTCGCTTCGTAAATGTAATGGGATCATTCACGCTATGAATCTTTTAGATACTGGTATTACTCAAACGAAAACGCAGTTGTAAATGACACGGATTTTGCTAAAACAATTGTAACACACAAACATAACAAGTTTACATCATTTACTACAAAGTAAATGAAAAACCGGACATGGGTATCGAAGGTAGCACACAACAGATACTACAGAGTACGGAAGTCACCAAAGGTCACCGTCGTGTTTAAAAGGATAAAAATGCTTTGGGAAGGTTGCACCAAACACTTGAACTGATACATCAAGGCGAAAAAGGCTGAATGGCTTCTAAAATAAAGACAAACCACTCTGGCAACATACTGAAAAATAAACAGAACAGTACAACACGACATATTGAACAGCTACCAAAACAACACGACACGACAAGAAACGACACGACTAGCTTCATTATAATGTTGCTTCAGTCAGTCTAACGCATCTCAAACTAAAATAGTAAAAGGTACGACCAGACAACACATAGACAACACAAATATCAACACTAAACTCATATTCCTGCTTTTTCGCAATAGCACGATATTTCTCAAAATGTATCTTAAATATCCCTTTGAATATTACTAGAAAACTTCCTTAGTAGTCGCAAGACATATTGAATGTACCCGAAAGAAATGCTGATAGAGCGGTTAGAATTGTTTTTCTAGTTTTTCAAGAAATAAAAATCAAATTTATTTGCTAATGGCAGATGTGCTAAAATGCATGTCGAAATAACTGTTCACGTATTAGTTAAGGTTCACTCGGTCAATTATACATCTAACCCTCGACCATTGAGTTGAAATCCGGTTCTAACAAGTAGGTCTTCTAAACACAATCAAATCTCCGGAAACAAACCATATCAAATACTTTAGTAAATTAGCCAAGTGACAGCAAGGCAATGCAATGGTTATTCCGCATTATTCTGCAATACAACACATGGGATCCAGAATATGACATTGTCTCAGGAATTTACTAGATCTTGTATATATTTTTCTGTGAACCATTTATGCGACAAAGCACAATAAAAACGTAGTAGATTAAATGGTGTTTGTATACCAAGAAGGTACGGTTTAAATATGACAAATTCGCAGATTTCATATAGAATTCTTTACACTGAACACATCCAATTTGCCGCTAATGTAGTATGAGAAAGAAACGATAACTCGTCAACACTTCAATTTAGCATATTGTGTTCAGTGGGTTCCAAATGTATTGCAATTAATGGGAATGATTGAAGCCTTTCATGCAATGAGACAGAAAGAGCCCTTCATTTAGAATATCTCCATTTAGAAGATATGTCTTTGTGAATTTGATTTCAAAACGAATAAATCATCGGGAATATCACAAATAAGTTATGATGCAAAGATCCTAAAATCTTCAACATGGAAACGATATTAAAGTGTGTGTGTTTATTTCTTAAGCCGACCTATGCAGGGATTTCAGGATAGATTAATGTTTTATATCCCACACAAACCATTTAAAATTGGTATCAGAAAAATAGTTGCTTATTGTTAGAGTCATCGAGAGTATGCTGCTCATTGAATCGAACGCTTTTGTCAAATATAATTTATTTGAATAGATGTTGTAACATGCAAACGATACCGAATGTATAAAACGTTTTGCTGAAAATGATGACTTGTTTCAGCATAAACTTTTTTCTAGAAAATTGTTTTATATTTGTTTCATGTTTTGAATTTTCGCATTGAGATTTTGCATAATTGTAGTCTGTATAATAAAATAACGAATCACATCACACATAATCGTTGCCGACTCATTATCTCGGTAATGAAATCTATATCACTGAGTAAATGAATAAAAGTAAACTGTCTTAATGATCAACTACATGTAACTGATTCACTGGTAGCGAACTGTTTAGGACAATCCAATTGATATTCTGGCATGAGTATGCCATCTTTTTTTCTCGTGTAGACAGTAGCTAGTCACTGTTCTGTCGGATAATTGTCTAACGAGACTTTGAGTGATGTTTCAAGGGCACGCGAAGCGGTGGCAGTATAACCGATATTAAATTACTTACATGAAAATTATATTCGTAACATCTAATGAGGAACAGCTACGAACGAATAAGGGAGGTTCGAGCGATCGGTTGGTTCGGATCAATGACGCGGGTATCATTTATAAAATACATGCAAGTAACATTAAGTTAGATATTTATTTCAATAATTGTAATAATTATTGAAATAAAGTACATCGCATGTACACAACTTGCTGTGTTGGTTTAATTCAACGCAAGTACAATCATGTATCAGAAGAACTGACATGCCACGGAAATAATTCACGGCGCTGTTGTTGCTGTAGTAACAATCAAAACAAAGATTTTAAATAAATGTCCAATGTTTAACAAATAGCTATCTACCCATCGCATGTATATAACTTGGTTTAGTTAGTTCAATTACTACGCGACGATTATGACCATGTGGAAGCCATTAGCTAAGCTGCTTTAGAAAGAATTAAAACCAGTAACAATACCCACTGTTTAACAAATTACTCTTTACCCATATAACCGACGAATATTGACAGTCCGTGCAGGGGAGGTAGCAAATTCGATAAGTTAGGTAATTTAGAAAGAATGAAAATCAAAACGTTCCCTATCATCACATTTTTGTGGTTATTTTGCATCGTCATTTAGACGCTTTTTGATTAATCATATAAAAAGGGATAAACTGTCATTACGTTCTATTCATTAAATGCGGTCACTAAAAAGACCGTCATTCTTTTTGTGGTGCGTGCAGTTCGCTTTTATTTGCCAGTTGTCTTATTAATACAGCTACCTTATTTGGCCGCTAGTTATATACAGTTTCGAGTATACTGGCTGCTATCTTTGCCTATTGATGCGTGTCCAAGCTTGGTCGAATATTAACTTACATGTATTTGTGGGTACGTCTCTACAATAGAAATGAAAACGCTCGAATATATACTTGTAGAATCATTTTATAGAGTATAGAAGTAAAGAATGTCTGATGTCTGTGAACGTCATTTTAACATATCTTTACTGACAAAAAGAACAGGCTGGTTTTAGCTGTTTTAAAAGCTAGCATATCCTTCAACATTTTATTTCGTTCTGCGGAAAGTTACATGAATCGATGGATTTCCAGTACTAGTAACTGATAAAAGAAATAAAATGTCGGCTTTTGGGTAAAATTAATATGTTACCATATCAGAAGCAAACACTTATAAGTCTTGGATTAACAAACTTTTCAAGAACGTTTCTCAATAATTAGCATATTTACAATATTTATAAAAAAGTGTTGTTGTTGCCATTTTGAACGCTAACTTCAGAAGATCTCGGAATTTAAGGTCATACTTCCATTGGAATCCGATTGACAAGGCAATATATTTAATTGCATTCACAATGCAAGTGGCTACAGTGACATGAAGATTCTTTTCGGTCTTATGTTTACTTAGCTTTCCAGTCAACTGCGGGACAATACATCAAAACCGACACCAAACATTTGTTATATCAACAATATTCTGTAAAAGAGAAAAATGCTTGTTTTATCGGGACTGTCTGGGTAAATAAAACATCTGTTTTGAAGTCATATCAACAAGAACGATACGTTGGATGAAGAATTTGAAATATCACTCAGAAGGTTGACATTATATCTTTTGTCGAGAATGCTACGTTGCATGTACACCCTGTATATGATAGACTATGACACATTGGCATCACTTCTTTCTCAAGAACATTTTGTATATCCATGGCCAGTCATTGATAACTTTGTCATAGGTCGGCTACCGGACATCCCACAAATGCATTATTTGTTTGTTATATCCTTTGAGTCAATTTGCAACTCGGTATTGTGTGGGCATTGTTGTTGGTGTTACTAATTTCTGTGATCGGCTGGTTAGGTTGAGTGCTTTTTTAAGGATATCGGCAACCAATTATGTTACATGTACACTATATTTCACTCTTTGTCAGTATCAGGTGATATGACTGACCATGTTTATCTCTAATTACATAACCTCAAAATTGAATAGCACTTTTGGTCTTTTTTGTATAAAAATTCGTTTGCTACAATTCCTTGCCGTCTGTTGTACGAGGTGTGTTCAAAAAGTAATGCAATTTGCCCTCTTACATTTTATTGACTGAACCGATTTCAATGAAACTCACAGACAATCTTCATCGAAATCTCCACTTCAAGATATACACTAATTTTATTATTAAATTCAAGATTAAAGTAATGTTTCAGCGCCTGCAACAGGTACTACTTTCATGCACTGTAATACGGTTGACCACATAGGTTTCCTTGAAACGTATAGGTAGTTTGCGATAGAAAAAAATCGTGTTTTTTAAACATTTCTCTGTAATTGCGAAACCTTCATGTATGAAATTTTTTACTTACAAATGAAATATATCTACCTAATACACACTGAAATTTCAGCAACATCAGAATTCAGTAAAAAAAACTTTTGTTCATAAGTTCTGTGTAATACATTTTTAGTTTTGTATGAAATATTAAGTTAGAAGACTTGCTACTTGCAACAGCCAATTTTACGGTCATGTGATACGGTTAACGGTATATTTACGTAATTGCAACCTACTTAATATAACCTACGCGAGGCCCGTCTGTGAATCTGACGAAGTACATGCTATTGCTGTAGATTGTTTACAAGCGACACACCTGAATAAACTGAATTAAACGGGCCTCCTGAGTCTCGTCTTTATAACAGTAATGTCAATCCCAACGATCACGGAGTGTGAAGGTTAGATAATTGATAATAAATCATCAATGGAATAACAGATTACCTCCCTGCGTTAAACTGTAATTTAACATGTAATTTCAATATATAATAAAGAATAAATGTATTTTAATAGGTGATTAAAAATTCTGGAATTCTGGATGAGAGTAGGTGGGAAATTATTCTAGTTCTGTGCAATATTTAACCGAAATCTGATGAATAGATTTTTAGAAATGTTACAAAAAAAAACGATTTTTTTTCTATCACAAACTAGCTATACCTTCGCTATACAGTATGCGATCTAAGTCTAAGAACTTAAAAATAGTCGCATGTGACTAGATCTATAGAATATTCTCTATACTCATGCGTATTTATCTGATTTTCGTTCAAAAACTACTCTAAAGTAAGTGCCTGTTTTAGGAGGTATTTTCACGCGAAAGGGACATAATGCCCATTTTCATTAACAATCGAGCTATATAAAACAATTCTGAAGTTTTTCCTACACAAAATATCTGTAGAACCTACTTGCTACAAATTTACGAACTGATTCGGGCATTTGAAAAGTAGGGCCTTGATCGGTGGACAACATTCAAATGTATCACCTACGTCACTGGCTGGGTGACAAATACAAAAGAATTTTAGGAATCAACTACATAATATTTCTGTTTCAGACTCGTAAATGATAGTAAGTCTGTGTTTCACCATCTATTACGCTTCGTAAAAACATAGTTTGAAAATATTAAATGTGAACATAAAATATTTGTTGGCATTTAAAATAAGATAATGTTTTAGACACTACGCAGTGAGCGTGGTACCCATGGAGTACAAACGTTGATAACTTATAGAATTTTCTTCTAAATGCGATGTAAATGGGATAACATCGAGCATGTGCGATCAGCTAACTGCCCTACTGCCAATATTGCAGCTTTAAGACCAATATCTAACCTTTTATCAACATTATTTTTGCCTGTTGTTGTTTTCGACTGATCATTTTTGTTGTTCCCTCTCAGCTGTTGTTGGTCTGCTTTGAAACATGTTGAATAAATAAAGCATTGCTAAAATACATCCTATGATCTCTGTTAATCTTAAAAAGTTCCTCGTGTGTTAAATCAATCATTTGATACAAGGCATATTTTCAGTCGTTTTTGTCATACGTTTTTCGAACGCCTTTTAGCTTAGTGTACATTAGTATGTCCAATTAAAACTTACATTATGACACAACCGATAAATGGAAGTTTCTCAAATTTTACCCAATTATAAACGATAGTTACATGTTTACACATGCCAAATGTGACGCCTTAAAAATTCAGAAACTACAAAGATATGCGTCAAATTGCATTACTATTCGAACACCCCTCGTAGATGAAGAGATAACTTGTCTCATGGATATATATATGACGATGATATATTGTCTAGACACAGAGACAAGCATACAGCAATCATATAGAAACACTATGTACACTCATTCGGGAGTTAGTATGAAGTATTGTTTCGTCTGATCTCATAGTAGATTACATCATATTTGCAAAAATGTAATATTTCGATGAATAGTATTTATCGTTACATGAAATATGAGGTTAAGTCTCATACGTATTGGAGACACAATAAGTCTAAAATGAACGTACGAATAAACCTGCTTGTATATTCTTACATATTCTATGCTATTGTTACGTCGCATTGCCATTTGTTAGAGACGCCGCACTATTTACAGCAAAACAATTCAAATCATTTTAATTACAGAATATGAAAATCGCAAGATTTGTGGCAATCTTAAATAAATTAGTTTATAAAATACTGCAATGATGAACTTGTGTATCAGAACTTAAACATGATTAATACCCACATGAGCTTGTAAACACTCATTTTCTAAAAATAGCCCGCATACTTTTTACCATTTACATGCGAACGTTCTTATTCACGACCTTCAATTGTCGGAACAAAGTTCAGAAAATCAAACAGAAAAGCAATTTGTGATTTGCATTATTTTCTGCCAATAAGTTACCCTTGTTTAAATGTTAGATATTTCAGACTGCTGTCCACATTTTTGTAAAACGATTTGAAAAACATTTTTAAAGTCGACGAAAGCTGCCTTCTTGTCAAATGTGTTATTGTTTTTGGATTGAAATTGTGCTCATCGCTTGGAAGATTGTAAAAGTTCACCGCGTCTAAGGTCGTCCGTTGTACTTTGTTACACGTCTACAGAACATGTGTGATTGATCTTTTTAAGGAAATGTATTTCACAGAGAATGCTTTAAGCAAAATCTACATTATATGACCAGGCCCAGTCTCCCGTAGCATCTCAAACTGAGCTAAATCTCAACTCAAATATTATTATTTGCTTTTGAAACAATTTAATTACCATAACATGCTTGACTTAAACTGATATCACAAAGCAGAAAAAATTAAGTACCTCAATCTTATAATTTATCTTAAATTCGGACTCGAACGCAATCTCGAATTTTTTACTTGAGATGTTTACGCCTTGAGGACATCAGTCTGTCTCGTACGTTATTCATGCGGTCTATTTCAGAACACTTTAGTTGTCTGAAAACCAAGGCACGATTAAGTTTTTCCTCCGGTCAAAAATACAAAGATTGCTTTAAAATCTTATAAATTATCTGAACCTTTATTTAAAGTCACCTTGGCTGTAATATTAATACAAATAAATTTATTTTATCTCTTCTTTAATGTTGAAGATTTGTCCTATTTTCCCTAATTGGGAATTTTTTCAACAACAACACGTATTCTGTAGAATTATTATTATTATAGTAACGTTTCGGCCGAGGCCTTCTTCAGAATAACAAAACAACGGATGTGACGTCATGACGTTAACGTAACATGACGTCGCACAATTGCGGGAAAAACAAACAATGTAACAAATCAATAAAGTTCGAGTTCAATAATATACGGATCAGAATACATGAATTCCTATAGAAGTATATATATTTTTTTTTTTTTTTTTTTCCTATTTTCCCTTGCATACGTTATTTAAAATAAAACAAACTGCATTTTAGAATTATTTTTATGACTATCGAGATATTCATATACTAGTACACTTTTCAGCCTGTTATTCTTTCTTTCCCTCCAGTGACTTGATATCATTATAAGTCAATGACTTCCTTCGATGAGTGTTTCCTTCTTTTTTACGTACATTTATGGTTTACAAGCTAGAATCAAAATAACCTATTAAGGCGAAAGGTACTAATTATCTTTGAGCTATTTAAAGGTGACATTAATCTGAAATTGTCGCATTTAATAATTTAGTATGTGTTACTCTCCATAGTTGGTGTTTTATTTAAAAAATACAAATACAGAGCACAATCATGGTAGAAATACCGAAGAGGACCAAACAGAAATGCTATACATTTATAGCGTGGTCAAGTCAAGCCTTGATATTGCTTGCTTTGCAACATCCACAACATATAAACGCTTTTTTACCATTTTTTCTTTCAAAGAGAGAATTTGTTTCAAACAACGGATTCTATCACGTGCAGACTTCTCGTTTATTATCTCGCTAATTACGAGATTTCACACAGAGCGTGACTACAAAACACTTTTAACACGTAATAACATTGTTTGGAACACCAAATATTGATGTGAATCAAAGATCGTGATAAATGGTATCCAAAATACTATCAAATTGTGCTATTCAGTACATGTGATAGATCTAAATAGGTAGTTACGATGTACACAAGTTGTTGAAATAGTTCGTTACAAATCAAAGTCCAAATACATTTTTCCACTTTTTGATGAAATGCACGTAGCCGAGGTACCGAAAGTTTTATACCCAATCTGAAAAAGAAATTAAGAAATGAATCATACTTTATATAAGTTCATGATATAACTTGGAAATAATGTAACTAAGACTGATGTTGAAACTTGTACATTGGCATTCGGTTGTTACTGATACTGACCATAGTACTCTAACATCGTCGCTCATTTACAATAAGCATTAATTCGCTGGCTTAGAATAAGAAAGTCGTAAGTACAAAACCGATATTTTGAGAAAACATGAAACAAATGGTCCGAAAATTACTCTGTACTTTTGGTAAAACTAGATGGTTCATCTTCAGCTGGATCAACATGGCAATTTCAGATTTTCATGAAAATAGGCTTATAAGAAGCGCTTTGTGAAGTTGATGTTAAATATGTATAAATACTTACGACTATCTCATTCTAAGCAAGCGCACTATGTTAAGTTCGAAAATTCCAATTGAGATATAGATTTTATTATTGTGTTGAGTATTCATTGCGACTCGTGCTCTTGAACGATTTAGACGGCATTGGAAATGATACATTATTGTGTGTGGAATATATTTTGTCAATCGTGTTCTTTAGTTCCGTTGTTAAACGAGTTAAACAAACATAAAATGGCGTCGACCTACAAGTTTCACTAACATTCCTTAAGTTTTTGTTGAATATCTTTGAGTTCTTTGAGGAAAAAACACCCAAACGAAACCTACAAGAAAAAGCTTCTACCAACAAGTTTCACTGAAATTTCATGTAAAAAGCTTGACAATTTCTTGTTGATATGAACAAACACCACGTTCCCTTGTCTGCAATGTATGTGTACTAATTTTAATTGAAGACGTCGGTCAGTATAAATAAAATATGTGCATTATGTCTGCCTCGTCTGCATGTGTCTAAAATGCTTTGCTCAACGAAGATAAATAAAGTTGTACTAATTCACTTATTCGTGTAACATTTAATTGAGTCAATTGAGAAACCACTTAATATACACCAGCGTAGTATGTAGACCTACATATTGCTGTATGCTGTATTGAGTATGGTATTGCATATTTTAAAATCGCCCTTTGACAAGAAAAAAATATAATGGGTAAAATGTGAGTAACATCTTAAAGAAATTGCAAATTGCATGTATATACGCTGTACAAGGATACATATACAAATCGTCGAAAACCTACATTTGACTGTTCCAATTTTACGTTTTTTCTATTGTTTTAGGATCAATATTATGAACTAAAATTTATGGATAAAGGCATGTTTTTTGTATCTACTAGAATTCTAAGACAAAAACATGTAAACGTGTAAACTTGAAATGAAGTTTTGTCACTAAACACTAAGTTTTACTGCTAACCAAACAAAGGTGAAACGTTGACGGAGACATCTGTGCAAAAATATCATATAATACATTGTATATGAGATATATAATCAATTTTACAAAATATTTTTTTACGAGGAACGTTCAATTAATAATTTCTTTCTGGTCTCAAATCAGAAAATACGTAGAATTCTCGAAATATTTTTACGTATTTTGAATCTTCAACATTTCCGCTTTTTTATAGAAAATTTCATTAAAATTTAATTACCTGATTGGTGTTTCCGTTGTTGTTAACATGGGCCAGTGATAGGCACAAAGGCTTTTTGAAGATAATTGTCCACTTAATTTCATTAAGGAAAATATTCTTATTTGACATCCATTATGCAGTCATTTTACGCGAATTTTTTGTATACAAATGTCATTTGCTGTACCTGAATTTTCTTTTTGGACAAAATAAAAGCATTTTTAATGTCTCGAAAATAGATGTCAAAACGAGGCCAAAAAGCATGAAATTATTCATAGAATAATTTATGTTCAAGTAGTTTTATTGGTTGGACTTTGTCATATGGCACCTGGACGTATGCCGAGGGCAATCTACACTGATTTATGGGAAAAGTTTGCGAACAAAATATAATTGATCAGAAGTAATTGATGCATGAACCAACAAGGATTTAGTTAACTTATCAAATGTTGAATTTTAATGAATACTGATAATTACTTTTCTTAACCACTTCTGCCCAGATGACACACATATTGCTTAAAATGATAGTAAGGTCAGTGGACTCGAGTGGACCTTCTTCAAAGATAGATGCATTACTTAACTTTTAGTCATAACTCGTAGAATTGTCCTAAGGTGTCAAGGTACAACGCCCCTCGTACTATGTTTCGATGATACTCTCATTTACAAAAATGCACCTGTGTAACAAATATGATATGTAACGTTGATGAAGAATTATCTCTTAGAAATTGATATAAAACGAGCTATATAAACTTTGTTGGTACAATGTATTTCTCCATAATCCAGTTACCAGGGGATCAATCATGAAATAAATGTATACATTTGTCTATTCCAGTCTTATATCTGGCGACGGCGGACGAACTTACACCAATCTTTGACGGGACTCCATCCAATGTTACAGCAATCAAAGGCCAACCTGCTGTATTACCATGTACCGTTAGCAACAAGAATGAATATTTAGTAAGTAAAGACACACGTCCTTCTTATTAACTGTCTATAGTAGTTGTTAGCGTCATGAACTACTATTTGGTTATAACGTCCCGTGAACTATAATTTAGCAACATAAACGAATAATTGTCATTATGATGAACAGTTACTATCAGCAACAATAACGAATAATTCGTAAGTGAATAAATTCGCCATTATTACATAACAGTAAGCAACAAGAATGATATGGTAATAATGTCATGTAATCAGTAATTTTGTAGCAAGAACGACAATTTAGTCATGCGGTCTTACCAACGTCTTTATTATATACAGTGGCTGTTAGCAACATGAACGAATATTTAGTAAGTAAATACAAACGTCATTATTATGTGCCGTTACTTTTAGCAACAAGAATAGTTGGTAATAACGTTCTTTATTTGAAAAAAAAACTTGATATTTTCATTGTGTCAAAGAATAATATTGATGAAGCAAAATTCAAAAGAAATTTTGATAATATGTTGAATTTTAAGGAACTTCTAGCTGTTTTTTTGAAGAATCCTAATTCAGAACATTTTGTCTTATGTCGCAAACGTCCTTTTGCCTTACAGTTACAAGTATTTCCAAATTACACCAGCAACTAGCTCAACTGTAACAACAGTAAATACATGCCACTATTAAGTCATCCATTGTATTATGTAAGAAATTGGCCAAATGATTTCAAATATCACAGATTTGCTTATTTTGATTTTTCAGTTGGTATGGATGAATCCACGTCGTACTGTGCTAAGTTCAAACGATCGTAGAGTTATTGATGATACACGAATGAGTATAGAGCGTCCATTTATCCAAGATTGGAATCTACACATCAGGAACGTCCAGACGCATGACGCGGGAGAATACACGTGCCAAATCAACACGGATCCTATACAAATCAAACGGATACGTCTAACAGTGCATGGTAATATATGAAAGTTAAAATAATTTATCAACAACTTAGATTAACTTCTGCTCAGCAAGGCAAACAATGTATATACACTTGGTATGAAAACGTTATATGCTCTATCAAACTCCTTTGTATTGAATTCCTGTGTTTATATCAGTAAATGCTGTAGTACATAGAGAATCAAAAGCCACACAGAAGCAGTGACACCGCCTTAAAATCCAACCACAAGTCAGATATACGAAAGGTGTTTAACTTATATATGAACAGAAAATGAACATCGATATATGGTTACTCTAACAATGAAATTGAATAAAAACTTTTATATTGTGTAAAGTAGTGTTTCAAGAAGTATATATACTAATTGTAAATTGCCAATACGTTACGGTTAAATCATAATCAGCATAGGGTAGATGGTGTTGTTATTTGCGTTTTGAAGGTCAAAAACTCGTAATAACTACGTTTATATGTTTCTTCTTTAATCGTTGTTTTAGTATCAACCAGATAGAAAATTTAATTGTTAAAGCATGAGAAGACTTCAACATCCACTGTTTGGTTATAATATATATGAGCCGTTCTCCAGGAAAACCGGGCTTAATGACATTGCATTGTAATTATGTAATAAGGTTTAGAAAAATGTCAAAATTAATAAAAAATAATGTCCTTTGATTTTATATTTAAGTAATTGGATAGTATAGTACTATCCATGAGCTTCAAGTTTTCTTTAAAATTGTGTTTAAAGAACTTCTGTCGTTGCTATGGTGATCGGTTTCTAAAACGTACTTATATCAAGGAAAACAAGGGATAGGTGGCTAAAAACACTTGGTTTTTCTTTCTGTAAACAAACACTCACAAATTGGATACGTTTCATTAAAATAATAATATGATTCTAAAATGTGCCACAAAAGCTTACGTAAAATTTTTAGCAGATACTGGATCTTTAAAAAGACAGATGATGTTACGTCAAAAACGTGAAGAATGACGTTCGCGACGTCACTCAAAAAGCAGGCGGTAGTGGTTGGTTTAAAAAGACTTTAACTTTGTAAGTGTACGGAATAATTTGTTCAAATTTTCAGAAACTGTTAACAAGAGTCTCCTCTTTCTAGCCATATATTATCAACATTTTCACAATTTTGTCACTAAGCCCGGTTTTCCTGGAGAACGGCTCATATCAAAGTTTTATTCTTAAGTTTTTTATTTGGCGTTGTATATGGTGACTTGAAGCTGAATCTGGATGAAACACTATGTTCTTGGAACAGTCAATAGGAACGATATGTAATACTTTTTTGTTGAAAACCTGATTTGAAACGGTTTGTACGTAGACCAAAGCCTTCAATTTCGCCAATTTGATATTGATTTTGATGTGCATATTTCCATAATAACAAACCCAATGCATTTCCATGAAAACGGCCGCGAACAACCAAAGCTGGACAAACATGAACTTCTCCCTATCCTTGTGACCTTTTCTAAAATAGCATACCATAATCTATCATAACATTCTTTAAGATTTCAGCATTGCTTCGCCATAATGGAACAATTTTTCCACATAATGTTGTTTATTTCGCATTTCTAGAGTCCAAGACTTTTGACTGCGAGGTATGTTTTTCTTGATTATCAGCGTAGAAACTTCGCATTTTCCAAGAACTATGCATTCAACTGTTTCGAAACAATGTCACTGATATTTTCTATGGACATTCCCTTCTGAGACACTATTCCATGTTTTGCTAATGGATACATCATATACTTCATAAAACCAATTTTAGGTTTAAGTGTAGGTTTTTGGCAATGTTAGGCAATTTTCAATTTTTGGTGCCATTTTACAATTACTGGAAACAGACATTTAATAAGACTTCTTACGACAAATATTACTGATGTTCTCATTAAAAATGCAAAATGAAAATTTACTAACACTTTCTTGATGCTTAAAAAAGGGTCATTTTGCCTCCAAAACAGGAAAAACTACATCATCTACTAAATTGTTGTTTTAAGTTTTAACCAAAGGAAATATACAATGTATGATGATCATTTGTTCAACTTAAAACATTTTCTCACATGGTTTAAAAAATATATTTCAATTGTTTTTATTCAATATTGCAAAATCGGTGTTCATGTTTTGTTCATAAATAAGTTGAACACCTCTCGTAGACTGAACTATCCCCAATATTTCTTGAAGGGGATTGACGCTATGGAAGCAAGTATGATACATTTGTAATATTGATTGAATAAATAAAGTAGATTAGTTTAATTTCAATTGTGTAATTATCCTGTTTAATACAAATGTAGGTGAAAGTTCAGCAATGTCCACTTTTGTGGCTACCACTACGTTGTATTAAGTAGTCTTGTGGTTAGAATCTATCTGCTTGTAGTATTGCTAGATATTCAGTGATCACATGGTCTGTATGGAAAGCGATTGTCTCTGATTCAATGATCACATATTCAACATCGTTCTGTGATCTCACATTGTTCTGACTTTATATTGTTCTATAGTTCCAGCACAGATCGACAATGAGACATCTAGCGGGGATATCACTGTACGGGAAGGTGAACAAGTCAAACTACAATGTGTAGCTTCCGGTATACCGGAACCATCAATCACGTGGTATAGAAACACTCCGGAGACCAATCAGACACGACAACGTAAGTATGCTATTGTCAACGATTCCATCGAATATTGCCGTTCTTAGCCGAACTCCTTTCCTTACTCTACCTTAAAATTGGCCCCGATTTTTCAAGGCATTCGTCGTTAGTGATAAAACAGATGGTAAAGATTTCACAGCTTATCATATAAATGTCGAATTAAATGAAGGATGTATGCATTATAATGAACTGTCTTTGAAAAATATATTTCATTACCACCCACTCGAACTCGTGACCATGCTTTATTCCACGATAAAACATATAATATAGTAATATATTTATTATTTTATTTCTAAATAATATATTCTGTCTATTTTGCTACTGATGGTATTCCAAATGGCTAGTTAAACATAACATTTAATTTCTGGATAACAACATTGGTTTCTCAACTATTAAGATATTCTTTACATATACATATCTCTCATGCATTGTGTTGTTAATTTCAGCAACATCTATTATTAAAAGTTTAATATGTCAAGGAAGCAAATAATGCAACGTGTTATTTCGAAATAGCTTTTTATTTGCGATTAACATCATATTTACATACTATTTACATATAAGTTGCATTATTCGTAAGCAAATTCCGCTCCAAACACATGACTTTTCCATTTGAGATGACAAATGCATTTTATGGTGACCAAAATAAGCTTCACAATTGAATCACATATATTTGTTTTATTTTCGCAATATTCTGAATGTCGTGTAGAAAATCGCATGTAATTTACTTCATTTTGTTTCCACTCGTCAAAAGTACGGAGTCATTTAAATAAAAATTAGGGTTTTCTAGTTTGATCAAGGTCGATTTAAGTTTAAGACTGAATCCTCTCGATAATTCATTTCTGATTGTTTCAACCAATGGGAATGAAAGAAGAAACGTCATTTGGTGTTTCCGATTGTATAGACTGTTTCCAAAAACAATTCACTGGTTGTGGTGCTGAATATTATATTGCATACACTATAGAAACAATTAACGGACATTGTGGAAATTTGCTTTATAGATGTATATGTTGAACTCTTTTATTGCTAGTTTTAGCAGAAACAAATTTTCCAAACATTAGGACTAATCAGTATATTCACTCATTGAAGATCAATTGTTAGACAAAAAATGAGTTCGCATAATAACACATTTGCCTACCCGAGTGTAGACGCCATTAAGGTAAATCCCGGTGCTACCAGCTGTTGATTTCGTCTGATTTGTATGGAGTATTTAACCAAACCACATTTGGAACAATGTCCTATCACTCTCGAGAACCGATGCAATTTTTGCTCCGCGTGTGCATTTAAGCAATGTATGCCCATAATGTTACTTTAAAAGTTATTAAACGGCGACGTCTTTGTTAACGGACTCAGGTTTCTCTTATAATAATAACTATATTGGCGACACGGATAGCTTGGACCAACAGAGCAACAAGATTGGATTGTTTTCACAGATCAACAATAAAAAAGATAATAGAAATAAGACAGAGAATGGAAACACTCAATTTAAACTACCAAGCATAGACAACATGAAACACAAAGCAAATCCGAATCACACGACAAAATGCCCATCATGAAAAGATAAATATAAGAAATGAACACTCCCTCTGAATGACCTAGTTTCGGTCATCAAAAAGTCGAAAACCAATATGTAGCAAATTCGGAAAGCAAACACATTGTTCTGTTCTGTATATCGCGGTATTAAGTAGACCATGTTTGATATATTACATAGAGAAGTGAGCATCAAGACCCCCAACTGTGCAGCAATGTATCATGGGATTGCATATGTCAACCAGAGCAAACAATCAGAAAAACAAAAACATCCAATAATCGATTGAGAAGAAATGTTTGGTTTTCTCGTAGAGTACCACAGAGTTTGGTATTAATCATAAGTTAATCATGGGAAGCATATAGAAAAGGTCGCGATCAAAGAAGAAACAGTTCCAAATGAGAAATGTCTTTCCACTTAATAATTATGGTAGTATTTGCTTGGTTGGTTCAAAGGTACCCTGAAATGCTAGCAAAACACACTCTGACGAATATACTCCACTACACCTCATGCTAATCTTTGACGATAAATTCACTGACAGTTTCTGATTAGTAATATAACGTCATATAATATGTTCGTATAAAATGATCGAATATGTAAGTGAGTACGAATCGAGTGAGACACTTTCAAATGTATTCATTGAAAATCACAAATAGGCTTCCAGACATGTTTTGTTAATTTTTTAGGCATACGTTCCATATTCACATATTTTCTTAGAAACTACATTTTATTAAATATATCAAAGTGTTATTCATATGGTATTCTTCAAACGTCGTTGTATTGTTGCGTCGGCTTTATACTATCCAGTTAACTGTCGCCAATGCTATTTATTACCGACGACCGTAAATTTGAATCGTAAAAAGGCCATTCGCTCCCTCTCTAATCCCCTTCTCTTCTCGTGTATACAGTGTAGAAAACAGTTTCAATTTCGTGAATTCTGTCGCTCAATTATAGACTCAAGAAAGGATGATACAAGTTCGGGACGGCCTGTCACACTTGATTTATTGTCAGAAAGATTCCGGCCTTCTTGATTAATTGCTCGCTTTGTCAGGAGTCAGAACGATATTCCCATTTTATGACCAAAACGTCGATATTACATTAAAGCATAATCAAACATCGCATTATGATTCTATAATTGAACTTAAATCTCCTAAAAAGCGATGTCTTCTTTTTCTCCAAATTGCGAAGCTCTCTAAAGGAGAGGTACAAATGTCACTTGAATTATTAATTTCTGAGTCACGAGTGTTAATATGCAGACGATCATTCTTTCTGTGTAATGTCAATACCATGGCATCAATCAACTCACATTCATATAATATGACACATTTGATAACCTATATAACGTATTTCTCAAAGGAGTGAATAAAATTTCTTAGACTGCGCATGCGTATGTGATAAGGATAAGTTTAATACCCAAACTAAACCCATTCGGCGCCAAAATCCATAAAGTGTTTGACAGTGTCTAAGACATTTGCTCGTTGAAGAGATAGTTAAAATGTGATAACAATATGCTGGTAAAATCACGATCCTTATTTGGACGGCGGTATTAGTTTCAGTAAGTGATTCATCGTGTTCCTTGAAAACAGTTTGCATCACGACACGCGTAACTGAGGACCGACCCCGTGTTGTCAAAATATTAGTGAACTGTTTAAAGAGTGCTAACCCCTCGATACTTCATTATTTCCAACATTTCAACCCTTCACAGTACAAAACTCTGAAGTGTTAACCCGCTTGGCAAATGTCAATGCAAAGGGACTAAAACGTTGGCAGAATTAGGTACACATCCTAGGTACAATCTTTATTTGCTCATAGTTTCTTGTAAGCGTACATTTACAAAGAAATAACCCACTATATACGTTTAAAGGACGCCGTCACGGGGGGGGGGGTTGTTGCCATGACAAGACAATAGAGTGTGTGACTAACATATTTGTTTGCACAAACATTTGACAAGACACATATAACGACAGTCTATCCATTCAGAAAGTCATCCCCAACACACGACTGAAAGACTTACAAATACTGTCACATAATAATATGTTACTGAAACTGTTTAAATATTTATAAGAAGCAGAGATTTCCATGTCTGTTGCCGGCATAGCAATTTACTTCATGATTGGTTAGGTTCTGACTCGTTAAATAACGAAATTGAATTAAAATTGGAAATTGAGAACTTTCTTGGTAATATATTTTGTGTTCGCATCGATAATAGTGACATGTCCTTGTCGGTAAGAAAAGTAATGTTTTAAAAAGAGGGGTGCCGGAGTAAAAGAGGGGGCATATGGTTGTGACAAATGAGGGGAACGGTTCAATCGGCACGACGACTAACCAGACATGCTTCAGTAATTGAGATTGGCTCATTGTTGGAGATCTGGATTTGTAACCCGACATGCCAAGTTCCAATCAGGTCGTACTTGCGATCTTCATATTCTAAGCAGACGATTCTATCAAAATCAGTATTTTGTATTTTTGTTCAAAATCTGTGTGTCATCATTAGCCGAATTATGAACTTAAAGAAAAGAAAATTTACTTCTGTTGGCAATAACTCATATTTGTAGGACAATTAGCTTTCTGTCCGGTAATAAGTGACTACATCCCAGATTATGAAGAATTGGCACGTGTTTACGTGTGTAGAGGCTCTGTAATGCTTCCGTAATAGGTCTTCGATCTTTTTCAGACGTCGGTACAACAGGAGAGATGTTAATCATACACAATATAAGCCGGTTCTGTGGTGGACTGTACGAATGTGAAGCCAACAATAACATAGCCCAGTCTGTTAGACGAGCAATGAATGTCAATGTAGCATGCAAGTTATCATTTACTTATTCTTACTGTCTTACTTGTCAATTGACATTTCGCTAGTTCATTCCTCTGGTGTTATTCGTCACCATCAAGCTATACGAGACGAGCGTCTAACAAGGGATAATCTGGTACTAAATTTTGTTTCCCTTGGTATGACGCGATTTCAGATCGAACCCGGAAGCTCCTACACAAGAAGTGGACGCTCTAGCACTAGGCTATCTTGAAGGATATTAAGACGATGTAGTAGTTAAACAACTGAACTGGGTACACCGTCTATTGTTAGTCCAAACTGAACATCGCCCGTCCCAAGTAACGGTCTTTCCGGTTCTAAAAATAGATGGTGTATCCATTGAAGTACTGGTATGATATTTGATAATACTGTCGTATTGGTATTTCTCGTGTGACATTTATAAGACTGCTGTGAAGGCATTCTATACTTCCTGGTTAACATTGAGACGTAACTATGCGTAGTTTTTTCATTGACTGAACTTCTTCATTACCAGGCCCCGATCTCCCGAAGCATATCAAGAAGAAATCTAAACTAAAATTGAGATTATGCAGAATTGTAGATAAGTCTGAAGTTCCGGCGTTTGTAATAAAACTGTAATAAACTCATAATCTAACTGATGAATAGTGATGCCAATTTCCTGTTCAAATTAGAATAGATACACATGCCAATATTTAAGATTATGTCTTGCTCGAATTGAGTTGATTCGGGAGATCGGGACAAGTTTTTTAGAATTGTATTTATATATTTACAGTTCCACCAGAAGTGACATTCCTTATGCCTCGTAGAATAAGCCAGATGGTTGGTAAAGAGGTCATGCTGGAATGTTTTGTATCAGCGTTCCCCCATGGTGTTGGTCAATGGACAAAGGATGGTAAAGCGGTCGGCGTGGGAGTCGAACATTCATGGCGATACCGCTCGGAATTATTCATGGAAAATGCTTATACATATTCTATATATTTACGAATAATAAATGTGGAACCGTTTGACTTTGGGACCTATACCTGTGAAGCTTCGAACAATTTCGGAGCGGACACCAATTCTATATTATTTTTTGGTAAGTGTTTTGTTGTGGTTTTAAGGTTTTAAACTTGGTTATTTCTGCGGGTAAAACATGTGGACTAAAATGGAATACGAGGGATGATCTAAAATAACGTGGACTTTTGCTATTGCTTCCAACAGCATCGTTATTTCTTCCAAATACTAACATGATTTATTATCGGAACAATTATTGCATACGAGAATTTGAACAATTTTCAGATTGACACAATATATCAAACACACCGCGTGTTATTGTAACCATAGTAACATGTATGAGGCGCACAAAAGTATGCGACTTTTTATAAGTTACATTATGCATTTATATAAATTGAAAATCAAGCAAGAAATTCGCTTAACTTAACCACCTTACAATGGGAAGTGCAGGTAACAACTTGTTAACATTTGATATCATTTGAACAGTGCGTTTTGAACATACACATTTTTACCTGCGCGGTACCACCTGTGTAACTGACGTTAAAATGACGTCGTCAAACCTGCATGATATCCCTTTAATGGTAAAGATCTACCCTGTTCTCGAACATATGCAGACAATGGCGCTTAAAATGATTGAGCAGACTAACAGACTATGTCCTATGAGCTGAGCTCTTATTTGTAGTTGTCATCGTGAATATGTGGATAGAGAAGGATCGGAGAGCGCGATCATCACCGAGGAAATAGAAAATACGGCGCAACAACAGTGCCGTAATTCGCGATACGTTTGCGCTGGCCGTTGCTTTTCTCTTAGCAAATTAGTTAGTCGCAATGAAGCCGTATACGAAAAACATATTGCACAATTTAAGGCTTAAATATTGCTGTAATAATTTACATCATCGTATGCCATTTTAGATAAAAATGAGCAGGTTCAAAACTGCTACAGTGACGAGTATCGATACACGACGTCAACGACGTCATGAAACCAACGCTGACGTGCGCCGGGTAGCAATTATGGACCGTTTTGTATTGCATATAATTTTTCACCGAATAATTATTTTCCTTGATTTTTTTCTAGAATATGCCGGATATATTCCGATGAATGTTAATATAGGTTTGTAAATGATTAATTGAAACATACGAAAATTGTAGCAAAAGTCCACGTTATTTTGGATCATCCCTCGTATGTTTGATTTCTGCGTACTCGAAATTACAATTATGATATTGGTCGAGGCATTTGAAAATTTGACATTCAGGTCGATTTTCTATCCGAAAGGTTGCTGATGCCTTCAGGAATGTTAAATTAGTACCGGTTAGGATATATTCCAGGAAAACTGGTTAGATGAAATGGCCACCGTAAATGACCGATAAACTGTTGAGAAACAACTTTAAATCCGGAAGAAGATGCTGAAGATGATATTTTATTATCAATGTTTTATGTTGACGTCACCGCTTGCACAATTTGAAAAGTTGGAACTTCTCTTTGTCATTTTCATAGTATAAAATGTAGTCATCAGCAGTATATTTTATGCATAAAGTCATGGCGCAAAATAACTTTGTATTCATTTATTTCTGATTTAAATTAATGATGATTGGATATCATATATAGTAAGTGTCAAAACTAACAGCATTCAATTTGGTAAGCACTAAGACATTTAAATGAAGGGTGAAACAATATCTAACTTAAAATTCAATTTATTGAAAAGCGTGTTTTCTCTCCGTCATAAAGCACATATCGTTAGTTGCTAGATAATGGGTTTTGGTTGCTTAAAAACTCACTAAAACACTTAAAAGCTAAACAAAATGATAACATTCCATTCTCTGTCGCCTATGCCTACATAATGACTATCCCATTCCCTGTTTATAACGCATAGTTGTGTAATAAATAACAACATTATAGACTTTTAGCACTTGTATATTTCCCTGGACACAAGAAAACTGTCAAATAAGGCGAGTTATAGACCGCTACAAGACAGTATTAAGTGGCTCATATATAATTTAAGTTTAGTTTGGTGGATCCATTTAGTTTCTAGTCGTCTTCTCACGAATTTACCAGATAAAATAGAAGTTTAAAAACAATAACAAAAAAAAACATTGATGAAATGTACGCATTGACAAGGTGTTGTTTTACTTATATTGTGTTAATCTAAATACGCGATGATACGTATTTAACAGAGACGTAATTGCAGTGAAATGATCTCTCGTGTGTGTAATTTAAGCAACTTGGAATGGTAGTTAGCGCGTGAAGTACGTCAGACAGAAATAAGAGACATAATTGTGCCCTTTAGTCTTCCCAGAATGCATTTATAGTTTCTAAACTAACCAACAACTCTTATAAACATCAAGACCAAATTAACCGGGAAATCATAATTTGTTCGACATAGACCGTGTGCTCGTAATATCCGGATTTTTATCATAACGTAGTTCTACTACATTTCCATATGCAAGTTAGTTTTGAAGGACGTTTGTGCCGTCAAACGTTGATATTTATTGACACACTCCGTTGTGTGATTGGAAACAATTTACCAAACTATCTAAGATTGTTTGAGAGGAGGTGATGTGGAAAGGAAGATTTTGCAAGAGATGAGATTTTGCAAGTAGGGAACATTACGAGATAATGAGATGTTGCAAGGAGGGAGCATTTGCAGAGAGTGAGCTTTGGAAAGATGGTGATTTTGCAAAGAGGGAGATTTAACAGAGGGAGATTTTGCAGAGAGGGAGATTTTACAGAGAGGGAGATTTTGCAGAGTGGGATATTTTGCCACGAGGGAGATTTCGCAGAGAGGGGTATTTACTGAGAGGGAGATTTTGAAGAGGGGAATGTTGTTTATATGGCGATTTTGTAGATAGGATTATAACGGAGATTACTTATTTTGAAACAATATACGCGACTGTACATGTGATACCTTCTCACCAACATGTAATATTTATTCAATATGTCAACACAAACATAACGGCGGGTAATCAACGTATATTTTATACTAATTCTATGTTTAATGTGAATGTAGTAAGTAAAATGTGATAATTATGTGTCTACGTCAGAGACTCACAAACTCATACTCCTTATCAACCATGTCTTGTTGTTAAAATATTTTCTCCGCAGAATTAGAAGAAATATCATCAATACCTCGTGAATGGTCATCTGATAAAGATATGTTAATCTGTAAAAAGGCGCGGAAGGATTGCACTATAAGACTAGGAAAATATTAATTACCCTCGTGGACGGAGATTGGAGTTCAGGTTCTTATCAGATGATCTTTATAACCTTGTCACATCTGCTGATATAAAGTTATTCACTAGCCGTAGCGACAGGGACATATTTGCGCGGACTATTTCCTATATTTCTCCGCGAGCTGTCCTTATTGTTATGCATATGTTGTCTAAATTAATACGCCGTCAGATATGGACCATGAATAAAAAGCATGTAAATTTTCTCGACCCTCTCACAACGGCTCCGAGATTCCACGAGACTTCACATCTTTATTACCCGCAAAATGAAGTTTATGTCTTATATTAGCTATTCCAGTCATCTTCTTGGAATTGTCAATTGGTATGAGAGGTTTGGCATATGACAGACAGTGTGATCTGTGCGTTAAAGAGTTTGCAGGAGACGCTGGTGATGAAATATCGTGAACATTCCTAATTATTCATCTACATGTTTTTATAAATGATGTGAAATGCAAATGCATTTCTATAACAACGAAGGAAATATAACAAAAAACCTCTTTGTATAACTTTACATATTGCATAGATGTTTCATCGATCACAAGATTTAAATATTTGTGTAATTTTGTTTTTACTTAATTTACATGCATATGGTGAAACAAATGCAGTTGAATAAGAATCATGACATCTGCCTGCAGGGAGGTAGCTTTAAAATAATTAATAATGTGAAATGCAAATATATTTCTATGGTAACGGAGGGAATATAACAATAAAATCCCCTGATTTTATAACTTTACATATTAGCGAGATTTTATTGATCACAAGATTAAAATATTTGTGTAAAGCTATATTTTTACATAATTAACATGTACGAGGTGCATATTAAAAGTTCTGATAATGCGTCTATATTTTGTTGAATATTGAGTATTTTAGTTTGTGGCAACTAATATAGCAAATGGAACAACATGAAGACAGTGGTTAATCATTGGGTTGTCCCTTAGGCTATCGCTTTTTAAGCACAAATATGCATTTGACCAAATAACTCATTTTCTTCCCACTCCTTCCTCAAAATTCATTGTTTTGCACAGAGACGGTACCCGTGCCGACACAGAAAGGGTGCTGCCGATACAGCGTTTTGCACAGAGAGGAAGCCGAAACTGGTTTACACCGTGAATTAGCTTAATCAATTACGAAGTGTTTGGCCATTTAATTCATTTACTCGACCATCAGTCAAATCTATCTGCGAGCCTCAATTGACAAACTATACAAATTACTGCTTATGACGAAATATTATTTTAACGTCCCTCGGAGCAGGTGGTAATTGGTCAATTAGCCACTATTATTTGACCATCAAAAACACCAAAACAATGAGAGATTATCAAAAAAAAAAGTTTGTACCAAAGGGAATTCTTTCGTGTGTGGTCCCTTTAATACTACACTATATTCTAGTAATATATTCATCAAGGGGCCACAACGAATAAAATCCATTTGGTTTAGACCCAACAACTAACCACCATGATAACTTGCATTTCTATTTTTTTATTATTCTTCAGAATTATACGAACCAACACCACCACAAACTCTACGACCACAACTTCCTGTCGACTTTCCGGATATTCCTTCACGCAAACCACCATCACAAACTGGTAAACAAAATTACTATGGATATCCACATCAGAGTGGTGATATTAACTCTGAGAATAGAAACCCTTATAATGGGAAAGGGCTAATATCCGGTGAGACATCAACATGTATTCATTCATACTTGTTATCACTATAAATTTTGTGTGGGTCATTTAATTGGACGATATACCGGTATCTAAAATTCAAATTGACCAAACATAAACATAGTTTGAAATTATCGTATATTTAACGTTTTCAGATGTTTCTTTGTTAAATGGGCCACTGCTCTGCATTTCGGAGAAACAACTTTATTGGTCCAATCTTGTGGTACCTAGTCAATATAGTTTACACCAAATTTCTCTTTGGATATTTTTAGATCTATGTTTAAGCCCTTTTTAAGAACCTACGATATTTACAGACATCATAATGTTCGATACAATTAGACGTGTGAATGACATACTGCACGTACAATGAATGAAACACGTTTTACTTGTTTGTCTCTCTAGAAAAGTTTGTAGATCTTCTAAATAAATCTTGTATTTTTCAGGATATGTTGGTTCAGGCGACACTTACGATTCACGTAGCGGTGTTCTTGGTGCGCATTCGATGACGTCATCATTTTTATCTACGTCAGCTATCGTCATGGTGACATTCTTACGATTGTTACATTTGTCATGATTTGGAACACTTAACTGTGTGTAGAGTATTCTAAATGTTAGGAGACATTCCAGAGTAAATGTTTGCGAGTGAATTTTACATAATTCATATTTAAAAAATAACCTTTAAACATTGCAAGAACGTTTTCTTGGTTACCATTGTCAAGGAAAAATCTGATATGTATTACATATGCATGTGTAATTTAAAACAATGAAGATTGTTTTCTAGCTTCACACTTGTTGCATAATTCATTATATATCATAAAAAATAACGAACTCATAATATTCATTATTCGGAATGCTTCGATTTATATGCTTGAATAGACTTAATGTTGTAAATTTCCATTTTTATCAGTATTCAAAACATTCGGAACTCCTCGGCAATGTAAAAGACACATTCGAAATGAGAATTGTACGAGGTGTTCCGAATGTATTAAAAATGCATTTTCGGTACGTGATAAATGCCGAAACATGCACGTCACAATCTTATCACCCCATGTGTTTAAATTATACCATACCTCATCATGTAATGTAGAATCTATAACTCGTTTATTTAGGTATGTCATTTGCTTACATAACATTTATATATTTATATCGCTGACTTAGAATCAGTAGGTCGTAAGTACAAAATGGAGATTTTGAGGAAACAAGCAAAACTGTCTGACACTCACTCTTTAGTTTTTCAACATTAGCATGGTCATTATGACAAGTTCCGATTTTCATAAGAAGCGCCTTATGATGTTAATTTCGAATATGCATTATTCTTATAAGATCAGTTACTTACGACCTTTACGACAGTTAGCAATATAGTGAATACCCTATACCCTAAGGTCATGGCTCAGTGGGAAAAATCCGATCGCATCTAAGTTCTAACCCGTTTGTTAAAGTTATAGTCGATGGGAATGTGGTTAAGTCGATAAGGTTTAACTGAATAGTTACTGCAGATCAACTGTAGGGATTTACTATATAAACTCTACTGATAATGTACATGCACAACCCAGATATTTACCAACATTTAAAATTCGTACATTTGTATGTTGGTTTTCACTTCCTTTTTATCCATATCAAATGCCAAAAAAAACAACAGCATACAACGTTATTATATAACATTATTTCAGGTGACATACCTACATAAACTAACTGTATATAAGTTTGATGTTCTTTTGTTAAAATGTTTTTTGTAAATACAATGTAGGCCTACTCGGGTTTCTTTATGTAAACAAACAAGCGCCATCTTGGATGCATTGTTACTATAAATAGATACTAATTAGCATATAATAACCGAGATGCATCGTGTTTATTGTAACTGTATCACCAATGATGACGCATGTTTGTTTTCATACAAAGATATTCGTATACTGCCTGTAAGTATTAATACGAAATTTGTTCATTTACATTGAATTTAAGTCTTTTACTTACAAGTACAAATTTTGATAAAAGTTATCACAAACTTTATTCGGATCAATGTTGCGATTATATGTGCAGCCGGTTGAACAGACTGACTTCTCAAGAGAGACTTTAACTGGGTACGCGTCACTTTTCTATTTGTACTGATGCACATCATTCGTGTTGTTTATGTTGCTATGTTTTTAAAGAATATTCTAAGGCGGGCTTTGTACAAAGCGTTATAAAGCAGGTTTTCAACAAATAAGTGTTACGTTTCGTTTCTAGTGACTGTTCCAAGAACATAGTGTTTCATCCAGATTCAGCTTCAGGTTACCAGATACAACGCCAAATAAAAAAATTTAAGAATAAAACTTTGATATATATTATAACTAAACATTGGATATCTAAGTCTTTCACGCTTTAACAATTATATTTACTATCTGGTTGATACTAGATCATCGATTAAAGAAGGAAAATATACACAAAATCATTATTTAGATTTTTGGATCTTCAAAGCGCAAATGACAACACCCTTTACTCCAATGCTGATTTAATTTAATTGTATTTCATTGTTTGAGTAACAAAATATCGATGTTCATTTTCTGTTCACAGATAAGTTTAATATGACAGCTTATAAGCCATATATATTTAAACTATTGAACATTTGGAACACAAGTCAAATCCCATTTGTCGGTATTATTATTCATGGTTTGGTAAAATGTAAACACCAGTCGTGAAACACTGTTCGAGAAGCACCGTTGAAATACATGGACATGAAATTATGTATTGTGAAGTGATGGTCGTGATTTTATTGTTTTAAGTAATTGAACTGTTTCAACAAATTAAATGGCTCCTTAGTCCTATTAAAGGTATATTTTTCTGTTTGTGACTAGCAATGTGGAACAAGAAGTCTAGGTTCCACTGAGGTGTTTAACCCACAGGATGTACTCACGCTGGAAATAATTGAGCATTCGGAGACATCAGAGAGACAAGTTCCTCGTTGTCAAGGGGAAAACCATGAGATACTTTGTCACCTTGTGGGTAGTCAGGATGAACCAGGTGGTATTTGAAAGCCTCGGGGTCCCCTGTTTCGTGGATGTACTTCCTATGGCAATTAGGAGCTTTGGGGGCGTTCTGTTCTTAATAGCAACCGGGTCATCGCGTGTTTTGCTACGGTACTTGATACGCATTTGAGAGTTTAAGGATGAAAGCAAATATTTTCCAGAATGTGTGCTTCTTTTTTACATAAATGAAATGCCATACATTGCGTTTATTCAGGTCATTCCATATACAAACATCGCAATATCATACCATTGCATTTATCTTGTTATAAGCATTTCAATTGGAAAAAGGGACAGACGAAGCAATACCCTATTCACTAAGGCAAAAAATAAAGGCAGTCACAGACAGTCATATCAAAATGGTTGAATCACAAAATTCTGACAATATATGTTGTAGGTCCTCATAGTTTTCATTCTGTGAAAGTGTCGTCTAAATCCGTTAAGAAATGCATTTGCACACAGAAGCTCGGATGGACGGACGGACGGATTGACGAACGGAATGGCGGCTACCATTGTTCTAATCATGTTGCCTCGGAGAGGGATAATTAGGCATTAAAAAGAGAAATTGAAATGCGTCTGTAAACAGATGACGGAACGGAATGATCGAGTAACAGTTTAAATGCATCGTTAATAAAGTCACTGTGTATATATATACATCCATACGATGGCGTCTATCATTTATGTAGCTTTTTTCAAATTATGTACATACATTTATAATTATATATTAATTGTATTATAAATTGCTTAGATCAGTTGCAACAGAATCAAACTTGTGAATTATTCAATGAATAAAGAATTTTGAATGACATTTCTTTTGTTTTAGTAACAACCCATTGTTCTTGTATCATACTTTCTATATTTATAGTCTTCTCACGCTCTTGACTACTGATCGTCAGATCAATGACGCTCGGCTTGGGTATTTCATAATCAAATAGAGATGAACTGGTCGGAAAGACTCGTGTGTGTCGGTGTTATAGAACGTTAAAGAACCAATGAGTTCTCAAAAACTAGTGTTTCTCAACTAGGATATACATCCCTTGAATCATACCACTGTACCTTCAGTAAGTAATATGGCCATATTGGAAACCCGTGCTTGCACGTTCGAGTGTTATTTATGCCTGGAAGGTCTTAATAATTACACAACATTTAACCTCAACTTCTTACGATGCAACGATGCTAAAACAAGCACAAGTCATCAAGAAGCTTTTCACCAGCTCTCCAATACGGCAGCATGAGCGGTTACTGGCAATAGAACGACGTCGTATTCCCTGCATTACTAATCTATTTGTATATAGAATCGACGAGTTGAATTTCAAATTCTCGTGACTTTTTTGTCAAAAGACGCTGTAGTGAGAAATTTCCGTATATGGTAAATAGGCGCTCATGGACTAAGATTGATGCACTGATTGATAGAAGCATCAGAATTAAAAAAGCGCTTATTAAAATGTTTAAAAAATGTTGATAAAGCGTCTTAACTTAATATAAAAAATTCTGTTTCCATTTCAAGCTTATCAAGACTTAATATGAACGACATAACAGGAGATACTGGACCTGTCACCAATTAATCCCCCCGATGTTATGCGGATTGGTTGCCGATATCATTTTGGGAAAGTTTCGACATCTTTTAATGATCAAGTCAGATATACAGAGAGTGGAAATGTTTGTAGTTTTTTAACTTTACAATGAACCCATATTCAAGCACAGAGCAATTATATTTCATAACCTGCAATATCTTATGCATATATGTACGACTAAAATGATCTAAACGTTGTGGTTGAACTTCAAGTTGCTAACTATTTTACTACGGGGACAAAGTGTTTGCGGTGCTTTGTACTCGTGCTATGGTATCGGATAATCAAAGGTCAAACTTCCGAATAAGCATTTCTATGTCGTCTTAAAATTCTTGTGTAAATGTTGAAGCTAGATTACTAATAGTATGTCCTAGTTTCACTCCTGCAAATCTGTCGCCTTACGGTAAGAATATTCCAAACGATTGTATTTGTGTAAACATCATTAATGAAATATCTCAAATATTGAATTTAAATAATACTAGTAGCTGATCAGTGGCAATGATAATTTGCA
The DNA here is from genome assembly GCA_963678985.1 of Spisula subtruncata. Taxonomy (NCBI): domain Eukaryota; kingdom Metazoa; phylum Mollusca; class Bivalvia; order Venerida; family Mactridae; genus Spisula; species Spisula subtruncata. The sequence continues at coordinate 30,160,324 of OY787663.1, read as the reverse complement.
TTATTGCTACTGTTAAATAAAGTTTCTTGAAATAAAAAGCGTTATCACTCGATGGTAATTCTTTATTTCGCTACATACATTCACGCCAGTGTTTTAACATTATCTTAAAATTTTTAACTTTATTTCATCTACTGAATCGATGATAATGGTTACTTCACCAACTCAGGCCAGTGTTCACAAATTTAACCGTTTTTTAATACCAACATAATCTATAGTTGATGAAGTTGTTAGTTCGTTCCTAGAAATGTCTTAGTTGATCAAAGAGGGATTTATTTCTAAAGAAAGCCAATCGTTTCTGTCTCATATAAAAGATCTGAACAGATTATCAAGTTAAACAATTGAAAAACAGTTGAAGTAAGGCCAATGAAAAGCTTGTCTGTGTCGGATGGTTTTGAATGTAGAGTTTATGAATAAATAGACTTCTCTTGGGTTATTTGGGAACCAATGAACCAAAGTGTTTTGTTCTGTACTTTTCTTTTGCATAATTATATGTGTTCTTTTTGTGGGTATCATGTCATGTTGTTTCTTCAGAGAACTGCTTCGCATTTCGAAATAAATACTAGAAAACTGTACTCGATCTGATGTTAACATCTCAAGAACATTAATCTATTTCATTGGGGTCACTTTCATTCAGAGCTAGAAATGTGTATATTGTTCTTGTTTTACCGCTTCGTGTATGGTTGTTCTGTTGTAGGATGTCTTCCCTGACGATTATTAGAGATTTATTTCTACATGTTATGCACAATGAACATAATAAAATATATCGCAACATTCAAGAACAATAAACAAATAATGATAAATAATAAAGTCGTAGCAATCATCAATACATGTAAAGGATGACACAAAAGGAACTGAAAATACATGTACATGTAGTTCTAATTTCAATTGCGGTCCTTTGACATATAATTTAATGAAATGTGAAATGATTATGAGACATGTAAATATATAGAAAAGTAACATAGATTTATAATGTACGGGCTGTGAACAAGTTGATAAAAATATTAAGTAAATTCCCTGTCCGTAATATAATCCAAACATCAATGAACAAAGAACTTGCTCCCAACAATTGAAATATCATTCAAAAAGTGATGTTTCAATATAGTTTTTAAAGTTGATAATGTTCATAATATGTTTGGCAATAAATTCACAATGTTCCGAAATCGGTATTTAAATAACAGTTGGTATAGTTTATACCTGTATAACATATTTCATCTAGTTTCATTTAGAAACTGCAGTTGCAAAATTTGTTAAATTTAAATTATAGCATAAAAATGGTGATTTTGCTCATACTTAAACGGGGAACAAAAGGTACGTTATCGTAAAGATTCTCGCGCGCACGCGCTGTTGGTGTTCAGTTTTAAGTACGCTCATCTCTGGACCCAGCCGACGAAAATAAATGATTTACAGCGTTATATGAACTTTAATTCACATTCTAATTGTAACTACTAATAAATTTTCTATAATAGTAAAGTAATAAACGTAAACAAACCCCCAATGTCACGGTTTTCTTGGTATTTGCCGATACCGGAAGTCGACGCTCATAACAAAAACTTGTATGTGACGTAACGTTTGCTAAGCGACGTCGCATTTGTTTTCCCGACGTCGCCCAAAATGTCCCGCTAAAATGTCATAATTTTGAAAACATACTAATAAAGTGTTGTTTTTATGCTATAATAGCGTTTACGCATGCTTTTTCGTGCTATTACATCTGCAGAGTCCCTCGGGAGTGTTGGTGCCCTCGCCCTGACGGGCTTGGGCACCAACCGTCCCTCGGGACTCTGCAGATGTAATAGCACGAAAAAGCATACGTTAACCCTACATTAATACCTGAAAATTGTTTCTTTTCAATAGCATGTCATTGACATGTAAGCATCGCGTGACTACCTTATTGTGACGCAGTTGCTCACGAGACTAGCAGATGCATGGAAAAAAAGACAATCAGACAAAGGTTGAATCTTTCAAACTTACTCTCCTTTGACTGACAAATAAATTGCTACATTCATATTAACCTTTACTTGCATCTAAACTGTCGATATAAACAATACGCCCTCGAATTAAACTTTTTTTAAAAGTAATATACATGTCCATACCTTTCATCATCGTCTAAAACAAAAACAGCGGATTGATCCCCTTACCTTGCCATTACATATCCAACATTGGTAGAGGCAACTACAATTTTTATATGCTTTATTAGAGAAACGTAGACATTGGAAGTGTGCAAACATCAAACAGTCATTAATTTATTTCCTAGTATATACTAAGCCTACTGGCGAACTATTCCTGAAAATAATTACGTTTTAGCAATGCACTAACTTTACTCATATTCATAAAATACCATTTTAATTATGTCATTGGAAGCGATTAAATGTGTTAAGTACATTGTCGTTATTATGCTGGATTGGAACCTATAATGTACGACGCCATTGCGAACGAATTACAACATACCACCTGGTCATCTCAACAACCACACCACCCCTCAAAAAAACACCAATAAATGTTATGAATATAAACAGTATGGATGTAAACGTCTTGATGGCAAAACTCTGGTTTTGGGTTTGATATGAGAATTAAACTATTTTGTATGTACATTTGACTGATGTAAAAACGCAATATTGTGTTAATGTACAGACGGTCTTAAACTAAAGTTTATTCGTGTGCCATGGAAAAAGCTTTATTCATATTAAGTTAAGAAAATTTAACATTGTTGTAAATATTGTAATAAGCGTTTTGATGATCCAGATTTTTTCTAACAATTCCATCATTTATCTTAGTCAATTAGCGCTTGTTTACCATATACTGAAAACTCTCACTACAGCGTCTATTGAGTCGCCAAATGTATCAGTTCTTCGTGCGATAATTTCACTTATCTTGGAAAAACAAGACCCGAGAGGAGAATTTGAAATTTAACTCGTCGCTTCTTTTATGCAAATAGATTAGTAAAGCAGGGAACGCGACGTTCTATTGTCATTAATCGTTCGTGCCTCCATATTGGAGAGCTACTCAAGACATTCTTAATGGCTTGTGCGGTTTTCAGTGGAACCATCGAAATGTCTTGTTAATAGAAAACCTCTGATTTGCTCGAATGTTTCATCATTTAAATGTAATACAATCAGGAACAATGTTTACTTGAATTCATTCTATCATTACCAAGACACGTTAAAAGATTTTATATTCAACATATTTTACGTCTCATACGTAAAACAAAATTACATGTATGTTCTATAGTATAAAACATATATATTTACTTGTAACACAAAACTATCACTTTGTGTTCATTTTTTGGGGAATGATAACCACCTGTAGCTATACTTAATGTTTGTTCTATTGAGTTCATGACAATCCAGTAAATCTCTATATCTATTGAGGGTAAGGAAAAATATATACAAACATGTATCTAAATATATTTTTGTTTAATGCATAGGATGCTTTTCATCATTACAGGTCACAGAACACGCAACCAAAGTTACAAATTAGACTGGGATACCAGTTAAATCTTCATATTGACTAAGTTCTGCATGTAGATAATTTCAGAGGAAAACCCGCAAGCACCGCTTCCGGTATATAATTCATATATTTACCATACCTATTTTCGGGAGCAACATAGTTGCATCGTAATCAGCTGTCAGTCATATTGTTAGATGTGATTTTCTAGTATTTGATAGTCTGTGGTGTTTATTTGTTTGTGTTAGTCTGGTCATACCGGGATATATTCTGTGAACTTTTATTACTAAGTATTACACCATAGTAGAACAAGACTGGGCTAAACTGGTCTCAGTTTGAACCTACTTATATAGTGTGGCCGTGGTATAAAAGTGATTCTCAACCTCCTAATAGCATAATTTGATAATTACTGTCTGTATACAGAAGTATTTTACAAATACAAGAGAAAGCAACTGGTTTATTTGGTTAGCTTCTCGCAATTCATTTTGTGAAGTTTGAGTTCATTAAAGATGACGGCCGTTGCAGACTATTGTTAATTTCTAAGAAATTGTTGGTAGAATACCCGTATTAAGTGTTTCATCCAACGTTTGATAAGTACGCGTTTCTTAGTTTATGTCAACATCAATTGATGTCCTTTGTAACAAGATATAACTTGAGGAAGCTCCGTTAACAAGGGTACTCTAAACATTCACCTGATTTTCTTTGTCAAGTAAGTATTTTGTTTACAATCTTCATCGATGTCTTAAACAAAATCGGTAGCGCTCGTCATTTTTTCATACGACAATCTAGTATTACCTCCTAGTTTGCTGCCATTAAGGGTACACTATCGGCGCTTTGGTGAACACTATACACCAGATAATTGATATAATTAGCTTGTTTTATGGCAAATGTCTTTGTGTATGTTACTGTATGCCACGAAACACGATAATAAGCCTCATGGTAAAGACATACATTCGTTTCTATGTGTCATGTCTGTCTTGGTAGCTGTACCATACCAGTTCTTACTATTAGCCCTTAAATTGTTTACTACGAATATGTTCTTTTACTAGATCCATATCATTATTAAATGTTAAAATAATTATCAAATAATTTGACCCAAACTTTAATGTGATGTTGGACTGCAGACAAATGCAAACATGTTTTTCAAAACCAAAATAAAATTAATTAATATTATATTATGTTTAAATATTAAATAGCTTTATAATATATTCCGAACAGGAAAAGCTATTAATATTCAAACTACATGTAGCAATATACTATACAGTAGGTCTACGACATAAATGATACTGTAGTGGATTCAAATTAAGGAAAAAAGGTTCGTTTGGACAAAAAAATTTAAGTTGACTATTCAAGTTATACAGACAAGACATTCTTTCAAAATAATCTAAACTACGGTGTTCAAAACAAGTGGATAGAAATATGGCATAAACAGATTTTACAAAAGTGTGCACTAAACTACGCCAAATAAAAACGGAAGTTTTGTTAGTACTATCTATCTTCTTTCGATCTTCCATAAAAATTAAACCGCACCAGAGTACGTAGACTAGCCGCGCACATGTATTAAACGATAACGTTCCTTCGTATACGTCAGATTTTTATTAAATAAAAACTCGCCAAAGTGATAGTTTTTCCTGGAATACCATTTATTTAACTGGTTGTAAGGAGATAAATTATCTGTGTCGTTGGAATCCCCTTGTCGGCACTATATAGTCTTCATACTGTCAACATGAGTAGATTTGTTAAGTCTCAGAATGGATATTTTAAGGTTCCTTGTTACATGTTTGTCATATTTCTAACTGTAAGCCAAGAGTATACTCAGATGTCTAGTGATATTATCTATACATTATCAATTACAGACTCTAATCGACTGAAATAATCTTTTAAAATGTGCGAGAATCCGTCACTTACAGCAGACAAGAGTTAACGGAGAGAAGGATGTTGTTGTGCACTGTAGAGAGATATTTGTATCAAACATAATATGTAGTTCTTATATTTAGGCTTCAAAAACGAGTATTGAGTCTGGGCTGCAAATCCAGGGCTTTTTACATTTTTTGACCATTTATTCATATTCATAGTCTTGCAATGGGCGTATAATCGATCTAATGGTCCGTGAATAAATACATTTATTTGAACAACTTTGCCGTTTCCAAATACAGACTATCCCTGGCCTTTGCTTGGAAAAAGAAGTACGGTAAACTATAAGTACATGGTACATCTTAGATTTCAGACTTTATCGGTACATGTAACATATTCATTTTCAATATTTCGGGCATTTAGATCGTATTCTGGATAAAAGGGAAGTGAAACCAAGTTAGTATCCAAAATGAGACAACCAGCCCTACATACACTCAATTTTATTTGCATAATGTTATGCATACATGTGACTGGTCATTCTGTGAAAATGAAATTTAAATATTTTTTGTCAAATATTGATTATAAAAGTACGTATGTATACAATAGCACTAATTAAAAATTATAACCCTACATTTTGTTTAAAAATTTCTCGATAACTGTAGTTTCGTGAACCTTATCTTTGTGATATGGAGTTTCAAAATATAGTTGTCAGCGGTTGGTTGACGGGGCTTATAAGTGATTATAACACAACCATATGCTATAAGGAATATTAAAATTGTAATCATATTACTAGTCATCTCCATTAAATCATTGATTGACATTTGGGGACTGGTCAGTTCCTCCTTTCTCGAAAGTTTCTTTTGTTCTCGGACGCCCCACTCAATATCAATCATATTGGTTCGCATAAATCCATCCAATTCTTTCATACAAATGGTCAGAAAGTCTACGGCAGTAAAATTCAGAATAAATGAACGTGGCACATGGTCAAAGCAATTAAAACAATGTTTTTCTTTAGGATAATGTACAACATTATTGTTATCGTTAGGACACCCGTCGCTTAATCGTGTCCAGCTAGCGATTTACTTAATAACAATGTTTGCCATGTAAAATGCAGCACAACCATAATCAATCGTGCAGAGAATCGGCTATTATGTTATTAAACACGTGTGACGTTGGACAAAATCAGATGAATGTTTTTTAACGATGTCATTGACGGGTCAGTGCGTATTCTGAGATCAACCAATATTCTCAGGCAAACCAATATGATATAGGATGGTCATCAAATTAACAATTTGGTGCTAATTACAATATTCGATCGATGACTTTATCCAACCGCTAGAATCAAATGCATGCGTGTAATTTGTCTCTTAATTTTATTTATTTTGTTTTCTAATAATGACTAATGCTACGCGTGTACGCCATGATTTGATCAAATTCCGTGAGCTGTACAGGGCATCTTTTATAGGAAAACATTCTATCGTATCATGCATTTATAATATTCCCGATGGTGCAATTAACTGTGCCAAACAAGCAACACCACCAGCTTCCTATATGTCACTAAGAGACTCGCAAATGGTATACCATGTGTTGACTATAACATATATAAAACGATGACAAACAAAATAATAAAAAACTTGATATATATTCAACAATAGTTCACACATGCGAATATTTCTAGAAATATATAATTCATTTGATAAGATAAGATAAGATATTGTTTATTTTCCAATTTTGGGCCCACATATGGGCATACAATTTTGAAATTTACATGACATAAAGTTTGAAATATACATTTACAAATAACAAATAACGATTCTTACACTACTAAACAACACTAATAACTACAACTAAGAACATATAGAACAGTAAACAAATAAATGTTAAAATCCCAAGCTACAGGAGGTATATCAATATCATTCTAATTTAAATTCAATTTTACAATCTATCGTATGTGTGTTATACTATTTCTTTTCTGAAAGCAATCAGATATATAGTTTGATAGATATATTATAACTTCTTTATTTTCATTAGATATAAGCCAAATAAATTTATTTTTATTACTTAGGGCGACAAAATTGATCATTTTTGTATCGATACGTTTATACAATGACTGTCTCTCTGTTTTATGAAATTCACAGGATGTAATAAAATGGATCTCATCCTCAACTTCATTTAAGGTTCAAAATTTGATATGCACAGACGTGAACTTATAGCCATATATTTGAATGACAAGTGTTCATATTGATAATATACTACATGTACTGATAAATAAATATTTACATTCTTAACATGGATAGTTCGTATGTCATTTTTGTTATTTTCTCTGTCAAATTGCACGTTTCCAATGGGGATTAATAGAGCCGAATCGTTTATTTAGAAAATTATAATTTCTGGATAGTTTACACATATTTTCCCGCGCGAAACAATTGCTTTATGCTAATTTAACATAGTAAAGGCAATTTTATCAACACACGTGTTGTATGTCTCTTGTATCGACTTACTCCGCGTGGACTTCTGTTTTCATGAGTTCACGTCAATGACCGACTTCTCATTGTTTAGTATGATGTTTAGAATTGACGGGAATTATTAAACAGTAACTAAGCTTATCATATTTCTCGGAAATAAAACAACTGATTTTGACATGTCGGTCAATAAAATTGTACATTTGACTCAAATATTCCTCTAAGAACATGACCAGAGCACAAATGATTTTGTATTAATGGTACAATGGAGTATTTTGCAATAAAGAGCAGACATAAACATAAGGGATACCTAATATGATATCATGAAAGGTTGTTTTTTTTCATTATTTTTCATTTGATAAATTAAATGATATATTGCATAAAAAGAAAATAATATGATACTCAAAAGAGCAAATTCCGTTTTTTTCTGTGCATGTCCCTGGCTTAGAATAAGAAGGTCGTAAATGCTATTTTCGACCATAAACGACCAATACATTGTTTGCAGATATATCGTTGGCTTAGAATGAGAAGGTCGTAACTACTTCTTACGACCTTTTAAGACTCATACATATTTGAAATCTGCTTCTTATTGTCATGAAAATCTGAAATTGTCATGTTGACCAAAATAAAGTTCTAAAAGCCTTGATCATGACATCGGAACGGGTTATGCTGACCAAACTGAAATGGAGACAACCTGTTTCCCAATAAGTATATAATTTTTATTATTAAGTAGTTTTCAAACATTTTTCTTTGTTTTCTAATAATAATGTTTTTTTAGCTTACGTCTTCCTAATTCTAAACCAACTATGGAAACGTAATACTGTGAGTACGTATAAATGAAATTATTGATTGGCTGGCATTTCCAACAATTAATCTAAGTGTCTCTCTATATATGTTTTTACAGATATGTAAATAGATACAAATAAATACATCAATAACATTATATTTCAAACTGCCGAAACGTATGAGACAATCCTACGTTATGAGATTACATAGAACACCAGATACACATGGTGTATACACTGTCATTCGTCATCTAGTGTCGGCACCGTCATGGTAAATGTCATCGTAGAATCTAGTCTAACATTTCATCCAGATGATAGGATATATCTAGAGTTATACAATAACCATTATGCTATACATTTATACTTTGTAGTACAATTCGATATCATGGTCGTGTGATACATATATATGAGTATGTTTTTTTGTTTCAATGATTTCATGGATTAGTTGTCGCTTTGAACAGTCGGTGTCAAAACATTTTAAGGATTGAGTGTTTTATGAGGTTGGCTCAAAAACTCGATAATTTGTAATTTAGCAATATTCTGTGAAGTTATGGTATTTTAGTGAAATCCCATGACGGAACATGATTATTGTTCAATGATGAAATGTTATATTCCAGTTGACGGACTGTCGGATATGCGTCCTCATAACCAATTTTTCACCACCCCCTGACTATAGAAAAGTGTGCAACTACCACAGTGCCACTGACACAGCACATATAGTTAACCCTCTTTGGTACATGTAGCATACACTGGTCCATAGGACATTTTGTTATGAGCATTAAGCTGTGACAAAGTTGCATGGTGGCAAAGCATATACATGTACATGTTGTACTCATCAGCTGTCCCTCGTTCTATTCAATGCCGATCGCATGATTATCGGATCTAAAGATAAATAAACTAACTTCGTACAACGAGAAATATAATGAGCCTAGAAGTAACTCAGTCCCATCTCTAGGGACACCAGATAAGACTAAATTATCCGAGTAAGGTCGATCAAATAAACGAATCATTCAGAGTCATGAAAATGTGATACATTAAACTCCAAATAATGTCAGATTTCGGTACTTGTCGTTTCTATAGGAACATTTTCAAGATAACTAGCTCCTAAACATTTTATTCTTACGCGGGGTGATGTAGTTGTGGAAGTGTGTGCGTGGATTAAAATCAAAGTACTGGTAGTACTGATGGGACAATACTTTTGAAAAGGATAAATGTAAGGGCATCGATGTACATCTACATAATTATAAGGTTTAAAAGTTGTAGGAGGTAATGATCATCAAAGAGAGTATAATGTTCACGTTTTTAACAGAGTTTTCATTACCTGATAAAGCACAAATATGCAACTTTTTGACACCTGTCCTGGACCTGCACTGTAATCCGACACGCTAATCCCTGTTCTATGGAGCAATAGGCGAAACGTGTCACAGGCAAATTCATTCAACTTCCACTAGTTTTTATACTCGAAACATTTCATAGAGCATTGAAAGAATCGTTTGGTCAGGATTATGTTAACAAATACTGTATTGTTCGTGGAGAAACATTCATGAGCATGTTTTTACACAAAAACGCTTGTCTCATTCAGCTGCTGCAGATGAATGCACTTAGACAGCTGCCCATGCCACGAGTATTTAAACCTAACACCGGAAAATCCCGAGATTCCGGAAACAATAGAACCTGAACCCATCTCAGTACCATACTCAGAACGGAACCCCAAAATCACTACAACTTGATCGCTTTTAGGGTCCGTAATTTTAGTTTTGGAAGTCTACATCCAAGTTTCCTTTTTATCCCAAATGAGGTTCTTGTATTTCTTGTCAGGTAATATATCTCGCTAAAAGTACTTTCTTCTTCAAGGTTTTGACACGAATTCGAGGAAATTTTGACGATATGCTAGGTCAACAATACCAACATGAAAATGAAACTAAAGCTGTGTTAAAAACTATCAATTTCAAACTATATCACTAGTGTTAGACCCCGTATGATAGTTCCATTCCCTCTGGTACGCAATAAGGCGAAAATGACTTCACATAAAGCGAAAACCCAATTTTCAAAAGCATCTTTATTCACCGTGTTATGTTACTATTTTTAAAACTGTGTGGTTCCTGGCCTCAATCTTTCAGAACATTGAGGACGAGATCCAAACTGTTATATTTTGGCAATCAGACTCTCTCGGTGTTTTTCATTGGGCCCAATGGTAAGATCTAAAACCACTGGTTATTACTTTGAATCGCTGTAAACAACACCGGCAATAACTCAGAAATACACAAGTTAAGCCAGTGTATGATCGGATACTGTGAGGTACAAAAAACAATCAATGACCTGTGCCTACCGTATGTCCAGCACTCGAAGCGGACGCTCAACTAATAGGGTAGCATATGTGATATAAATTAGATAATTTAAATTAGGTTGTTAGATGTGAAGACTATATCAAATTTGAAATCGAGTGTATGACAGGCATTGTGAGGGATTCGTATATTACATTTACATGTATAGGCTTACTTGAAGTATACTTTTCAAACGCTTCTGAATGACTTTAAAATGTCTACATTGTAGTAATTAAATGGAGTTATTAGAGTTCTTTTAGACTGGTCCGATACCATTACCAATCAATAAATATGTCCAGGACCAATCATTAGCAAACATTAAGATGACAATAACTCTAACCATTCCCCTATCATGGAATCCGTGCTAACTAATTAGGACTACAATATTTCCTTCTCTGACTATAGTATGATCGAAAAAACAGATAAAACGAGCACTGACTAAGACCGCCATCATTTAATAAGGACTAGCAATAATTCGAGCATAAAATCATGAAACAGAAGGTACCACCCGTAACCCTATAAGTAAATGCAACATAAGTTCCATGGTTTCTTAAATTTACTTATTACAACTATTATGTTGATATTCTTATTTACGTCGGCTTAAAATACACACATACACATACAGTGTACTTTACAATTGGCAGTTATGCTCATATGACTGAAGAGCATAAGATGCAGAAATTGAACGTACCACCCTTAACCTTAAAAGTATTTCAAGCTAACCTTTCAAAATAAATGCAACATAATTTCCATGGTTTCTTAAATTTACTTATTACACCTAATGTCTAATGGAGGTTAGTACAGGTGATAACTTAAAATGCTTTGGTTGTTACACTGTCATCCCTATTTAAATGACAGGCCATATGACACACCTATTTGTCTTGGACACATTACCTCCCGGAAATTTCTATCTCAAATTGTCATGCGCCTGAGGTAACCATTATTTATAATGCTGGCGGCTCATCAACCGGTCACAACAATTATAACCCAGCTTCCACCAGGATTCGAACCTTCGACCTTCCGATCGAAAGACGGACACCCAAGTAACCACTTGGCCACGGTTGCGACACTGAATGAATCGTTTAAGAGACGTATTTGTACTGTTGATTTAATCCGTGTGTAACATTTTGTTCCACACACATTGTGAAGTACAGTGTAAGCTTAACACCATTTTAAAATCTGTTAAAATCACGTAAACTCCAATATAACAACATAAAACATTGCTTTAAGGCAAACAGAATGTGGATATATTTTACCGCATCGCCTAACAGCTCACTTCAAAATTATTCCCAACAGACATATCTGTTTAATGAGAGTTACAAGTACGCCAATCATTCCCTGTACGTTTTTAGAGAGATATGTCTAAAATAAACGACGGACATCTGCGCTTCTCACGCTCCAAATGCTTAATCAGGTTTGATGTTAATTCTTTATGTGTCGACTAGACCTGAAGTAAAAGGAGATGAAAAAAGAACCAATACAATTTCAAGAGTATTTATATAAGTTAAACGCAAAGTTTTGTTTTCAAAGTTAAATGTACAAAAATATAAGAGAAACTCTGACAGGGAAGGCATCAGCTTAAACAGGCGACCGCAGAAAAAATGGAAACCAAAATTACACAACACAAGCCAGGACTTAACTAGGCGTGAAAATAAACATAACCCCTGATAGACCAAACATATCTTTTGTATTGAATGTAGTTTATTCCACCATCGAGTCTTATAAGAAATAACATGAATGTGAAGTTGTTAAGAACAAACAAATGTTATGTAGCCCCATACTTTGAAATAAACATTTCTGTAAAACTAATCAATTAAACGTTGTAAATAAAATCAGTTATTGAAACGACCGCATTAACCTCGAGCAGACTGTATAACACATATAACATCACTTGCAAAGTGCTATATAATGCCAGCATCTACAATATTCATGTTTTCCTAAGCTAATCGTGATTCTACGATAATGTCACTGGCAGAAAGAAATCAGGATATGTTATACTGTGACACCAAGATCTAGAAGAGTGTGTCCAAGACAACGATTATAAAGAACGTAAGCGTCAGATTATACTTAATTATGAATTATGCATTATCTTGGGTTATTTACGGCTGATAAATAGTACAAGCATCTGTATTCATTACATTGCTTGTTTATACTAATTTCACTCACATATGTTACCAGGAAAGGCGACACACATCTGTTATAACACAATATAATACATAAAACCGATGTTGCAAGTCTCGATTATTACTAGGTTCCAATCTCCCTAAACATCTCAAGTAGAAATTAAGATTTTTTCTCAAAGTTCTCAAATCTTATTAAGTATGAATTTGAGACTAGTAGTAAGTTCAAGCTATTTAAAGAAATCAGATACTGTTTATGGTTTGTGATGCTAATTTTGAGTAATTCTCACATTGCTTTCACCTCGTACATTTGAGCGTTATAGAGTAACCAGGGAACAGCTACTGTAAATTATTACACTGAACTCGACGTAGGTGCTTGGCAAACACATCTACATGTACATTGATTGTAAATCTGTTCTTATTTCGATTACGTAAGTTGCCAAAAGGTGAAAGATTTTTTTCCGTGGTCTATAGACGTACAGATAGGAACCTTTACTTAAGACACATCGGTAAATCACTGGATACGTGTGTATATATCTTCTAATTGTGCTTATACGGGGCTCATAAATTCCTCTAGGAGAGAAAGATATTTATTTGTATTGCTCATTGCGCGTGATTCAGCAACGCCTTAATTACCCCTATCTTGTTCTTAGTATGTCCTTGTTTATTTTGCACAAATTATAACTCAGTTTTACCCTCGGTATTGGCACGTATGTCTAGCTTTCTAACCCGCATCACATATTTTTATGGGAAACGGGCTGACGCGGTGACAACTGAGCGGTATTTATCCCTTCCTTAAACCACTTATTATATACTAATTATTGCCTCGTCTGCAGCTAAAAGCCGTAATCACGGCACTTTCTGGACCAGCAAATATCTAAATAACTGTAATTTACGTGTTTTATGACAAATTCTATCGTCGTAGGGTGAATCTGATCTTCTAGTGAGATTATATAACAAGACAATGGAAAGGAAGGAAGTCTCGCTCTGTAATATCATATTCAGCTTTATTATCTGTGAAATAGATTTGATTGTTAAAGCGAGTTATAGTAATTGTTGTAGTAATATGCACCATGATCGTCGATGGTATTGACACTGCTATATAGGAATACCAGAACTACTTTCTTGTTATGAAAGCTCATGTTGCTGGCTTAGAATGAGAAGATCGTAAGTACATAATCGCTGTTTTGAGAAAACAAGAACAAACTGTCCAAAATTTACCCTTCGCTAATGGTAAAACAAGCTGTTTCGACTTTAGTTTTGTCAACATGACAAGTTCCATGAAAATAGGTGCACAAGAAGCGCCCCGTGTTAGTGATTGTAAATTTGTATCAGTCTTATTATGGCGTAAGTACTTACGACCTTATCATTCTTAGACAGCGATTTGTCTTTGACGTTAACGAAATTGTTACCCAGGTGGCACACTTCACCTTTAGCACAGTACCTCTGAATCTCGGGACAGTTTTGTTATATGGCTCGGCTTGTTACTTTTTGCAGAATTCACTCTAATGCTACTCTACAAAGCCCGTATTCACAAAGATTCAAAATATTTTCTTCAAATGTTTAAAAAGTATTCAGATTATTTTTTATAATTAAATTATATTGTTTTCTATTATCATGTAGCTATTACACTATTTTATAAGAAACCATGGGATAAGCTCAAATGTGTGGAAATATGTGCAACACAAATTTTAACCAAAGTCGAATAGTCGAAATATTTAAATCACTAGGATTCTTTATGAATACCAGTCTAGAACTTCAACCATTATTGACCATGGGACCCAATTGTCAAAACTTCAAGCACATAATTTACTATGATTGCCCTCTATGATTGATACAATAAACGACATACAACTGCAAGAAGAGTGCGACCAAACCAAATACTGGTACTCGAGATAATTAAAAACATCACTTCTAACAGAATCTTTAACCACATCTTGACATAGACCAATCATTGTAGATACTAAAGTAATGAAAGTAAAATGCAAACAAGTTGATATATTGAAAATACCATGGACAACTAAGGTTGAACAGATGACGATGTAAAAGCTAGAACTGCCTTAAATATTTTAAGAAACATATGGACATCCAAACAACTGTCCGGAAAAAACAAAAAGAAAGATACATAGCACAAATGCGTAATCAGTCCTCTTATTTGAATTAGAACATGGAGAACAACCAAAGCTATGCTGACTAAACTTCAAAGATTGGCCAACTATCGCCGAAGAAGAATTTAAGTATAAAATTAACTGCCAAAGTATGTAATGAAGACCTTTGAAACATCACTAAACAAAAACCTAATAATATGAATAGGGCACATACTATGCAATCCAAATACAAACGTTACAAAAACCGGCCCTAAAACGGAACTCTCAATGTAGAAAAAAAATATGACTTCCATGTAACACCTATTGATGACATGTCGAGGCAGACATTATAGATAGAACGAACTGCAGGAAGCATACTCAGATTTCGTAAGTGGCATATTCTCCCCAGCGGAGCACAGGGCCTAAATAAGTTAGTTAAAACATTCGCGTACTATTTTATGCACGCATTATATTCTTACACATACGTATATATTTCATATTGTTTCATTTATTGAATAGTGGCCATTTTTGTTGTCGTTTGTTGCGTATGGTATTGGTTTGTCAAACTACATTGGTTGTTCTCGGAATTTGCCCTGATCAGTCAATGTCATCGATCGAAAAACTTTAGGTTATTTCCGCCGAACGTGGGGCGTGTTTAATAATATAATAGCCGAGATCATTGCCAATTGATCATGTGAGTGCTACGTTTTACATGTCAGTCATTGTTATTAAGTAAATCGCTGGCTGGACACGTTTAAGCGACGGGTGTCCTAACGATAATAATAATATTATACATTAGCCTAAACAAAAACATTGTTTAATTGCTTTGAACACGTGTCATGTTCATTTATTCTGGATATTTCTGCCGCAGACTTTCTGACCATTTGTATGAAAGAACTCAATGGATTTATGCGAGCCAATATGATTGATAGGAACATATTTAAAGGCGTCAGAGAACAAAGGAAAACATTAGCGAAGGAAGGAACTGACCGGTCCCCAAATGTCAATCAATGAGTTAATTGAGATGACCAGTAATTGGATTATAATTTAAATATTCATTATAGCATATGCTTGTGTTATAATCACTTAAATATGGCATGAGGAAATCAGACAGGGAAGGTAGCACTCAACCTAACCAGCCGAACACAGAAATCAGAACCACCACAACAGAACTACACTGAGAATTTACAGATTTACTCTAAAAGCTTCATCAAACCACCCGCTGACTAATGATAAGTTAATGCCCATTTTCATATTCTATTAAAAGTTCACAATGTTAAAGTTCACGAGACTGCCGTTACCGAGACCTTTTTTAAACAAATGTTTGGTTATTATAAAAAGGATCCTGCATGAGCGTTCATTGCATACGAGATTTAATTAACGAGTTGACAAATAATATGGCACGCGGCATCGTCGAGTCACATATTCTTTTTGTCTTAATTATCACAAATGTAAGATTATATTTATCATATAATGCTAGTCTATCGTATGAAATACAAAAATGTAATGGACGTTGTCTGATATAGTGTAGAAACAAAGACGGTAACGTGTTAATACGTGAAGAGAACACACATCAATGTCATATCTTACAGGGTAAAACAAAAGAATGTCATGTAATTTCAAGAAACCGGTGTAACATTTTAAGATACATGTACTATACAAAAGTCGATTGGAATATTATGCAATCTTACTAAAACACCATTAAGAAAATGAGATCAATACCACATTGTAAGACGAACGTATCCAGGTCCATTTTTACCGTTTGCTCAATATTGAGGCTACTTCAATAATGAGATCAGCTATAAGATTTTAAATGATGGTATTAAATGCCGTTTCACTGTAATATTCTCTTAATATTGATGAAAAGCTTAGAAATGTAATTGTCATTCTTTATATTACTTGTGGCATTTTTTTGGATTATCCCGTACGTAACCCTAAGTAAGTCTAGTTTCTGAGGTTCTTTGGGATGCACTACTTTACTGTTCCGTTATATATTAGTAAACAACAGTGTTGTGAAGACGATTAATATAACTGTCGGGTGTTGACGTAATTAAATTACATGTATTTTACCTTCGGATGTCCTTAAGGACGATTAAAAAGATTGTTTGCTGATAAACAACTGAAGCATTTGTCCTTATTAAACAATTCACAAAAAGTACCAAAATGTTGGTGTTATACGTGAATCGTTGTTACGCCGAGAACAATGTGAACGCTTTGAAAACGGACATTATGAATAGAACAATGAGTGCCGCTGATTGAATTTAAGAAAGCGTAGACAATTATGAAAAAAATACTTGACAAACAAAATAACGTGAATTTGTAGAGTCCTCTTGTTAACGGAGCTGCCCCAAGTCATATCTTTTTACAAAAGTAACCATTGGTGTTGACATAAATTAACATACATGTACTTGTATCAACCGTTTGGTGCGTTCTATAAGATCTTCATATTTTGTACTTTCATATTCTATTACATATTTTTCTGTACATATTTCTTAGAAATCAACAATGAACTGCAGCGGCAGTCATCTTTAATGAACTCAAAGTTCATTACATGTATAATGCATTGCAAGAAGCTAGTCTTTATTGCAGATGCTTTGTATACGTAACTTATTTGTTAAATAACGTCGGCTATTAAACGTTTATAGTATTGTCTGCTGTAAGCGTTTATATTATTGTTTTAAGCAATACATAATATTATGTTTTGTTATTGTATTGACTGCTCGAGGAACTGTTATGCTGCAACACATTAAGTTCATTTAAACTTAACGTGCGTGTAATTGTTTCTTTCCGTGTAAGGCTTTGATAAAGTCGAAGTGGTTGATAAAATACCCTAAACAGGACGTTACTACACAATACGTTAGTTTGTTTAGTCATCTTTAATACTTTCATTTTCGGTAGCCTTTAAATTTATCGCTTCTTTTACTTTGGAAAGGTTTGTACTTTACCAATGTGTCGCTTTTATCATTAAATAATATGGGACACAATGTCACGGTCATGTGTATGTCGAGTAATTTGGGAAAAAAATAATGGTAGTTATCCTCTGGATATACTATTAGCTTCCAACAAAGACAATTTCAGTTAGTTTTGGTCTACTGTGATGTAATACTGAGCTCAATAAGCTCACTGTACCTGTCAATATAAGACAAACGCACATCGACAAATATACACTACACAAGCTGATGTAATACCGTTAGTCAATCTAACAACATGACTAACAGATCGATATGTTACATCAATGTTATTTCCGGAAGTTGTTATGGGACAGCAAATATATCAATTAGGAACCGAAAGTGGTCGTGTGGGCAACGTTCTTCTGTAATATACTGCTTACAGGACATAGTTAATATCAATATTAAACTGGTATCCCATACGTATTTCTAACACTTTGCGTGTGTGTCAAATGACTTGTAATGATGACAAAACAGGTCATATGCATTCTACAGAAAATATATTTAAATATGTGTATCATTTTTTTTTTACCAACCATAGTTCGAGAATTGATAACTTGTCATAGATTTAGTAGACATACCGATCGTTATCATCACTGAACACAAATAGGAAATATTTTTTTTGTGTTACAAGGGACTATATATGTTATATCCTATAGTACAAACGGTATGTGTTGCGTATGAGATGTTAAATATGCTGAATATAAAATCCTTTAGCATGTCTTAGCAATAATAGAACGGATTAAAGTAAAGCATGTACCAGATTGTATTACATTTAAAGGATGAAAACAAGATGATTAGCAAGACATTCTGATGGTTCCACTGAACACCACAGAAGCCATTAAGAACATCGTGAGTGACTCTCCAATACGAACGCATGAACCGTTAATGACAATAGAACGTCGCGTTCCCTGCATTACTAATCTATTTGCACAATAGAAACGACGAGTTAAATTTCAAATTCTCCTCTCGGGTCTTGTTTGTCGAAGATAAGTTATATTATCGCACGAAGAACCGATACATTTTGCAAATCAATAGACGTTGAAGTAAGAATTTTCAGTACATGGTAAACAAGCGCTTATTGGCTAAGATTAATGCTGAGATTGTTAGGACACATCAGGATCCTTTAAGCGCTTATTAAAATGTTAACAGAATTATGTATAGATCTTCTAAAACTAAAATCAACAAAGCTATTCTCATGACAAACTTGCCAATACTTAATATGAACGAAAAAACACACTGCGGTATAACGTACACCGGATATTGCTAGCAAGATGAGTAATATTATCAATTTTCGCGACATTCTAGTGTTGAGAAGGGTAAGTTCAGAGATGATTGTTAGTTTTGCTGAGTGTTTTAATGTACATTTTATACAAAACTATCTTCTCCATAAATTTTCCTAGCCTGTGCAACCGGTATATTGCCAGGAATTTCTTTAAAGGGTGATTAAAAGACCAAACTCGTATCGTTACTCACGCAGAAAGTAAGCTCGATCTGTCGAAATAAGATGTTTTTGTTTATATATTTCGTTAAAATACTCAACTTGAATCTCGCGAATTGTCATTTTTGTTACAAAGATTATATTGCAAATGTAGTATCCGAAACTAATCGAAAATGACGGTGCATTGCGAGAATAAATGCAGGTGTTAGTGTACAGAGTATTGCTATATAGTTGCTCTCTGGTGTACGGAGTATTGCTGTTTGGTGTACAGAGTATTGCTTTTACTTGCAGTGACTATTTGTCGCTCAAATCGAATAAATACAAGGTATAAGCAGCGTTATTTTATAAAAAAATAACTTATATTATATATATATGTACCTATTAGATTGGATTGTATGGACTGCATGAAGCAATTAATGTAACAAGCTAATCCTAGCTCCAAGTCCTCCCTGAATTTTAACGGAAACTTCTATTAGTAACCGTGTATTTCACATACAGTAAAGAGTCGTAGCTGAGCAATTGCAACAATGTACAATACTTTGAATTAGCAACGTTGAACGTAAATCATAGCAAAGGAACCTCATTACAGTATCTGAAATAGTTGAGAGATTATAAAATAAACCTTGGTGTGTACATTTTGTATATATGGATATGAATGCGCTTATTTGCCATTTGACCATAAGTATGACTCTCAAAGAATTGCATATATCCAAGCTAAATATCACATTTGTACTACTCACAAGAACACTTTATGCATAAAATTCAGCATTCTATATTGTTAATCGCATTCATCTGACTGACGGTTGAAATATTTTAACATAATCATTTAAGAATATTCTTATTGTATCGTATAACCATAAAACATGACCATATTTGTGAGCAGACGTAATAATGCGATAAACTGTCCATTTACATACTATACTTTCTCATTTTATTATGCCATACTCTCCGTATATTAACGTTGAGCTTATGTGCAATACTCCGTACACTAAACAGCAATACTCCGTACACGCACACGTATCTGTTTTGGGGTGTATCTTAGTTGTTTTTCAAACAATATTTATGAAATTTGGTCACAGCATTTTGGAGTTCAATATAAACAAAATGGCCAGTTCAAAAAATCTACAATTAGGTATTACAGCCGTTCCAGAAGCTTGTAAAGTCCTGCTGTCAATATTTGCGAGTCAGTAACGGCATAATGCTGGTTCATTTTAACCTTTCTGTGAATATCTGATATACGATAGTGTGCTATAAAGTTACCAAAATGCCCGAAGAAGTTAAAACTCAATTAGGATGTGCATAAGAAGTCAGTAATTTGGAAAATTTCGTCTCTAAACTCACCCTGGTCTCCATTTCATGTCCTTAAAATTGATAATATTACTCACTTTACAAGCAATATCCGGTGTACGTTATACCGCAGTGAAACAAGAGCTATTAGATCTGTTATCAATTAAGCCCCCCTCCCATGTTATACGGATTGGTGGCCGATAACATTTCGGGAATCTTTCAGCATCATTTAAACGATGTATGTTTTAAATTGACAAGGAACCCATATACGTACATTCGAGCCAATAGAAAATTTATAACCTGCATTACCAAATGCTTATATTCAATATTATGTACGGCTACAATTGATAAGAATTTTGTGATGAAACTTTAAGAACCTTTTTGTAAATGTAACAACCGACAACGACCATAGATTGTACAACTAGGTATTGTGTATCAAATTTTAAAACGCTTACGCTCTCATTAGATCTACAGGGACACAAACTTTATGGTGCTTCGTCAAAGGTCAAACTGCAGCGTCAGAAGTTCTGTGTCGTCTTTACAATCCTTGTGCAAATGTTAAAAGCTAGATCCTGTCAATATGGTATGAATATTCTAAACGATTGTTTTGGTTAAACATCAGGAATGAAATTTCTTAAAATTAACACAACATATTTTTTTAAAAAGTAGATCAGTTACATGTATAATGATAGAATGGATTAATGCTATTACGAGGGGTGTTCGAAAAGTAATGCAAATTGGTCTTCAGAATGATGTGAAAGTGGGATAACATCGAGCATGTGCGATCAGCTAACTGCCCTACTACCAATATTGCAGCTTTGAGACCAATATCAAAGTTTCTAACAACGTTTTGTTTGCTTATTGTTGTTGTCGATTGATCATTTTTGTTGTTGTATTTTAGCTACTGTTGATCTGCTTTGAAACATGTTGAATCAATAAAACATTCCTAAAAGACATCCTACGATGTCTTTAATCTTAAAAAGTTTATCAGTGTATCAGTTTGTCACTTTATCTAAGTTAAGTACTTTGATATAAGGCATATTTTCAGTTGGTTTTCCCACACGTTTTTCGAACGCTTTTTTAGCTTAGTGTACATTAGTAGGTACATTTTAAACCTACATTATGACACAACCAATGAATCGAAGTCAACCAAATTTTATCCAACTATAAACGATAGTTACATAGTTAAACATGCCAAATTTATCGCCTAAAAATCCCGAAACTACAAAAATATGCATACATTTGCATTACTTTTCGAACACCCCTCGTATTGCAGAATGATGCACTAATTTAAATCTCTCGTAACGTACCGATGATAAAATAATTTTAAATACCAACACAAGTTTTGTTGTCAGTTTGTTCCAGGAAATGTCTCAATCTTTAGTCATTTTAAAAATCTCACCGGTGGCAATTTCTTGTAACAAGAATCCAGACATATCGCAGCAGTCGCGGTCAATATTCTAGTCAATTCGAAATATTTAAGTTGATCAGTTGTGGATTTATAATCATTGTTTCTTGGGAAAGCCAATCTTGTCTGCCTCATATAAATGACCTGATGAGATGATTAAATTTAACAATTGAAGTGAAGAACAGTTGAAATTAGGCCCATGAAAAACTTCTCTAGATCGGATGGTTTAGGATTTAAAGTTTATGGTTAAATGGGGTTCCATGAGTACAACGTACCAATGAACCAAGTTGAACGTGCTTTGTTCTGTACTTTTGTCGTTTGCATTCATGTGTTCTGTTGGGAATATTATGTTATGTTATGCCTGCAGAGAAGTGTTTCAACTTGTTTTAACTGTGTTTCACATTTCAACCTGAATACTAAAAACTGTGCTCGGTCTGATGTTAAGCTTTAAACAATTTTCGTCGTTTTCAAAAGGGTCACATTTATTCAGATCTAGAAATGTGTATATTGTTCCTTTTTTCCCACTGCGTTCACGGTTGTGTCTATTGTGTGATGTCTTCCCTGTCGGATTGTTTATAATATGTTTGGTTGTTGTTGCTCTCTAGGAATTGAAAACATGTCACTATAATGATATCACAAAGATGAGTTTGTGAGAACAGCATGACATGTCTTGACACTCTGACTGATCAATTCCCAATATCACACAGTTCCCAAATAACAGTTTGCATAGTTTATATCTGTTTAAAATATTCAATCACTTCTCATTTAGACAATGCACTTGCAAAATCAGTTGATTTATATCTGAACTTTGTTTCTTGTCAAATCACGTGTCATTTAAATATGAGCATCACGTTACTACCTTATTGTGACGAGATTTCACGCTAGACTAGCACATGTTTCATGTCAATCACATGTCACCAATCTATAGGCATCACGTAAATCCCTGATTATGATATTGTTTCCCGCGATACTAATGTGTGGTGAGACAAATCAAATGGAATCAATGACAAAGAGTTATCGCTAGCTATAATTCTTCCAAACTTACTCTCCTTTAACTGACAAATAAATTGCTATATTTATATTAACCTTTACTCACATCTTAACTGCCAATATAAACTAAACACTTTCAAAATGTTTATTGTAATAAAATCATTTAAAGAAAGTAAAGTTAGTCCGTATTTCATTCTTCGTCTAAACCAAACACGGTTGTACTCGACCTTGAGTCTACATTTCTAAAATTCGTAGAAGCAATTAAAACTGTAAAGTTATTATTGCTTTATTAGAGAAAGTAGACATTGGAAGTGTGCAAACATCAAACAGTCGTTAATTTATTTCCCAGTATTTGTATTAAGCCTACAGGTAAACTATTCCAGAAAATAATTACGTTTTAGCAATGCACTAACATTGCTGATATTCTCAATCTCAGTTTTAGTACATCAGTTTTCTTTAACTTGTTCATTTTATGTTACAATTTAGACTACATGAAGACATTACTTGGTTGTTAACATTGTGAATAAAGTCGTGAAATAACCGTCATTCCGGAACGTTAACAATACGCTAATTTTATGTCTGGCATTGCTGTGCAACACAAAATGAACATAAAATACGCCTTGGAGTGTTCGCTTTAATAGATGTTTCTAGGGAAAAGTTGCAACATTAAAAACACAACTGAACACAGCAATCGGATATTTTCTGCATTGTTCGCCTTAAGCATGCAATGTCCTCCAGGCATGTTACTCGGTCTTATTATCAAAAGATGTATCTATTGCAAATGATGTCGGAATATGAAATATGTGGTACCAGTCTACTTTCTACTGCGATACACCATTTTAATTATGTCATCGGAAGCGATTGGATTTGTTACGTACATTGTCGAAATAATGTTGGATTGGAACCTATAATGTACGACACGATTGATAACGAAGTACCAAAGACCACTCGGTCATCGCAAGACCCCCTCCAACATAAACAACAACGAAATTTAGGCAAATACGCATTATCGATGTAAACGTCTAAATCACAGCTCTTTGATATCAGGTTGATATGATAATTATAACACAATGTATATTTACAAAGAGTTTTTACGACTGCCACGAGGCACACACAGTTCCGATCTGAAATTGATAATTTGCACCTATAGTGGGACTTATTCTGAAAGTTGTAACACAATCGCGACCATTTAACAGTAAACAAGAAGTATGGTAATCCCGGAACAAGCTTTGTCTCGTGATTTACACACTAAACCTAATACTAAGGTATAGACGAATTTATTACAGGCACTAATGGTGTATCTTTTAAACAAAAACATTTGGGGTTTTATCAGAATGGTTTGAATAATTTTATATTGAAATTAACGGATCCCGTCTGGTTTTAGATCGTTCAAATACCAGTCCATGAGTGCTCACATGCGTATTCTATTTATACAATGGTGTTCTAACGTCACAAAAGACGACATGAACTAAAAATAAACTTTGGCCAAACTTTTCCTGACATAGTGTCTTCTTCATCAAGGGGTGATAAGATAATTGAAATATCAATTATGGATGAATCGTACTGTGTCTGGCTCCCGCGTGGATGGTTTTCCTAAATTGGTCAATGACCTCCGGCTTCAAGGGGATATACAGTACGTTGTGTGAAATGAGCAATCCATGTGAACTACCCATATTTGTTTCAAATTGACAGATTAATCGGTCATGGAACCTCGGTCCTCTCGTCTCGGTTGTCATAAACCTGACCAACTCAACCACTGTGCATTCTTGTATTGTAGAATACAGTCGGTTTCAAAATTTCAGTAAAACAAGTAGGGTATCAAATTCTATGAAACAATTGATAACAACTGATCAATGGCATAAACGTAGAGTTAAAACCTGTCAGAAAATACCGGGACATGTCACGAGATTACAAGATGGGTGAAAAAAATGATATCAAACGACGAAAAAACAAATTTGAATTCGGATTTTCGCATGATGAAACAAACCGTGGAATTAATTGGTTCAATCGGAAAATTTAAATGAAATCGGTATGATTAAGATCGATAAAAATGGTGTCCTGATTCTGTGCGCCTGCTTGAATGTGATTCGTATGCGAACCGAGAGTTAATTTTCCGAGAAACAATGGAATTTGTGTTCGTTTTGTTCTAAATACAGAAGTTGTAACTTAGCAAGCTCATATTAAACCGTCATTCGTCACGTACTAATATTTCACATCCATTACTTTTAAACAAAAGAGGTGGTGTAGTAATCAAGCATAAAAGTGTAATACATGTATATATTTCAATGTATATTTTATTCATGTTACTATGATGTTAGGAAAATAAGAGAGTGGCGTTTCCGCAGTTTTAGGCATAGTGTTTAGGGCCATACGAGGACAGTAACTGTGTCAAGTCACAGCAATGCATCGTTTGGTCACTAGTAATCACCATTTTGGTATATCTTTATGGAGGTAGCTTGTCCAGCTTTTTACCGCGGGGACTTAGGCATTTGGTGTTGTTTATTTGTTCTGGGCTTGACTGGTTGAGTGCTGCCTTCCCTGTCCGATTTGGTCATAACTTTTAATTGCATGCTAGATATGTGTACACAAAATACAATCTTATTCTGCACAGGTAAAACGAGGTACACGTTAAGCAACTCGACCTCTGTGTCACTGCGTTATTTTCCTAATAACTGGACTGTACACAT
Source organism: Spisula subtruncata (assembly GCA_963678985.1). Classification (NCBI taxonomy): domain Eukaryota; kingdom Metazoa; phylum Mollusca; class Bivalvia; order Venerida; family Mactridae; genus Spisula; species Spisula subtruncata. The sequence continues at coordinate 30,134,490 of OY787663.1, read as the reverse complement.
CCGTCGACTATGTGGTTGGTTGACTTCATTCCAACCACTTCCCATGCCTCTATAAGTTCCTATATACTACTCTCTCTTCTTTTGTATGTATCTATTTTTCTGCACGTTGGTTGGTCTATATTGACAATGCTACACAATAGATAGTGAGAATTATTATTAAGAAAACTATAATTTTACTACAAAACGATTTAATGGAATTTCGTTCCGGTTTGTGAAAGCGCTTGTAGACAAGTTTTGTGAATACCAGACCCGGGTGTTTAAGATTTGCATATAGGAAATCACATAAACCCAAAAACAAAAATATTTCGCATCTATATAAGTTGTTCTCATGGGTCAGTTTACATGGCATTATTGCGTATACGCCTGATTTCCTATGGGACCACAATGATACTCCGTGTTTATATTCTAACCATTATAATTTGTTCCCATAGTAACAAGGGAGTCATTAAATATCCGATTAGAGCCAAATATGAAAGCGATTTATAGAAAAGAGTGTCCATGAATTACACCTTCAGTCGATATGCCCATTGACAAATTCGATATCGGACTTCTGATGTATTCCTGAAGTACAATAAACGCACCATTCACTTCATTAAATTAGGAAGATGGGTTAGTCGCAGTCGGTTTAGTTTTATCTTGTAGAGGAAGGTAATTATTCAAGAGATTCAGCGTCCACATAAGCAGGGAAATCAGTCATTCATTTGAATATAAACTACGTCCAATATTCCCATATAAAGTTCCATATATACCAGTATCATGATCTCATATGAACTGTTTTGGGACAAGTTATTTAAGCTAAATTGAATACCGTGGTGAAAGAGACACTTCAAAAACCACACAGAAAAAAACGTTGGCAGCACTCAGCCACAAAACCACCAAGCCGACCAGCTCCTCACACAAGATACAGACACAGAACACCACCGTCACAATTTCAATATCTTACTCCATGGTTTTATCCAATGCGCCAACGACCTAGCGCGAGTAAATATGTAAATTAAATAGGCTTTATGTTGAACATTGCCAACAATCGTGGAGTTTGTATAGTCGGCTTAGTACGTCCCAGTTTAATCCTGTCCTAACAACGCTTAAATCTGACGTTACTCCAATATCATCTAATAAAGATTGCACAATTCTAATTTTCTCTGGCAATGGTTGGTTCAAGGGAAATGTAAGTCGGTTATTGTCAAAATTTCGTTACCAATAACTGAATGAAATTATACAGAATGTACCAAAGCAGTGTTTGAGAGACTAAATTGTCACTGCAGTAAACAATATTCATGTGTAACACTTTTTCAGTACGGAAACGATTACACGACCATTTTGGCTTTGAAACCCATCAATATGCTGACACCCATTAAAGAGTACAGTTTGAGTTGCCGATCATACAAATATAGAGCAAGGTTATTATTGCAATTGATGTCACATCGTCTCCAAATATATTACTGAGACCATCTTTATCTAAACAGGAATGTTCAGATAATATAGTAGCTAAATGGCGAATATAAATATAAAATAGGACTTTTGCGTAATGCCAAAATAATTTGAGCAGAGAACGACACTTCTCTCAATGTATCATGTGCAATTTTTAGCAGAGAACGACTATTATCTCAATGTACCTTATGCTATCTTGTCCCGAGTTATTTTTAGAAACACTTCCGATTATGCTTTTTTGTATCCTTATATAAGAAACAAAACTTACAATAAGCAAGTTGATAAACATTTTTAACACTTGGTTTGAAATCAAATTCGTCAGCTCAACGCAAGAAAATTAAATTATTTCTATGTATTCAGCAAAAATGACCATTGCAAAATATGCGTGTTTTCAAGGTTTTCCTCTTAGCATAATCGCCTATACACGGAGTGTTCTAAAAGCATATGATCGTTTGCAATTATAAGATTTGTCTGATGATCGAACATGGTAAAGCATCGATTATGTGTTGGTGAAATCATTAAAATATCAAGTTTTCACCATCGTGATATCGTGTATTCGCGGTCAAGATTGATGGTAAGACTCAGTCTGTCCAGATGAATTACCGTTATCTTGTATTTAAAACAAATGGAACTTTTGGAAGTGTTCAGCCAATGGTCGTTGTTAGATAGAAAAATAATTAGAGAAAGTATGATCTTCTGACATAAGCCTATGTTGCTAATTGCGTTTGCCCTTTTAATGAATTCGTGACCCGTGTATACTTCTGAAATCACTTTGGTAATCGTCTGTCTGACATTGCAGCTGTAGCTATTGCTCTTGGCAAGCGTCTGTCGAAACTGACGGTTAGCATTTACGATAAGCTTCTGTCTACCTTGACCACTTCATTTCCTGTGTGTCTGTTTTATATGACACAACTGTCGTAAACAGCTTTACATGACCATGTGTGTGCTGTTTACAAGACTTAAGCGTAATGTCCCGTGTGAAAAAGCCGACTTACCCGCATGACTTGCGTGTAGTGTTTTGGTACATGTATAGAAGCGATTGATGTCAGCAGAAATAATCTCAAACCACGGTTGGAGTCAAAATAGATGTAGTGTATTTATTGGGCTGTAGAACGTGGACTCCGCTAGGAGGATTTGTTGTCGGCAAATATACCTGAGTGAGTGAAAAGTCGGCAATTTGATCTGCCAAAACAGAAAAGTTGAATGATGTGTTTTTTGTGTAATATACCACGCATATAATTCTTCCGTGGTGACTGAAGATTAATATTTTGTGGTTAATAATTCCAAATCAACCATGATTAGGTTATCATAAATGTACATGGGACATTTTGAATGAATTATCAACACCTAATTAAACTAAGTTATGCTGAAAAATAGGTCATAACTACAGTGCGCCAAGGATATTTTCAAAAGCGGGAAAATGTTGAATGGGTCATGGAGGTCGATTACTCAATGAACACGACTAATCGGTCTTATTTTAGTACAGAATTTACCGATTTTACTACAGTAGGCCGGTCAATGTTTTTAAACATCACAATATCCTGGGCACACTAAACTATAGTGTACTGTTCTACGAGGGGTGTTCGAAAAGTAATGCAAATTGCCCTCTAACGTTTTATTGACTGAATCGATTTCAATGAAACTCACCGACAATCTTTATCAAAATCTCCGCTTCAAGATGTACACAAATTGCATCATTTAATTCACGAGTGAAATCATATTTCAGCGTCTGCAATAGGTACTACTTTCATGCACTGAAATACGATTGACCACATAGGCTTCCTGGAAACGTAACTTCGCTATACAGAATGCGATCTAAGACCAAGAACTAAAAAATAGTCGCATGGGACTAGATCTATTGAATATACTTGTTTATCAGGCCTATTTATCTGATTTTCTTTCAAAAACTACTCTTCAGTAGATGCCTGGAGCAAAGCGGTATTTTCATGTGAAAGGGACATAATGCTCAGTTTCAGTAACAAATCGACGCTACATGAAATGTTTCTAAAGTTTTTCCTGCAGAAACTATCTGTAGAAGCTATTAGCTACCAATTTACGCATTGATTTTGGCATTTGAACAGTAGGGCCTTGGTCGGTGGACAAAATTGAAATGCATCACCTTCGTCACTGACTGCGTGTAATTTTTAAATATAAGCTTCTTAGAATTATAGGAATCAAATACATAATATTTCTGGTTAAGACTTCGTAAAAGATAGTGAGTCTGTTTTTTGCCATCTGTTACGATTCGTTAAAACGTAGTTTGTACGTATTAGGGATATACATAAAATATGTGTTGGCGTTTAAAATAAGATGATATTTTAGACACCATGCAGTGAGCATTGTACCCATGGGGTACAAATGTTGATAACTTCTCAAATTTTCTTCAAAATGATGTGAAAGTGGGATAATATCGAGCATGTGCGATCAGCTAACTGCTCTACTACTGATATTGCAGCTTTGATACCAATAGCTAACCCTTATCAACATTTTGTTTGCTTGTTGTTGTTCATTTTGGTTGTTGTCTTTCAGCAGATATTGGTCTGCTTTGAAAGATGTTGAATAAATAAAACATTGCTAAAAGACATCCTACGATGTCTGTTAATCTTAAAAAGATTCTCATGTATCAGTTTGTCACTTTATCTAAGTTAAGTACATCCTTTGATATAAGGCATGATTTCAGTCAGTTATGCCATACGTTTTTCCAACGCTTTTTAGCTTAGTGTGCATTAGTAGGTACATTTTAAACTTACATTATGACACAACCGATCAATCGAAGTCAACTAAATTTTATCCAGTTACAAAAGATAGTTACATAGATAAACATGCCAAATTTGACGCCTTAAAATGCCGAAACTACAAAGATATGCATACATTTGCATTACTTTTCGAACACCCCTCGTATTATATAAATACATAGAGCCTTCCTCCAGGAAAACCCTGACATTATTTCATTACAATATGAAACATGGTTTTAAAAAAGCTCTAGTGACCAAATATAGAACCCTACTCTCATTGAGAAAATCAAGAAGTAAGTTGTTCAAAATAGTTATAAAGTTATAAGTTTTAAACTTGATGCTATTTTGAACAGTTTATGACGAGAATCGATCACAGGATGTTATTATGAAAAAGCTATTACAGTAACGTCAAATAATGTTATAATGACGTATGGACTATACAAAAGTAACTGTAACTTCCTCAAAACGCAAGATATTTTCAAAATTATTTTGCATTTTGCTTCATTGGCATTATTCTTTACAACTATGACTTATCTCAAAATTACAGTCGAACTTCGATGACTCGAACTAACTTTGGACCGAGAAAATAGTTCGAGCCATCTACCGGTTCGAGGCATCGAGGGTACGAGTATATATGCACTGTATATGTATAAGTTCGAACGCTTCTCAGTACGTGTACCTGTCAATCGTGTGTAATTGTCGTAGTTTGAGTGTTTGTTTTTCGCATTTCATATTTAATGTATCTTTAATGCATTTGTGTCAAATTGTGAAATAATATGCATAATCATAATGAAACATGATACTGTTTGACAAAATTGACTTACAATCGTCGGCTATAGCGCTTCAAATATTCACATTAGTAAACAAGGTTCCCTGTTCTTTTAATCGCTCCGTACGGTAACCTGTTTAATCAATGTTTTAATTATAAACTAGCGATTCATATGTCAAGTTTGTCAATAAATCAATAAAATGATAGTGAAAACAGAAACATATGTTTGAGTTATTATCTTATTGCAATATAAATCGAGTTAAGTTTGTTTGAAAGACAGCAAATAAATCGGTTATAATTTCCTTCATTAAGTAATTAACGGACATAAAAGTGTTTAGTTTTTTCGTAAACATGTTATACAATACAGTCGTAAACAGTACGATAATTGTCATCCCGCGGACAAACAATGAATTTAATCAATCAATGAAAGGCGCGCAAAATTCGCATTGTTCGATTCGTCTACTGGTAAATCATAGCAAGGTACCAGCAAGTCAATTCGAGTGTTCGACCCTCGTACTGTTCGAGTTATCTATGTTTTTTCTATATGAATAAAGAAGTGATTTTGACGGGACCGGAGAATGAGTTCGAGGCATCTGGGGTGTTCGAGGCAAGTACTGTTCGAGGCATCGAAGTTCGATTTTTTTCTTGTCAAAATATCAGGTTTTCCTGGAGATTGGCTCATATACTTTTTGCTGTGCCTCCGTAGATGCATTTGGTCGTGATCATCGACTTCTGTTAAAAGGACTTTCTTCTCCCGATAAGGGATACGATATTAAGAAAGAATACTTACTTGAAATGTAAGTACAAAAAAATTTAGTATATCAGACGGGTTCAATCCAGGGCTCAGGTTAGGTAATTCTATGACCAGCCAACTTATCACACCATGCAATGTTCTGATGTATTAAAGAATGAACTAAATCATTAAATAGTGGGGTACGATACCTAACCAAGCATTGTCCATATTTGTCATACAGCTTTTTGTTGATATAAGGCGGGAATACTAGTGCCTTCATCCGGATTTGAACTCGGTCGCGAGAAAAGACGACAATAACGCTAAGCACGTTTGAGCACGGATGCATGTCGACAGTTTGTTGTAATTGGAACAATTTCACAGCTAAGTTAAAAATTATTATTCACATTACGGGAAACAAAACTTTCTCGTGTATAAATACTGTACACAACAGGACTATGAGGTTTTTCCTTTGTGTCGGAAAGTGCACACCTTATACAGCCGTGTCGAGTGATATGGGTTGGATCCCACCGTATATCTGTCAGTGGAAAACCATTGCAGCATTTTGGACTCGTTTGTTAACTTCTGACTCCACGAGATTAAATAAGCGTAAAGCACTCTGGGAAAACCATCAATCAGTTAAGTGTAAAAATTGGTAGTGTATTGTTAAAAAGCAATTCTGTGATATAGACCTGAACCAGTTTTGTGATATTTCTGTGCCAATACCAAAGTCTTCTTTTGTATAACAAGTTTCTTACAATCTTTTTCGCAAATATGTTAATGACTGGTTTTCTAGTATAAACAGTGTTAATGGTGTGTCTGACAGAGGTCTAATCAAACTAAGAACATACTGTACCTTCAAGCAATCTTATGAAGTTGAGAGTTATTGTACAATTTAATGGCCTTTAAGACACAGATCAGCCTTTTGTAAATTTAGATGCGGAGTTGTTCCAATACGCATTTAGACAGGGCGTTACGAAAGTTTACCTTTGTTGGAACGAGTCTGTCAAAATTGTCAGGTTTTAGAAGATGAAGCTCATGTTCTTTTGAATTTTGATTTCTACACAGATTTGAGAAATATCCTGTTTGAACAAGTTCTAGCTGTTCGTCCAGATTTTTATTCATTAAATGATATTGATAAATTAAGGCTTCTTTTTACAGAGAAAAACGTTTTAAGAATTTGTGCCAAAACATGTTTCATGATATTGAAAAGACGCCTTTTTTCTGTGTTAATAATGTATTTGTATTTTCTTATTTATTCTTGCTAGTTTTACTGACATTTACGAGAATGTTGTTAATCAGTTCATCTAAGGTCTGACCGGGGTGATAAACGATTTATTAACATTGTTTTTTAATCAGCGCATTAGTGCCTATTTACAAATTTCAGGGTTCTTAATAACAAATTATTAAGCATTATTTTAATACAACGTGTTAACGACAATCTCTTAGTTATACCTTTGTATACATCACCTATTAGTTGTGACTTGCAATATTTCATTTTATTTCAGTTATTAGTTTATAATGATATGATGAATTTATTATATTCAGATTGTTTTAGAAGTTTTCACTGAGTGTCTCTTGTAAATCAATTTTGAATGGTTCTGTTCTAATTTGTTTTTTGTTTTGTTATATGATGTCTGGTATAAGTATGTACATAGATGAGACGGAAATAAATAAGTATCTAGTATCCAATGCAACCGTTTTTGTTTTCCATTAAATGTTAATTGTATGATGGCCATCAGCAATTTTCTCACGATTGGTCTGTACACAGAAGACAAAATTCGCTTACATTTTAATTGTTCATTTTGGTAATTTCTAGAAAGATTTTGAGTTCATTTAATACTTTTACATTTTAACAGATCTGTCTGACCATCGGTATAGTCAATGGCATCATTTTATACATGTAAGACTTATCCAACGTGGCTGAAGTTTTTAATTCATTGACAGGCACATTTTATCTGGGATTTGTAATGTTGTAGGCCAAAGTTTTAATTTGGCTAAACTTGTTATAAATACAAATGAAAACGGAAATATTATTTAACCAAAGCATGCTCGTTGCTGAATTGAATTGAATCGCTCAAATGGTAATCCACAAAATATTCAATACTCCACCTGCTGTCATAGGGTAATAATTTGTGAAATAACAAATTAAATATAATCGCTAACAATATGTTACTGGGTAATATTCGGAATATTTGTCTGAACTCCAAATATTAAAGACAAACACTACGGGAGGTTATTTAACGTTGTTTTTTTTCTTGTTTCGTTCCACATTAATTGCTGATTAATGTATCGCGAAAACAAGTATTTCTTTACTTCTAAGATACTAAATCATTAGCAATCGAAACGCAGACATCTATGATGATAAAAAACTTTAATATGTGGAGAAATAACACAATGATTTAGTGTGAAATAGTAGAACATTAAGCAAAAGGTTCATATATTTGACAGACTCGTTACCGCGCTGGTATTATGTGCGCCTAATATTGCTTTAACTCATAAAATAAAACAAGAACAGACTTCATTGAATAACGCAGTAATCGGATAAATTCTGTTACTATCGACATATTTTAGATACGATGTCTCTAATCGTAAGCTTTATGTTATTGCTGTTTCCCGTTATGTAAATATTGAACCATTTTTTGTTTCATCCTTGTATATATTGCCAATTTATACAAAGTCAGTTATTTTGTAAATGTGTTATTTAGAAAACGAAATGAAAGTCAGTACAGGTCATGACTACAGCGCGATAATACTATTTCGTCAATAGTATTCATTTATATGCAAATACAATTTTACTAGAGCTACAAATTGAATGATACAATGAATAATTTCGAACCGGATTCCAGTTTATATTTTGTTTCTACGGTTTAAAAACTCGTTATTTGACTTTCAATTGAAATATTTCAGTTAAGTAGAGATTCGATGCCTCGAGCAGCTTTGTTTAAATAATGACTTGTCGTTAGCTTCATTCTCAAGCTACTATGCGGTTCTGAAAAGACAACGCTATTTTCCATGCCCCAAAAGCTGATTCGACGGAAGCACACATACATTGTCAGTATTCAGTCAGGGAAAGATAATTCAGAAAAATATCAATATCGAATATAAGCTTGTAGCTTATGTTGATGATGTTAACCACAATCGACGTTAAATAAAGTTTATTTTATCTTATCTTAACACTCTTAAAAGTAAGCTTGCAGGTCATATGTGAGATACATTCATGTAATTTGGTCAACAATTAGCAGTTTCCATCTAAATACATTACTTGAACAGACATAATCAAATTCTTGAATAGGAACACATTTAGCATACTACGATCCGGAAGCACTTTCCGCCGGTGTTAACCATAACTTTCCGATCCGAATGCACTTCTAGCCGCCGAAATACTAAAACAGCTGTATTCAAAAAAGGAAATCGCATTGCAAGCTTCCCAGAACACGTACAGTCATGGCCTAAAACTCTGCTCCAAAAACGATAAAATAATTTACAATATTGTACCAATGCGTGCCTGAGTAAATACTTTTAATTTAAATGTAACAAAAAACGTTTTCAGTAATTATACAGTCACTGGTAGTTGATTAATCCAATGGTGGATACGAAGTTTCTCCGAATTTACGCAAATATCAGAGTTTCATTTTCGACTGTTAGATGCAGATCCGATTTATCTGCAACACTTTGTGAACAAAACAATAAGAATAATTAATCTGATTAAAGTCATGTTTTGCGCTCATAAAAAGCAACCGTGTAATTATAAAAGGTTTTTGACACTGGTTACAGAATACGATCTGAGGCACTTCCTATATTTAGGAATTTAATTTTAACGTTTATAAAAATAGCTCGGTTATGTTGTCAGATACATTTGGTAAAATCATATTTTGTATCGAAACAATTATCAGCAAAACCATAGTAATAATAATTATAACGACTTTATTTTATGTGGGTGGCATAATTGGCCTACTAATTTCATTATGGTCCACACTGATTAACAACACACACGGAAAACCCCAGTGTTAAGTACATTTTGTTGAAATGCGCAAAATATATAACAAAAAGTCGTATTGCCTTTGCCCTCTATTTCAAATTTAACTCAGCAATCGAACATTTTTATAAGTCAATCCAATATTGGATTTGGACCCACCTTTAGTGGCATCGAAAACCAAATTATTCATTACACAATTTGGATGAGCAGTGTTGCAATTTTAAGTTGTTTCTTTTGTAAATTAAATGTCTTATAAATAAAAAACTGAGTAACGTTGTCATTCACAACAATTAAAAAAGATTTGGTAAGGAATGCTTTATTTTGAAGCTAAAGCTAAATACTTCCAGGTTCATCACTGTGGAATATGTTAAGACTCGTTCACTTAGTCACAAAATGTCGTGCTTCACGAGATGAATTTCGTGATGTAATCAAAGCACAGAATAAAGGTTTGTTTTAATTGTTCCTAGATATTGTTTTACATCGGCAAATGATTCGTTTAATTTAAAACAAAGCGATGTTTTATACGGAACTTAAAATGAGGAAGAAATATCTCACAAACTGTGGGTGTATCATTTACTTGTTTGTTTCGTAGATGCTATACTATCATTCACTCTATGAATCATTTAAGATTTTGCTCAAAAGAAAGCGCAGTTGTAAATCAGAGGGATTTGGCCAAATCATTTGTAACCCAAATACATTAATTACAAGTTAACATGATTAAAAAAGAAAATTAAAAACCTGACATTGATATCAAAGGTAGCACTAAACAGATACTGCAGAGCAGGAAAATCACCAAAGTCATCAACATGTTTAAAAGGATGAACTTTGTATAGGAAAGGTAGCACCCAACACTTGATCTGATACAGAAATGTAACATAACAGAGTCTGCGACCAAGCACGAATCAAATACACCTCCGCACAAAACACGGCAGACTCAACAGAAACAGTATAGCACGAAATGATTAACGGCTACTACAACACGGCACGACAAGACTCGCTTCGACATTTTGTTGCTTCAGTCAGGCTAACCATCTAGATCAAGAACCAGCAAACCAGAAAGAGTAAAAGGTACGTCACAAAATACAAAGAAAATCCCAAAAGCAACAGTCAACAAAAACAGTATCCCTGCTCTTCTGGAAACTACGATAGCACGATATTTCTCCAAACATTTCTCAAATGTGCATTTTAACATTACTTTGAAACATTCCTAGTGGTCATAAGACAGAACAGACCAAAAAATTAAATGTTCCCAAAATAAATGCCCAGTAGTTTGTTGAGGATTGTTTGGCTCGTTTTTCGATAAATGGACATTAAAGTTTGTAGCCAATAAAGGATGTGTTAAAATGCAAGTCAAAATAACAGTTTACGTATTAGTTAAGGTCCACTCAGTCAATAATACATCTAACCCTCGACCATTGAGTTGAAAGTCGGTTTGTACAAGCAGGGCTTCTAAACATGATCAAATCTCCTTTAAAATATCTCAAATACTTAAGTTAGCGGTGTGCCAACAAGTCAAAGCGACGATTAATCCGCATTATTCTGCAATACAACACAAAGACATGGGATCCAGAATAAGACATTGTCTCAGGAATTTACTAGACCTTATAAAGATATTTTTCAGTGAAATATTTATGCGGCAAAACACAATACAAACGTACTTGATTACATGGTGTTTGAGTGACAGAGGATAATGTTTGTTGAAATATTGGATTTAATTGGAATTCTACCCTAACAATTATACCAGCTCTATTCTGCAATTTCCGACCCCGTTTTCCGTAGTCGGAGTCTGGTTTTACAGAAATGTGAAATATGTCATATCAGTTCATCATTGTTACAAACTGTATGACAGTAACACTCAAAGCAAACCACTTCAGATTGTGACCTCATGTGTCTGACAAACAATGCAGTAAATATGAAACAGTTCACTGTATGTATATTATTTCTGATAAATATGTCCAATTATAACGGCAAAAATTACCGTGGATGAATTATTTCTTATGATGAAGATTTTCAGATCAGCAATTTCTCAATGTTATTTTTGTTTTGTTTTTTGGTCCTAGATTGATATGAGTCTTCGTCGATTTCGTCTGGCAAAGATTTGTAAATAACACCAAGTAATATGAAAATAATTGGTTCGACAAGTTTCGGGACGACATTATGGGTACATCGGCTATATTGTATAGGACCCGCTGTGATATTGTTATCTGCATTTGATATCAAGCTGTTTAAAGTGCTAATAGAACACGTATACCAAATATAACAGTACAAACAAGATATATTGGCCCTTTTGTATTAGACATTCTACTTAGTTTCAAACGTGGTGCTTACCGATGTAATGACTATATATGATATTTCCTTGCCATGTTATATAATTTTAGTGCAAAAAATAAATCTGGTTCTCTACCATTATGCATGAAAATAAATTATAACTAATCGGAACAGAACTAAATGGGAACAATTTACCAATCAGCACATGTTTATGAAGTACCTAATTTAACGGCAGCATTTCTGGCGATGGTTTGCAGATTTAATAAAATAGTTGAGTCACGATTTATCAAGGTAAATATGGTTTTATATAATTGACAATTGAACTGGCCCAGATAATAAATATGTATTTAAAACATTGTCAATATATAAGTGATTTGATATGGGTCCTGTTATTTATCTGAGATCAGTCGAATTGTGCCGAGATTGTAGACCAAGGACCGAAGTAAAATGAGACTGCCATCGGACAAAAAGCAGGGTCTATGTTAAATCACTTATATTTCAGCGTTAAGTATAATATTATCCCGCAATGTCGCGCTCAAATACCAGACAACATCGTCGTATCATTGTTCTCGTATCTTTCTTGTTAGAATATAAGCATACATAATCTAAGATACAAATACAATGTCTAACAATGAACTCACTTTGTCCTGGCCACATGATTCCAGACGTATTGTACATGTCACTCAGACGACATTTTCATATTTGCTGGGAAATCGCTTGTCTTTGAGAGTCGACTAGCGCGTCTGATTTAGTGACGTTTGATGGACGTGCTACTGTAAGCGAACAAGTTTCCGAATTAGATCGTAAAACTGGATACCAAGAAAGTACAGTTTAAATATGACAAATTCTCAGCTTTCATACCGAATTCTTGTGATGGAACACATCCAATTTGCCGCTATTGTAGTATGAGAAAGAAACGTTATCCCCTCAACACTTCATTCAATTAAGCATATTGTGTTCAGTGGGTTCCAAATGTATTGCAATAAATGGGAATGATAGAAGCTCTTCATGCAATGAGACAAAAAGAGTCCTCCATTTAGAATATCTCCATTTACACGATATATCTTAGTGAATTTGATTTCAAAACGAATAAATCATCGGGAATATCCCAAATAAACTGAATTATGATGCAAGTATCTAATAATCTTCAACATGGAAATAATATTAAAGTCTGCGTGTTTATATCCTAAGCCAACCATCGCCGGGATTTCAGGATAGAATAATGTTTTTATCCCCCACAAAACATTAAAAATCGTTATCAGATTAATACGAGAGGTGTTCAACTTATTTATGAACAGAAAATTAACATCGATATTTTGTTACTCTAGTAATACTATTGAATAAAAGCGTTTGTATTATGTAAAGTAATGTATCAATAAGTATATAAAATAATTGTAAACTGCCAATACGTTACGGTTAAAACATTATCTGCTTTGGAGTAGAGGGTGTTGTTATTTGCGTTCTGAAGGTCCAAAAACTCGAATTATAATGTTTTAATTTTCCTTCTTTAATCGATGTTTAAGTATCAACCATATAGTAAACTATATTGTTAAAGCATGAGAAGACTTCCACATCCACTGTTTAGTTATTTTTTTATTTGGCGTTGTATCTGGTGACTTAAAGCTTAGCGTGGATGAAACACCATGTTCTTGGAAAAGTCAATAGGAATGATACGTAACATTTATTTGTTGTAAACTTTATTTGAAACGGTTTGTACATAGATCACAGCCTTAATTTCGTCAATTTGATATTGATTTTGACGTACGTATTTCCATGATAACAAACACAATGCCTTACCACGAAAACGTGCGCGAACACACAAGGCTGAACAAACACCAACTTCTCCCGATCCTTGTGACCTTTTCTAAAATAGCCATACCCAAATCTGTCATAACATTCTTTAAGATACAGCATTGCTTCGCCATATTGAAACAATTTTTCCACATAATGTTGTTTATTTCGCATTTCTAAACTCCAAGACTTTTGGGAGTGGTGCATGATTTTTATTGATTTTCATCGTAGGAACTTCGCATTTTCTCGGAACTATGCATTCAACATTTTCGAAATAATGTCACTGATAATTTTTATGAAAACTCCAATCATTGCTACTATTCCGAGTTTGGAGATGGATTCGTCATTGACACCATACAACCTGTTTAACTTTTTAGTGCAGGTTTTGGCAATGTTGGGCAATTTTCAATTTTGGTGCCATTTCACCATTACTGAAAACAGAACTCTCTAAACTCTTCTTACGACCAATATAAATAATAATTTACCCACACTTTCTTGATGCTTATAAAAGGACCATTTAGCCTTAAAAACAGAAAAAACAACATCATCTACTAAATTGTTGTTTTTAGCTTTAACCATTTAATTCTACAACATTTAATGATCATATGCTTTTCTTAAAACATGTCCTCACATGATTTAAAAGAGATAGTTCAATTATTTATATTCAATATTGCAGAATCGACGTTCATGTTTTGTTCATAAATAAGTTGAATACCTCTCGTAGTTCCATATTGTTAAAATCATCGACAGTTTGCTATAGCTAGTTTGCGATAGAAAAAAATCGTGTTTTTTAAACATTTCTCTGTAATTACTAAACCTACAAGTATGAAATTTTGCACGAATAAATTAAATATATCTACCCAATACACACTGAAATTTCAGCAACATCAGACATGAGTTAAAAAAGTTTTGTTCATAAGTTCTATGTAACATATTTGTAGTTTTGTATGAAATATCAAGTTAGAAGACTTGATACTTGCAACAGCCAATTTTACGGTCACGTGATACGCCTAACGGTATATTTGCATATTTTTAACCTACTTAATTTAACACATGCGAGGCCAGTCTGTGAATATGACAAAGACATTTAATTGCTGTACATTGTTTATAGGCGACATACCTAAATAAACCGAATCATGCGGGCCTCCTAAGTCTTGTCTTTATAACAGCAATCTCAATCCCGCCGGTCACGGATTGTAACGGTTATATAATTGATAGAAAATCATCAATGGAATACCAGATTACCTCCCTGCGTTAAACTGTAAATACGCATGTGATTTCAATATGTAATAAAGAATAAATGTCTTTTAATTGGTGGCTAAAAATTATGAAATTCAAAATGGGAGTAGGTAGAAAGTTTATGTAGTTCTGTGTAATTTTTTACCAAAATCTGATAAATAGATTTTCAGAAATCATTAAAAAACACGATTTTTTTCTATCGCAAACTAGCTATACCATTGTATCGAAAGATTTTATCAAATATGATTGATATAAATTGATGTCGTATAGCTTGGCCACATTGACACAAGTCTGACCTATTGATTAGCATAATTTAACAGTCGATATATTGCCTACGTTTACAATACCGGTTGTATGTTTTCATAATCGGGGAGTATCACGATGACGCTCGAGATGTAATACAAACACAAATTTGAAATACCGATATCGCACGATTTGGTTGTGGATATTGATATATTCAAAGCGAGAACCTTGTTATTTATTCCTGCATAAAGGTCAGGCTCAGGTCTAGAAATGAGTTAAAAAAGTTTGGTTCAAAAGTTCTATGTAACATATTTTGTAGTTTTGTATAAAATATCAAGTTAAAAGACTTGATACTTGCAACAGCCAATTTTACAGTCAAGCGATACGCCTAACGGTATATTTACGTATTTGCAACCTACATAATATAACCCACGCGAGGCCCGTCTTTGAATCTGACGTAATACATGCTATTGTTGTACATTGTTTGCAAGCGACACACCTAAATAAACCGAATCATACAGGCCATTTAAGTCTCGTCTGCATAACAGCAACGTCAGTGCTAGGCGCTGTCGCCGTTGGGATCGTGGGTTCGAATCCAACCCAACCGGGTGAGGGTTAATATGCGATTTTTAAATATTTAATATATAGCTACTGTCCCAGGCATTTTTAAACGCGAAATACGGTGTCTGACTGCGAGGCAAATACGTAGTTATAATTATCAGAGATAATACAACATTTCCCTCTTATTACATCATGTACTGTAGTGACAACGACCATATCAGCGTCATTCGAGCAACTTTTTTAGTTGTTTCGGTGGCGCAGTCGGTATGGTCGCGGTCACTTCAGTGTTAGGCGCTGTCGCCATTGGGATCGTGGGTTCGAATCCCACCCAACCGGGTGAGGGTTAATATGCGATTTTTAAATATTTAATATATAGCTACTGTCCCAGGCATTCTCAAACGCGAAATACGTGTCTGTCTGCGAGGCAAATACGTAGTTATAATTATGACTAGTTTAGCTATTTCAGCATAAACTATTAGAGTGTAAGTTTAATCTCCTTTTCCACACAATTTTTTTTCATGTTTAGAATGGCAGATTTTTTCCCAATGAGATTGGGCATGATTGTAGAGTGTATCATTTAATAACAAATAACATGTAAAAAATCGTTGCCGTCTCATTATATCGGTAATGAAATCTATATCACTTAGTAAATTAATAAATGCAAACTGTCTAAATGACCATGTAACTGATTCATTGGGAGCAAACTAACAGATTGCTTACACCCATCAGATGTAGTCCAAATGATATTCTGGCGTGAGTATGCTATCTTTTTTCTCGTGTAGATAGTAGCTAGTCACTGTTCTGTCGGATAACTTTCTAACGAGGCTTTGAGTGATGTTCCATGGGCACGCATGGTGGTGGCAATATAACCGATATGAAATTATTTACAGGAAAATATATTCGGTACTTTCACGACTAATCATGAAAAGTTACGAACAAACCTAGAATGTGTGAGTAAGTAGTTCGGACCAATGACGCGGATATTATTCATAAAATACATAACATCTAGTTAGATAATAATGTAGTAATTTACAAGTAAAGCGCATGTACACAACTTGCTGTGTTAGTTTAATTACTACCTTCACGTGGAAGCTATTCACAGGGATTGTATAGAAATAATAAAACCCAAGATTTTAGATAATGCCCAATGTTAAATAAATAGCTACATGTATCTACCCATCACATGTATATATAACTTGGTGATTTGGCTTAATTACTGTACCAAGTATCAGATGACAAGCATCACGTAAAGAACATTCGCAGCGCTGCTATATAGAAACAAGGAAAGAAGAATACAAAATGTACACCGTTCAACAAATTACTATCCACTCATTTAACCCCTGAACATTGACAGTCCGTGTAGGGAAGGTAACAAATTCGATAAGTTAGGTAATTTTGAATGAACGAGAATCAAAACACTAAGCTGATTTTTTATGATTATTGTGCACCGTCATTAGACGCTTTTGGATTAAACATACAAAAGGGGAGACACTTTCATTGCGTTCAATTTACAAAATCTGGTCACTACAATAGACCGTTGGTATTTGGCGTGCCTGCAGTTCGCTGCTATTTATTAGTTTTTTTCATTAACAATGTTGCCTCAATGGCAGCTAGCAATATACAGTTCATCTACCACATTCAAATATACACTATACACTGAACATGGGTACTTGTAAGTCTGAAAATGACTAACTTACACATTGAGTTTGGTCAAATGTTAACTTATTTGTGGTTATTTCTCTACGGTACAAATGAAAACAACGTTTATACCAAAATATATCCTAGTGGGACCAGATTTATTAAGTATAGATTAAAAGTTTGAAGAGACTAATTTTGTGACAAGTAGGTCGGGTTCGAGTGGCGTTAAATCACTGTTAAACACTTCTCTTCAATATATGAGAAGAAACGGGCCGCCTTTTTATATGTTTCAAATTCAGCATTTTATGTCGTATACCAGAAAGTTATCGTGAATCAATGGATTTTAAGTAACTGATAAATAAAAGGAAACTATGCTTTCTAATCAAATTAATTCAATATGTTACCTTATCTGAAGCACAACACTTCAAGAAAACCGTTTCCATTTTAAGATAATACGTTTGGTGTCTCCATTTAGAACGCTCATTTCAGCTGCTATACACTTCGTACATGCGATTCTAAAATGGCTGCTTATAGCTTACAAAGTGTTTATTTGCCTTTTGGTGCATTTACAAGCTTGGTCAAATGTTAACTTATTTGCGGTTATTTCACAATATAATGAAAACAACATTTTTTTATTAAAATAAATATGTTACCGCATCAGAAGTACAACACTTATTTGTTTTGGCTTTTCACCCTATTCAAGAAATGTTTTTCATATAAGGCAAAACAATTTGTGTCGCTATTTTGATCGCTCAATTCGCAAGATCTCGGTATTCACCATAAGGCCAAACCTCCGAGGAAATCCAACTGACAAGGTAATATATCTAATTGTAATCACAATACAAGTGGCTGGAGTGACATGCAGATTCTTGATTATTTTCGGTCTTGTGTTTACGTAGCTTTCCAGTCAACTGCGGGACAATACATCAAAACAGATACCAAACATTTGTTAAATCAACAATATTCTGTAAAAGAGAGAAATACTTGTTTTATTGGGACTGTCTACGTAAATAAAACATCTATCTTGCAGCCATATCGACAAGAACGATACGACGGATAAGTATTTGAATTATCGCACAGAAGGTTTACATTACATCTTTTGTCGAGAGTGTTACGTTGCCTGTACACACTTTATATGAATATGACACGTCGGTTGCACCTCGTTTTCAAGAACATTTGGTTACATACTTGTATATCAATGGTAAGTCATTGGTTAATTTGTCAAATATATTATAAGTCCGCTATCTGAAATTCAACAAATGGTTGTTTTTACTTTTATACCTTGAATCAGCAACGTGGTACTTCAGTGTTTAAGTTCGTTTACTCGTAACGGGTATTATTCCGGGATATTGTGAAATGTGGTGTTCGTTTTGTTTACCTGCACTCGGCTGTATAATTAGAGTTCTCTCTGAATTTCTTTTTATCCCTTTTAGATGGTATTTGGATTCAAAATTGCGTTAGCTTCGATCAGAAGCCCTTGTAATTGACACACATTCTTCATATTCCAATGCATATCGTTCAGGATGTGTGACACAGTGGTCGAGTGATGGGTAAATTTCTTCACTACGGATCGAAGGATCTCTGGTTCGAATGGCTTTAATCTCCACCTTTGACATTTCAGAAACGACGTTAAAATTTAGAGTATCCAATCCATCAAGAGGTAAACTTGCTGATAACGCAAATATGCTGGCTGGTATACTTAGACAATGCTCAATTTCAATGAATACACCTATAACTACATATTTTACCTTGTAGTAATCGGGGGTCCAGTGACATATGTACATACGTGTATCGTTTTTATGAATAGTGCATGGTATACTACATTGCCCTGAAAGAACTAGCAAAGTCATCTGTTCATTATGTTAGGAGAGAAAATTAAAAATAACATTCCTACAAATGATTTATGTGCAAAATAGTACCTTACTTGTTTGTTTATGCAACGTTTTTCGTCACATTGGTAAACTAAAAGCAGGTATTCAGAGATGGTCTTAATTGACTTATGGAAACAGACAACAAGTTAGGTCACACAATATTAAACTCTTCGTCAGAAGCAGGCGATATGATTGGTCAAGTGTATTCTCCAATTAAATAAGTACAAAATTGAATACCACCTCTGTTTTTTGTATACAAATTAGTTTGGAACTATTCCTTGCCGCCTATTGTAAATGAAAGGATAGCTTGTCATGGATAAATATATATGACAATGATATATTGTCTAGACACAGAGACATACATACAGCAATCATATTATAAACACTAGGTACACTGCTTCGGGAGTTAGTATGAAGTATTGTTTCGTCTGATCTCATAGTAGATTACATCATATTTGCAAAGATGTAATATTTCGATGAATAGTATTTATTGTTAAATGAAATATGAAGTTGTGCCTCATACATATTAGTCTAATATAAACATACGAATATACGTACATACCTATATATTCTTATACATTTTGTATATTATATACCATTGTCTCGTTGCATTACCTCTGCTAGAGACGCCAAACAATTTACAGCAACGATGTATTCAGTCTGACGAATCAAGTGATCAAGACAAGCCGGTTAGAGGCGGGGTTTTGCAAATTACTTTTTATTTGTTTAATCATTTTAATTGTATAATATCAAAATCGCGCGATATTGTCATCGCCAAAATGCATGTTTTACAGTAGGCTGTAATGACGAACTCGTGAATTTAAACTTGAGCATAACTAATCCCTCTAAATAAGCCTGCAAATAAACATTTTCTTTGAATACCCCGATATGTTTTAGCATTATCATGTAAATTTTCTCTTTCTTATTCTTGATTTTTATTTGTCGCAAGAATACGTGCTTGAAATGTAAGTAGTCTATCAGATGGGTTCAATCGAGGGCTCAGGTTAGGCAATTATGTGACCCGCTAACTAACCACATCATGCAATGATCTGCTGCATCAAAAAAATGAACAGCTGGCATACGAGTGCCTCCATCCGGATTCGAACTCGGGCCGCTAGAATAGACGACAAGCACGCTATTATAATGCAATGAATGAGCTTCGGATAATTGTCAATAGTTTGTACCATCAATGTGAAAACATTCACAGCTATGTAACAGTATTAACATAGTGTTCCATGCCACCGTACTCATGTATTTGTTTTCCATTAAATGTTAATTGTACATTATGGCCATCAGCAATTTTCTTTACTTTACTTCAGTGTAGTAATCACTTTTAATTACCTCCCTTTATGACTAATTATGTACGAAATTCAAAGTCCACAGTGTATCATTTTAGAACAAGACAGCATGCAGTTAGTTTTGTTGGATTTCAAATTGCTTCATTCACGAGATTCTGTCACAGCTTGTTAAAGCGAAAATTAATTGATATTAGCAATACCATAGAATATTTTTCACCATATATATTATATACTGAAGAAAAAAGTGTGCTCCCTGTCACGCGAAGGAAATATGTGCACTCGGTTAAAGGTAAATTTTATAAATACTGGGACATTTAGTATCACAATTTGCACAAAAGCTTTTTACAACATGCAGGTTCACTTTTACCAGTACCACAATGTGTGAAGGATAGATTATTTTCTTCATGTAGGCGTAAAATCTGTTACTCTAAACTTTGTAATAGAAAGCTTCTCTTTTATGGTCAAAATACTTTGTGTACACAATATAAAGGGCATGCTGTATATTGTAGATTCTTTTTATCCTACATATTGGAAGCCTTAAAACCCTGTTTTCGTAGCGCTATCAGCGCTTTGATTGTTATTTTCTGGTTTCGTTCCACATTAATTGTTGATTAATGTATCACGAAAACAAGTATTCCTTTACGTCTTAGATACTTAATCATTAGCAACCGATATGCAGACATATATGATGATAGAAAATGTTAATATTTGGAGAAATAACACATTGCTTAGCTGAAAAAGAGTAGAAAATTAAGCAAAGGGTTCATATATTTGATAGAATCGTTATAGCGCTGGTAATATTTGGGCATGATACTGCTTTAACTCACAAAATATAACTAGAACAGACGTTTTTTAATAACGCCATGATCGGATAACTTCTGCTTCGATCGCCATAATTTATATATGGTGCGTTCCAATAGTAAGAATTGTGTTATTGCTGCTTCCTGTTAAGTAAATATTGAAACATTTCTTTGTTCCACCTTTGCATATATTGCCCATTAATACAAAGTCTGACTCAGTTATTTTCCTATTACCAGAAGATTTGTAAATGTGTTATTAGCAAAATGAAATGAAAGTGAGTACAGTCATGAATACAGCATGATTATACCAATTCATATTTGTTTCATTGGAAAATCAATAACTACTTATTCGTAGATTATTTAGTACACGAATAAAAAATGTATGAGAAAATCAGACAGGGAAGGTAGCACTCAACCTAGCCAGCCGAGTCCAGGAATCAGAAACACCATAATACAACTACCCTGACCAATGTCCACATATAAATCAAAGAAACAATAAAAAGTCCAAGTGCCCGTCGAAAAAATGATGACCCAATTTCACAAAGAAATTATAAAATATCGGTTATTGCATCACAATAAAGCTTATTCTTCGGCCCCTGCACAAAGGTGATCTAAAATTGTACAGATAGATTGTCAAACCTTTTTCCCGATCCAAATGTAGTTCTAGCTCTCGAAATTCCAGTGTAACTGTATTCAATAAAAGCAAACCTCATTAAAAGCTTCCCTTCCCAGAACACGTACAGTCATGTCCTAAAACTCTGCTCCCCAACAACTCATTCAACTTATTAACAATATGGTAACAATGCGTGCCTGAATAAATACTTTTTATTTAAATGTAGCAAAAACTTTTCAGTAGTTATGCAGATAAAGTATAAAATATGGTTTCAGTCACTTGTAGTTGATTAATCCAATGGTGAATACGATATTTCTCCAATTTTACGCAAACATTCCAGAGTTTCATTTCCGACTGTTAGATGCAGATCCGATTTATCTGCAACAGTTGGTGAACAAAACAAAAATAATTCACCTGATTAAAGTCATGTTTATTTTAGATTTACGCTCAGAAAACATTGTAACCGTGTTATTATAAAAGTTATGCGATACTGCATATGAACAGTGTGTTTTGCTATAATACGATCTGAGGCACTACCTATTTTTGGGAATTTAATTTTTACTTTTATGAAAACAGCTCGGGTATGTTTTCAGATACATTTGGTAAAATCACACTTTGAGGGTTACTTCTATATCGAAACAATTATCAGCAACATAATATGTTTTAGTAAAAAAATTATAACGACTTTGTTTTGTGTGTGTGACATAATTGGCCTACATGTACCAATTTTCATTATGGTCCACATTGATTAACAACACACACGGAAAACCCCGAGTTTTAAGTACATTTGTTTGAAATGCGCAAAACATATAACAAAAGGTCGCATTGATTTTGCCCTTTATTTTAAACTTAGCTCAGCCATCGAACATTTTTTATACAGTCAATGTAATATTGGACGTGGACCAATATTTATTATACACTACACTTACTGTAATACAAACTTTGATAATGAATACTATATTTTGAAGCTAATAATAATCGTTTTCAGGTTGTTTACTCTAGTATGTGTAAGACCCGGTCACTTAGTCACAAAATCTCGTGTTACACGAGAATAATTTCGTGATGTTATCGGAGCATAGAATAATGGTTTGTTTTAATCCCTAGATATCGTTTTACATCGGCATTTTATTCGTTTAATTTAACACAAAGCGATTTTTATACGGAACTGAAAATGAGGAAGAAATATCTCACAAACTGTGGGTGTATCATTTACTTGTTTGCTTCGTAGATGCTGTACTATTATTCACGCTATGAATCATTTAAGATTTTGCTCGAAAGAAAGCGCAGTTGTAAATGACACGGATTTTGCTAAAACAATTGTAACACACACACAAAACAAGTTTACATCGTTTCCTACAAAGACAATGGAAAAACCGGACATGGGTATCGAAGGTAGCACTTAACAGATACTACAAAGTACGGAAGTCACCAAAGGTCACCGTCGTGTTTAAAAGGATAAAACATGCTTAGGGAACGTTGCACCAAACACTTGAACTGATACACCAAGGCGAAAAAGGCTGAATGGCTTCTAAAATAAAGACAAACCACTCTGGCAGCATTATACTAAAGTCAGTTAAACATATCCGTAAAAGAGTCCAAGACCAAGAACAAATCCACCGCACAATAACCTGAAAACTCAACAGAACAGCATAACACCACATATTGAACAGCTACAAAAACAACACGACACAACAAGACACGGCACGACTAGCTTCATCATAATGTTGCTTCAGTCAGTCTAACGAATCCCAAACTAAAATAGTAAAAGGTACGACCACACAACACATAGACAACACAAATACCAACACTTAACAATTATTCCTGCTCTTAGCGATAGCGCTCCAAATATATTTTAAATGTCCCTTTGAATATTACTAGAAAACTTCCTTTAAGTTAGTAGTCGCAAGACATGAACCGACAAACATATTTAATATACCCTAAAGAAGTTGTTAGAATTATTTGGCTAGTTTTTCAAGAAATGAAAATCAAATTTATTTGCTAATAACAGATGTGCTAAAATACAAGTCGAAATAACAGTTCACGTATTAGTTAAGGTCCGTTTAGTCAACAATACATCTAACCCTCGACCATTGAGTTGAAAGTCGGTTCTAACAAGTAAATCTTCTAAACATGATCAAATCTCCGAAAAAAACATATCAATACTTTAGTAAATTAGCCATGTGACAGCAAGTTAAAGCGATGGTTAATCCGTATTATTTTGCAATACAACACAAAGACATGGGATCCAGAATAAGACATTGTCTCAGGAATTTACTAGACCTTATAGAGATATTTTTCTGTGAACTGTGTATGTGTGAAAACACAATGCAAGCTTACTTGATTACATGGTGTTTGAGTGACAGAGGATAAAGATTGTAAAAATATTTGACTTAATTGGATTCCTACCCTTGAAATATACCATTTCTGTTCTGCAATTAATGACCCCGTTTTCCGAAGTCGGAACTTGATAACAGTGTCAAAATAAACTTTGTTCTTACAGAAATCTAAAACGTGTCATATCAGTTCCTCATTGTAGCAAACTATTTGACAGAAACACTCAAAGCAAACCACTTCAGATTGTGACGTCATGTGACACACAATGCAGTAAATATGAAACAGTTCACTATATATGTATTACTTTTGATAAATGTGTCGGTAATATAACGACACAAATTACCGCGGATGAATTATTTCTTATGATGAAGATTTTCACATTAGCATTTTCTCAATTTTATTTCTTTTTTTTTGGGTTCTAGATTGATATGAGTCTTCATCGATTTCGTCTGGCAAAGATTTGTAAATAACACCCAGTAATATGAAAATAACTGGGTCGACAAGTTTCGGGACGACATTATGGGTACATCGGCTGTATTGTATAGGACCCGCTGTGATATTGTTATCTGCATTTGATGTCAAGCAAGTGCTAAAAGTAGACAGAATATAACAGTACAAACAAGATATCTTGGTCCCTTTGTATTAGACATTCTAGATAGTTTTGATAACGTATTCAAACGTGGTGCTTATCGATGTAATGACTATAAATGATATTTCTTTTCCAAGTAATATAATTTTAGTGCAAAAAATAAATCTGGTTCTCTACCATTATGCATCAATATAAATAATAACTTATCGAAACAGAACTAAACGGGAACAATTTACCAATTAGCACATGCTTATGAAGTACTTAATGTAACTTCAGCGTTTCTCGCGGCGGTTTGCAGATTTAATAAAATAGTTGAGTCACGATTTATCAAGGTAAATGTGGTTTTAAAACATTGAAAATTAAACTGGCTCCGATAACAAAAATGTATTTAAAACATTGTCAATGTATAAGTGATTTGATATGGGTCCTGTTATTTATCTGAGATCAGTCGAATTGTGCCGAGATTGTAGACCAAGGACCGAAGTAAAATGAGACAGCCATCGGACAAAAAGCAGGGTCTATGTTAAATCACTTATATTTCAGCGGTTAGTATAATATTATCCCACAATGTCGCGCTCAAATACCAGACAACATCGGTCGAATCATTGTTCTCGTATCTTTCTTGTAAGAATATAAGCATACATAATCTAAGATACAAATACAATGTCTAACAATGAACTCACTTTGTCCTGGCCACATGATTCAAGACGTATTGTACATGTCACTCAGACGACATTATCATATTCGGTGGGAAATAGCTTGTCTTTGAGAGTCGACTAGCGCGTCTGATTTTCTGATGTTTGACGGATGTGCTACTGTAAGCGAACAAGTTTCCGAATTAGATCGTGAAACTGGATACCAAGATAGTACAGTTTAAATATGACAAATTCTCCGCTTTCATACCGAATTCTTTTGATGAAACACATCAAATTTGCCGCTATTGTAGTATGAGAAAGAAACGTTAACTCATCAACACTTCATTCAATTTAGCATTTTGTGTTCAGTGGGTTCCAAATGCATTGCAATTAATGGGAATGATAGGAGCTCTTCATGCAATGAGACAGAAAGAGTCCTCCGTTTAGAATATCTCCATTTACACGATATATCTTAGTAAATTTGATTTCAAAACAGATAAGTCATCGGGAATATTCCAAATAAACTGAATTATGATGCAACTATCTTTAAATCTTCAACATGGAAACAATATTAAAGTCTGCGTGTTTAGTTCCTAAGCCAACCATCGCCGGGATTTCAGGATAGATTAATGCTTTTAATCCCCCACAAAACATAAAAATCGTTATCAGAATTATAGTTCCTTATTGTTAAAATCATCGACTGTATGCTACCATCGTATCGAAAGATTTTTATCAAATATGATTGATATAAATTGATGTCGTAACATGCAAACGATATCTAAATGTATAAAACCTTTTGTTCAATTACATTTCAAAAATATTTACTATACGTTCAATTGTTCTACGCTGAAATAATCAAATATATAGTACGGCGACCTTATCGTTGAACGTTCCAATGGAACCTCTCAATAAAAAGTTTATAAACGAATAAATAAGGATAATATGAGCTTGACGTATTACTCAATGTGTGCACAAAATATTTTAACCATTGTCAGCAATGTTCAAGCCAATATACTATACTTCATAAGTGTTACACGGTAATCATGGACTCGACCACTATGTCACTCTACTATAATCGAAACTGGAAAGTACAGTTTGTTCAAAAACAACATAAGACATTATTTAATAGCATTGTGTGAACGCGATTGCAAAGATATACGCGTATGTACGAATTATATAACTAGTTTAGCTATTTCAGTATAAACTATTAGAGTATAAGTTGCATATGATTTTTCTACACAATTGTTTTATATTTTTCATGTTTAGAATGGCAGGATTTACCGAATGAGATTGGGCATAATTGTAGTGTATATAATAAAATTACAAATAACATGTAAAATAATCGATTCCAACACGTAAAACATTCTAAATGACCATGTAACTGATACACTTGGAGCAAACTAACAGATTGCTAACACCCGCCAGATGTTTAGGACAGTTCAAATGATATTCTGGCGTGAATATGCCATCTTTCTTCTCGTATAGATAGTAGCTAGTCACTGTTCTGTCGGATAATTTTCTAACGAGGCTTTCAGTGATGTTCCATGGGCACGCATGGTGGTGGCAATATAACCGATATGAAAATACTTACAGGCAAAATATATTCGGTACTTTCACGACCAATCATGAAAAGTTAGGAACGAACCTAGAATGTGTGAGTAAGTAGTTCGAATCCATGACGTGGATATTATTTATAAAATACATAACATCCAGTTAGATAATAATGTAATAATTTACAAGCAAATCGCATGTACACAACTTGCTGTGTTTGTTTTATTATTACGCCAAGTACAGTCATGTATCAGAAATACTGCATCCCATGGAAGTTATTCCCAGGGGTGGTATAGAAACAATAAAACCAAAGATTTTAGAAAATGTCCAATGTTGAATAAATAGCTATCTACCCATCACATATAAATATATATAACTTGGTGAGTTGGCTTAACTACTGTACCAAGTATCAGACGACAAGCATCACGTAAAGAACATTTGAAGCGCTGCTATAGAAACAAGTAAAAGAAGAATAAAAAATGCCCACCGTTTAACAAATTACTTTCCACTCATTTTACCCCTGATTATTGACAGTCCGTGTAGGGGAGGTAACAAACTCGATACGTCAGGTAATTTCGAATGGACGAGAATCATAACGTACCCAATTATCTCATTTTTCATGATTTTCGTGTATACTTTCTTTTTCTAATTCATTACTTTTATTGTCGCACAAAAGTAATGAAAATCAATATGGAAGACCTGCGTAGATGTAGGACTTTCTCCTCCCCGCTAAGGGATATGATATTACGAAATAATACGTGCTTGAAATGTAAGTAGTCTATCAGGAGGATTTAATCAAGGGCTCAGGTTAGGTAATTATGTTACCAGCCAACTTTATATATCATGTAATGATCTGCTACATCAAATAATGAACTAAATCATTACGAAGTGGGGTCTGTTGACTGGCCGAGCATAGGCTTTTTTCATACATCTTTCTGCTGATACATCGCGGGCATACGAGTGCCTCCATGCTGATTTAAACTCGGGTCGCTAGAATAGACAACAAGCACGCCATAAGCACAATAAATAAACTGTCAATAGTTTGTATCATCAATGTGAAAACATTTACAGCTATGTTACAGTATTAACATATTGCTCCATGCAACCGTACTGATGTCTTTGTTTTTCCATTTAATGTTAATTGTACTATGGCCATCGGCAATTTTCCCACGATTGGTCTGTACACAGAAGAAACAATTCGCTATAATTTTAATTGTTCGTCATGGTTATTTCTAGAAAGATTTTGAGTTCATTTCTTTCAGTTTTAACAGATCTGTCTGACCGCCGGTATAGTCAATGGCATCATTTTATTGACGTAAGACTTATCCAACGTGGTGGAAGTATTTTATTCAGTGACAAGCATATTTTGTCTTGGATGTGAAGTCCAAAGTCACGTGTTGTGCTACACTAATTTAACAAAATTTGTTATAAGTATAAACGGAAACGTTTTTAAGACTGCTCTTACTCGTTGCTGAATTGAATCTGTAAAATAATAATCCACAAATTATACAAGAATCCACCTATTGACATAAGGTAGTAATTTGTGAAAAAGCAAGTCAAATATAATCGCTTACAATATGTTACTGGGTATTATTCGGGATGTTTTGTCTGAATTCCAAACATTACAGACAAACACTACGGGATGTTATTGTTTTTTCTTGTTTCGTTCCGCATTAATTGTTGATTAATGTATCACGAAAAAAAGTATTATTTTACGTCTTAGATACTTAATCATTAGCAATTGAGATGCAGACGTCTATGATGATAGAAAATATGATATTGGGATAACTAACTCATTGATTAACTGAAAAAGAGTAGAAAATTAAGCAAAATGTTCATATACTTTACAGAATCGTTATAGCGTTGGTAATGTTTGGGCCTTATATTGCTTTAACTCACAAAAGATAAAAAGAACATAAGTTATTGAATATCGCAATGAGCGAATAACTTCTGTTACGAGCGCCATATTTTATATACGGTGCGTTCCAATCGTAAGCGTTATGTTATTGCTGCTACCCGTTATGTAAATATTGAAACATTTCTTTGTTTCACCTTTGTACATATTGCCCATTTATACAAAGACAGGTACTTTCCTATTACCAGAAGATTATTAGTTGTATTATAAGGAAAATGAAATGAAAGTGAGTAGAGTTCACGAAAACAGCATGATCATATCAATTCATATTTGGTTCATTTGAAAATCAATAAGTCTCAATTCGTAGATTATTTAGTACACGAATATAAAGGTATGAGGAAATCAGCCAGGGAAGGTAGCACTCAAACCAATCAGTCGAGCACGGAAATCACAAACACCACAACACATCTACTCTAAGCAATGCCCACACATACATCAAAGAAACAATTAAAAGTCCAAGTGGCCGTCGAAAAAATGATAACCGAATTTCACAAAGAAATTATAGAATATCGATTATTGGGATCGAATTAAACGCAGCCAACACCCGACCATGTTTCCCAAGGTCACGATGCACGACGACCCAACCGCACAAATCCATGCCAAAAATGCGATCAAATGAGGCACATCTAACCCGTGACCTAGTACAAAACACCAAGGCCAGTGACCTAATGTTAATGCGACCTAAAGAGTCACAACTACGACTTGACCTAAGTTAAAACAATAGACAAGGTAGGAATCGGGCGGGAAAAAAGTTACATGTTTTTATCACGAACTGTCATCGAGACCGTAAACGTCACAATATCTTAACTGTATGAGTTCGTTTCATTTATAGGATGCTCTACATTTTACTAGAGTACTAGAGCAAACAAATTAATTCTACACGATATTCCAGCTTCCAATTGGGTTAAAATAAAAAAAATCGTCCTACGACTTTCAGTTAAATATTTCAGTTTAGTACAGCTTCGATGCATCGAGCAGCTTTATTAAGAACACAATAAAGCTGGTTATTCGGACCCTGTACAAAGATGCTCTACAATCGTACAGATAGATCATCAAACCTTCTTCTGATCCAAATGCAGTTCTATCTCTCGAAATTTCACTGTTACTGTTATCAATAAAAGCAAATCTCATTAAATTCAGTAATTATAAAAAGGTTTGCGATACTGCATATTAACAGTGTGTTTTGCTACAATACGATCTTAGGCACTACCTACTTTGGGGAATTTATTGTTTACGTTGATAAAAACAACCCGGGAAAGTTTTCAGATACATTTGGTAAACTCATACTTTATAGGTAACTTCTATATCGAAACAATTATCAGCAAAACATCATTATAGTAATAATAATTGTAAATATCCTTGTTTCTGGTCCAGTTATATTGTGGTGTTGCAATCGGACTCAGTCTGTGGGACTTGAGTGCGATTACATACACTGCATCGATATAATGGTGGTGTTGTATTTATTGTGCTGGTCCTCAATGTGTTCATATAGTGGTAGTATCCAATAAGTATAACATAAGTAAATAAATGACTAACTCTACATAAATAACGACACCAAGTTACATATACAGTATTTAATTAGGTCCTTAGATTTTATATCATTATAATACAAAGGAATTACATACAATTATTTTACAGTTTCTACTCAATATTTTAGTTATTAAACGATTAATAAGCCTGAATTAAATGGGTTATATATACGACTAGTTTGCTGGGATTCAAATACACTGGAAGTCATATGAAATATTCTTATGACGTTAAACAGACATAAATGTCTGTATCTGTGAAATAACTTCCAAGATACATTGTATCAGAGGTTCCAATGAATTATTCTTAGGAAGAATTAGGTGTGAAGCCCAAGCTTCGTTGACAACTACTGACTTGATAGTCAGCTAACCAGTGCAATGAGAAGAGTAGGAAACTGGTCTTCTATAGCAATAAAATGGGTGAAAAGGTCAGACAAATCACTTCCACCGATGAAATATAAATGTATAGATTATAAATGCCCCAGTGATTTGTCTACCTTTACCCAATGATACATGTAGTATACAAAATCAATAAGTTTAAAGTAAAGTACAACTCAGTCCTACTACATAATTATAACGACTTTATTTTTTGTGGGAGACATAATTGGCTGACCAATTTTGATAATGATCGACATTGATTTACAACACACACGGAAAAACCCGAGTGTTAAGAAGAAATGCGCAAAATATATGTCAAAAAATCGTATTGTTTTTGCCCTCTGCTTTTAACTTAGCTCAGCCATCGAACATTTTTATACAGTCAATCCAATATTGGACGTTGACCAAAATTTATAATATAATACACTTAATTCAAATTTTGATAGTGAATGCTATATTTTGAAGCTAATACTAAACGTTTTCAGATTGTTTACTGTAGAATATGTAAGACCCGTTCACTTAGTCAAATAATCTCGTGTTTCACCCTGAAAACTAAACAGAACAGTATAACACGACATATTGAACAGCTACAAAAACAATACGACACGACAAGACACGACATGACTAGCTTCATTATAATGTTGCTTCAGTCAGTCAAACGAATCCCAAACTAAAATAGTAAAAGGTACGACCACACAACACATAGACAACACAAATAGCAACACTAAACACATATTCCTGCTCTTTTGCAATAGCACGATATTTCTCAAAATGTATCTTAAATATCCCTTTGAATATTACTAGAAAACTTCACTAGTAGTCGCAAGACATATTGAATGTACCCGAAAGAAATGCCGATAGAGCGGTTAGAATGGGTTGGCTAGTTTTTCAAGAAATAAAAATCAAATTTATTTGCTAATGGCAGATGTGCTAAAATGCAAGTCGAAATAACAGTTCACGTATTAGTTAAGGTCCACTCAGTCAACAATACATCTAACCCTCGACCATTGAGTTTTTTTTCTTGAAAGTCGGTTCTAACAAGTAGGTCTTCTAAACACAATCAAATCTCCGGAAACAAACCATCTCAAATACTTTAGTAAGTTAGCCATGTGACAGCAAGTTAAAGCGATGGTTAATCCGCATTATTCTGCAATACAACACAAAGACATGGGATCCAGAATAAGACATTGTCTCAGGAATTTATTAGACCTTGTATATATTTTTCAGTGAACCATTTATGTGGCAAAGCACAATACAAACGTAGTAGATTAAATGGTGTTTGAATAACAAGAAGGTACGGTTTAAATATGACAAATTCGCAGATTTCATATAGAATTCTTTAGACTGAACACATCCAATTTGCCGCTAATGTAGTATGAGAAAGAAACGAAAAACGGAAAAACCCGAGTGTTAAGAAGAAATGCGCAAAATATATGTCAAAAAATCGTATTGTTTTTGCCCTCTGCTTTTAACTTAGCTCAGCCATCGAACATTTTTATACAGTCAATCCAATATTGGACGTTGACCAATATTTATTATATAATACACTTAATTCAAATTTTGATAGTGAATGCTATATTTTGAAGCTAATACTAAACGTTTTCAGATTGTTTACTGTAGAATATGTAAGACCCGTTCACTTAGTCAAATAATCTCGTGTTTCACCCTGAAAACTAAACAGAACAGTATAACACGACATATTGAACAGCTACAAAAACAATACGACACGACAAGACACGACACGACTAGCTTCATTATAATGTTGCTTCAGTCAGTCAAACGAATCCCAAACTAAAATAGTAAAAGGTACGACCACACAACACATAGACAACACAAATAGCAACACTAAACACATATTCCTGCTCTTTTGCAATAGCACGATATTTCTCAAAATGTATCTTAAATATCACTTTGAATATTACTAGAAAACTTCCTTAGTAGTCGCAAGACATATTGAATGTACCCGAAAGAAATGCCGATAGAGCGGTTAGAATTGGTTGGCTAGTTTTTCAAGAAATAAAAATCAAATTAATTTGCTAATGGCAGATGTGCTAAAATGCAAGTCGAAATAACTGTTCACGTATTAGTTAAGGTCCACTCAGTCAACAATACATCTAACCCTCGACCATTGAGTTGAAAGTCGGTTCTAAAATGCAAGTTTTCTAAACACAATCAAATTTCCGGAAACAAACCATCTCAAATACTTTAGTAAGTTAGCCATGTGACAGCAAGTTAAAGCGATGGTTAATCCGCATTATTCTGCAATACAACACAAAGACATGGGATCCAGAATAAGACATTGTCTCAGGAATTTATTAGACCTTGTATATATTTTTCAGTGAACCATTTATGTGGCAAAGCACAATACAAACGTAGTAGATTAAATGGTGTTTGAATAACAAGAAGGTACGGTTTAAATATGACAAATTCGCAGATTTCATATAGAATTCTTTAGACTGAACACATCCAATTTGCCGCTAATGTAGTATTAGGAGAAAGAAACGATAACTCGTCAACACTTCAATTTAGCATATTGTGTTCAGTGGGTTCCAAATGTATTGCAATTAATGGAAATGATAGAAGCCTTTCATGCAATGAGACAGAAAGAGCCCTTCATTTAGAATATCTCCATTTAGAAGATATGTCTTTGTGAATTTGATTTCAAAACGAATAAATCATCGAGAATATCCCAAATAAACTGAGTTATGATGCAAAGATCTTAGAATCTTCAACATGGAAACGATATTAAAGTGTGTGTGTTTATTTCTTAAGCCGACCTATGCATGGATTTCAGGACAGATTAATGTTTTATATCCCACACAAACCATTTAAAATTGGTATCAGAAAAAAAGTTGCTTATTGCTAGAGTCATCGAGATTATGCTGCTTATTGAATCGAACGATTTTGTCAAATATGATTTATATGAATAGATGTTGTAACATGCAAACGATACCGAATGTATGAAACGTTTGCTGAAAATGATGACTTGTTTCAGCATATACGTTTTTCTAGACAATTGTTTTATATTTGTTTCATGTTTTGAATTTTCCCATTGAGATTGTGCTTAATTGTAGTCTGTATAACAAAATAACGAATAACATCACACATAATCGTTGCCGTCTCATTATCTCGGTAATGAAATCTATATCAATGAGTAAATGAATAAATGTAAACTGTCTAAATGATCACGTAACTGATTCACTGGTGGCGAAGTAACAGATTGTTTACATCAGTCAGATGTTTGGGACAGTCCGAATGATATTCTGGCATGGATATGCCATCTTCTTTCTCATGTAGACAGTAGCTAGTCACTGTTCTGTCGGATAATTTTATAACGAGACATTGAGTGATGTTCCAAGAACACGCATGGTGGGTGCAATATAACCGATATGAAATTACTTACATGAAATGTACATTCGTACCATCTAATGATGAACAGCTACGAAGGAATAAGGCAGGTATGAGTGATCGGTTGGTTCGGATCAATGACGCGGATGTCATTTATAAACTACAGTAACATAAAGTTATATATTTATGAAATAAATTTCAAATACATCGCATGTACACAGCTTGCTGTGTTGGTTTAATTACAACACAAGTACAGCCATGTATCAGAAGAACTGCACATGCCACGGAAATCATTCACAGCGCTGTCGTTGGTGTGGTATCAATCGAAACAAAGATTTAAAATAAAGTCCAATGTTTAACATATGGGTATCTACCCATCGCATGTATATAACTTAGTTATATAGTTCAATTACTACGCCACGATTAAGAACACGTGGAAGCCATTAGCAAAGCTGCTTTAGAAAGAAGTAAAAAACTAGTAACAACACCCACTGTTAAACAAATTACTATTTACCCATATAACACCCGAGTATTGACAGCCCGTGCAGGGGAAGTAACACATTCGATAAGTTAGGTAATTTAGAAAGAACGAAAATCAAAATGTTCCCTATTATAACATTTTTTTGGTTATTTTGCATCGTCATTTAGACGCATTTTGATTAATCATATAAATAGGGATAACCTGTCATTACGTTCAATTTATTAAATGTGGTCACTAAAAAAGATCGTCATTCTTTTTGGCGTGCGTGCAGTTCGCTTCTATTTGCCAGTTGACTCATTACTAACGCTACCTTATTTGGCCGCTAGTTATATCCAGTTCAGCTGCTACATTCGAGTGTACTGGCTGCTAATTTGCACATTGTTTCTTTGCCTATTGATGCGTGTCCAATCTTGGTCGAATATTAACTTATTTGTGGGTTCGTCTCTACAATAGAAATGAAAACGCTCAAATATATACTTGTAGAATCATTTATAGAGTATAGAAGTAAAGAATGTCTGATGTCTGTGAAGTTACGTCAATTTAACATATCTTTACTGACAAATAGAACAGGCTGGTTTTAGCTGTTTTAAAAGCTAGCATAATCTTCAACATGTTATGTCGTTCTGTTGAAAGTTACATGAATCGATGCATTTCTAGTACTAGTAACTGATAAAAGAAATAAAAGTTGTTTTTTAGGTAAAATCAATATGTTACCATATCAGAAGCAAAACACTTCTAAGTTTTGGATTAACACACTTTTCAAGAACGTTTTTACAATATTTAGCATATTTACAATATTTAGCAAAAAGTATTGTTGTCGCCATCTTGAACGCTTACTTCAGAAGATCTCGGAATTCTCCGTTTAGGTCATACTTCCGTTGAAATCCGCTGGACAATGCAATATATTTAATCGTATTCACAATGCAAGTGGCTGGAGTGACATGAAGATTCTTGATTATTTTCGGTCTTATGTTTACTAAGCTTTCCAGTCATTTGCGGGACAATACATCAAAACCGACACCAAACATTTTTTAAATCAACAATATTCTGTAAAATAGAAACATACTTGTTTTATCGGGCCTGTCTGGGTAAACAAAACATCTGTTTGTAGTCATATCGACAAGAACGATACGTTGGATAAAGATTTTGAAATATCACTCAGAAGGTTGACATTATATCTTTTGTCGAGAATGCTCCGTTGCATGTACACCCTGTATATGATAGACTATGACACATTGGCATCACTTCTTTCTCAAGAACATTTTGTATATCCATGGCCAGTCATTGATAACTTTGTCATAGGTCTGCTATCGGACATCCCACAAATGCATTATTTGTTTGTTATATCCTTTGAGTCAATTTGCAACTCGGTATTGTGTGGGCATTGTTGTCTGTAGTTGTGTTTTGTTGCTACTAATTTCTGTTAGCGGCTGGTAAGGTTGAGTGCTTTTTTAAGGATATCTGCAACCAATTATGTTACACTATATTTCACTCTTTGTCAGTACCAGGTGATATGATTGACCATGTTTATTCTCTAATTAAATAACCTCAAAATTGAATAGCACTTTTGATCTTTTTGGTATAAAAATTCTTTTGCTACAATTCCTTGCAGTCTGTTATAGATGAAGGGAGAAATTGTCATGGATATATGGATATGACTATGTTATATTGTCTAGACACGGAGACAAACATACAGCAATCATATAGAAACACTATGTACACTTCTTTGGGAGTTAGTATGAAGTATTGTTTCGTCTGATCTCATAGTAGATTACATTATATTTGCAAAAATGTATTATTCCGATGAATATTATTTATTGTTACAAGAAATATGAGGTTAATTATCATACATATTGGAGACGCAATAAGTCTAATATGAACGTACGAATAAATCTGCTTGTATATTCTTACATATTCTATGCTATTGTTTCGTCGCATTGCCTCTGTTAGAGACGCCGCACTATTTACAGCAACACAATTCAAATCATTTTAATTACAGAATATGAAAATCGCAAGATGTGTGGCAATCGCGAAATAAATTAGTTTATAAAATACTGTAATGATGAATTTGTGTATCAGACCTTAAACATGATTAATACCCATATGAGCTTGCAAACACTCATTTTCTAAAAATCGCCCACATACTTTATTTCCATTCACATGCGTACGTTCTTATTCACGACCTTCAATTGTCGCAACAAAGTTCAGAAAATCAAACAGAAAAGCAATTAGTGATTTGCATTACTTTCTGCCAATCTGTTACCCTTGCTTAAATGGAACATATTTCAGACTGTTGTCCACATTTATGTAAAACGATTTTAAAACATTTTTAAAGTCGACCAAAGCTGCCTTCTTGTCAAATGTGTTGGGAGATTGTAAAACTCAACGCGTCTTAGGTCGTCCGTTGTACTTTGTTACACGTCTACAGAACATGTGTGATTGATCTTTTTAAGGAAATGTATTTCACAGAGAATGTTTTAAGCAAAATCTACCTAATATGACCTGGCCCAGTCTCCCGAAGCATCTCAACCGGAGCTTAATCTCAACTCAAATATTATTATTTGCTTTTGAAACTATTTAATTAACATAACATGCTTGACTAAAACTGACATCACAAAGCAGAAAAAATTAAATACCCCAATCTTACGATTAATCTAAAATTCGGACTCGAACGCAATCTCGAATAGAACTGAGTTTTTTACTTGAGATGTTTACGCCATGAGGACATCAGTCTGGCCCGTATGTTATTCGTGCGGTCTATTTCAGAACACTTAA
Source organism: Spisula subtruncata (assembly GCA_963678985.1). Lineage (NCBI taxonomy): Eukaryota > Metazoa > Mollusca > Bivalvia > Venerida > Mactridae > Spisula > Spisula subtruncata. The sequence continues at coordinate 30,096,992 of OY787663.1, read as the reverse complement.
GTTGTCTGAAAACCAATCAGAGAACACATTAAACACCACATGAACACAGACCAACAAGACACGGAGAATGAATTTATAGCAATGTTTAACAACGATTTCTGTGTCACGCGGCTGTTACTATGAGTTGAAAAGCAATCACCCTACGAGAGCTAATTTCACCGACCTTAGGCTGATAATGATTGTTGGATGGCACGCAAGGTGTATTTATTATAGTCAAATTTTCTCACAATGAATGTTCGGAAATCATAATTATGAAAGGATCGAAATAAGATAAATATTAACAAATTTCTAGTCAGTGAATAGCGTTGTAAATAAGTGAAACCGAACTATTGAAGAAATTAAAGTCAAAAGCAAATATGTCTTCAGAGACGGTATGAAGGATGGTTTTATTTTATTTCTGTAAGGAATAATAATCAGAATGAGTGAATCATCCAAGGTATGCTTGACTTTTTCCTCCGGTCAGAAATACAAAGATTGCTTTAAAATCTTATAAATTATCTGAACCTTTATTTAAAGTCACCTTGGCAGTAATATTAATACAAATAAATTTATTTTATCTCTTCTTTAATGTTGAAGATTTTCCCTTATCCCTTGCATACGTTTTTTAGAATAAAACGAACTTATATTTTAGACCCTAACCGCATTTTAGAATTATTTATAATGACTGTCGTGTTATTTATATACTAGTACATTTATCAGTCTGTTATTCTTTCTTTTCCTCCAGTGAATTGATACTGTATCATTATAAGTCAATGACTTTCTTAGATTAGTGCTTCCTTCATTTTTATGTACATTTATGGTTTACAAGCTAGAATTAAAATAACATATTAAGGCGAAAGGTACTAATTATCTTTGAGCTATTTAAGGTGACATTAGTTCGAAAGTGTCGAATTTAATAATTTAGTATGTATTACTCTCCATAGTTGTATTACCGTGTACTGCTAGGAACAAGAATGAATATTTAGTAAGTAATGACACACGTCCTTCTTATAAACTGTCTACAGTAGTTTTTAGCGTCATGAACTACTATTTGGTTTTAACGTCCCGTGAACTGTAATTTAGCAGCAAGAACGAATAATTGTCATTGTCATGAACAGTTACTATCAGCAACAAGAAAGAATATTCGTAAGTAGTCCAGTCATTCTAGATCTGAACCTAGACAAAATTGCAAAAGAATTTCTTTTAACATTTTTGTGTTTAGTATTATCCCATATATTCACAGAAAAAAATCCCCATTGAAAGACGTTGGCATTTTCTTGCATTTGATGAATAAAGTTTTAGGCAAAATCAGTATTTTTATTCCAGGATGTATTTCGCAAACGGCTTTCCATACTCTCATTTATGACGTCATATGTGACGTATTAATGGCGGATAATTTCAGTTTGTCTTGGAAGAATTATTTTTTTTGTATTATTACGATGCATTTGTGTTGAATTCAGTTCAAATACAAGGTTTGTTATCTATTTTAATACAACTTGAGTTTGATGTGATCTTGATTTAACGATCTTAGGAGCAATTTGACCAGCTTATTGAGGGAAAGACGACGGAATACCAAAATTCCATTAAAACGTATTTTTGAGCAAAACTTATTGATATTCGTCTCTCATATAGCAGAATAGTGTAAAACAAAAGCAATTGTTGATATATAAACACATTAAAACAGTTTTAATCCATTTTCAGTCAATGCCAGGTAAAATTATATTTCCAACTATGGGACGCCGCTTGTCTATCAAATTGCACATTATACGTGGATCTACTATTACCTGGTAATTGAGTTATTTTAATGTGACTCTATGTTCAAGCGATATAATTTTTTAGCTTAATGCACAGAGTCTGGCTTTTCCCGTTTGGTTATAAATATTCTCGCACGTCCTCACCTTATTACCCTTGTGGCACATGTTTTGTAGGGTATGTGATAAAACGAGTGACAATTGATCAATTGCAAGTATTAAATGTTTATATCTCAAAACTATTTTAAATACTAAACTTATAATAATAGCTAAATGCTAAAATTAATAATAAAAGGTCAACAAAAGTACTTCAACATATTTTTTGATGCCATACATGCAACTCATGCCCTGGATGATGACACTGAACATGCTGATGACATTGCAAATTACCTAATTTTATACTAAAAGGTTTCCATTTGATGTTAAAAGTGTAAAGCGAGGATAGGATAAAAGCCCCTTCGGACATAAGCCCCTACACTCATTTTTATACATGAGGACATAAGCCCCTACGCATTTTTTGACACTAGGACATAAGCCCCTATGCATGTTTTGTTTGTACTGTTCTATGTTTTCTTCTATTATTAAATGGTTAATTAAGAAAAAATTATTGTACAAACTGTTCTATTGTATCTACTGTTTATTTGTTACTACTCACCACTGATCTCGGGGTTGTGGGTTCGAATCCCGGGCTGGCCAACTAAAATTACTAATAGTCTTTCGGATGAAACTCATGTATGGTGCTTTACACTGGCATGTAAATGAACCAGGGATGCTTCTGGAATTGGGGCATCTTCTGTATCGTGCACTATCCCCCAAAAACTAAAAAACTAAAACTCTTCTGGGGGCCTCGCCCATATGGATTATCCGGTGGCGAGGATAAAGAAACTCATTAAATAATTATGTCCGCATATGTCTCACTGAGCATTTGTTGCCTCAGCGATGTACTCCGATGGAAATTATGAGCATTGGGAATTATTTCTACGTGGTCTAGGGGAAGCTTTTGTGCTGTCATGAAATTGGGAGGGATCAGGAGAACAATCGATTGGTTCTTGGCATTTATATGCGTCTGATGTCTGAGGGAAGCTCCCCGATGATTTTGTAAATTTTCGGGAGACTTGAGAAATCGCGAGTGCGTAGGGTAATTTCAATGCATGTGTTGAATTATACCCGATGTACTTGCATGTCGAAAATATCTCGGAGAGGCATCCCATATAATCCAGAAAATACTGAAAAGGGATCCCCGCAGCACCCACATATTCGGGAGTTATACATAATGCTTTGCAATAAAAACTGCTTCAAAGGAACATCAGTGATGTTTTCGCTAAATTGTCAGGAACTTTCGGGGATGTTTACACATTCGCCGATATTTCGGTGACACATTCGCATTCACAGAATTTAATCTCCACATATTGCAATATTAATAGGTGATCATTTGTGTATAGCCTTGTCTTGTATTTCCGCGGTACCCCTATTTTCGCGGTATTGGATATAAACAGTTGTTTGTGCAATATGCACGAATTATACCTGTAAATAAGAGCACTATCACTTACATCTCACAAATTCATCAACAAGTAGCGAAAAGTGAATAAACAAAATTTTTTGTCTTGAATTAGGTTTCCCTCCTACAAAAGTGTACATTTTCTAGTATTTTTCAAGTAGGTTACTTGCGAAACCTCTAGCAAAGTATACATTACAGCTTATGTAAACTTGTCTGCTACAGTTCGCAACGTATGTCGTAACATTTTTGCTTGGTTTCCGACCGGTGCATGTAAAGTGGGCGACACTAAGAACTCTTTTCATCGAATACCTTGGAAAAAGTCTAAAGATTATCCGCACTACAAGTGTAGAAAGGAGTAGGTTATGGAAAACTTAATTTTGTTTATGTTTTGCCCGACAAAACCATTTAATTAGAATAAATCATAAATCAAAGATACATTCATTTTTTTATTCAGTGACAGGCTGTAATCAGTGTTGCCGTTTTAAACATTTTATTTAAGTTCACAGTTAAGTGCCTCAGAAATACGAGGTACCAGTACACTACAATTAGGCATCGGAAAACACCCGATGAGTTCCCGACACTAATTATGCTGGTTACAGTCGTACTGCGTCTGACATGTATAATCAAAATAACAATTAGAAGTTTCGGGAGAGCCTTCTGGGGACCATCCGATGATCGGGTGAAGCTGTTTCTGCTTCCACAGCACCAATGGGGATTTTTACAATGGGACCAATTCTAAATCAAATACAAATGAGCATATTCGGTACATACTTAACAGTTTATAAACATAAAATCTCATAGCAGCCTTTTAGTAACCGAGTATTTACAAGCGATTTAGTACCCGGTGACGTCTAACAACGTAAACTATTCCACCAACAACCTGTATTAATTGCATAAGTTACCGAACACGTCTGAAATACACTTATCTTAGCAAAGAAAATGAACAGGAAATGTAAGCTAAATTGCCGATGGACAGGTATTCTTTTTATCTTTTAAGCAAGTTATGTTTTTTCAAGTTAACGATCCTTCATTCGGTTTCCATTGATGACACCATGACTAAAATAAGTTTCGTTCACTCGATGATGGGTAATAGGGAAGTTGGGTAGTGAACGTGTACGACTCCTGCAATAATGGTCAGGATCGTGTCAAATTCTCTGAACTCGCCATTGGAATGAAATATACATCAAACAGACTTGTTTTGTCAGATATAAAAACCATTATTCATATCTTCATACCATTTTCTAACTTACAACATAATATGAAATTATATCATGTATACGGTTTGCCCGTGGAATTCTACAGCGTGCTCCAATGCATGTAATGAACCGTGCTTGGTTCTATCAAGTTGTAGTAAATTGTTGTCCACAGTCGGCAGTGGTGTAGCTGCCGCTAGGCCATTAGGCCCGGCCTACACATCATTCCGAGAAAAAATAACTTTAAATTCTCCTTTCATCTTTACATACGGGCCTACACATTGGGAAGGTCCTAGTTACGCCCCTGGTCGGACTTAGGTCTGGTAACACTAGGTCAAACGTAGGTGATATTCCTCCAGCATAGCTGAACCATTGCTGCTGGTCTAACACAGGACAGCATGTATCCGTTGCATTGAATGTAATAATCACACAAGGGTTTCGTAATGGCAAACATTCCACAACATACATGTGCCTTAAATAATCTGTGTTCATTGAGCGCTGAAGAAGGCAAACTGGTTTGTCTAAGTTCGACTAAGTTAGGGGCCACTGAACATACATCCATCTGCTTGTAAAAAGAACTACACCGCTGGTAAATTATGAATGGTATCGAGCGCTTTGAATAAACGAAGTCCTATGCAGCCGATACATAGGTTGCGTTTGCAATTGGAAGTACTACTTTCAAGCTGACAAGAGACATATAAAGTAGTGTATATAGAAGTTCTGTTCCAATTTCTGAGCTGAGAACCTCGTGGCGGCTTTTAAACTAAAATGTTGTTCAAGCATGGCAGCTAAAAAAATTCAAATGGCACGTACGTTATTTTGAAAAAGTGGTGTACATGCCAATGTAATTTTTCCATTGCGCATGCTGAACACCCTGTATGGTATATATATTATACATGTTTTGGTGGGACACAGCTTTGCATTAAATGTGCTCTCCGACCGAAACATAGTTTCACTGTGAAATGCTACAAATCGCTTGCATGTCCACATCAACTTCTATTTATAATTATGACGTTTTTTATTCGTTGCAAAACGGAATGTGTTTGTCTACGTGATTTCTGAGTTCCGTCCTAGTGTTTTTAAATCCGACATAGCATTAAGTCAATTCTCCAATAACACTGAGTAGCGGTGTGTCGGGATTCCAACCATGTTTTTACTCTTCGAGAATTTCTGTACCGAGCAGGGTAATTTCAATCAAGGTACGTGTGCGCAAAAAATAGCACTTGGTGCATATCATTGATGTGTTACCAAGGAAACCAATGGTGTGACTATAGCCATACCACTGTAGCCAAGTATCATATCCACATAGTGTTTTATTATAGATACAGTATATTAGATAGTTAATATTGGTCGAATTGGTTTGGTCGAAGTCAAGTGTCTGTCTGGAAATCACTTATGTACAATAATCACATTAAAAACCATCAAAATATGCTGCTATGTTGAAATAGAAGTTTATGTTATCATAGCAATATAAAATTTAATGATATTCAAACAACAAAAATGATATGTTTTATTCCTACATTACTCGCTGCCAATAAAACAGGTTTCACAACCTTACAATGAACATAATTTACTTGATTTATGCAAGAAAGTGTTATGTTTCGCCATTGTCATTTCCAAAGCAACCACGGGTGTTGTCGAAATAAAATATATGTAATGCTATTCAAAGTATTCTTACAAACTTTTTATATGTCCCTCTCGGTATACCAAGCATTCAAACGGAAACTTGAAAACGATTTAAAATGTATGCTCATCACATAATAACGATATCTTCACGGATGGGTATGCCTGACCGACAGCTAGACTGACTTATCAACAAATGAAAGCACGTATGTAGGTCAAATAAAGGTCCACAGCCAGTTTTCAATCAATATGGGACTAATACAATGCTTTAATATTAATATGATAATCCAAATAAAGAAAATAATTAATGTATTATGGTGCAAAATAGTTTTCATATTTTCTGAAAAGTGGGTGGGGTAAATCGACCCCCTCATTTTCAAAGTTTTTGCTATATTTTTGTAAATAAATGTTTAAATGAACATGTTTTGCTCTTAAATTCCTTATATCAACAGGATATATTGACATTTTAACCTGGGTTGGTGTAAAACTTTAAAATACTGTTAAATTGTACAACTACATTTTCAGGGAATAAAATAATGAAAATTATAGTGACTTTTACAAATCGCCTTTTAAGGTACTTCCCCCACTTTCTGGACAGGGAATTTTTCCTGGTAATAGCTCAGATATTATAAAAATGGAAAATGCACAAAACAATTCTTTTGCAATTTTGTCTAGGTTAGGTATATTTTGGGGCTAGAATGACTGGACTAAAGTAAATACATTCGTCATTATTACGTAACAGTAAGCAACATGATATTTGGTAATAATGTCATATAATCAGTAATTTAGTAGCAAGAACAACAATTTAGTCATGCGGGTTTTACGAACGTCATTATTATATACAGTGGCTGTTAGCAACAAGAAAGAACATTTAGTAAGTAAATACAAACGTCATTAATATGCACCGTAACTTTTAACAACAATAATATTTGGTAATAACATCCTATTAACGCAATTTAGCAGCAAAGATAAAGCCAGACTCTATGAAAACCTTCTGTTTGTGAAAGAAAAATAAAACTTGATATTTTCAAAGTGATAAAGGATAATGTTAATGAAGCACAATTCAGAAGAAATATTGATAATATGTTGAATTTTAAAGAAGTGCTATCTGTTTTTGTAGAATCCTAATTCAAAACATTTTGTCTTACCTCGCAAACGTCATTCGGCATTATACGAGTAGTAACAAGTATTTCAAAATATCACCAGCATCTAGCTCAACTGTTTATGCATTTTGAATGACAATGATCAAATGATTTTAAAAAAGTTGCTTATTTTGTTTTTTCAGTTGGTATGGATGAATCCACGTCGTACTGTGCTAAGTTCAAATGATCGTAGAGTTATTGATGATACACGTATGAGTATAGAGCGTCCATTTATCCAAGATTGGAATCTACACATCAGGAACGTCCAGACGCATGACGCGGGAGAATACACGTGCCAAATCAACACGGATCCTATACAAATCAAACGGATACGTCTAACAGTGCATGGTAATATATAAAAGTTAAAATAGTTTATCAACAACTTAGATTAACTTCTGCACAGCCAGGCAAACAATGTATATGCAACGTTGTATGCTCTATTGAACTCCTTTGTATTGTATTCCTGTGTTTATATCAATAAATGCTGTAGTACATAGAGAATCAAAAGCCACACAGAAGCAGCGACAGCGCACAGACATACACCCACAAGTTAGATATAGAATGAACTATCCCCAATATTTCTTGAAGGGGATTGACGCTATGAAGCAAGTTTTATATAATTAATTGAATAAATATGGTAGATTAGTTTTCATTTCAATTGTGTAATTATCCTGTTTAATACAAATGTAGGTGAAAGTTCAACAATGTCACCTTTTGTGGCTACCACTCCGCTGTATTGAGTAGTCTCATGGATAGAATATATCTGTTTGTAGTATTGCTAGATATTCAGTGGTCACATTGTCTGTATGGAAAGCGATTGTCTCTGATCGGCCCCGATTTTGCAAAGGCATTCGTCGCTTGTAGTAAAACAGATGGTAAAGATTTCTCAGCTGATCATATAAAGGTTGAATTTATTGCAGGATGTATGAATTGTGATGAGCTGTCTTCGAAAAAAATATTTAATTACCACCCAACCGAACTCGAGACAATGTTTAATTCTACGATAAAACATATATACATACTTATCAATTTTATTTCTAAATTAATATATTCTGTCTACTTTGCTACTGATAGTTTTCCAAATGGCTCGTTAAGCGTAACATCTAATTTCTAGATATCAACATTGGTTTCTCAACTATTTAGATATTCTTTACGTATACGTACCTCTCAGGCAGTGCTTGGTAAATTTCGATAGAATCAATTATTAAAAGTTTTTTATATGTCAAGGCAGCAAATAATGCAACGTGTTATTTCAACATAACTTTTTACTTGCGATTAACATCTAATTTACATACTATTTACATATAAGTTGCATTATTCGTAAGCAAATTCCGCCCCAAACACATGACTTTTCCATTTAAGGTCACAAATGCATTTTATGGCGACCAAAATATGCTCCACAGTTGAATCACAGATATTTGTTTTATTTTCGCGATATTCTGAAGCTTGTGTAGAAGACGTATGTATTTTACTGCTGTTTGTTTCCACTCGTGAACAGAAAGAATTAGTCCTTTCAATAAAAAGTAAGGTTTTCTTGTTTGGTCAAGGTCGATTGAATCTTCTCGATAACTCATTTCTGATTGTTTCCACCAAATGGAATGAGAGAAGATGCATCCTTTTGTAGATTCCGACTGTATGGACTGTTTCCAAAAACAATCAACTGGACAATGTGGAACTTCGCTTTATAGATGTATATATATGTTGAACTCTTTTTTTTGCTAGTTTTAGCAGAAACAAAATTTCCAAACATTAGGACTAATCAGAATATACACGTATTGAAGATCAATTGCAGACAAATAATGACTTCGCATAATCACACATATGCCTACCCGAGTGTAGACGCCATTAAGGTAAATAAGTGCTACCTACTGTTTATTTCGTCTGATTTGATTTGATGGAGCATTTAACCAAACCACATTAAGTACAATGTTTTATCACTCTCGAAACCGAGGTCATATTTGCTCCGCATGTGTATTAAAGCAATTATTGCCCATTATGTTACTTTTAAAGTTATTAAACGGCGACGTCTTTGTTAACGGACTCAGGTTTCCCTTATAATAACAACTGTATTAGCGACATGGATAGCTTGGACCAACAGAGCAACACGATTGGATTGTTTCCACAGCTTAACAATAAAAAAGATAATAGAAATAAGACAGAGAATGAAAACACTCAATTTAAACTGCCAAGCATAGACAACATGAAGCACAAAGCAATTCACAATCACACGTCAAAATGCCCAACACAAAAAAATCTAACAAATGAATGCTCCCTCTGAATGACCAAGTTTCGGTCATCAAAACGTCGAACGCCAATATATGGCAACTTCGGAAAACAAACACATTGTCCTGTCTGGGCGATATCGCGGTGGTATTAAGTAGACAATGTTTGATATATAACATAGAAAAGTGGGCATCAAGACCCCCAACAGTGCAGCAATGTATCATGGGATTGCATATGTCAACCAGAGCAAACAATCAGAAAAACAAAAACATCCAATAATCGATTGAGAAAAAATGTTTGGTTTTCTCGTAGAGTACCACAGAGTTTGGTATTAATCATAAGTTAATCATGGGAAGCATATAGAAAAGGTCGCGATCAAAAAAGAAACAGTTCAAAATGAGAAATGTCTTTGTGGTACAATTTCTGGTAGTAATTTCTTGGTTGGTTCAAAGGTAACTAGAAAAAAACTAGCAAAACACACTCTGACGAATATACTCCACTACACCTCATGCTAATCTTTGACGATAAATTCACTGACAGTTTTTTATTTGTAATATAACGTCATGTAATATTTTCTTATAAAATGATTGAATATGCAAGTGGGTACGAATTGAGTGAGACACTTTCAAACGTATTCGTTAAAAATCACAAATAGGCTTCCGGACATGTTTTGTTCATTTCTTAGGCATACGTTCCATATTCACAAAATTTTCTTAGAAACTACATTTTATTAAATACACATAGTGTTATTCATATGGTATTCTTCAAACGTCTTTCTATTGTTCCGTCGGCTTTGTACTATCCAGTTAACTGTCGCCAATGCTATTTATTACCAACGACCTTAAATTAGAATCGTAAAAAGCACGTCCGCTACCTGTCTAATCCCCTTTTTCTTGTCGCGTATATAGTGTAGAAAACAGTTTCAATTTCGTGAATTATGTCGCTCAGTTATAGACTCAAGAAAGGATGATAAAAGTTCGGGACGGCCTGTCACACTTGATTTATTGTCAGAAAGATTCCGGCCTGCTTGATAAATTGCTCGCTTTGTCAGGAGTCAGAACGATATTCCCATTTTATGACCAAAACGTCGATATTACATTAAAGCATAATCAAACATCGCATTATGATTCTATAATTGAACTTAAATCTCCTAAAAAGTGATGTCTTCTTTTTTCTCCAAATTGCGAAGCTCTCTAAAGGAGAGGTACAAATCTCACATGAATTATTAATTTCTGAGTCACGAGTGTTAATATGCAGACGATCAATCTTTCTGTGTAATGTCAATATCAAGACATGAATCAACTCACTGTCATATAATATGACACATTTGATAACCTATATAACGTATTTCTAAAAGAAGTGAATACGATTTCTTAGACTGCTCATGCGTATGGGATAAGGATGAGTTTAATACCCAAACTGAACCCGTTCGGCGCCAAAATCAATAAAGTGTTTGACAGTGTCTAAGACATTTGCTCGTTGAAGAGATATTTAAAAAGTGATAACAATATCCTGGTAAAATCCCGATCCTAATTGTGACAGCGGTATTAGTTTCAGTAAGTGATTCATCGTGTTCGGTGAAGACAGTTTGCATGAAAAAACGCGTAACTGAGGACCGACTCCGCGTTGTGAAAATATTAGTGAAATGTTTAAAGAGAACAAGATCCTCGATAACTCCTTAATTCCGAACACTTTCAACACTTCGCAGTACAAAAGTGTTACCCCCTTGGCAAATGTCAATGAAAAGGGACTAAAACGTTGGTAGAAATAAACGAGACATCCTAGGTACAATCTTTCTTTGCCCATATTTTCTCGGAAGCGTACATTTACAAAGACCTAACCCACTACATTTGTATGTACGTTTAAAGGACGCCGTCACGGGGATTGTTGCCATGTCAAGACAAGAGTGTGTGTGATTTACTTATTTGTTTGCACAAAAAATTGACAAGACACATATAACGACAGTCTATTCATTCAAAAAGTCATCTCCAACACACGACTGAAAGACTTACATATACTGTCATATACATGTTACTGAAACTGTTTAAATATTTATAAGAAGCAGAGATTTCCATGTCTGTTGCCGACATAGCAATTTACTTTATGATTGGTTAGGTACTCACTCGTTAAATAACGAAATTGAATTAAAATTGGAAATTGAGAACTTTCTTGGCAATCTATTTTGTGTTCGCTTCGATAATAGTGACATGTCCTTGTTAGAAAGTAACATCCCTATGTTTTTAAAAGAGGGGTACGAGAGTAAAAGAGGGGGCATATGGTTGTGACAAAAGAGGGGAACGGTTCAATCGGCATGACAACTAACCAGACATGCTTCAGTAATTCAGACTGTTATCATAGTTTAGGGGTCTGAATTTGTAACCCGACAAGCCCAGTTCCAATCAGATCGTACTTACGATCTTCTTATCCTAAGCAGAAGATTCTATCAAAATCAGTATTTTGTATTTTTGTTCAAAATCTGTGTGTCATCATTAGCCGAATTATGAACTTAAAGAAAAGAAAATTTACTTCTGTTGGTAATAACTAATATTTGTAGGACAATTAGCTATTTCTGTCCGGTAATATGTGACTACATCCCAGATTATGAAGAATTGGCACGTGTTTACGTGTGTAGAGGCTCTGTAATGCTTCCGTAATAGGTCTTCGATCTTTTTCAGACGTCGGTACAACAGGAGAGATGTTAATCATACACAATATAAGCCGGTTCTGTGGTGGACTGTACGAATGTGAAGCCAACAATAACATAGCCCAGTCTGTTAGACGAGCAATGAATGTCAAAGTAGCATGTAAGTTATCATTAACTGGTTCTTACTGTCTTACTTGTTAATTGACATCCCGCTAGTTCATTCCTCTGGTTTTATTTGTCGCCATCAAGCTATATTAGACGAGCGTCTAACAAGGGATAATCTGGTACTATATTTAGTTCGCCCTTGGTATGACGCGACCTCGGGTCGAACCCGGTACCTCCTACACTTGACGCGGACGATCTAGCTCTACGCTATCTTGAAGGATATTAATGTGATGTCGTAGTGAAGCAACTATACTGGGTACAACGTCTATTGTTAGTCTAAACTGAAACTCGCCCGTCCAAGTAACGGTTTCTCAGGTTCTAAAAATAGATGGTATACCCATTGAAGTACTGGTATGACATTTGATACTATTGTCGTATATACATTACTCGTGTGACATTTATAACATTTATAAGACTGTTGTAAAGGCATTCTATGGTTAACATTGAGACGTAACTGTGCCTAGTTTTGTGTTTGACTGAACATTTATCATTATCAGGCCCCGATGTCCCTAATCATTACAAGTAGTAATCTATCAAAGTGAGGTGATGCAGAATTGTAGATAAATCTGAAGTTCCAGAGCTTGTAATTATACTGTAATAAACTTATAATTTAATTGCTGTATAGTGATGCTAATTTCCTGTCAGGCCTGGTATTTCTTTTAGAATAGATACACATGCCACTATTTTAGATTAGGTCTTGCTCGGATTGAGATGATTCGGGAGATCGGGGCCAGTTTCTCAGAATATATTATTTATATATTTACAGTTCCACCATAAGTAATGTTCCTTATGCCTCGTAGAATAAGCCAGATGGTTGGTAAGGAGGTCATGCTGGAATATTTTGTATCAGCATTCCCTCATGGTGTTGGTCAATGAACAAAGGATGGTAAACCGGTCGGTGTGGGAGTCGAACATTTATGGCGATACCGCTCGGAAATATTCATGGAAAATGCTTATACATATTCTTTATATTCACGAATAATAAATGTGGAACCGTTTGACTTTGGGACCTATACGTGTGAAGCTTCGAACAATTTCGGAGCGGACACCAATTCTATATTATTTTTTGGTAAGTGTTTTGTTGTGGTTTTAAAGTTTTGAACCGGTTAGTGATGCGAGCAAGACTTTGTTTCAGTGATGTTTGACTAAATGGTATATGTTTAATTAGGGACCTGCAAATTTTTTGCAGGAGCCCTATAGTAATCACCCCGTCCGTCCGTCCGTCTGTCCGTCCGTCCGTCCGTCCGTCCGTACACACCCACTGGTAGTTGTGGGGTGTGGAACAATAGCCTATATTTAGATTATATTCATTCCGTTGCTTACGGGGTGCAAAATGTTGCTTATGGGGTTTTACAAACAAAAGGATGAACAAAAGAAAACCCCACAATGTCAAGTCAGTGAGAACGTCCGTCCGTCCGTCCGTCCGTCTGTCCGTCCACATTTTTCATGTTTTTTCTTAATAACTTGCAAACCGTTAAAGGTATCGACTTCAAACTTTGAACATAAGGTCACAGCAACAATACACTATTGTATGCCTCGTTATGTTAGTCCAGCTACAATATTGTAAGAAATATGGCCCTTTGTAAAATTACAATTTTCCTCATTTTTCATCTTTTTTTCTACATTACTTCAAAATCGTTACAGATATTCAAATGAAACTTGCTATACATATTGACAGTGACAATACACACATGTGTAGCAAAGGGCAACAACTCTAGCTTTAATAAATTTTGGCTTGTGCCCCTTTTTCGACTTCAAAACTTTAACATTGGCCATAGTTGAAAATGTTTTTTCTTAATAACTTGCAAACCGTTAAAGGTATCGACTTTAAACTTTAAACATAAGGTCACAGCAACAATACACTATTGTATGCCAAGTTATGTTACTCCAGCTACAATATTGTAAGAATTATGGCCCTTTGTAAAATTACAATTTTCCTCATTTTTCATCTTTTTTTCTACATTACTTCAAAATTGTTACAGATATTCAAATGAAACTTGCTATACATATTGACAGTGACAATAGGCACATGTGTAGCAAGGGCAACTCTAGCTTTAATAAATTTTGGCTTGTGCCCCTTTTTTCGACTTCAAAACTTTAACATTGGCCATAGTTCAAAAACTTTTTAAGATATTCAAATGAAACTTGCAATACTTATTGACAATGATAACGACAGGGCCCTGATCACGACAGTGATGGTTCTAGTTTCTGCGTACTCGAAATTACAATTATGATATAGGTCGAGGCATATGAAAATTGGACATCAATGTTGATTTTCTATCCGAAAAGTTTCTGATGTGTTCAGGAATGATCAATTAGTACTGGTTAGGATACATTCCAGGAACACTGGTTTGGTGAAATGGCTACCGTAAATGACTGATAAACTGTTGAAAAACAACTTTAAATCCGAATAAGATGCTGGGAATGATGTTTTATTATCACTGTTTTATATTGACGTCGACCGCTTGTACAATTTAAAATGTTGGAAATTCTCTTTGTCATTTCTATAGTATAAAATGTAGTCATCAGCAGTATATGTTATGCATATAATCATGGCGCAAAATAACTTTGAATTCATTTTATGTCTGATTGTAAAATGATGATTTGATATCATATATAGTAAGTGACAAAATTAACAGCATTCTATTTGATAAGCACTTAGACATTTAAATGAAGCGGGAACATTATCTAACTTAAATTTCAATTTATTGAAAACTGTGTCTTCTCTCCGCCATAAAGTACATATCGTAAGTTGCTAGATAATGTGTTTCAGTAGCTTAAAAACTCACTAAAACACTTAAAAAGCTAAACAAAATGATAATATTTCATTCTCTGTCGCCTAAGCCTACAAAATACCTATCCCATTCCCTGTTTAGAACGCATATTTGTGTAATAAATAACAACATAATAGAATTTTATCACTTGTATATTTCCCTGGACACAAGAAAACTGTCAATTATTGCTAGTTATAGACCGCTACAAAACAGTATTAAGTGGTCCATATATAATTAAGTTTAGTTTGGTGGATCCATTCAGTTTCTAGCTGTCTTCACACGAATTTACCTGATAAAATAGAAGTTTAAAAACAAAACAAAACAAAAAACATCGACGAAATGTACGCATTAACAAGGTGTTATTTTACTTATATTGTGCTAATCTAAATACGCGATGGTTCGAATTAAACAGAGACGTAATTGCAGGGAAATGATCTCTCGTGTGTGTAATTTAAGAAACTTTGAATGGTAGTTAGCGCCTGAATTACGTCAGAGAGAAATAAGAGACAGAATTGTGTCCTCTAGTCTTCCCAGAATGCATTTATAGTTTCTGCACTTAGAAACAACTCTTATAAACATCAAAGAGTAAATTCATCGCGAATTTATAATTTGTTCGACATAGACCGTGTGCTCGTCGTATCCGGATGTTCATTATAACGTAGTTTTACTACATTTCTTTATGAAAGCTAGTTTTGAAGGACGTTTGTGCCGTCAAACGTTGATATTTATTGACACACTCCGTTGTGTGATTGGAAACATTTTACCAAACTATCTAAGATTGTTTGAGAGGAGATGATGTGAAGAGGAAGATTTTGCAAGAAGTGAGATTTTGCAAGTAGGGCTTTTGAAGAGAGTGAGCTTTGGAAAGAGTGTGATTTTGCATAGAGGGAGATTTTGTAGAGATGGAGGTTTTGTAGATATTAAGCGTTGGAAAGAGGGTAATTTGGCATAGGGGGAGATTTTGCTGAGAATGATATTTACTGATAGGGAGATTTTGAAGAGGGGAATGTTGTTGATTTTGCAGATAAGATTTTGTTGTAAGGGAGATTATTTATTTTAAAACAATATAAGACGACTGTACATATGATACCTTCTCACAAACAATATGTCTCCAACACTAACATAACGGGGGGTTGTCAGTTTATATTTTATACTAATAACATGTTTAATGTGACTGTAGTAAGTAAAATGTGATAATTATATGTCTACGTCAGTGACTTACAAAGTCATACTCCTTTTCAACCCTGTCTTGTTGTTAAAATATTTCCTCCGCCGTATTAGAAGAAATATCATCAATACCTCACGAATGGTCATCTGATAAAGATATGTAAATGTGTAAAAAGACGCGGAAGGATTGTACTATCATACTAGGAAAATATTAATTACCCTCGTGGACGGAGATTGAAGTTCATGTTCTTATCAGATGATCTTTATAACCTTGTCAGATCTGCTGATATAAAGTTATGCACTAGCCGTAGCGACAGGGACATATTTGCGCTGACTATTTCTGATATTTCTCCACGAGCTGCCATGTGTTGTCTAAATTAATACGCCGTCAGATATGAACCATGAATAAAAAGCATGTAAATTTTCTCGACCCTCTCACAACGGCTCCGAGATTCCGCGAGACTTCACATCTTTATTACCCGCAAAATGAAGTTTATGTCTTATATTAGCAATTCAAGTCATCTTCTTGGAATTGTCAATTGGTATGAGAGGTTTGCCATATGACAGACGGTGTGATGTGTGCGTGAAAGAGTTTGCAGGAGACACTGGTGATGAAATATCGTGAACATTCCTAATTATTCATCCACATGTTTTTATAAATAATGTGAAATGCAAATGCATTTTCTATGGCAACGAAGGGAATATAACAAAAGAACTATTTTTATAACTTGACATATTGCCTAGATGTTTCATCGATCACAAGATCTAAATATTTGTGTAATTGTTTTTTACTTAATTTACATGTATATGGTGAAACAAACATAAAAACTGTTGAATAATAATCATGGCATCTGTCTGCCGGGTGGTAGTGTTGAAATAATAAATGTAAAATGCAAATATATTTCTATGGCAATGAAGGGAAAATAAAAACAAAATCCCCTGATTTTATAACTGTACATATTAGCGACATATATCATTGATCACATTAAAATATTTTGTAAAACTATTTTTTACTTATTAACATGTACGAGGGGCATATTAAAAGTTCTGATAATGCCTCAGTCTATATTTTGTTGAATATTGAGTATCTTAGTTTGTGGCAATAAATATAGCAAATGGAACAACATGAAGACATTAGTTAATCATTGGGTTGTCCCTTTTTTAAACACAACTATGCATTTGACCAAATAACTAATTTTCTTCCCTCTCCTTCCTCACAATTCATTGTTTTGCACAGAGAGGGTGTCGGTGCTAATACAGAAAGGGTGCCGATACAGCGTTTAGCACAGAGAGGAAGCCGAAACTGGTTTACACCGTGAATAAGCTTAATAAATTACGAAGTTTTTGGCCATTTAATTTATTTAATCGACCATCAGTCATGTCTATCTGCGATTTTTAATTGACAAACTACAAACAATACTGTTTTTGACGAAATATTATTCTAACGTCCCTCGGAGCAGGTTGTAATTGGTCAATAAGCCACTATCATTTGACCACCAAAAACACCAAAAAAGTGTAAGACTATATGAAAACAAAGTTTATACCAAAAGGAATACTTTCGTGTGTTGTCCCTTTAATACTTCCCTATATTCTAGTAATATATCAAGGGGTCACAAACGAATAAAATCGATTTGGTTTAGACACAATAACTAACCACCATGAAAACGTGTATTTGTATTTTTTTATTATTCTTCAGAATTATACGAACCAACACCACCACAAACTCTACGACCACAACTTCCTGTCGACTTTTCGGATATTCCTTCACGCAAACCACCATCACAAACTGGTAAACAAAATTACTATGGATATCCACATCGGAATGGTGATATTAACTCTGAGAATAGAAACCCTTATAATGGGAAAGGGCAAATACCCGGTGCGACATCAACATGTATTCATTCATACTTGTAATCATAAATTTTGTGTGGATCATTTAATTGGACGATATACCGGTATCTAAAATCCAAATTGACCAAACATAAACATAGAAACTTCTCGTATATTTAACGATTTTAGATGTTTCTTGGTGCAATGGACCACTGCTCTTCATTTCGGAGAAACAACTTTATTAGTCCAATCTGGTGGTACCTAGTCAGTGTCGTTTACACCAAATTTCTCTTTGGATATTTTTAGATCTATTTTCAACCAGTATTTGAGAACCTACGATATTTACAGACATCATAATGTTCGATACAATTAGTCGTATGAATGACATATAGGACGTGCCATGAATGAAACACGTTTTTACTTGTTTATCTCTCTAGAAAAGATTGTAGATCTTCTAAATATTACCTCGTATTTTTCAGGATATGTTGGTTCAGGTGATACCTACGATTCTTCACGTAGCGGTGTTCTTGGTGCGCATTCGATCACGTCATCATTTTTATCTAAGTCAGCTATCGTCATGGTGACATTCTTACGATTGTTACATTTGTCATGATTTGGAACAGTTAACTGTGTGTAGAGTATTCTAAATGTTAGGAGACATTCCAGAGTATATGTTTGCGAGTGAATTTTACATAATTCGTAGTTAAAAGTTAACGTTTACAAATTGCAAGAACGTTTCCAAGGTTACCGTTGTCAAGGAAACCTGATATGTATTGCATGTGCACGTGTAATTTAAAACTATGAAGATGTTTTCTAGGTTCATACTTGTTGTATAATGCATTATTTATCATAGAAAAATAACGAACTCATAATATTCATTATTCGGAATGCTTCGATTTATATGCATGAATAGACTGAATGTTGTCAATTCTCATCTTTATCAGTATTCAAAACATTCGGAACTCCTCAGCAATGTTCGATATACATTCGAAAAGAGAATTGTTCGAGGTGTTCCGAATGTATTCAAAATGCATTTTCGGTACGTGATAAATGCCGGGACATGCACGTCACAATCGTATCACCCCATGTGTTTAAATTATACCATACCTCATCATGTAATGTAAAATCTATAACTCGTTTACTTAGGTATGTCATTTGCTTACATAACATTTATATATTTATATCGCTGACTTAGAATAAGTAGGTCGTAAGTACAAAATCAATATTTTGACACTCATTCTTTACTTATGATAAAACAAACTTTTTCAACATTAGCTTGGTCGTTCTGACAAGTTCCGATTTTCATAAGAAGCGCCTTATGATGTAGATTTCGAATATACATTAGTCTTATAAGATCGTTTACTTACGAACTTCTCAATCCAAGCCAACGGTATAGTGACTACCCTAAGGTCATGGCTCAGAGGTTAAATTCTATCTCATCTAACCCGTTTGTGAAAGTTATAGTCGATGGTAATGTGGTTTAGTCGATAAGGTTTGACTAAATAAAGACAGTTCAACTGTAGAGATTAACTATATAAACTATACTGATAATGTACATGCACAACCCAGATATTTACCAAAATTAAAAATTCGTAGAATTGTATGCTGGTTTTCACTGCCTTTTTATCCGAATCAAATTCCAAAACAACAGCATACAATGGTATGATATTACATGATTTTATACAAGTGACATACCTGAATATAAGTGTATAACTGTATATAAGTTTGATGTTCTTTTGTTAATATGTATTTGTCAGTATATTGTAAATACAATGTACGCCTACACAAGTTTGTTCAGGTCCACAAACAAACGCCATCTTGGATACATTGTTACTATAAAAAGATACTTATTTGCATATAATAACCGAAATACTTTCTTTTTATTGTAACCGTAGCACCAATGATGATGCATGTTTGTTTTCATACAAAGATATGCGTACACTGCCTGTAAGTATTATTGAGAAATAATTTGATTTCCATTGAATGGAGGTGTTTTACTTACCAGTACAACTTTTGATAAATGTATCACAAACTTTATTCGTATCAACGTTGTGAGTTCAACGCTTGGCTTTAACAAAATGATATAACAAAAATGCTTGAATGTATGTTTAATTGTATCCTTTTGTTGCCACCCTTTACAGCAGTTTTGATTCAAAGATATAAGCACGGGGTTGTGTTGCTGTTCGGAGAGGCCATGTTTTATTTATGTAAATTGTACCACAGTATTTGATTTAATAATGCGAAAAAAGACACGCATTTGTGCAATTTAGGTGGGAACATACTGTACACCACTGTACTGTTTTCGCATACAACATTTTCACTTATTAAATTATTGCACAATCATGTTTTAGTATATTGACTGTATTGTCTGAAATTTTTATGAATTGATTTTCGAAGATATATATTGATGGTTTAAAATAAGAAGGTTGATATTTTTAGAAACAACAAATATGTCTGAAATTTACTCATGGAAAAACAAGCTTTCACAACTTCATTTTGGTCAACATATCAAGTTCTGATTTTCATGAAAATAGGCCCATGAGAAGCGCCTTGTGGTGCTGATTATAATTATATATCAGTCTTATTACGCCGTATGCAGTTACGACCTTCTCATTCTAACCCAGCGATTTAAGCTTAAGCTTAAATGGCCGGAGACATATTATATGTGCAGTCGGTTGAACGGTCACACTTCTCAAGATAGACTTTAACTGAGTACGCGTCACTTCTCTATTTATAAAGATGAACATCATTTTTGTTATTTATATTGATCTGTTCTTAAAGAATGTTCAAAGGCGGGCCTCGATTTATTAGAGCGTCCTATGTAGTTATAACTGTTGCTGATATTGAAATCTTTTCATGTTGTGAGTGAATTATTAATATAATTATACTACTATTGTACATTTAAAAAAATCGTTCTGGTTGAAGTACTTATAAAAATAAGAGCGACAAAATGTTTCCAGTCCTGCGAACGTGAATCGACTGAGACCTATTTTCAAGAAAATGTATAACTTTTGTCACAGAATCCATAATCTATTGGAGTACGACGTGTACATGGGAACGTTCTAGTGACAGCTTACATTTGTATAAGCAATATATATTTAAAATATAGAACATTTGGAACACAAGTCAAATCCCATTAACCGGTATTATTATACATGTTTTGGTAAAATGTAAACATGTCTCGTGAAAAACTGTTCGAGAAGTATCGTTGAAATACATGGACATGAAATTATGTATTGTGAAATGATGGTCGTGATTTTATTGTGTTACGTAAATGAAATGTTTCAACAAATTAAATGACTCCTTAGCCCTGTAAAAGGTATATTTTTCTGTTTGTGGCTAGCAATGTGGAACAAGAACCCTTGGTCCCATAGAGCATGTACTCACAATGGAATTTATCGAACTTAAGGGGACAAGTTCCCCGTTTCCAGTAGAAAACCATGACGTACATTGCCATCTTGTGTGTAGTAATGATGAATCAGGTGGTATTTGAAAGCCTCGTGGTCCCCTGTCTCTTGGATGTACTTCCGATGGCAATTAGAAGCTTCGAGGGAGTTCTGTTCTTAATACCGTTCGGGTCATCGCGAGCCATCGGGATATTTGATCTGTAATTCCATCATCGTCTCATGGAGACATGGGCTTCGGGTAATAGTTGGTTAATAGCTGTACATTTTGTTTAGCTACGGTACCTGATAAGTCTTTGAGAGTTTAAGGATGAAAGCAAATATTTTGCAGAATAAGTGCTTCTTGTTCCTCTTGTTTTACATTTAATGAAATGCAATACAGTGCGTTTATTCAGGTCATTCAATATACCAATATGGCAATATCATACCATTGCATTTATCTTGTTTTAAACATTTTAATTGGCAAAGGAATATACGCATTAAATACCTTATTCACTAAGTCATATACTTATAGCAGTCACAGACAGTCATATACACCACCGAAGAGAGTATAATCAACAAAATTGTCGAATAACAAGTGTTCATTCTTTGAAAGTGTCGTCAAAATCCGTTAAGAAATGGAAGAGGATTTGCACACAGACGCTCGGACGGACGGACGGATTGACGAATGGAATTGTTCTTATCGTGATGCCTCGTAGAGTGATTATTAGGCATTAAAAAGAGAAATTGCAATGCGTCTATAAACAGATGACGGAACGGAATGATCGAGTAACAGTTTAAATGCATCGTTAATAAAGTCACTGTGTATACATCCATACGATGGAGTCTATCATTTATGTAGCTTTTTTCAAATTAGGTACATACATGTATTATTATGTATTAATTGTATTATAAATTGCTTAGATCAGTTGCAACAGAATCAAAATTGTAAAACATTAGATAAATAAAGAATTGTGAATGATATTTCTTTTGTTTAAGTAACAGCCCATTGTTCTTGTAACATTATTTCTATATTTATACTTTTCTCACGCTCTTGACTACTGATCGAGAGATCAATGATGTTCGGCTTTGGCATTTCATAATCAAATAGAGATGAACTGGTCGGAAACCCAGAGAAAGACCCGTGTGTGTCGGTCTAGTACACCGAGATCGTTAAAGAACCAATGCGTCTACTCAAAAACTAATGTTTCTCAACTAGGATATACATCCTCATTTTGGAAAATAGGTGCTTGTACGTTTTAGTGTTGTTTACGTCTGGAAGGTCTTAATAATTACACAATATTTAACCTCAACTCCTTACGATGTAACGAAGCTGAAACCAGCACAAGCCATCAAGAACATTTCACCAGCTCTCCAGTACGGGAACATGAGCGGTTACTGGCACTAGAACGACATCGTGTTCCATGCATTACTAATCTAATTTCAAATTCTCTTCACGTAACTTTTTTGTCAATAGACGCCGTAGTGAGATACTTCCGTACATGGTTCTGTAAATAGGCGCTCATTGACTAAGATTGATGCACTGATTGATAGAAGCATCGGAATTATAAAAGCGCTTATTAAAATGTTTTAAAAAATGTTGATAAATTTTCTTTACTTAATATCAACAAAGCTGTACCCATGTCAAGCTTGTCAAAACTTAATATCAACGAAATAACAAGAGATACTGGACCTGTCACCAATTAATCCCCCGATGTTATGCGGATTGGTTGCCGAGAACATTTTGGGAAAGTTTCGGCATCATTTAATGATATAGTCAGATATACAGAGAATGGAAAGGTTTGTATTTTTTAACTTGACAATGAACCAATATTCAAGGACAGAGCAATGACATTATTATATGTCATAACCAGTAATATCTAATGCATATATATGTACGACTAAAATGATCAAAACGTTGTGATTAAACTTCAAGAAATAACCGAATACGACCTTAGATTTTACGACTAGGTGTTATGTAATAAATGTTCAAGTTGAGCACACTAACTCTCTTACTACGGGGACAAAGTGTTTGCGGTGCTTCGTACTCGTACTATGGTATCGGATAATCAAAGGTCAAACTGCAAAATAAGCATTTCTATGTCGTCTTAAAATAATTGTGTAAATTTTAAAGCTAGATTACTAATCGTATGTCCTAGTTTTACTCCCACCATAAGGTATGAATATTCCAAACGATCGCATTTTTGTAAACATCATCAATGAAAATTTTAAATACTACTACTTGTAGATCAGTTAAAATGATAATTTGCATTATTGCTACTATTAAATATAGTTTCTTGAACTTTAAATAAAAATGGTAGTTCTTTATTTTCCTTCATACATTCACGCCAGTGTTTTATCATTATCTTAAATATTTTTACTTTATTTCATCAAATGAATCGATGATAATGGTTACTTCACCAACTCAGGCCAGTTTTATACAATTCTTATTTCCATTGCGGTCCTTTGACATATACTTTAATGAAATGTGAAATGATTATGTGACATGTAAATATATAGAAAAGTGACAACGATTGATAATGTACGAGCTGTGAACAAGTTGATAAAATATTAAGTAAATTCCCTGTGCGTAAAATAATCCAAACATTAATGAAAAAAGAACCTGCACCCCACAATTTAAATATATTTTCAAAAAGTAATGTTTCAATATATACTGAGCGTCAAAAGTTTCGCAAACGAATTAAAAATTCAATTTTTTTAAATTGTTAACTCGAAAGAACTTTTACTAACACTGTCCATATGTGTACACATAGTGTTCATGTTTAACCCATTTCCGTTGGCCTCTGTTACGCTTGAATGATCACACCATCACAAATAGTAAAACGTCTATTCAAGTGCTCAAAATAAGGGCTTTTCATGTTCTACTTATTTTCCACGCCCAATTTACTCAATACATGTCTGTGATACGAAATACACAAATACTAAGTCAAATTAGTTTTCAATTTACGCTTAATTTGCTGGCAAAAATTGACAATTGTGAACTTAACGCTTCTTTAAGTTTTTGTTGTGAAAGGGAGGAAATTTTAATCGATTATTGTACAAAATAATCTTCCTTTGACCACAGAAATTGTGAAAGTAGTAATAGACACTGTACGAAATGCCACTTTTTAAGAAACAGCGCGCTGGTCATAAAAACGCTAAATAAAAGTGTCCCATTAATTCTAATGTCGGTTGGACAACGATTACGCTCAAACAATGCCGTTGACTTTCGTGCTAACATTATATCAGCATTACCTTTCTAGGTCAACGGCATTGGCCCGTCTGTTGGATATGATACAACTGTCTTTTTATGATAGAGACATGTCAATTTTATCCGACACAAAATATTTTTAATGAAACGCCAGCGTCTAGACTCCTAAATACACGATTATGTTCAGACTTATCGATTTTTTCCATCAAATTATGTGTACATTTTTAACTAATTTGACTAACTATTTGTGTATTTCTTATCACAGTCATGTTGCAAGTAAATAGGAAGTAACAATTTAGTCGAAAATGAAAACCTCTTATTTTGGGCGCTTAAATATATGTTTGACAATTTGTGATAGTGTTATCATTCAAGCGTGGCGGACGCCATCGGAAATGAGTTCAACATGAACACTATGGGCACACCAATAGACAGTGCTAGCAAAAAGTTTTTTCGAGTTACAAATCTAAAAAAAAATGATTTTTTAATTCGTTTGCGAAACTTTTGACGCTCAGTATAGTTTTGAAAGTTGATAATGTTCATAATATTTTTGGTTGTTGTTGATCTCTCTGCATCGAAAACATGTCTATGATCTCAAAAAGATGAGTTTATCAGAATTGCATAATATTTCTTGACACCCATAAATTCACAATGTTCCGCAATACATGTACCAGTGTCTAAATAACAGATTGTATAGTTTATACCTGTTTAACATATTTAATCTCGTTTCATTTAGACACTGCAGTTGCAAAATTTGTAAGATTCAGATTCATATCTGAACATTGTTGATTGTCAAAAGCATGTCATTGACATATAAGCATCGCATGACTACCTTATTGTGACGAAGTTTCTCGCGAGACAAGCAAATGCAAGTGAAACAAATGAAAAACAGACAAAGCTTGTATCTTTCAAACTTGCTCTCCGTCGACAGACAAATAAATTGCTACATTCATATTAACCTTTACTTGCATCTAAACTGTCGATATAAACAATATACCTTCGAATAAAACTTTTGAAGAAAGTAATATACAAGCCCATACCTTTCATCATCGTCTAATACAACAACAACAGCGGATTGATCCCCCGACCTTGTCATTACATTACCAACTGTCGTAGAGGCACCAAAACTATAAAGCTTTTATTTGCTTTTTTAGAGAAAAGTAGACATTGGAAGTGTGCAAACATCAAACAGTCGTTAATTTATTTCCAAGTTTATATACTAAGCTTACAGGCAAACTATTTCAGAAAATAATTACGATTAAGCAATGCACTAACATTGCTGATATTCACAATCTCAGTTTTAGTACATCAGTTTTCTTGAACTTGTTATTTTTATGTTACATTTTCTACTACATGAAGACATTACTGGGCTGTTAACATTGTGAATAAAGTCGTGAAATTACCGTCATTCCGGAACATTAACAGTACGCTTACGTTATGTCTTGCATTGCTGTGCAACACAAAACGAACACAAAATACGCCTTGGAGTGTTCGCTTTAATGAATTTCTTTAGGGAATAGTTGCAAAATGTAAATTACAAATGAACGCAGCAATCGGATACTTTCTGTCTTGTTCGCCTTTAACATCTACTTTCCCCTATTTGTCCTATTATCAAAATATCAATCGCAAATGTATTGTAATATGATATAGGTGGTAACAGTCTACTTTCTTCTGCGACAGACCATTTTAATAATGTCATCGGAAGCGATAAAATGTGTTAAGTACATTGTCGAAATAGTGCTGGATTGGAACCTATGATGTACGACGCCATTACGAACGAAGTACAAAAGACCATTCGGTCATCTCAACAACCACATCATCCCTCAGCAAAACACCAACATAGGTTAGAAATATAAACAGTATCGATGTAAACGTCTTCATGACAAAACTCTGGTATCGGGTTTGATATGAGAATTAAACTATTTTGTATGTACACTTAATTGATTTAAAAACGCAACATTGGGTTAATGTATGGACGGCGTTAGACAAAAGTTTAATCGTTCATACTATGTATTGTCAAGTGTGCCATGAAAACAGCTGTGTTTATATTAAGTTTAGAAGATTTAAACATTTTTGTAAATATTTTAATTATTATTTTTATGATCCAGATTCTTTCTAACAATCCAATCATTTATCTAAGTCAATAATCGCTTGTTTACCATATACTGAAAAATCTCACTTCAGCGTCTATTGATTCGCCAAATGTATTAGTTCTTCGTGCGATAATTTCACTTATCTTAGACAAACAAGACCCGAGAGGAGAATTTGAAATTTAACTCGTCGCTTCTTTTATGTAAATAGATTAGAAAAGCAGGGAACGCGACGTTATATTGTCATAAACCGTTCGTGCCTCCATTTTGGAGAGCTACTCAAGACATTCTAAATGGCTTGTGCGGTTTTCAGAGGAACCATCAGAAAATCTTGTTAATAGAAAACCTCTCGTTTGCTCGAATGTTTCATCATTTAAATGTAATACAATCAGGAACACTTTTTACTTGAATTCGTCTTATTATTACCAAGACACGTTTGGGGAATGTTTGGGGAATGATAACCACCGGAAGCTCTACTATTTTTTGTTCTATTGAATTCATGACAATCCAATGAATCTCTATCTATGGTGGGTAAAAAAATATATACAAACATGTATCTTAATATCTGTATAATGCATAGGATGCTTATCATCATTATAGGTCATTGGACAAGCAACCAAAGTTACAAATTAGACTGGGATACTAGTTCAATATTCATATTTACTAAGTTCTGCAAGTCGTTTATTGCAAAGTGACACCCGCAAGCACCACTTTCGGTATCTAATTGATATATTTACCATACTTATTTCCGGAATCAACGTAGTTGCATCGTAATGAGTTGTCAGTCATATTGTTAGATGGGATCTTTTAGTATTTGATAGTCTGTGATGTATATTTGATTTTGTATGTCTGGCCACACAGGGATATATTCGGTGAACTTTAATTACTAAGCATTACACTATCAAGATCAAGACTGGCTGAACTGGTTTTAGTTTGTACCCTCTTTTATTGGACGGCCGTGGTTTTTAAAGCGAAGCTCGACCTTATAATAGTATAATTTAATAAATATTGTCTGTATTACCTTTTTGATGACAGAAGTATTTTATAAATATAAGGTAAAGCAACTGGTTTTGTTTTTGGCTAGCTTCTCGCAATACATTGTGTGAACTTTGAGTTCATTAAAGATGACTGCCGCTAAAAACCGTTGTTGATTTCTACGAAATCGTTAAGTACAAAATATGAAGATTTTATAGAATACAATTTACTTGGTAGAATACTCGTATTAAGTGTTTCATCCAACGCTTGATAAGTACGCGTTTCTTAGTTTATGTCAACATCAATCAATGTCCTTTGTAACAAGATATAACTTGAGGAAACTTCATTAACAAGGGTACTCTAAACATTCACCTGATTTTCTTTGTCAAACAAAAACAGTAGCACTCGTAGGTCTATTTATAATATCCGTTTTTAAATGTTTTCACATTTTTCTCGGCGTAACAAGGATTCACGAAGATCTTCAAAATTTTGATGCTTTTTGTGAATTATTGAACAAATTCCACCGTTTGTTATGTGGAAGGTAACATACACGTACTAATGATACTGTTAGCATACATTAACTACTAGAGATTTATTCACCAGTCAATCCAATATAGTTTTCTATATAGCTTAATTGTCTACCCTACAGTATTGATATACTAATGTACAGTGTTCCCAGAACTTATTGAGAATCAAACTTCTTTAAATCAAACTTCATTTTTTCACACATGCATGAGACAAAAATGTTTAATTTGTACATGATTTAAACGATCTAACCTTAGCCTTGTCATAAAACATATAATTAGTAAGTTATGATAGAAATATTTTTGTGTGAAAGAGTATGGTTGTAAAAATATTGTGCAAATTCAATGAATATCAAATCTAAAATACTTCATTGCATATCTGAACATGTTATTAATAAGGAATAAACTATTTTCACTTGATTAAAAAAGCTTAACAATTGTGAAAATATTATTTGCCTAAAAACGACATTTTGTGAGTAAAATATACCAAAAATATACCTTTTTGGGGGTCATCAGCAGAATATTGACACACTAGGGCCAAATTAAGAAGTTCCTTACAGTATAATCATTTATTTATTTTGAAATAACCTATGGAGAATGAAAAGAACTACAAAATAAAGCCTAACAATGCTTTTTATATTTCGAACGCAACCCGCATATCTGGTGGTAGTAATTTGCTGCACCCCAGGTACAGTTTGCAGCTCAAGTTAGCTTAGAACATACACCTTCTACTTGAGTTTTCATTTATTGTCAATAAAGTGGTTCAATTCTCAAAAATGAACTCTAAAAACTTAAAGTTAAATAAAGGGTCCGAATAAGGCATTGTATACAAGATTAGCAAATTTCACGAATTGTGGGTCAAACATCATGTTGCCATGACAACCGTTGCATTGTCTGAACTAAATATAATCATTGACAATTCATATAATGAACATTGCATATCTAAATTATACAAATAAACAGTTGTTTGTTTTTCGAATAAAGCAGTTACACCGTTTTGACAATACCTTAAACATTCTCAACAATTTCTGCGAACACTATAATATATAATGCGTCCCAACGAACATAAAAAACAATACTTAAATAGAGTAACATACGATTGGGTAATCCATAATTGCATTTCTAAATTTTCCATCCATATAACAATAGACAGTACAACCTCAATAATACGAGACCATCATTTGGACCATTGTAGCTGATCTCATTATTGAAGTGGCCTTAGTATTGAGATTGGTCTAGAGAGAAAATCAATAATAATGGACCATGGATATTTTAGTCTCAGATTTGATGTCATTTCTCAATGAGATTTTAGTAAGTTTCTACAATTTTCCAAATCATTAAGTATATATCTTTAAATGTTACACCGGTTTCTTAACATAACATGTTTTGTTTCACGCTGTACATGATTTTACCAAGTAGATACGACATGACAACAATATCAATGGTGTTAATTTCCTATACGTATTATTACGGTACCGTCTTTGTTTCTACCATATATCAGACAACACACATTATTTCATATGATAGGCTAGAATTACCTCCTAGTTTGCTGCCATTAAGGGCACACTCACTGTGCTATCGTGAATACTATACACCAGATAATTGATATAGTTAGCTTGTTTTATAGCAAATGTCTTTGTGTATGTTACTGTATGCCACGAAACACGAAGGTTCTCAGAGTAAGATAAATCTACCGGATAATAAGCATCATGGTAAACACATACATTCGTTTCTATGTATTACGTTTGTCTTTGTAGCTATACCACAGCAGTTCTAACAATAAGCTCTCAAAGTGCTCACTACGAAACAGTTCTTTTACTAGATCCATATCATTATTAAATGTTCAAATAATTCTAAAACAATTCGACCCAAACTTTTATGTGTAGAAGGACTGCAGACAAATGCAAACATGTTTTTCAAAACCAAAATAATATTGACTAATATTATATTATGTTTAAATACCACTTAACTTTAGCATATATTCCGAACAGGAACAACTATGAATATTCAAACTATAATATTCATGTAGCAATATACTATACAGTTAGGGTATTAATAGAGTCAGAAAGGACCATTTGGTCCGTCGCAATGTCTGTATTGAAGTAATGAACAATGAAACGTAAAATTAATCGCTGTTATTTTTAATGTATGTTAGCAAACTAATCTTCATTGGCATTCAATTCTTATCTGCCCAAGTATGTTTTCTAAGATCTCGGGATAAATCACGTTTGTATGCAGCACATTACTTTGTTCATGCTAAACATGTGATATGTTTGTACATAGCTTGATGCAGCTACATTACATTGATTTATGCATGGTTTACCCTACATAACACACTTATTCTTGATATAAAATGAAGACACATCCAACAATGCTTAGGCAACTAAAAGTAGTCCAAATATGGTTACAACAATATTAATGAAGCGATGGTGAAATTGCAATTAAGAATCCATTGAAGTCATAAATACACAGAACGTACATAGTTGGTACCATTCGCCTCAATATGTTATTTCGATTCTAGCTATCAAACAATAAATGTTCATATAAATAAAGGAAGCACACATTGAAGGAAGACATTGACTTTTGAGGATATCATGTCACTAGAGGGAAAGAACGAATAACAGACTGATAAATGTACTAGTATATTAACATCGCGATAGTCTCTATTATTGATATGGTTTTAAAGCAAATTTTGACTTAATTTTAAATAAGGTTTGAAAGGAAAAATGACATACCATCGGTTTTATAGAGCGTTCAAATTGAAAAAATATAATACTAGTAATATTTCTGCTGAGATTACTTTAAATTAAAGTTTTGATAACATATAAGATTGTAATGAAATCTTTATATTTATTGACCGGAGGAAAAATCAAACACATGGACAAATGAAAGCATACACGATGAAACGAGAGCTATTTTGAAGTACAAATGTGATTTGATGCGAGATCTTTGATACAAGCATATGATTCACTCATGCTGATTATTATTTCTTACAGAAATAAAACCATTCTTCTTCCTGTCTCTGAAGACATATTTGCTTTTGACTTTAATTTCTTCAATAGTTCGGTTTCACATTATTTACAAAGCTATTCACTGCCTAGGAATTAGTTAATATTTATCGTTTTTTCGTTCCTTTCATATGATATGCGAACATTCATTGTGCGAAAATTTGACTATAATAAATACTTCTTGCGTGCCATCCACAAATCATTATCAGCCAAATGTCGGCGAAATTAGCTCTCGTAGGGTGATTGCTGTTCAATTCGCAGTAACAGCCTCGCGACACAGAATTCGTTGTTAAACATTGCTATAAATTCATTCTCCGTGTCTTGCTGGTCTGTGCTCATGTGGTGTTCAACGTTTTCGCTGATTTCTTCTCAGACAACTTAATTGGTTTAAAATAGACCACATGATTAACATAGGAGCACTACAGTCAGACTGATGCCCTCAGAACGTAAACATCTCAAGTAGAAATATCAGTTCCGATTGAGAGTTTGCTAAAGCCAGAGCCCGAATTCTACTTGAATCTTAATTTTGAGTTTTGTGATGTCAGTTTTTCTCAAGCCTCTTATGGTAATTCAATTGCCACACAAGCAGAAAATAATATTCGAGATGAGATTTATCTCCATTTGAGATGCTTCGGAAGACTGAGGCCAGGTAAGGTAAGGTATAGTTTACTTAAAGCACTCTCATTGCAAAATAGAGCATCAAAACTTTTACTTTAGACATGTAACGAAAATCGATGATTGACGTTAAACACGTGGTTTGTCGGACGGTTAGTCTTGACAATCACCAAAGCGATGAGGATTATTTTTATCCAAAAAGACAATAACAAATTTTACAAGATGGCAGTTTTCAACATCAACTTTAAAAAACATTTTACAAGTTGTTTTACACAAACGAGGGTACAATACTGAAACCTTAATCATGTAAACTAGAGTAACTCCTTTGTAGAAACCACTCTACTCGTGAATTATTAACTTCTACTGCCTTCCTGTTAGATTTCTGAATTATTTTCGACAATTACGAATCATGAATTAAAAAGTATACACATGCGGATGATTTGTTTATTTGCAGGCTTATTTGCTGGGATTAGTTATGCTTAAGTTGAAGTTCACATGTTCATCATTACATCCTACTAAAAAATGTATCTTAGCGATGACAATATTTCGCGATTTTGATATTTTATAATTTAAATGATTAAACAAATAAAGAGTTATTTGCTAAACCCCGTCTTTAACCGGCTTGTCTTGATCACTTGTTTCGTCATCCGGAATGCAGTTTGTTGTAAATTGTGCGGCGTCTCTAGCAGAGGTAAAGCAACGAGCCGATGGCATGAAATATATAAGTAGATATATTCGTACGTTCATATTATATTTGCAGTGTCTCCAATATGTATGAGGCCCAACCTCATATTTCATGTTTCAATAAATAATATTCATCGAAATATTACATTTTTGCAAATATGATGTAATCTACTATGATATCAGACGAAACAATACTTCATTCTAACTCCCGAAGGAGTGTACATAGTGTTGCTTTATGATTGCTGTATGTTTGTCTCTGTGTCTAGACAATATATCATTGTCATACATATATCCATGACAAGTTCTCCCTTCATTTACAACAGGTGGCAAAGAATTATGACAAACGAATTTTATACAAAAATGACCTTGGGTGATATTCAATTTTGATCTTATTTAATTGGAGAATATTTTTGATCAACCATATCGCCTGTTACTAATGAAGGGGTTAATATAGTGTGACCTGATTGGTTGTCATTATCCTTAAGTCAAGTAAGCCCACCCGTAATTGCACTAATGCACGATAACTACATTTTAAAAGTAGGTAGCTATAGGTGCATTTATTGAAATTGAGCATTGTTTAAATATAAATGCGAGACTATTTGCATTACCAGCAAGTTATCCCCTTGTTTGATTAGATACTCTAATTTTAACGGTGGTTCTGAAATGGCAATGGTGGAGGTTAAAGAGTAATCCGAACCAGGGACCTTTCGATGCGTAGTGAAGAGAGTTACTCATCACTCGACCACTGTGCCACACATAATTCATGTACTTATTGTATACATTGAAGTATGAAGAAAGTCTGTCAACTACAATAGCCACTAATCGAAGCTAACGCAATTTAAAAGTCAAAATACCATCTACTAAAGTAAAAAAGAAATTCAGGCAGAAACCTGCCGAGCACTGATAAACAAAAAGCATAACATTTCACAATAACTCGGAATAATACCCGACACTAGTAGATGCACTGAACCACTGAATGAACAAGTTGCAATTTGACTCAAAGTATGATATAAGAAATAAAAAATGCATTTGTCGGATGTCCGAAAGCAGACTTCTGACACATTTGACTTCAATCAATGACTTTCCATTGATAAACAAGTATTACACAAAATATTCTAGAAAATGAATGCAGCCAATGTGTCATAGTCTACCGCATACTGTGTGTACAGGCAACGTAACATTTTCGACAAAAGATGTAATGTCAACCTTCTGTGCGATATTTCTAATTCTTTATCCATCGTATCGTTCTTGTCGATATGGCTTCATAACAGATATTTTATTTACGTAGACAGACCCAATAAAACAAGTATTTCTCTCTTTTACAGAATATTGCCGATTTAACAAATGTTTGCTTAACATGGAAATTTATTCCTGAAAACTTTGAAAAACCAAAACTAATAAGAGTTGTATTTCTGAGATGGCAACATGCTGATATTAAACAAAAAACATCTATTTTGGCGTAAATGTTGTTTCATTTGTATTGTAGAAAAATAACCGCAAATAAACATTTGACCAAGCTTAGACACGTACCAACAGGCAAAAAACACACTTTGTAAGTCATAAGCAGCTATTTTCAGAATCGCATTTACGAAGTGTATACTCATCGAATGTAGCAGCTGAACTGTATATAACTAGCTACCATAGAGGTAACATTGTTAAGGAGTCAACTGACAAAAGCAAGGAATTGCACGCAGGCCAAAACCAACAGCCTATTATAGTGACCACATTTAATAAACTGAACGCAATGACGCTGTCTCTCTTTTGTATGTTTAATCCAAAAGCGTATAATGACGGTGCACACAAATCATGAAAAATGAGATAATTGCGTACGTTTATATCTCGTTATCTCGTTCATTCAAAATTATCTAACTTATCGAATTTGTTATCTCCTCTGCACGCACTGTCAATGGAGACTAATTTGTTACAAAGTGGACATGTTTTTCTGCATGAAAAATGTATCTTCAGCAGTGCTGCGAATTATTTCTAGTAATTCTGGTCGTCTTTTACTTGGCACAGTAATTAAACCAACTAACCACGTAATATACATGCAATGGGTAGCTAGCTGTTTGTTAAACATTAAACATTTTTAATCATTGTTTTAATTGTTTCTACAGCATCCCTGCGAATAGCTGTCAAGTGATGCGCTTTTCGCTTGATACATGCGTTTAATAATTACTATCAACATACCAAGTTGTGTACATGTGATGTACTTCTAAATTGTTTCATAAATATCTAACTAGATGTTTATGCATTTTATAAATGATATTCCCGTCATTGATCTAAACTAACCTATTACTCAAACTTCCTATATTCGTTCGTTGCTGTTCATGATGAGAAATTGGGTGTACATAATTTTTCCTGTAAGTAATTTCATATCGGTTATATTGCCACCGCAAAGCGTGCGTTTGAAACATCACTCAATGTCTCGTTGGAAAATTATCCGACAGAACAGTGACTAGCTACTGTCGACAAGAGAAAAAAGATGGCATACTCACGCCAGAATATCATTTGGACTGTCCTAAACATCTGGCGGGTGTAAACAATCTGTTAGTTCGCTACCAGTAATCGACAGTTACATGATCATTTAGACAGTTTACATTTATTTATTTACTAAATGATATAGATTTCATTACAGAGATAACGAGACGGCAACGATTATGTTTTATGTTATTCGTTATTTTATTATACACACTACAATTATGCACAATCTCATAGGGACAATTCTGCCATTCAAAACATAAACACTTTTTTCAAATAAAACAATTGTCTAGAAAAATGATCTTGTACCTAGACTATACTAGTTTATGCTCAAACTGATATTGCGCTACATAACTAAAATAGTTATATAATTAGTAAATACACATATTTTGAAGTTTTCAGACAGTTCATTCTTGTTTTCTCAAAATATCAATTTGTACTTGTGATCAATATATTCGAGGAATTTCCTTCTCAATTTTGAAATATTGAAAGTAGAGTAATGGAATTTCAAGCCGATATAGATCAATCAATTTTCTCGCGTTTTATTCTTATTTATTAATGACAACGTCACTATTTACTTGATGACGTCACTTTTTGTAACCATGGTGACGCACGCACCTTTGAGCATCTCGGGCGTAATGTTATTTCTGAGCAACGGCATGCTATGAAAATTAACATGAAACTTGCAAGATCCTCGAAATATCTTTTACATGAAATGACTAAATTGTGCATGGATTCATTTTCATATGATTCCGTTGTTTATGTAATTGTAGGATCTCTGTCAAACGGTGGAGTCGATAAAATAAGGATAAACTGCAAAATTAACAACGCGTTAAGGGCACTTTTAGTTAAATTCTGCAAAAGAAGACGCACAGATCTGAACCAAATGTCACTGGCGAAAACGAAAACTAGTATAGGCTACAACACATAGAATCGTTGACTTACTTTAAGGGTTATTTCCATATTGCGCACTAAGCATGCTAGGTCGTGCTTCATTGGAATAATCCAATATTGTACAGCCCCCCAACCACCCTTTTTCGAGTTTTGTTTCCAAGAACGCATCGATACTCGCTTTATTCCACCTCACATTCCAGAATTGGCTATTAACTACTTATGTCAGTATCAAAGGAAACCAGTCTCATACATGGAGCCGGGTATCAGTCCAGAAAAGAGCTATATGCTGCTCCGACGGTGGCGCTTGGAATGACGTCGCGTGACGTTCAAGGTCACGCGCTCCTTGGATGAATCAAATATTTTAATTGGTGCATTCGGTCGGAGACATTTTAATCCGAATAAAGTTAAATGGCTTCAAGTCTTGCTGCCAATATGAAATTGCTAGATGAAAAGTCCTCGAATATATCGATCACCACTCGTACATGCTAAGTCAACTAATTATCCAAACGGCTTTTCAAAAAGGAGCATAACGTACATCATTGTAAACATTATCATGACATTTCACTTGTATTGTACTTGAACGAAAGGTTTGATACATTTGGATGTCGTTTGCATGTTACGACATAAATCTGTATCAATCATACTATAAGTATTTGATAAAATCTTTCGATAAGATGGACAAGCATACTTTCGATGACTTTAACAATACAGAGATATAAAACATTAATCTATCCTGAAATCCGGCAATGTTTGACTAAGGTAATAAACACGCAGACTTTAATAGTGTTTCCATGTTGAAGATTCTAAGATATTTGCATCATAATTCAGTTTATTTGGGATATTCCCGATGATTTATTCGTTTTGAAATCAAATTCACTAAGATATATCTTCTAAATGGAGATATTCTAAATGGAGGGCTCTTTCTGTCTCATTGCATGAAGAGCTTCTATCGTTCCCAATAATTACAATACATTTGGAACCCACTGAACACAATATGCTAAATTGAATGAAGTGTTGAGGAGTTTTAAAACGTTTCTTTCTCTTACTACAATAGCGGCATATTGGATGTGTTTCATCTAAAGAATTCGGTATGAAAGCGGAGAATTTGTCATATTTATACTGTACTTTCTTGGTATCCAGTTTCACAATCTAATTCGGAAACTTGTTCGCTTACAGTAGCACGTCCGTCAAACGTCAGAAAATCAGACGCGCTAGTCGACTCTCAAACACAAGCGATTTCCCACCGAATATGATAATGTCGTCTGAGTGACATGTACAATTCGTCTGGAATCATGTGGCCAGGACAAAGTGAGTTCATTGTTAGACATTGTATTTGTATTTAAGATTGTGTATGTTAGTACACGTACAGGAGATATAGGGGAAGATAATACGACCGATGGTGTCTTGTATTTGAGCGGGTTATTCTGGGATGATGATATTATACTATCAGCTAAAATACAACTGCTTTAAGATAGACGCTGCTTTCTACTATATTTGGCAAATACGATTGAGCTCGGACACACAACATGGCATATATGAATATCAAATCACTTATTTATTGACAATGTTGTAAATAACTATGTATTGTTTAAGCCATTTTAATTTTCAATGTTTTTAAAATCACATTTATCTTGATAATTCGTGACTCAACTGTTTAGTAAAAACTGCAAACCATAGTCAAAAATGCTGCAGTTACGTATCATTTGATTTTGTTAAGTACAAATGTACTGCATAAGCATGTGATGTTTGTTAAATTGTTCCTGTTTAATATTTGTCCGATTAGTTATAATTCATATTCATACACAAGGGTCGAAAACCAGGTTTATTTGTATGCAATATAGTTATACTAGTATTACATGGCAACGGAATATCATATATAGTCATTACATCGGTAAGCACACCGTTTGAATACCATCAAAAATGACTAATACAAAGGAGCCAAGATATTTGTACTTTTGTATTTGTTATACGTTTTCTATAAGCACTTTTAACAGCTTGACATCAAATGAAGAAAACATTATCACAGCGGGTCCTATACAATATAAGCAATACATATGTATACCAATAATATCGTCCTGAAACTTGTCGACCCAATTATTTTCATATTTATTTACTGGGTGTTATTTACAAATATTTGCCAAACGAAATCGATCAGGACTCATATCAATCTAGAAACAAAGCAAAAGAAATATACATTGAGAAAAATGCTTGTGTGAAAAATCGTCTTCGTAAGAAATAATTCATCGGCGGTAATTTGTACAGTAATAATTGGACACATTTATCAGACATAATATACACATAGTGAACTGTTCTTTTACTTACTGCATCATGTGACAGACACATGGCGTCACAACCTCAAGTTGTTTGCATTAAAGTTAATTATTTTGCTACAAAGAATAACCGATATGACAAGTTTCGATTCTCTGTAAAACCAGAGTTTATTTTTTTACACTGATATCGAGCTCCAAATTCGGCACACGGGGTCTTTAATTGCATAGTAGAGCTGGTATAATTTCTATGGTAGATTCCAATTTAATCCAATATTTCCACAAACATTATCCCGTGTCACTCAAACGCCATGTAATCAAGTACTTTTGTGCTTTGCCGCATGAATAGTTCACAGCAAAAATATATATAAGGCCTAGTAAATTCCTTAGACAATGTCTTATTCTGGATCCCATGTCTTTGTGTTGTATTGCAGAATAATACGGATTAATCGTCGCTTTGACTTGTTGGCACACAACTAACTTAAGTATTTGAGATATTTTAAAGGAGATTTGATCATGTTTAGAAGCCTTGCTTGTGCGAACCGACTTTCAACTCAATGGTCGAGGGTTAGACTGAATGGACGCATGATTGAAAGCTGACCTTAACTAATACGTGAACTGTTATTTCGACTTGCATTTCAACACATCCTTTATTAGTAAATAAATTTCATTTCCATTTCTCAAAAAACTAGCCAAACAATCTGAACCATTCGGTCAGCATTTCTTTCGGGTACATTTCATATGTTGGACGGTTCTGCCTTGTGACCACTAGGAATGTTCCTTATTAATGTTAAAATGCACATTAAAGATACATTTGGAGACATATCGTGCTGTCGTAGTTTCCAGAAGAGCATGTATACTGTTGTTTAGTGTTGCTTTCGGGTTATTTTTGTGTTTTGTGGTCGTAAACTGTACTCTTTCTGGTTTGCTGGTGCTTGCTCCGTATGCGTTACACTGACTGAATTAACAGAATGTCGAAGCGTGACGTCTTTTGAGGTTATGCTGTTTCAGTTGAATTTTCCCTCTATTGTGCGATGGATTCTTTATTGGTCGTAGACTCTTTTACAGAAGCGTTAACTGACTAAAGCAGCATGTAGCCAGAATAGTTTGTCTTTATTTTAGTAGCTTTTCAGCCTTAAGCGCTTTGCTGTATCAGTTCAAGTGTTACACACAATTTATTATCCTTTTAATCATGATGGTGACTTTTGGTGACTTTTGTGCTCTGTAGTACTAGTATCTGTTGAGTGCTACCTTTGATATCAATGTCCGATTTTTAATTTTCTTTTTAAATTATGTTTACTTGTAATTAATGTTTTTGTGGGTTACAATTACTTTGGCCAAATCAGTGTCATTTACAACTGCGTTTCTTTTGGGCAAAGTCTTAAATGATTTATAGCCTGAATGATAGCATAGCATCTACGAAGCTAACTAGAAAATGATATACACACAGTTTGTGAGATATTCTTTCCTCATTTTCATTTCCGTTTAAAACATCGCTTTGTTTTAAATTAAACGAATAATTTGCCGATGTAAAACGATAGCTAGGGGCAATTAAAAGAAACCATTATTCTGTGCGTACATCACGAAATTTATTTCGTGGAACACGAAATTTGGTGACTTAGTGAACGGGTCTTACATATTATACAATGAGCAATCTGTAAATGTTTAGTCTTAGCTTTAAAATATAGCATTCTGTACCAAATATGTTTTAATGGTTGTGAATGACAACGTTACTCAGTTTCTATTGATAAAAGATTTAATTAACAAGAAATCATACACTTGCAACACAGCTCATCCAAATTGTGCAATGAATGATATTTGTGATTCATGTCAGTAAATATGGGTCCAAGTGCAATATTGGATTGACTGTATAAAATATTCGATTGCTGAACTATATAGAGGCCTGCAAACTTACCCGAGCTGTTTTTAAAAACGATAAAATTTAATTCCCGAATATAGGTAGTGCCTCAGATAGTATTGTAGCAAATCAGACCGTACGTAGGCAGTATCACAAACCTTTTATAATTACACGGTTGCATTTTTGTCTGAGCGTAAATCTAAAATAAACATGACTTTAATCAGGTGAATTACTCTTATTGTTTTGCTAAGTGTTGCAGATAAATCGAAATTGCATCTAACAGTCAGAAATGAAACTCTGCAATGTTTGCGTAAAATTGGGGAAACTTCGTATCCACCATTGGATTGAGAATACAAGTGACTGCAACCATATTTTATACTTTATTTGTATAATAACTGAAAAGTTTTTTGTTAACTTTAAATTAAAAGTCTTTATTCAGGCACGCATTGTTACATGTTGTAAATTAGTTTAACGTTTTTTCTGGAGCAGAGCTATAGGACATGACTGCAGGTTTTCTTGAAAGCTTTTAATGAGATTTTCTGTAATTGAATGCAGTTACAGTGGAATTTCGAGAGATAGAACTGCATTCGGGTCGGAAAATGTTTAACTGTCTATTTGTGCAATTGTAGATCACCATGGTGAAGAGCTGCTTCATTGTGTTAGAAACAAAGCTGCTCGACGCATCAAATCTCTACTTAACTGAACTATTTCTACTGAACGTCGTAGGACCACTTTTTATTTTAAACCGTAGAAACCAAATAGAAACTGGAATTCGGTTTGAAATGATTTAGTGTATAATTAATTTGGTAGCTCTAGTAAAATGTTGAGAATTCTTGAAATGAAACGATGCAGTTCGTATATTGTGAAGTTCGCGGTAACGATGGCAGTGTGCGATGAAAAGTCTTTAAAGTAGTAAACATATAACTGGAATTTCTCTTGGTGGGTCCGTAGCATAAAGCTATAACATATTCTACAGCAATATGCTTCTAGAAATATGTTGTGTTATTTCCCGCCCCAGTCATTCCTACCTTGCCCATTATTTTAAACTATGTCAAGGCATAGTAGTGCCTCTTTATGTGCTTTAACGTTAGGTCACTGTCCTTGGAGTTTTTAACTGGGTCAACGGTTGGTTGTGCCTTATTTGGTCGCCGTTTTGGCATGGGTTCGTGTGGTTGTGTTGCCGTGCAGCCGGCCATTGGAAACTTCGTCGGGTGTTGGCTGTGTTTCATTCGGTGTCATGCAATAGCCGCTATTCTGTCATTTCTTTGCGAAATTGGGTCATCCTGCATTTGTTCACTTTCAATTGTTTTTTTTTATTATGTATGGGCATTAGTCGGTGTAGTTGCGTTTTTGATGTCCGTATTCGGCTGGTTAGGTTGAGTGCTACATCCCCTGTCTGATTTCTTTTTATTCGTGTACTGAATGCTCTACGAGTGAGGATTTATTGATTTTCAAATGAAACAAATATGAATTAGTATACTCATGCTTATTCATGAACTGTACTGACTTTCATTTCATTTTCGTTACAACACATTTACAAATCTTCTGTTAATAGGAAAATAACTGACTGACTGTATTAATGGATAATAAATTCAAAGGTGAAATAAAGAGATGTTTCAATATTTACATAACGAGAAACAGTAATAACATAATTTTACGATTGGAACGCACCGTATATAAAATATGGCGATAGTATCAGAAGTCGTCCGAATATTGTATGATTCAATAACGTATGTTCTTGTTTTATTATGTGAGTTAAAGCAATATTGGGCGCACATAATACCAGCGCTATAACGATTCTGTCAAATATATGAAACTTTTGCTTAATTGTCCACTCTTTTACACCTAATAAATGAGTTATGTCTCCAAACATTAACATTTTCTATAATGATAGACGTCTGCATCTCGGTTGCTAA
Source organism: Spisula subtruncata (assembly GCA_963678985.1). NCBI lineage: Eukaryota > Metazoa > Mollusca > Bivalvia > Venerida > Mactridae > Spisula > Spisula subtruncata. The sequence goes on along the minus strand of OY787663.1, from coordinate 30,055,103 downwards.
TGATTAAGTATATTAAGACGTAAAGGAATACTTGTTTGCGTTATACATTAATCAACAATTCATGTAGAACGAAACAAAAAAAACATTGTTAAGTAACCTCCCGTAGCGTATGTCTTTAGTGTTTGGAAATAAGACAACATATTCCGATAATACCCAGTAACATATTGTTAGCGATGATATTTGATTTGCTATTTCAAAAATTACGACCCCATGTCATTAGGTGGATTCTTTAATATTGTGTGGATTGCCATTTTAGGAATTCAATTCAATTCAGCAAAGAACATGCGCGGTATTCAGAACATTTCCGCTTACACTTGTATAACAAGTTTAGCGAAATGTGTGTATCAAAACCATGTAACTTTGGCCTACACCTGTACAAATCAAAGATAAAATCTGCTTGTCAATTAATAAAATACTTCAGCCACGCTGGATAAGTCTTACGTCAATTAAATGATGGTACTGACTATACATGTATCGACGGTCAGACAGATTTGTTAAAACAGAAGTAAATGAACTCATAATCTTTCTAGAAATAACCATGAAGAACAATTAAAATCTTAGCAATTCTTGTCTTCTGTGTACAGACCAATCGTGGGAAAATTGCTGATGGCCATCGTACAATTAACATTTAATGGAAAACAAAAACATCAGTATGGTTGCATGGGCACTATGTTAATACTCTTGTTTACATAGCTGTGATTTATTTGGACATATATCGGAATTACATTGTGCTTATAGCGTGCTTGCCGTCTATACTAGCGACCCGAGTTTAAATCAGGATGGAGGCACTCGTATGCCCGTGATGTATCAGCAGAAAGATGTATGACAAATAAAACCTATGCCCGGATAGGTAAGACCCCACTACTTAGTGATTAAGTAAGATCATTCTTTGATCTAGCGGATCATTGAATGGTGTGATAAGTTGTTTGGTCATAGGATTACCTTAACTGAGCAATGCATTTGAAGTAAATCTTCTTAATATCGTAACCATTTTCGGGGAGGAGAAGGTCCTTTCAACAGGATACATAGCAAAAATGAAATGTATTTTTATATGTTCATGGGTAATATTGCCTTGCAATAAGCTCTCTTTTCTATTCGATTTATATAACACTACAGTACAAACACAGTTGTCATAATAAACTATTTTTCAGCATAACTTAGTTTAACTAGGTGTTGATAATTCATTTAAAATATCCTATGTACACGTATGATAATCTGATTGCATATAATAAGTGGGTTTGGAATTATTCACGACAAATCGACAATAACCATGGATAAAACATATTCGTGGTATATAACACAAAAACCCATCTTCCAATATTTCTGTTTTGGTAGATCAGATTACCGACTTTTCACTCAGACTTCGAAGTTAATCCCCCAGTGTATATTTACCGACAACAAATCCTTAATTTGCTGATTTCCTATAGGATTTCATGTTCTACAGCCCAATAAATAAACTACATCTAGTTTGACTTCAACCATGATTTTAGATAATTTCTGCTGACAACGATCGCTTCTATATAGAAACACCACACGTAAGTCATGCGGGTAAAGTGACTTTTTCACACGTAACATTAAGCTTAAGGCTTGTAAACAGCACACACATGGTCATGTAAAGCTGTTAACGACAATTGTGCCATACAACAGACACACAGGAAATGATGTGGTCAAGGCAGACAGAGGCTTGTCACAAACGCTAACCGTCAGTTTCGACAGACGCTTGCCAAGAGCAATAGCTACAGCTGCAATATCAGATTGCCAAAGTGACTCAGAAGTCTACACTATTGTGATGAAATTGCATTTATGGATTATAGTAAAAGTAACAATGTACTCTTTAATGGGTGTCAGCATATGACAATTTAGTCTCTCCCACACTGCTTTGATACCTTCTGTATAATTTAATTCTGTATAATTTAATTCAGTTGTTGGAAACCAAAATTTGAGACAAAACGAGCTACATTTCCCTAGAACCAACCATTGACACAGAAATTAGAACTTTGCATTCTTGATTACATGATATTCGAGTAACGTCAGATTTAAACTTGTAAAATGGCCTAAAACTAGCAACTTTTCTGGAAAATGAGTGGCCATCCTTTCTGGCCAAATTTGTAACAACGGAAAGTAACATCATAGTTGTTGGGGATTTGAACATCCGCCTTGACAATCTATTGAATTTACAGCACGTTACGGGGGCAACCCACGTGGCTGGTCACACATTGGATGTGGTAATCACAAAAGCCTCTGACACTTTTGTCTCACATGTAGAAATATTTGACCCGGTCTACCTGACAACAGTGGAAAGACCTCTCGTGATCAATTTGCATTAGTATTTAAAGCTTGCGCTGCTTAACCTGCTCCTATAAAAAAAACAGTAAATCTAAGAAAGTTAAAATCTATTGACATAAATGAATTCAAAAAAGACATTGAATCCTCAGATATTTTGAATGGTGGGCTGCACAAATCAGACGTTGATGAACTAATTGAGGTATATACCCATGGATTTTCATCACTAATTGACAAGCATGCACCCCTAAAATCTAAAACAATAGTTTTAAGACCATGCTGTCCATGGTACACTGAAGATCTACATGACGCCAAACGTCTGAGACGAAAATTTGAACGAAAATGGCGAAAATCTAAATTGGCAATAGATCATGAAATATATAGGAATAAATGTTCGGCAGTCAACAAAATGTTGAAACGATCCAAAGTATCCTATTACACAGATAAGGTAGAGTCTTGTGGTGGTGATCAGAAAGGGTTATTCAAGATAACTAAACATCTGATGGGTGAAGAAAAAGGAGTTGTGTTGCCAACTGATAAACCTGCTAAAGTGCTTGCACAGGATTTCAGTGATTTCTTCATTAACAAAATTGAAGAAATACGTACTGAAATAGCCTCCACTAATTAGTAATACCAACAAAACGACAGTGTTGAAGTCGAAACTCCGTTCGGAAAAGAGAAATTGTCAAAATTTTCTCAAACATCTGAGGATGAAATCCGAAAACTAATAAATAGATAACATAGTAAATCATGTGAACTTGATCAAATACCAACATGGCTGTTAAAGGATTGCTTGAATGAAGTACTGCCACTATTAACAATAATATTCAATGCATCACTCGAAAGTGCTTATGTACCCAAGGCTTGTAAAAGCTCCAGAATAAGACCACTGATAAAGAAGCCAGGCCTTGATCAAAGTGTACTGAAAAATTATAGACCTGTGTCAAACCTACCTTTCATTTCCAAAGTTCTCGAGAAGGTTGTCGATGCTCCACTGGAAGAGCATTTAACACTGCATGATCTCCATGAAGAACGTCAGTAAGCATACAGAAAATTCCACTCAACTAAAACGGCTATTCTACGTGTGTGCAAAATGACATCATTTGCTCTCTAGATCAGAATAAAGCTACGGTCCAGGTAATGCTGGATTTATCAGCAGCTTTTGACACCATTGATCACAACACTCGATTACGCCGACATGACAATCATTTCGGTATAACAGGCAAGCCACAAGAGTGGATGAAGTCATATTTGTGTGACCGTTACCAGACTGTCTGTATAGATGGAGAACTTTCAAAACCTGTACTAATGCGCTATAGAGTACCACAGGGTTCTGTAATTGGTCCGAAGAACTACATTATGTACACAAAACCAGTAGGTGCAATCTGTAGAAAACATCAATTGTAACATCATTTCTATGCCGATGACTCCCAATTGTGTATGGCATTCAAACCAAAAGACTGTGTCTCGCGAGATGAAACACTGCAACGAATTTAAGCTTGTCTGAAGGATATCTTGCACTGGATGAAAGAAACTTTTCTGAAACTTAACGCCGAAAAAACAGAGGTAATCCAGTTTGTACCGAAAAGGAATGCCAGTTCAGTCGACAATCTCAAGGTAAAAGTTGGTGGTGCTGTGATCAGACCAACGTCGATGGTGAGAAACCTCGGGGCCATGTTGAATTCGCATTTGGACATGGACAAACATGTAAACTCTGTCTCACGGTCGTGTTTCATGCAGATCCGACAAAAAGGTCAAATCAGACAATACTTGACTGGTGATGCAACAAAATCCAAGATCAATTCTTTAGTAACATCGAGACTGGATTACTGCAAATTCATAAGTATGTGGCACCCCGAAAATCATTCTGAATAAACTACAAATCATTCAAAATACAGCTGCCCGCCTCATCACACGGACACCGCGTTACAATCACATTACTCCTGTGTTGAAGGATCTTCACTGGCTACCTGAACAGTACAGGATAGAGTACAAGGTCTTGACTCATGTTTTCAAAGCACTACGTGGAAAATCGCTTGGCTACATCAGAAGTATGTTGGAAGTATATATTCCACAAAGACAGCTAAGGTCTCAAAATAATTCTGTTCTTCTAGTTGTGCCAAGGACGAGGACCGTGACTTACGGTGACCGGTGTTTTACAGCTGCTGCACCGAAACTCTGGAATACACTGCCAACAGCGCTCAGAGACAGTAGAACACTACCGCCCTTCAAGAAAGCGATGAAAACGCACTATTTTACTATAGTTTATTCATGTTGAATGTGTGTATGTTCACATTAACTTGGCGTCCTATCATTTGGCCCAACAAACCACATGTTCCAATGACTATAAGCCCCGTCCACCTATTGGTAGATCCCTACTACTAAATTTAGTAGAGCCCCGCCTACTGGGTTAAGTAGAGCCCCGCCTACTATCTTCAATAGATCCCTACTACTGGGTTTAGTAGGGCCCCGTCTACTGGGTTAAGTAGAACCCCGTCTACTGTCTTCAATATATCCCTACTACTAGGTTTAGTAGGGCCCCGTCTACTGGGTTAAGTAGAGCCCCGACTACTGGGTTAAGTAGAGCCCCCGCCTACTGGGTTTAGTAGGTCCTACTTGTATATATTATGTACATTATATACTGTTTTAACCATGGTATTAGTCATGATTGTACATCACTTTTGAACATGTGTATACATAAAAAAGGGCTATTAGTATATGAATATGGTATAATAAATAAATAAATAAACGTTGTAAGGACAGGATTAAACTGAGTAATACTAAAGATAAAAACTAAGCAGACCACATTAACTCCACGATTATTGGCAATGGTCAACAATAAGCCTACCTTATTAACTAATGCACAACCTAAAAGTATGAGGTCGTTGAGGTAAAATCATAGAGTAAGAAATTGAAATTCATAAGAGGGTGGTTTGTTCTGTGTTTGTCTGTTGTTTGGGGCGCTGAGTAGCCGTTTCTAAGGGGCTTTGAATTGTCTTTGTCACAACGGTATTTAACTTAGCTAGCTGTAACTTGTTCCAAGGCATTTCATATGAGATTGTATCATACAAAATACTAATGGGACATTTTACCTGGATATATGAATTGTTTCTATGACAGAAAGTTTTTCTGTTAATGTGGACGTTACCAACATTGTTCAGTTAAAATCCAAAATATTCATGAAATGATACGAGAGGTGCCCCACTTATATTTGAACAGTACCGAATGTCCGATATCTTCTATCTAACACGATAGAAAGGAAATATCTTTTTTGAACAGTGATAAGTAATGTATCAGGCTTCATATACAATAATTGTTTTGGATATTTGCAATACGGTTCCAACCGAAAATACCAATTCTGTAGAGGATGTTGCTTTGGGCTTTTTGAAGACTAAACACGCCCAACGAATCGCCAAGAAGAAGTTGAAGAAACATTGGTGTATGGTTTTTGTGAAGATAATCAGTAGTACTCTTCACTAGAAGGGTACTTTTTGTCATGTTGCGCCCATAAATGAAATTACACAAAATATTAAAAAATGCCAAGAAGTGGGTGTTTGATTACTAGGACCAACCGAATAACTAAAATATGGGTTTCAACGAAGTAAGAAGTATCAATTGTAACTACAAAAACAGAAATTTCGAAAATTTTACAAGCCAAACTCCGAAAATATTGGTGTTCATAAGCGCAAAAACAAAACAAAAATTTAAGGGAGGCACTCGTCTTTAACTATCATATATACTGCAATAGAAACGGTTTTATCGATAACTCTGTCACCTCTGATAAGACAATACATTAACATTGAGATATTTACGGTACAAGACCAGACCGCTATATGAGAAATATCCACGACCCTACCAAGCAGTTGACATTCGTTAAGCTACATGGGTTAGCAGCCTGTTTTATTACACGTGCTGATGTTCGTTATAACTAATCAAATATAACTCATATTTCTTCTACAAACGGACAAATCAGCGCACGATAGTATGTCATTTATGTTCAAAACCGTTTTTGGACGAAATGTACCCCACATGGCTTTCCTGGCTACAATTTCCGAATCTTAGTGATTAGCCAAGGCCCAGCACCATACACCGACACAATCACACCATTCGGTACCTTAAGAACACGTATTTTATGTTTATTGCGCAAAAATTAGTAAATAACAAAGTCAAACAACGTTGCATCCAAAGAATTGGAATCTTAAAGATAAAGCAACATTGGTTACACTCGATACATGTTCACAACATTGGTGGGATTTTTTCAGTCATAAAAAAACTCAAAAGGATGCCCGTACAAAAAATGTGAATTTTTTGGTTCTAATTTGATTACAAATACAAAAACAATGGGTGTAAATGTTTATTGACACATTGATGTATACGATTGAATAAAATCTTTTCGAATAAACAATACCATGTTGAAAATATGGGATGTTCAACACTGTTCAAATATAAGTGGGGTACCTCTCGTATAAATATTTGCATCATTGAGACTTATTTTCGGAGTTTTATATGGGTACATGGATATATTTATTGTTCATAGTACTGAGTTGTTCATATGTTAATGTAAACGTGACAACTAATTATTAATTAAATCATGTCTTAAAGATTCAAGACCGATATTTTCCGAATTGAAATCCGCAATATTCATGAAATGATATAGAATATTTGCGTCATTAATACTTATTTTCGGTGCATTATGCAAGTACTCTCTAAATATGGAGGCGGATATATATATATGTAACACAGCTGTCCTCCACTGACGATATCAGGGAGAGACTGTACCGGGAATTTATTGTTTCCACTTAGAAAAGACAACTACAGAATGGCAATGCTAATGTGCTAAGTTATTGATACATTCGGCGCTGAGTTCCTTGAAAAGTACCTTCCTCTACTAGGTAAAACTAAACCAAATGCGATTTATAGCCGACTAACCCATCGTCCTAATTTAATGAAGTGAATGGTGCGTTAATTGTACTTCAGGGTGACACCAGACCTCCGGAATTGAATTTGGCAATGGACATATCGGCTGAACGTGTAATTCATTGACACCCTTTTCAACAAATCGCATATTTGGCTCTAATCGGAAATTTAATGAATCCCTTGTTACTATGGGAACATATTATAATAGTTAGAATATAAACACGGCGTATCATTGGTGTCCCATAGGAAATCAGGCATATACTCAATAATGCCTTGTAAACTGACCCATGAGATTAACTTATCTATACGGGATATTTTTGTTTTGTAGTTTATGTTAGTTCCTATACATAATGCAAAAATCTCTATTTTTGTATCTTAGTCAACTTAGAGAAACCTACATGCAAAATAGTACAAACATACACAAGAAGAGAGAGCAGCGCATTGGAATCCTCACATAAGACATTTGTATGCCGCATAATTACAACATATACTCTTGTTTTTAAAAGTAATTCATTTAATTTATGTAGACATTGTGAATAGTGAAATATTAGTACGTGGTGAATGACGGTTTAACATAGGCTTGCTAAGTTACAACATGGTTAACTTCAGTATTTAGAACAAAACGAAAACACATTCCTGAAATTTAATTCTTGTGTCTGTATACGAATCACATTCACACAGGCGCTCAGAATCAGTACACCATTTTTATCGGTCTCATTCATACCGATTGGTCAGGAGTTATATTTTCTTTGGTATAATTCGATTTCCGACTTGTTTTTCGGAATATTTAAAACCGTCCACATTATACAATGACACGGTGGAAGAGTGGGTAACGTTCTTAATTTGCGACTAATGTGACTTCCGAGAAGGGATTGGGTAGCGCATCCGGATTACTTGTTTCACAATAGTTACTCGAGGACAGATGTCATTTGCCAAAAAGGCAGTGGAAAAATGAACGGACACCCATATACGATTCTGTTAATCGAAGTACGCTACAATGTTTACACAAATAACAAACAAAGTTCAGTGCTCTTCAAAAATGATATCATAAGTTAATACAAGTGTGTGTATGTGCATAGTTATAGTATACTTAAGTACACAATCAATTCAAAGCAGTACATAAACGACGGCCTCGCCTTGTCATCAACTCAAGAATCAGACACAGAACGAATCATCCATAATTCAATTACATTTTATCATCCACATCGAAGGAAATACTCCGTCCGGGAAAGTGTGGCCAAATACTATTTTCTCGGGTTGTTTTTGTCATCATTGTGTAGAACAATGTACGTTGCATAAATTACTTAGAATATGCATGCGGGCACTCACGGACTGGAATTTGAATGATCTTAAACCAGACAGGATATGTTAATTTCAATATAAAAATCTTCAAACAAGTCTGATAAAACCCCAAACTGTTTTTGTTTAAAGGTTACACCATTAGTGATTGTAATAAATCTGTCTCTACTTTAGTATTAGGTTTAGTGTTAGGGAGACTTACAATAGCATTATGTAAATAACCAGACATGGTTTGTTCCAGGATTTCCATACTTGTTAAAATGTTCTTAACATACCCAATTGCTTCTGCAGACAAAATAGGTGTATCACAGATGATGGTAGGTACATGTACCACTTATGTCATATTTCAACACCATTTGCAAGAGATGCGTTGTTTTAATAATAGGACCGAGTATTCAGTGTATTTATATTAAACTCGTTCGTGCACTATTATTTAACTTGCTAAGTAAAACTTCCAGAACTCGTTTGATATAAATTTATATTAATTGGTAAGTTGCTATAGATCCTTCATATCCACAATGTCTACATTTATTAAAGAGGTAGTTTTGTAATTAAGCGGTATACAGATATATAAAGTGAGACTAATATGTTATTGCGTGAGTACACACATTAATTCAACCTTATTCTGAACAGTTAAAACGAGTAACATGTTTAGCAACGGTCAATTGAATTTCGCTGGCCAGAATGACCAGGTCGTAAGTACAAAATCAATATTTTGAGAAAATATGTAGACACTGTCTGAAATTATTATTTACTTATGAAAACACCAACTTTTGGACTTCAATTTGGTCAAAATGACAAGTTCCGATGTTCATGAAAAATTTCTTTGTTGATAAAGTAAGGAAAGTTCGTACCGGCTTGTGAAAGCGTTTGTACACATCATTTGTGCATACCAGCCCTAGACGTTTACGATTTGCATATATACGAAATCACTTACTAGTAAACCACACTACAAAAATATTCCGGCGTATAGATAAGATATCCTCCTGGGTCAGTTTACAAGGTATTGTTGAGTATATGACTGATTTCCTATGAGATAATAATGATCCTCCGTGTTTATATTCTAACTATTATAATTTGTTCAGAGAGGAGTCAGAAAGGGAGTCATTAAGTTTCCGATTTGAAAACTTTCAGTCATAGAAACAATTCACATATTCAGGACTCCATACCCGTTATAACGTTCCATTAGTATTAAGTATGAAACAATCTATATGAAATGCTTTGGAACCAGTTACAGCTCAGTTAAATACCGTTGTGACAAAGACAATTCAAAGCCACTTAGAAACGGCTACCCAGCGCCCAGAACAGCAGACACACACAGGACAAACCACCCTCTTATAAATTTCAATTGCTTACTCTTTGATTGTATCCAATATGTCAACGACCTAATATTTTCTAGGTGGTGCATAAGTTAATTAAGTAGGCTTTATGTTGAACATTGCCAACAATCGTGAAGTTTGTTTGGTCGGCTTAGTTTTTATCTTTCGTATTACCCAGTTTAATCCTGTCCTTAAAACGTTTAAATCTGACGTCATTCAAATATCATGTAAATCAAGAATGCAAAGTTCTTATTCTCTGTGTCAATGGTTGGTTCAAGGGAAAATTAGTTCGTTTTTGTCAAATATTGGTTTCCAATAACTGAATTAAATTATGCATAACTCTTTTTCTATACGGAAACAGGTACACGACCACTTTAGCTTTTGAACGTATCAATATACTGACACCCATTACAGAGTAAAGTGTTAGTTTTACTATTAACCATACATGCAGTTTCATCACAATAGTATAGACTTCTGAAATCACTTTGGCAAGCGTCTATCTGATATTGCAGCTGTAGCTATTGCTCTTGACAAGCGTCTGTCGAAACTGACGGTTAGCGTTTGCGACAAGCCTCTGTCTACATTGACCGCTTCATATCCTGTGTGTCTGTTGTGTGGCACAATTGTCGTCAACAGCTTTACATGACCATGTATGTGCTGTTAACAAGACTTAAGCTTAATGTAACGTGTGAAAAATGCCAAAAATGTTGTCGGTTAATATACCCTAGGGGAATAACTTCGAAGTCTGAGTGAAACGTCGGCAATCCGATCTGCCAAAACAGAAATATTGAAAGATGGGTTTTTGTGTTATATACCACGAATATGTTTTATCCATGGTTATTGTCGATTTGTCGTCAATAATTCCAAACCCACTTATATGCAATCAGATTATCATACATGTACATGGGACATTTTGAATGAATTATCAACACCTAGTTAAACTAAGTTATGCTGAAAAATAGGTTAGTATGACTACTGTGTTTGCACTGTAGTGTTATATAAATGGAATAGAAAAGAGAGCTTATTGCATGGCAATATTAACTATGAACATATAAAAGTACATTTAATTTTTGCTGTGTATCCTGTTGAAAGGACCTTCTCCTCCCGGATAAGGGTTACGATATCAAGAAGATGTACTTCAAATGCAATGCTTATTTAAGGTAATCCAGTGACCAGCCAACTTAACACATCATTCAATGATCGTTTGCATCAAATAATAAATTAAATCACTAAGTAGTGGGCTATGTTGCCTAGGCAATAGGCATAGCCTTTATTTTCCATTCAGCGTTCTGACGATACACCGCGGGCATACGAGTTTTTCCATCCGGATTTGAAATCGGGTCGCTAGAAAAGGCGGCAAGCACGCTATAAGCACAATGATTTTCGGATATATGTCGATATAGTTTGTATCATTAATGTGAAATACATTCACAGCTATTTATGTCAAAACCAGTCAAAACGGTGCCCCATGCAACCGTACTGATGGTTTTGTTTTCCATTAAATGTTAATTGTACGATATGGCTATTAGCAATCTTCCCACGATTAATCTGTACACAGAAGACAAAAATCGCTAAAATGTTCATTGTTCTTCATGATTAGTTCTAGAAAGATTTGAGTTCACTTACTTCAGTTTTAACCAATCTGACTGACCGCCGGTATAGTAAATGATAGAATTTAGCTGACGTAAGATTTATCCAACGTTATCCAATATGATAATTTATTTTGCTAGATGTAAGTATATAATCTCTTTTTATGAATGTTCGTTTAAAATATAAAAAAGACTTATCCAACGTGACTGCAGTATTTCATTCAGTGACAAGCACATGTTGTCTTGGATTTGAAGCAAAACGTCACGTGGTTTGGCTGCACTAATTTAGATAACTTGTTATACAAGTGTAAACGGAAAAGTTCTTAAGACCGAACATGCTCGTTGCTGGATTGAATTAACTCTCTAAAATGGTAATCCACAAAATATACACGAATCCATCTGCTGTCATAGTGTAGTAATTCGTGAAAAGGCAAATCAAATATAATCGCTAACAATATGTTACTGGGTTATTTTGTCTGAATGCTAAACATTAAAGACAAACACTACGGTAGGTTATTTAACAATGTTTTCTTGTTTCGTTCCACATAAATTGATGATTAATGTATCGCGAGAACAAGTATTGCTTTAGGTCTTAGATACTAAATCATTACATGTAGCAATCGAAACGCAGACATTTATGATGATAGAAAATGTTAATATGCCGAGAAATTACCCGTTGATTAACTGAAACAGAGGAGTAGAAAATTAAGCAAAAGGTTCATATATCTGACAGAATCGTTATAGCGCTGGTAATATTTACGCGTAATTTTTTTAACTCATAAAATAAAACAAGAATATACGTTATTGAATAATAAGATATTCGGACGACTTCTGATACTATCGCTATATTTTATATACGGTGCGTTCCAATCATAAAAATTATGTTATTACTGTTTCCCGTTATGCAAATATTGAAACATCTTTTTGTTTCACCTTTGCATTTATTATCCATTAAAACACAGTCAGTCAGTTATTTTCCTATTACCAGAAGAGTTTTAAATGTGTTATGCAATGAAAGTCAGTACAGTTCATGAATACAGCATGAGTATACCAATGCATATTTGTTTTATTGGAAAATCAATAACTCCTCATTCGTAGATCATTCAGTACACGAATAAAAACTTTAAAGACTTTTGATCGCGTCCTGCCATCGAAACATATTGCATGTGTTTGTTTCGTTTACAGAATTCTCAACATTTTACTTGAGCTACCAAAATAATTATACACTAAATCATTTCAAACCGAATTCAAGTTTCTATTTGGTTTCTACGGTTTAAAATAAAAGTAAAAATAGTTCAGTTTAGTAGATATTTGATGCATCGAGCAGCTATGTTTCCAGCACAATGAAGCAGTTCCTCACCATGGTGATCTACAATTGTACAGATAGATGGTTAAACTTTTTCCCGACCCGAATGCAGTTCTAGCTCTCGAAATTCCACTGTAACTTTATTCAATTACAGAAAATCTCATTAAAAGCTTTTCAGAAAACCTACAATCATGCCCTATAACTCTGCTCCAAAAACCTGTTAAACTAATTTACAACATGTAACAATGCGTGCCTGAATAAAGACTTTTAATTTAAATGTAACTAAAAACTTTTCATTAATTATACAGATAAAGTATATAATATGGTTTCAGTCACTTGAGGTTGATCAATCCAATGGTGGATACGAAATGTCTCCAATTTTTACGCAAACATTGCCGAGTTTCATTTCCGACTGTTAGATGCAGATCCTATTTATCTGCAACACTTACATGTAGCAATACAATAAGAGTAATTCACCTGATTAAAGTGATGTTTTTTTTAGATTGACGCTCAGAAAAAATGCAACTGTGTAATTACACTCAACCGCTTTAAAAACGCACCACTATTGAAGATAGTAAAAAATGTGTATAAAATCATTTTTTTGCTAAAATTAATAGTTTACAGGGTTTGTTCAGTTCATAAGCTTGACGAAAACGATTTTTTTCAATTGGAATATCCCGCCCAAAGAACATTTTTGTTTTTGCATGTTTTGCACGTGCAGCTCGATCGCGTCGACCTATGAGGCCAATATTGACTTTTATAAGCTGTACGCTGTTGTTTTACACATTTCAAAAACAACATAAACAGTATCTGATATGGTTTTATGCTGCGAATGTCTCGAATATTTGTTCGGATGATAGTGCCTTCGCTTCAAACGAAAAATAGCATCGGTGCCTTAGCATGGCTGTTCAGCTGCCACCACACAACGATTGTGGGCTTAGAACAACGATTCCGAGCGAATGACACTGTCAAAGACCGACCTGGATGAAACAAGCTAAAGGTATCGAGCCCGAGCTATGAGGAAACATGACACAGTTTGTGCCACTGTAAATGGAGGTTTCCGCATGGCTGAACACAGTATCAAAGAATGTTGGGTGTCAATAAACAAGCCAGAAGTGCATTTTTGCATTTTCATAACTATTCTTTAGATAATTGTTAATAAAAAGGAAAATCATTTTAGTACATTTTTTAACGAGTTTTCTCCCGTTTATAGCCGATTATCCTAACTTTTTGTCTTCAAGCTCCTTGATAGTGTTGATTTAAGGTGCCTTATAACCACAACGGGACATTTCCTGACAGTCTGATGCTCATAACCAAGATTTCAAGTTTAAATCAGGCTTGAATCCATCTTAGGTTCACATATTGGGCACCCATTAACTCAGGCTATGTTCATGACAGAATTCACTGAGTTTCTTGAACAAATACTGATCAGATCGGATTCCTATGTACTGTTAGGCGACTTTAACATCCACATGGACAACAAGTCAGATTGCTACACCAAACAATTTCAGCAGTGTCTGAAATCTCATGGACTAGTTCAACATGTAAATGCTCCAACTCATTCAGGTGGTCACATTCTTGACCTGATTATCACAAAGCTTGAAGAAAAACGTATGATTGTTTCAGAACTTTTGTCAGACTATTTCATCTCTGATCATTGCTTTGTTAGTTGTAATATTGAACAGTATCGTCCTCCTTTGATTAGGAAAGAAATCAAATCTCGGAATTGGAAATCTGTATCACGTGACATCTTACAGGCAGATTTCGGAGAATTAAATAACATTGTAAGGAACTCGCCAAATGTTAATGATCTTGTGTCTGAATTTACAAGAACTACTTCATACATCGTCCAAAAACATGCCCCTATGAAGGAAAGAATAATTATCTGTAGACCGACGATTCCATGGTACTCAGGCTACCTAAAACAGCTGAAACATTACAAACGAACAATAGAGAAAATGTTTATGAATGACAAATCAGACCTGTCAAAGAACGTATATAGAGGTGTAAGAAATATATATAGTATAGAACTTTCTAAGGCCAAGGATGAATACTACCAGTCTAAGATTGGAGAAGCAGAAGGAAATATCAAAAAGTTATATACAGTAACATCTGATTTATTGGGAAGGACAAAGGACAATCCACTCCCATTTCACACAAGTGCAGTATCTTTGGCAAATGAGTTCCTACGATTTTTTGCTGATAAAATTATCAAGCTGAGAAATGATCTTGATAACGTACCATCTGAAATATCCAGCAATGGTACTTCTAACGGCTCAAATCTACCTGTGATTAGAAAAACATTTACTGAATTCAAATCACTGTCTGAAAATGATGTCATGAAACTTATACATGCATCAAAATCTACAACCTGTGAACTTGATGTAATACCTACTACGAAATTAAAGGAGTTTTCTTCTCAATTTGCTCCCGTAGTGACAGAAATAGTAAATCGCTCATTGCTATCTGGTGTGTTTCCTGATGGGTGGAAAAGTGCTGTGATTAAACCCTTGTTAAAAAAGAAAGGGCTGCCGCTTGAACTGAAAAACTATCGTCCGGTGTCAGTTTAACATTTCTCTCCAAGATTCTTGAAAAAGCTGCATTAAACCAAATCACCAAGCATATTGAAGATAACAATCTCCTTCCAGTTTACCAAAGTGCATATAGAAAATACTATGGGGTGGAAACGGCTATGGTCAAAATGTATAATGATCTTTTGGAAACCGTAGATAAAAACCAGGTTACAATCGTAGTCATGATCGACTTAAGTGCAGCGTTCGATACCATTGATATCCCAATATTGATTAAAATCCTACAAGATGAATTTGGTATTCATAATACTCCACTAAAATGGATTGAATCCTATCTCACAAACAGAACAATGGAAGTCTTAGTCGAACAGTCAGCATCAGAGATTGAACCATTGAGGTGTGGTGCTCCACAGGGTTCTTGTGCTGGACCAGTGATATTTACTCTCTATATATCGGCTCTCAATCGGATTGTCCAGAAGTATCCAGCCGATCTCTATGGATACGCAGATGACCATAAGATTGCTTTAAAATTACAATCAGGAAATTCTCAGAGACAACTGTTATTCAACAACTTAACAGCCTCCTCATTGATATCATTCAATGGATGACAACGTTCAAACTGAAAATGAATCAGTCTAAAACTGAAATAATCATGTATGGAACCAGACAACAGTTAGCTAAATTGAACATCACAAGTGTCAATGTTGGTGGGTGTGATGTAAAATGTGTGAATCAGGTTAGAGATCTTGGTGTAATTATGACTAATACACTTAACTTTGACTGCCACATTCAGAAAAAATGCCAGATAGTTCATGTGCAGCTACGGCATCTTCAAGCTATACGTAAACATCTCACACAAAAGTCTACTGAAACATTAGTGCATGGACTGGTTCATTCCCATATTGACTTCTGCAATGCCTTATTCACTGAAATTCCAGCCTATCAGATGAAAAAATTACAGCGAGTCCAAAATCATGCCACAAGAGTTGTCATGAATGTTTCTTTTGACAAATCCAGTGCAGATCTACTGACAGAATTACACTGGCTTCCAGTTAAGGCCAGGGTAATGTTCAAAGTTCTGGTAATCTTATTCCGTGTCATCATGGGTACAGCTCCATCGTATCTAAAGACATTGTTTGATCCTATTCGGCAAGGGTACAGACTACGATCACAAAATGACACTAACTTTCACATCCCTAGACGGCGAACAAAATTAGCAGACAGATCTATAGCCGTCACTGGTCCAAAATGGTGGAACGATCTACCAAACTATCTCAAAGGCATCAATAGTGAAACCAGGTTCAGAGCACATTTGAAAACTTATTTGTATAGGAAGTTTCATCGGCAATGAGTGTGCTCTTTATCATATGACTAAATCTAGTTTCTAGAATCCAGGTTTTAAATTGAATGTTTTAAGTAAATGTATATTAGTGTAAAGCGCAATAGAATATGATTTCATAATTTTTGCGCTATACAAATGACATGTATTTGTATTTGTATATTGCGCATATCACGACCGCACTCGGTCTTATTGTATAAGCCCAGACAGCCAAAGCCACATACAATTTATAATTCAACTTAAGCTTTGCTTGGATGATTAGAAACATCACGTCAAACATAATTCTATCATATTACGTAATTAATGTTATTCTTTAGAAGGAGAAACCACGTACATGCATCAATGCAGCGGGCTCTTATACGTAATTTGCTTTGAAATTGTGACTTTCACTTACGTACATGGGTCACTGTGTTATCTATATCATAATTTATTTTAAATTCGTAATAATAGCATGATAAGTACGAAAATAAATAACTATAGATTGACGTTTTCATCACTTAAACCCATATTTCATATGTGATGCGTTTTAAAGCGGTTGAGTGTATAAAAGTTTGTGATACTGCCTATGTACAGTCTGATTTGCTACAATACGATCTAACGCACTACCTATATTCGGGAATTAAATTTTAACGTTTTTAGAAACAGCTCGGGTAAGTTTGCAGGTCTCTTTATCATTCATCGCACAATTTGGATGAGCAATGTTGCCATTGTATGTTTTCTTGTAAATTAAAGCTTTCATCAATAGAAACTACGTAACGTTGTCATTCACAACAATTAAAACCTATTTGGTACGGAATGCTATATTTTGAAGCTAAGACTAAACATTTACAGATAGCTCATTGTATATTATGTAAGACCCGTTCACTAAGTCACCAAATCTCGTGTTTCACGAAATTAATTTCGTGATGTGTGCGCAGAATAATGGTTTCTTTTAATTGCCCCTAGATATCGTTTTACATCGGCAAATTATTCGTTTAATTTAAATCAAAGCGATGATTTATACGGAAATGAAAATGAGGAAGAAATATCTCACAAACTGTGTGTATATCATCTTTTGTTAGCTTCGTAGATGCTTTCATTCACGCTATGAATCATTTAAGATTTTGCCCAAAAGAAACGCAGTTGTAAATGACACGGATTTTGCTAAAGCAATTGTAACCCACATAAGCATTAATAACTGGAAACTAAGACAGCACGATATGTCTACAAATGTATCTCAAATGTGCATTTTAACATTAATAAGAAACATTCCTAGTGGTCACTAGACAAAACCGTCCAACAAATTAAATGTTCCCGAAAGAAATGCTGACCGAGTGGTTAAAACTGTTTGGCTAGTTTTTTTGAGAAATTGAAAAGAAATTTATTTACTAATAAAGAATGTGTTGAAATGCAAGTCAAAATAACAGTTCACGTATTAGTTAAGGTCCACTCAGTCAATAATACACCTAACCCTAGACCATTGAGTTGAAAGTCGGTTCTTACAAGCAGGGCTTCTAAACATGATCAAACTCCTTTAAAACATCTCAAATACTTAATTTAGTGGTGTGCCAACAAGTGAAATCCACGATTAATCCGCATTATTCTGCAATACAACACAAAGACATGGGAGCCAGAATAAGACATTGTCTCGGGAATTTACTAGACCCTGTATATATTTTTTCAGTGAACTATTAATGCGACAAAGCACAAAAGTACTTGATTACATGGTGTTTGAGTGACAGAGGATAACGTTTGTGGAAATATTGGATTAAATAGAACTTAAAATACACACAGGGGATTAACAGGGGATTAACCCATTCATAAACTTTCCATTATTTTTCAGGAATGGAGAGTTGTCTTTACAATAACTCTCCATTATTTAATTTAATGTATATACGAAATAATGGAGAGTTATTGTTAAGACCACTCTCTAGGCCTGAAAAACATAACACACATAATTATGTAGTGTTAACAAAAAATGGAGAATTATTTTTATTGAATGTATTAACAGGTAATGGAGAATTATTGTAAATAATGTATAATTATACACCAGTGAGTTACATTTATTGCCCGCCATCCCAAATAGATGGGTCGGGAAATTTACTTTTAGGTTACATTGTCCCAAAGGTATTGGTTCGGTGAAAAAATCCCAAAATTTCCAAGGCAGCGCGGGGGAAGCTGGAGGGTAAAACACCGCAGCCATACGCAGGTGTTTAGGCCGTGGATGCAACTGACTGGTGCATTACAAAATGTATGTGTTCACAAAAAGGGCAATACAATTTGCAGGAAAAACGGCACTCAACTGAAAGAGCGGAACACAGAAAAATGAAAACAAAAGACAGATAAAAATGCTCAAACCACAACGAAAGTAGAAAATGAAATCAACCCGCTGTTACTAAATAGCTTTTAACATTAATATAATTTCGGAATGAAAAATGAAGAATTAAAACATTGTAGTTATGTCCATCAAGTTGCATATCAATTATAAATATCCATGTATAGTTTATGCACGAAAATATATCCTCTGATGAAACAAAGTCTTAATAACAAATGTCCACCGTGTTATAACATCAAGTGACACTGGGTAAATGACCATTGATCGATCGTGTAACACATAACTCACAACATGTGTTTGTATGGACTACACACCATTTTAAAGTAATGAAGATTTATTGTATTAGTTCACTGGTTTCATGAAAAAAGCATGATCTTCTCGCTCAGTCATGTTCATATTTTTAATCTTCTATTTATAAGAGGTACATCAGGGGAGACTTTTTTGGAAAAATGCATTTTCTTTCAATTTTGACATTAACAGCATCTTTTCAGAAAATCAAATTTACATGTTACAGTATTGGTGTATTTTAAGTCAGAGAAAATCCGCGTATCTGTCCATTCCTGAGAAATAATGAATACTCGGCCCCTTCGGGGCCTCGTCTCCATTATTTCTCAGGAATGGACAGTTACTTGGACTTTCTCCTTAACTTCTACCAGCTCTACTCGAAACTTGTCATATCGGTTCTTCATTGTAGCAAAATAATTAACATAAACACTAAATGCAAACAACTTAAGGTTGTGACACCATGTGTCTGTCACATGATGCAGTAAGTAAAAGAACAGTTCACAATGTGTATATTTTGTCTGATAAATGTGTCCAATTATTACTGCACAAATTACCGCGGATGAATTATTTCTTACGAAGACGATTTTTTTTCTCAATGTTTATTTCTTTTGCTTTGTTTCTCGATTGCCATGAGTCCTGATCGATTTCGTCTGGCAAATATTTGTAAATAGCACCTAGTAATATGAAAATAATTGGGTCGACAAGTTTCAGGACGATATTATTGGTACATTGGTTATATTGTATAGGACCCGCTGTGATAATGTTTTCTTCATTTGATGTCAAGCTGTTAAAAGTGCTAATAGAAAACGTTTACCAAATACAAAAGTACAAATATCTCGGTGCCTTAGTATTAGTGATTCTTGATAGTATTCAAACGTAGTGCTTACCGATGTAATGACTATATATGATATTCCGTTGCCATGTAATACTAGTATAATTATATTGCATACAAATACACCTGGTTTTCGACCCTTGTGTATGAATATGAATTATAAATAATCGGACATAAAACTAAACAGGAACAATTAAACAAACAGCACATGCTTATGAAGTACAAATGATACGTAACTGCAGCATTCCTGACGATGCTTTGCAGATTTAACTAAACAATTGAGTCACGAATTACCAAGATAAATGTGGTTTTAAAAAACATTGAAAATTAAACACGCTTAGATAATAAATAGTTATTTAAAACATTGTCAATAAATAAGTGATTTGATATTCATATAGGGCATGTTAAGTGTACGAGCTCAATCGTAGTTGCCAAAGATAATAGGCCGAGGACCGAGGGAAAATGCGACTGCCATCGGACAAAAGCAGCGTCTATCTCAAATCAGTTGTATTTTAGCTGATAGTATAATATCATTATCCCACAATAACCCGCTCAAATACAAGACACCGTCGGTCGTATCTTCCCCTATATCTCCTGTATGTATACTAATATACACAATCTTAAATAAAAATGCAATGTCTAACAATCGACTCACTTTGTCCTGACCACATGATTCCAGACATATTGTACATGTCACTCAGACGACATAATCATATTCGGCGGGAAATCGCATGTCTTTGAGAGTCGACTAGCGCGTCTGATTTTTTGACATTTGACGGACGTGCTACTGTAAGCGAACAAGTTTCCGAATTAGATCGTAAAACTGGATACCAAGATAGTACAGTATAAATATGACAAATTCTCCGCTTTCATACCGAATTCTTTAGATGAAACACATCCAATATGCCGCTATTGTAGTAAGAGAAAGAAACGTTTTAAAACTCCTCAACACTTCATTCAATTTAGCATATTGTGTTCAGTGGGTTCCAAATGTATTGCAATTATTGGGGACGATAGAAGCTCTTCATGCAATGAGACAGAAAGAGCCCTTCATTTAGAATATCTCCATTTAGAAGATTTATCTTTGTGAATTTGATTTCAAAACGAATAAGTCATCGGGAATATCCCAAATAAACTGAATTATAATGCATATATCTTAGAATCTTCAACATGGAAACAATATTAAAGTCTGCGTGTTTATTGCCTAAGCCGACCATTGCCGGGATTTCAGGATAGATTAATGTTTTATATCTCCCCAAAACATGAAAAAATCGTTTTTAGAAATATAGTTCTGTATTGTTAAAATCATCAAAAGTATGCTTGCCCATCTTATCGAAAGTCTTTATCAAATACTAATAGTATGATTGATATGGATTTATGTCGTAACATGCAAACGACATTTAAATGTAGCAAACCTTTCGTTCAAGTACAATACAAGTGAAATATCATGATAATGTTAACAATGATGTACGTTCAATTGCTCCTTTTTAAAAAGCGGTCTGGATAATTAGTTGACTTAGAATGTAAGTACAAATTGATATTTTGAGAAAACAAGAATGAACTGTCTGAAAACTACTATATAGGTGTATTTACTAATTATATATAACTATTTAAGCTGTGTAGCGCAATAGTATAGTCTAGGTGCAAGATCATTTTTCTAGACAACTGTTTTATGTGAAATTTTTGTTCAGGTTTTGATTGGCAGAATTGTCCCAATGAGAGTTTGCATAATTGTAGTGTGTATAAAACATAACGAATAACATAAAACATAATCGTTGCCGTCTGGTTATCTCGGTAATGAAATCTATATCACTTACTAAATGAATAAATGTAAACTGTCTAAATCATCATGTAACTGTCGATTACTGGTAGCGATCTAACAGATTGTTTACACCCGCCAGATGTTAAGGACAGTCCAAATGATATTTTTGCGTGAGTATGCCATCTTTTTTCTCGTGTAGACAGTAGTTAGTCACTGTTCTGTCGGATAATTTTCTAACGAGACATTGAGTGATGTTTCAAGGGCACGCTTTGCGGTGGCAATATAACCGATATGAAATTATTTACAGGAAAAATTATGTACATCCAGCTACATATCATGAAGAGCAACGAACGAACATAGGAAGTTTGTGTAATAGGTTAGTTTAGATCAATGACGAGAATCTCATTTATAAAATACATAAACATCTAGTCAGATACTTATGAAATAATTTCACATGTACACAACTTGGTATGTTGATGGTAATTACTAAACGCATGTATCAAGCAAAAAGCGCATCACTTGACAGCTATTCGCAGGGATGTTGTAAAAACTATGATTAAAAATGTTTAATGTTTAACAAGCAGCTAGCTACCCATTGCATGTGTATTACGTGGTTAGTTGGTTTAATTACTGTACCAAGTTAAAGACGACCAAAATTACTAGAAATAATTCGCAGCGCTACGGAAGATATACTAAACGGATTTAAAAACGCGACACTGGGGTATGTTGTATTATTGCAGACGGTTCAAGTTAATGCCTATAATTGAATAATGCAAGTTAAGGGTCAATTTATTGCCGTCATTTTGGTACCAAAATAATAAAAATCAGATGAGTATTAATAAATATATTGTACAATCAAATTCTGACCATTTTGCAATAGGTATAGCGCCGATCGATGTATTCAAATAGCGCGGGCTTATGTTTGACGTTAAATTTCGTTCGATGTTTTTGTAGCGGTTATTATGTCAGTAAGACACATCTTAAACCTACGAGGTCAAATGGATCCAATTATGGGACTATCTGAAGCCACGAATTGGGCTACGTCGTCTTAACACACAGTACAGGACCTCCACATTGCACTATAGAAAGAATGGCGACATATCCCTTAGGCATTTATTCGAACATTGTGCAGTTATATGAGACAGCGATGTGTTGCTGTTGGGAACGCTGGTGGAGGACACTGCCTAGTTTAACACTTTGATGAACTGTATTAAATACTCATCATGTTGTGACATGTTAATGTTTCACATGTGTTAATCAGTGATCATTTCAGTAAGCTCTAATGTATTTATTTTTATGGAATAAAATCAATGAAATCACACCATGTGCTAGAGCATCCTTAATGACCAATTGCATCACAAGATGCTTTCTATTTCTGGGAACATGGTTTGCGTCCTGCTGCGATATAGACACATTTTAAATAATTGGGTATTTGTCATTTATTCCGTTTAATGTAGAATGTTTGTTTAAAGTTAAGATTGTCCGTACGTATGTAGCTTAAACATTCGACTTTGTTATTCAACACTGCACTCGATTCGCCGATAAAGATGTTACTTTCGTTTTCTGGACCAATGTCTTATTCACGCTATAATTTATTTAATACCTGTTGGATCTTAATACATTTTGTATCAAAATGACGACATTGAATTTACCCTTACGGAAATACCAAGATATTTGATGTAGGAACTCGCTTTCCTAACATATTTTAACATACCCAAGTGTCGCGTTTTTAAATCCGTTAACCATACAAATTGAAGAAGAAGAAAATATCCACTTTGTAACAAATTTTTCTCCACCCGTATAACTCCGGAATATTGACAGTCCGTGCAGGGGAGGTAACATATTCGATAAGTAATTTTGAATGAACGAGATTTAAAACGTACCCAATTTTCTCATTTTTCATGATCAGTGTGACCCGTCATTAGACGCTTTTGAATTAAACATACAAAAGGGAGGCACCGTCATTACGTTCAGTTTATTAATGTGGTCACTAAAATGGACCGTTGGTTTTTGGTGTGCGTGCAATCTGTTGCTTTTTGTCAGTTGACCCTTAACAATGTTACCTCTATGGTAGCTAGTTATATACAGTTCAGCTGCTATATTCGATGAGTATACACTTCGTTAATGCGATTCTGAAAATGGTTGCTTATACTTACAAAGTGTTTATTTGCCTGTTGGTACGTGTCCATACTTGGTCAAATGTACATTTAAGCCAAAATAGATGTTCTTTTTTGTTTTAAATCAGTATGTTGCCATCTCTACTCAACTCTAATTAGTTTTTTGTTTTTCAAAGTTTTCTGGAACAGATTTCCATATTAAGCAGATATTTTTGTTTCGCCATTTTGAACACCCATTTTGAAAGATCTTGGTATTCTCCGTAAGGCCATACATCCGAGGAAACCCGATTGACTAGGCAATATATCTTATTGTAATCACAATACAAGTGACTGGAGTCACATGAAGATTCTTGATTATTTTCGGTCTTATGTTTACGTAGCTTTCCATTGAACTGCGAGACAATACATACAAACCGACACCAAGCATTTGTTGAATCAACAATATTCTGTAAAAGAGAGAAATACTTGTTTTATTGGGACTGTCTACGTAAATTAAATATTTATTATGAAGTCATATCGACAAGAACGATACGATGGATAAAGAATTTGAAATATCACACAGAAGGTTGACATTACATCTTTTGTCGAGAATGTTACGTTGCCTGTACACACATTATATGGTAGACTAGAACACATTGGTTGTACTTCATTTTCAAGAACATTTTGTGTCATACTTGTTTATCAATGGCAAGTCATTGATTGAAGTCAAATGTGTCAGAAGTCTGTATTCGGACATCCGACAAATGCATTTTTTATTTCTTATATCATACTTTGAGTCAACTTGCAACTTGTTCATGCAGTGGTTCAGTGCATTTACTAGTGTCGGGTATTATTCCGGGTTATTGTGAAATGTTATGATTTTGTATATCTGTGCTCGGCTGTTTTCTGTCTGAATTTCTTTTATACTTTACTAGATGGTATTTGGACTTTAAAATTGCGTTAGCTTCGATTAGTGGCTATTGTAGTTGACATACTTTCTTTATACTTCCATGTATACAATAAATACATGAATTATGTGTGACACAGTGGTCGAGTGATAAGTAACTCTCTTCACTACGCATTGAAAGGTCTCTGGTTCGGATTACTCTTTATTCTCCACCTTCCGGATGACGAAACAAGTGATCAAGACAAGCCGGTTAAAGACGGGGTTTAACAAATAACTATTTATTCGTTTATTTATATCGCTAAGATACATTTTACAGAAGGATGTAATGATGAACATGTGAACTTAAACATAAGCATAACTAATCCCAGCAAATAAGCCCGCAAATGTTTTACCATTATCGTGCATACTTTTTTACTCATAATTTGTAATTGTCAAAAAAAATCAGGAAATCTAACAGGAAGGCAGTAGAAGTTAGTAATTTACGAGTACAGTGGTTTCTACAAAGCAGTTACTCTAGTTTACAGGTTTAAGGTTTCAGTATTTTACCCTAGTTTGTGTAAAACAACTTGTAAAATGTTTTTTAAAGTTGATGTTGAAAACTGCCTTCTTGTAAAATGTGTTATTGTCTTTTTGGATAAAAATAATCTTCATCGCTTTGGTGATTGTAAAAACTAACCGTCCGACAAACCACGTGTTTTAGGTCAATCATCGTAAAGTAAAAGTTTTGATGCTCTATATTTCAAAGAGTGTGCTTTAAGTAAACTATACCTTATCTTACCTGGCCTCAGTCTTCCGAAGCATCTCAAATGGAGTTAAATCTCATCTCGAATATTATTTTCTGCTTTTGTGGCAATTAAATTACCTTAAGAGGTTTGACAAAAACTGGCATCACAAAACTCAAACCAAGATTTAAGTAGAATTCGGGCTCTGGTTTTAGCAAATTCTCAATTTGAGGTTAGAAACCACCAAATAGATTTGCTCTATAGCTCAATGTAAATTGGCCATAGTAGGCCCCAATTTTCAACTTTTTTTAGTCTATGGCCACCTGGACCACATATATCATTGTAAAGAGGGGCATTTAAACTTCAAAATAATGCAATAAAAAAGGGGGGGGGTCATGTATCTTCTAAGAAAGCTTTTGTCCTTCAAACACAGTCTATCCGTTTTTACGCATGTCCGGATTTATAAGTTCTGGGTTTTACCCTAGTCTACTTTCACCTTGGTATTAAGAACAAAATAGCGGAATAATACAAATATTACAGTTTTACTACACCACATACATATTTACCAACCATTTAAGCTCAATTTCATCACTCAACTCCACATTTGTCAAGAAATGTCTCCATTTACAGGCAAACCAAAGTTTTTTAAGGACTACTTGAGTGTATCACCACTTGGTCCGCGGAGGCATTTAGTGGTTCTTTACCTTGAACTGATTTTTCTACTTGATGTGTTAACGTTCTGAGGACATAAGTCTGACAGTAGTGCTCGTATGTTAATCATGTGCTCTATTTTAAAACAATTAAGTTGTCTGAGAAGAAATCAGACAAAACATTAAACACCACATGAACACAGACCAACACGACACGGAGAATGAATTTATAGCAATGTTTCACAACGATTTCTGTGTCACGAGGCGGTTACTCCGAGTTGACAAGCAATCACCCTACGAGAGCTAATTTCGCCGACATTAGGCTGATAATGATTTTTGGATAGCACGCAAGGTGTATTTATTATAGTCAAATTTTCTCACAATGAATGTTCGAATATCATATGAAAGGAACAAAAAACGATAAATATTAACAAATTCCTAAGCAGTGAATAGCTTTGTAAATAATGTGAAACCGAACTATTGAAGAAATTAAAGTCAAAAGCAAATATGTCTTCTGAGACGGGAAGAAGAATGGTTTTCTTTCTGTAAGGAATAATAATCAGAATTAGTGAATCATATGCTAGTGTCAAAGAGCCCCCATCAAATCACATTTGTACTTCAAAATAATGCTCGTTTCAGTCGTTCTTGTGTTTGACTTTTTCCTTTGGACAATAAATACAAATATTTCATTAAATTCTTATCTATCATCAAAACTTTAATTAAAAGTCTTCTCAGCAGTAATATTAATACAATTTAATCTATCTGAACGTTTCTGTTATATTGATGGTTTGTTGTTCTTTCTTCCTTACCCTATATATTAAAAAAAAAGTCACATTTGCTTTATGGCCATATCAATAATAGTGACCTTCGCGATATTAATATACTTGTATATATATCAGTCTGTTATTCTTTCTTTCCCTCTAATGACTTGATATCATTCTAAGCCAATGTCTTCCTTCAATGAGTCTTTCCTTCATTTAAAAGCTAGAATCGAAATTATATATTGATGCGAATGGTAACAACTACATTGTATTTACGTGTTGTGTATTACGTACATGTATTTATGACTTCCTTTGCCTTCTAACGTCAAAACGGATTATTTATGATAATTGAACCACGGCTTCATTAATATTGTCGTGACCAACCATATTTAGACTTCGTCAATTTCTCCTTCAAATGTTCCTTCGCATAATTGGGTCCTCTTTCAAATTTTGTCAAGAACAGAACAGAACAGAACATATATTTATTAAGACAAGTAACATGTACATAGTCTACAACTCTGATATACAATGTTTATAAATAAACATGTAATACAAACAAAATACACATGATAAATGGGTAAGTAACGGAGAGAAAAGTTTTTAAAGCATCAATAAGGTTAGTTAACATTTTAGTGTTATATGATCATACAGTATATTTCAAGCACACACAGACACGCGCACCAAAATCTTCCACTCAAAACATACACCTCATTTCATTCAGCGAATACTTGCTCACGCGCGCTCACAACTTCTCACGGTACATTGACATACACAATTTATTTAATTATTTACAATTATATTAGCAGTGTTTCTAGATCTAAAAGCTTCCTTCAGGTAAAATGCAAGGTTACATAGGTGATTTTTGTTATTGCTACATAGCAATTCATAGAATTTAAAAACAGACGGTCTCAAATAGTAATACTGTTGAATATATTTTAATCGTATCGTTCTATAATATGGACAAATGCATACAAAGTGATAGATATCTTCTATATCTTGCATATTGCAAAATAAACAAAATCGCTCATGCCGGGGTAATCTATTTTCTCCAAATCTACCCGTCTGTATTCGTAGAGAATGAGCAGAAATACGTAGTTTTGTAATAAAAAAAAGGTACAATATCTAGATACGGTTCATAAACAAAATTCAATTTAAAATCCTTGTATTCTTCTAAGACGCGGTTTCTTGCTACCGAGCCAAACCATTCTTGTTTAAAACAATCGACAACACGGGTTTTAAATATAACATTGAAATTTTTTACAATTATATTATGGTCATTTGCATTTGTAAACACTTCCGAGAAACCATGATCGTCTAACAATTTCTTTACTCGACTTACCCAATTGTTATACCCGGCTAAACAGTCTTTAACGGCTAATTTATACAATCTGTTTAAAATAATGTTTTCTGATTTTACGATTTTGCACCAATATTTTATGATTTTACAGTAACGTGATACAAACAATTAAACAATAAAGTATTTAAAGCCTTTAGAGCTTTACCAGATACATAATTGTGATACATAGAAAAATTTCCATTATACGAGAATAACGTTTCTAAGTAATTGAAGGTATCTACGACTTCAACATCTATACCATTGTAAGTCCACTTCTCGTCTTGTTTTAGCCCTCCCCGTTTTCTGAAAACCATGATTTTCGTTTTTGTCGCATTTACCTCTATACCCCATTTGTTACAATATTCATACAATAAGTCAAGATTATGCTGCAAATCAGCGGGTGTTTTACCGAATATAGCCATGTCATCGGCAAAAAGCAATAAGATTACAACTATATCATCAACCAATAAGCCGCTATTTTCGTTATCTTGTAAAAACAACTCTAGATCCTCGAGAAATAAGGAAACTAAAATTGGCGACATTATCTCCCCTTGTCTTAGCCCAATAGCGAATTCAAAAAAGTTTGAGAACGTATTGCATTGTTTAACACAAGACTTTACTACATTGTACATATCTTTGATTATTCTAAGAACTTTACCTTGAATCCCTGATTTAAATAGTTTAAACCATAAGGCGTTTCTGTAAATAGAGTCAAAACATTTTTTTAAATCAATAAAACCAACATAAAGTCTGTTTTTGTGGTTGAGGAAGTGTTCTATTAAAGAATTCAAAGCAAACATCGCATCAATAGTAGAACTACCCCTTTTAAAACCAAACTGCGCATCTGAGATACCCTGATATTCTTCGCAAAAAGTTACAATTCTGTTGTTTAATACCGAGGTGAATAATTTCGACAAACAGCTTAATAGCGTTATACCTCTGTAATTATTAACATCATTTTTATCGCCCTTTTTATGAAGAGGTATAATAATGCCTTCTCTCCATGAATCCGGGAAAATTCCAGAATCTAAAACAGCATTAAAGATATCGCATATATATGGCATCAATATATCAATAGTTTCAATAAAATATTCGTTTAACAGACAATCACTCCCATATGCTTTATTGGCTTTTAACTTTTTTACCGCGTTCCTAATTTCATCTGGACATATTAGACGGTCAAATTCATCATTTACCGAACTACAGTCGAAGTCATGATTTTCGCAGAAGTTTTCGGACTCAGCGTTGAAACTAGTGAATAAATCATTTTCAAGGTTTGAAAAATAATAAAAAAATTCTTCGTTTGAAATATCATTTTGTGATTTTAAATTCTTTTTACGGAAATACTTCCAGAATTCTTTCGGTTTACATAGTCTTAGTTTCTCGATTTCGTTTATTTTTTTTAGCTTGTATGCTTGTTTTTTCTTATGAGTCATTGTTTTATAATATGTTTTACTATGACAGTAATTTACTCTACTAACATCTGATTTACAATTATTAAAAACCCGTAGCGCGGCGAGATACCTGTTTCTTGCATTGACGCATTCGATATCAAACCATTCGGCGTTATTACATAATTGTTCATCGACAAAACGGGTTGATTGGGTTTGCTTTACGGTTTTCAATAAGTAATCATCAGCACTCTCTTTTATTACATCAGAAAAACTGGACACAACATTATTAATACAAGATTGAGATAGTTCTATATTTGATGTCAACTCATTTAATAACGGTAATTGACCAATAATACTGGCTCTGAATGCATCTCTATGTAATTGTGACCACTTATATTTTGAAATATAGTCAATATTGTCCGCGGGTATCACGTAATTACAGTTCAGTGAGAAGTTTATAGGGGCGTGGTCACTCCATTCATTCATTGAGTTTACAATAAAACTCGAGATTTTGCTAAAATTACACTCTTCGCATAACAAATAATCTACAACCGACGCACCATTTCGAGATACATAAGTAAACGAACCCTGATCACCAATCCTACCATTCACGATTCTCATGCACGTTGATTTACATAAATCCAGTAACCTTGACCCGAAGTTGTTACACTTTGTATCAAATGAGGCCCTGCCATGATATTCATCAGGTATATAATCAGGATCATCAAAATATGGGTTTACATTATCATTCGAAATAAAATCGTGTTTCAAGCCTACTCTGCTATTTAAATCACCACAAATATAAACATCACCTAACCCCTTATAGTAACTAATATCAGTTTCCAATAACTCAAAAAATCAACATTTACAACACCATAAGCAGGAGAATCTTCGGTCCATAAATATACACCACATAGATAAATGTCACATTTTGTTTTGAAAAATACATGATCAAGTTTAATCCATACAACCGAGCTATGATGTGATTTAATAATTTCAATACCGTTTTTCAAGGACTCATTATAATATAATACTACACCACCACTACATCGCCTAGCATTTCTATGTTGAAAGTTTTTATAAAGATTGTGACATACATAACCGGAAAGATCAATTTTACTGTTTGAAGAAGTCCAAGATTCATACAATAATATAATGTCATATTTAGCGAGCATGTTAATAAAGTCATCACATTCCATTTTGTCCCGGGACAAACCGTTCACATTCCATGAAAGCACTTTCACTTCTCCCTCCTCTACCCCCTAGTCTCTCACTGGTTTCCCATCAATATACAACGTGTCATAGGAAATCCATGAACTATGTCCCGCTTTTTTCGCCGCCTTCATCTTTGGTACAAGTCTCTTCCTTTGTGCTACTACTTCCTTGGGTAACTGTTCAGTAACATAGAACGGTGTTTCCTCAAGCGTCTTCCATTGCTTTCTAATAAACTCTTTATCTTTGAATTGTAAGAACTTAGCTGTGATACATCGACACTTCCCTCTCTCTCTCGGCCCATTTCTGTGTTCTCTCTCCATTACCATTTTGTCAACTACATCTTGAGCCACTTTCATTTTCTCAGTCATGAACTTTCTTATCATCACTTCCGTGTTTTCTGTTTCACCTACGGGTACTTCCGGTACGTTGCCAAATAACAGGTTGTTTCTCATAGACTGAGATTGGAGATATGTAACCTCACCCCTCAGTAAATATCTCTCCTTCTCGAGCGTGACAACTTTATCGCTAAGCATACCCATAGCATAGTCTGTACTCTCTACCTTGTCCTCTACTACTATAACTCTATCTGTCACTTTTCTATTCTTATCGTCTAATGCTATCCACAGTTTCTTGATCTCAGTATCAAACCTATCGACTTTCTGTTTCACCTCCTCAAGAGCGTCCAATCGTTTGTCCATATTAGCAAGCCTACCCTCAATACCTTTTACACAAGACATGATGTCATTTAGAGATGACTGTGAACATTGCACAGTTTCTGAAGAAGTATGTTATGTAGTGTAAACCATGCATACATCAATGTTATTTTAGCTGCACAGATAAATACAAATATATCACATGTATAACTATGAAAAAGTAATGCGCTGCATAAAAAAGATTTACCTCAAGGAAATATACCAACACAAAGTTCGTTTGTTCCATTTTGTCCAGGAAATGTCTGAAACTTTCGTCATTTTCTAAATCTCACCGGTAGCAATTTTTGTCTTGCAACCACGATCCAGACATATTGCAGCAGTCGCGGTCAATATTCTAGTTGATTTGAAATATTTGAGTTGATCAGAGATGGATGAATAATCATTGTTTCTAGGGAAAGCCAATCTTGTCTGCCCATATAAATGACCTGATGAGATTATTAAATTAAACAATTGAAGTGAAGAACAGTTGAAATTACGCCCATGAAAAGCTTGTCTAGATCGGATGGTTTAGCCTTTAAAGTTTATGGTTAAATGGGGTTCCATGAGTACAATGTACCAATGAACCAAGTTTAACGTGTTGTGTTCTGTACTTTTTACGTTTGCATTCATGTGTTCTTTTGGGGGTATCATGCAATGTTGTGTCTGCAGAGAAGTGTTGTCACTTGTTTTAACCTTGTTTCACATTTCAACACGAACACTTAATACTGTGCTAGATCTGATGTTAAGCTCTAATTAAAACAATATTCGTGGTTTTTTAAAGGGTCACTTTCATTCAGAGCTAGAAATGCCGAAAGTCATTAACCAATGTAGGAACTCATAATCGGATGATCAAATATTTACGACTGTTTCCATCTAAGAACAACACAAAACGTACGCCAATAACTAAGATGGTAGCAGTGCATCGCCTAGCCATCCACACATGAGTCAGAAAAAGAACTAACCTTCCATAATTGATATTTTAATTATCTAATGAAGAAGGCACTGCGTCAGGGAAAGTGTGGTCAAATACAATTTGTTTCCTTATTGTATAGAACAACGTTAGTTGCATAAATTATGTAGAATATGCATGCGGGCACTCTCGGACTGGAATTTGAATGATCTTGAACCAGACAGGATCCGTTAATTTCAATATAAAAATCTTCAAACAAGTCTGATAAAACCCCAAACTGTTTTTGTTTAAAGGTTACACCATTCATGATTGTAATAAATCCGTCTCTACTTTAGAAGTACTTTTAGTGTTAAGGAGACTTACAATATCATTATATAAATTACGAGACATGGCTTGTTACAAGATTTACATACTTCTTATGTTAAAAGGTCGCGACTGTGTTACAACAAACCGGATCAGTCTCAGTAACCATGTAATAGATTTTCAGGATTGAATATTTGACTATTTAGAATTCCACTATACGTGCTAATTATCTATTTCACATCGGAACCGCGTGTGTCGCATGGCAGTCGTAAAAACGCTGTGTAAATAAACATTCTATTTGAATTTTCTCACCAACCTGATACAAAAATGTTGTGATATCGACGTTTTCATCGATACTGTTTATTTGCCTAATCTTTGTTGTTGTTTTGTGAGGGGGTTGCGATGACCGAGGGGTCTTTTGTACTTTGTTCGCAATGACGTCGTACGTCATAGATTCGAAAATAGCATTATTTCTCCGAAGTACTTAACATACCCAATCACTTCGGAAGCAAAAAATTAAATAGGTGTGTCGCAGTAGAAAGTAGACTGGTACACTCATTTCATATTCCGACATTGCGATACATACATCTTTTGATAATAAGACCGAGTAACAAGTCAGGAGGAAAGTAGATGCTTAAGACGAACGAGGCAAAACATATCCGATTGCTGCATTCATTTGTGATTTTAATTTTGCAATCTTCCCTAGAAACATTCATTAAAGCCCTCAGTGGCGTATTTTTCTGTTAGTTTTGTGTTGCACAGCAATGCAAGACATAAAATTAGCGTACTGTTAACGTTCCAGAATGACGGTAATTTCACGTCTTTATTTACAATGTTAACATCCCAGTAATGTATACATGTCGATAGGAAATGCGACGTTTAAAGCGAACAAGAGAGAAAGTATCCGATTGCCGCGTTAAATTTTATTTTTCATTTTGCAACCTTTCCCTAGAAACAACCATTAAAGCGCAAACACTCCAAGGCGTATTTTATGTTCGTTTTGTGTTGCACAGCAATGCAAGACATAAAATTAGCGTACTGTTAACGTTCCAGAATGACGGTAATTTCACGTCTTTATTTACAATGTTAACAACCAAGTAATGTATTCATGTTGTCTAAATTGTAACGTAAAATGAACAAGTTCAAGAAAACTGATGTACTAAAACTGAGATTGTGAATACGAGTAAAGTTGGTGCATTGCTAAAACTTATGTTTTCTGGAATAGGCTGTCTGTAGGCTTAGTTTAAATTCTAGGAAATAAAGTAACGACTCTTTGATGTATGCAAACTTCCAATGTCTACTTTTCGCTAATAAAGTTATACTAACTTTATTGTTTTAATTTCTTCTATAAGAGTTTGAAATGTAGTCACAAGGTCGATTACAAACGTGTTTTTTTAGACGAAGAAAATAAAATACGGGCTGACATTACTTTCTTTAAAATATTTTATTGCAATAAATATTTCGTAAGTGTTTTGTTTATATCGACAGCTTGATGTGAGTAAAGGTTAATATAAATATAACAATTTATTTGTCAGTCAAAGGAGAGTACGTTTGGAAGAATTATAGCTAACGATAACTCTTTGTCGTTGACTCCATTTAATATGTCTCGCCCACATGTGCTAGGCTCGCGGGAAACAATATCAAAATCAGGAATTTACGTGATGCCTATAGATTTTTTGTATTATTTCACTTGTGAGAGCAAAAAAGCTATGAGAAATCCGACCGGTAATGTAACATGACAAAAGATATCCCTTTTAAAAACTAAGACAACTGATTCTCTTCACAAAAACGGTACACCAGTGATTCTTAAACTTCTTTTTAGCGATGTGATGGGAGTGTTTGGCCTTCAAAAATCCAAAAGCAACATCCTCTAAAATATGGGCAATTTTGGTTAGAACCATATTTCGAATTTCAAAAACAATACTCGTATATGATGCCTGACGCATTACTTTTATATGCTCAAAAGAGATATTTCGTTCATATTGTGTGAAAGGAAGATATCGGACATTCAGCACTGTTCGAATATAAGTGGGACACCTCTCGTATAAATCCATCTCTGATCAACTCAAATATTTCGAATCAGCTATAATATTGACAGCGACTACTGCAATATGTCTGGATCATTGTTACAAGACAGAAATTGCTACCGGTGAGATTTTGAAAATGACGAAAATTTTAGATATTTCCTGGAACAAACTGACAACGAAACTTTGTGTTAGTATTAAAAATCAGATGGAAAACTGGCATAGTTCATTTAATGATTCTAACTATACAATTATCATCGGAACGTTACGAGAGATTTAAATTAATGCATCATTCTGCAATTATAGCAATAATCAATTATATCATAAAACATGTAACTGATCTACTTTTATTTAAATTATGTTTTTGTTAAGTTTAAGAAAATTTCATATCTGATGTTTAACAAAAAAATCGATCAGAATATTTATACCGTATGGCGACATATTGGCAGGAGTAAAACTAGGACATGCGACTAGTAATCTAGCTTTTACGTTTACACAAGGATTGTAAAGACGCCACATAACTTCTGATGCAGCAGTTTGACCTTTGATTATACGATTCCATAGTTCTAGTACGAAGCACCGTAAAGTTTTTGTCCCTGTAGATCTAATGAGAGAGTAAGCGTTTTAAAATTTGATACAAAGTACCTAGTTGTAAAATCTATGGCCATTTTCTGTTATTACATTTACAAAAAGGTTATGTGAGTTTCATAACAAAATTCTTATTAATTGTAGCCGTACATATTATGAATATTAGCATATGGTAATGTAGGTAATACATTTTCTATGTGCTCGTATATATGTATATGGGTTCCTTGTCAATTTAAAACATACATCGTTTTAACAAACATTTCCACTCTCTGGCTATATCATTACATGATGCCGAACGTTTCCCGAAATGTTATCGGCAACCAATCCGCATAACATTGGTGGCTCAACTGGTGTCAGGTCTCATAGCTCAAGTTATTTCGTCCATATAAATTCCTGAAAGTGTGTCATGAGAACAACTTTGTTGATTTTAATTTTAGAAGTTCTATAAATATTTTTTAAACATTTTAATAAGCGCTTTAATGATCCGGATGTGTCATAACAATCTCAGCATTACTCTTAGTCAATAATCGCTTGTTTACCATATACGGAAAACTCTCACTTCAACGTCAATTGATTCGCCAAATGTATCAGTTCTTCGTGCGATAATTCCACTTAACTTGGACAAAAAGGACCCGAGAGGCGAATTTGAAATTTAACTCCTCGCTTCTTTTATGCAAATAGATTAGTAATGTATGGAACGACGTTCTATTGTTCTTAATGGTTTATGTTGTTTTCAGTGGAACCATCAGAATGTATTGCTAAAAAAACTCTAGTGTTCTCGGATATTACATCATTTAAATGTAATACAATCTCACGGGTGGTAATCACGTGACTTCGTCTAGTCTGAAGCACGTAATAATGGCGGACATTCAGCCTCGGTAAGTACCTATTTTTCTTGATGTTATATGTCTTCCATCCTCTATAACAAAACTTCACATAGCCTATCATATGCGCATTGCTTTTTTACCAACGTTACAAGTTAGTTTGGTCTCCTAAGTTGAACAGATTATGAGAACACTCGTTGAATTTGATCCCGAGTTTCATCGCAAGACGCGTAAGTTGCACGTCAGGTGTAAATAGTTGACCAATTATGGCAAATAAAGGTTTCTGGGACGAGAAATGTATAAAATCATAACTGTTGTTTGATTTTATCGCGAAAGAAGCATGTACCGAATGTTTACGAGGATTTTTCGTCAGTATATTTACATTTTACGAAAGTAGTATGAAACACGTTCGATTTTGTAAAGTAAATAACACGAACAAATATCGCCATGAATCACAACGTTCAGTTTCTTTGATTTTAACATATTATACCAACCCATAATTTTATCTACGATGTACTGCGTTTACAAAGTTTGATTTCAATGAATTTCAGTCACACTGTGAACAACAAATATCAACCATACAGAAAGAGCATTGAATTCAATGCATGTATGTTTACCTAATCCAATGATATCTTTGACTGATACTGTTGATCTATACGTGGCCATGCCTGATGCTCGATAGTATGCACATTACAATCATTATTTACATATCTACAACATTAATGCATATCACGTGAAGCACACTAGTCAATTTGTAAGCTAGCTTGTTTCCATTACTTTTACCAGGGATTCTTTATTTTAAAAAGTCCAGCTTCAAAACAGCCATAACACAAACAGCACAAAACAAGTACATGGTCAACATACATGTACCGCCCAATGTAAATGTTACATGTCAGTTTCATACTGTATGTTGACCATGTACTTGTTTTGTGCTGTTTGTGTTATGGCTGTTTTGAAGCTGGACTTGTTAAAATAAAGGATCCCTGGTAAAAGTAATGGAAACGAGCTCGTTTTACAAATTGACTAGTGTGCTTCACGTGATATGCATTAATGTTGTAGATATGTAAATTATGATTGTAATATGCATACTATCGAGCATCAGGCATGGCCACATATAGATCAACAATATCAGTCAAAGATATCATTTGATTAGGTAAACATACATGCATTGAACTCAATGCTCTTTCTGTATGGTTGATATTTGTTGTTCAAAGTGTGACTGAAATTCATTCAATCAAACTTTGTGAATGCAGTACATACGAGGGTTGTTCATTTAATTCCCGACGATCGATATTGCTGAAAACCAGTTGGATGGATATAAATGAAAACACACAGTAGTACATTCACATCCTTCCTTTATTCACAAACGAAATTTAAACTTGGTACAATGAAGGGTTTTCATAAAATTAGTGTTTTAGTAAGTTCATGTTACGTCAGTCGGCACAAGTCGGCGTCAAAAAATGGCGACGTTACGCCATTTTCGCCTCCGAAACGCTACATTTTACATTATTTAGGGGTCAAGAAAGTACCACAGCACATGTTCGCCGTGTAAAGAGTTCATTAGTGATGTAATATGCTATAACTACGATAAAATCGCATGTAGCTGCAATTTATACAGCAGTTATTATTGTATTAGTGAGTACCATCCAATCGGCCTGAAATGTACGTCATTTTCTGTTGATGACTTTACGTTTGCCAGGCCTTCTTTGATCATCACATGGTGATGCCATGTCATCGAAAAATGGTTTATTTAATATGAACAACTGTCTGCATTTACGATTATCGTCTAAAAGTGTTTTTTTTAAAAGAGAGTCTTGCGTTTAACAGGTGTACGGCCAAAATTTTCATAAAATTATTTCATTACCCTTTTTTTCGAAACAAATCCGAGTTAATTGCGATATGCACAGAAGCACGCTCTTTGTCATTAGAACGTAAAAGGCTATATGGAATTGACAGCAACTGTTATATTACACGACCTAGATGAATACATACTGTTGTCTGACGTTTTCTGCTTAAAAATATGCAATAATACCACGACCCCTACCCAATTAACACTCTACATACCACTACAAAATTGGGTTGGGCCAGGTAGTCGTTTGTGGGGTTACTATAGTAACCATAGTTTGTGTTCGGTTGGATAAAACTATTTCATGTTTTGTCAAATAATCACGTTGGTGACTAAGTCTTATAAAACGAAATTTTACTACAATGGTATGTTTCAATCAAGCGGTATGGCGATCGTCCGGGAATTAAATGCACAACCCTCGTACATAGATCAAATTATGGGTTGGTAAAATACAAAAATGTATGTTGAAAACATAAGATGTTAAATACAAAGAAACTGAACGTTGTGAACCAGGGCGATATTTGTTCGTGTTATTTACTTTACAAAATCGAACGTGTTTCATACTACTATTCGTAAAATGTAAATATACTGCCGAAAAATCCTCGTAAAAAATCGGTACATGCTTCTTTCGTGATATAATCAAACAGCAGTTATGATTTTATACATTTCTTGTCACAGAAACCTTTATTTTCAATAATTGGTCAACTATTTACACTTGACGTGCAACTTACGCGTCTTGCGATGAAACTCCGGATCAAATTCAACGAGTGTTCTCATAATCTGCTCAACTTAGGAGACCAAACTAACTTGTAACGTTAGTAAAACAGCAATGCGCATATGATAGGCTATGTGAAGTTTCGATATAGAGCATGGAAGTTATATAACATCAAGAAAAATAGGCACTTACCGAGGCTGAATATCCGCCATTATACGTGCTTCAGATTAGACGAAGTCACGTGATAACCACCCGTGAATCTTGTACATCCTTTACTTGAATCCGTTCTATTATTGCTAAGACACGCTAAATGATTTTATATTCGACATATTTAAGTCTCATTCGCAACACATACGTTTACACTATAGTACATAACATATATGAAATATTTCTTTTTTGTGTTCGGTGATGATAGCGATCGGTAGGTCTACTTCTTAAATTTATGACAATTTATCAATTCTCTAGCTATGGTCGATAAAGAAATTGATACACATATTTAGATATATTTTCTATAGAATGCACAGGGCCTGTTTTGTCATCATTATAGGTCACCGGACACGCAAGTTAGAAGTAGGTCTTGGATACCAGTTAAATATTTACTTAATCATGTAAGGAGTATATTACAGAGGAACGCCCGTACACACCACTTCTGGTGTCTAATTGATGTATTTGCTGTTCCATCCCAACTTCCGGAAACAAGATTCATGCATCGTAATTAGCTGTCAGTCATGTTGTTAGATTGACTGACGGTATAACATCACATTATATGGTGTATATTTGTCGATGTTCGTTTGTCTTATATTCAGTGTTCAGTGAGCTAATTTAGCTAAGTATTGCATCACAGTGAACAAGACTTACTAAAATTGTCTTTCTTTGATGCTATTGATATATCCGGAGGATATTTCCCCAAACAACACAAGACCGCGATATGGTGTCCCATATAATGTAATGATAAAGTCGACACATTGGTAAAGTACAAACCTTGCTAAAGTAAAAGACAACAGCGCCCCAACCTGTTTAGGGTATTTTATCAACCTCTTTGACCTTATCATAGCCTTTCACGGAAAGAATACAATCACGATTTACTTAATAACACCGTGCAGCACTGACTTAATTAATCGGACAAAGCATCGGCTATCATATTATTAAAGACATCCGACATTCGTCGCAATTAGCTGCCTGTTTATGATCGACGTCATTGACGGGTCAATGCGTATCCTGAGATCAACAAATGATATCAATGGTCAGTATGGGCAGTCAACAAAGCAACAATTTGGTGTAAATTACAATACTCGATCGATAACTATAGTCAACCGCCAGGGTCTTGTGTGCGTGTAACTGGTCTCTTAATTTAATAAACGATTTTTTTAAATGGTGACTAATACTTCGCGTGCACATCATGTTTTGGATCAAATTCCGTGAGCTGAACTGGGCATCTCATCGTGTTTTTAAACTTATTCTAAATCTGCACCATCAAAAGCAACACCATCAAAAGCCACACCATCCAAAGCAACACCATACAAAGCAACACAATCCAAAGCAACACCATCCAAAGCCACACCATCAAAAGTCACACCATCCAAAGCAACACCATCCAAAGAAACACCATCCAAAGCAACACCATCCAAAGCAACAACCTCCAAAGCTATACCATCAAAAGCCACACCATCAAAGAACCGAAAATGCTATTCGTGTACAATATGTTAGAATATAACTGTCATATGGACAAAAAGACAAATAAAAACGTTTAAAACTTGACAAAAGGTCACCGGACGTCCCCTTTTTAGTGCCTGCTTCATAATGTTTCATTAGGTTTGCTCACCATCACAAGACGCTTCTTATGAGCCTTTTTGCAGGAAAATCGGAATTTGTCATATTAACAAAACTAAAGTTTAAACAGTGTTTTCTTGTTTATCCAAAATATCGATTTTGTACCGTACGACTTTCTCATTCTAAGCCAGCGAAATGAGCTTTCAAAACAATAACGCTGTACTGTTATTCCTATATATCAGTGTGAATACTATCGACGATCATGGTGCATATTACTACAACAATTACTATAATTCGTACTAACAATCAAATCTAGTTTACGGAATGTATTTCACAAACAATAAAGCTGAATATGATATTACAGACCGAGACTTCCTTCCTTTCCTTTGTCTTGTTATAGCAGCTCGCTAGAAGATCGGATTCGCCCTACGACAATAGATGTTATAAAACACGTCAATTACAGGTATTTAGATAATTGCCAGTTGAGAAAGTGCCGTGATTACGGCTTTTAGCTGCAGACGAGGCAATAATAACGAGGTTTAAGGAAGGGATAAATGCCGCTCAGTTGTCACCGCGTCAGCCCGTTTCCCATGAAAATATGTTTGGTGGATTTGAAAGCTAGAAATACGTGCCAATACCGAGGGTAAAACTGAGTTATAATTTGTGCAAAATAAATAAGGACATACTAAGGACATGATAGGGGTAATTAAGACGTTGCTGAATCACGCGCAATGAGGAATGCAAATAATATCTTTCTCTCCTAAACCAACTTATGAGTCCCGTATAAGCCCCATTAGAAGATATATACACATGTATCCAGTGATTTACCGATCTGTTTTAAGTATCTGTTCCTATCTGTATGTCTATAGGCCACGGACAAAAATCGTTAACCTTTAGGCAAGTTACGTAATCGAAATAAGAACAGATTTTCAATCAAGGTAGATGTGTTTGCCAAGCACGTACGTCGAGTTTAGTTTAATAATTTACAGTAGCTGTTCCCATGTTACTTTATAACGCTCAAAAGTACGTAGTGAAATGTGAAGTAATAACTTTTCAAAATTAGAATCACTAACCAGAAACAGTATTTGATTTCTTTAAATAGCTTGAACTTAAAATTGGTCTCGAATTCAGACTTAATAAGATTTGAGAAATTTGAGAAAAATCTCAATTTCTACTTGAGATGTTTCGGGAGATTTGGACCTAGTAATAATCTCTGAGACCAGAGAATGGCAACATCGGTTCTATGTATTATATTGTGTTATGATAGATGTGTGTCGCCTTTCCTGGTGAATATGTGAGTGTAATTGGTATAAACGAGCACTATAATGAATATAGATGCGTGTACTATGAATCAGCCGTAAATAACCCAAGATAATGCATTATAAGTTCATAATTAAGTATAATTTGAGGCTTACGTTCTGCATAATCGTTGTCTTAGACATACTCTACTAGATCTTGGTGTCACTGTATAACATATCCAGATTTCTACCAGTGACATTAACGTAGAATCACGATTAGCTCAGGAAAATATGATGCTGGTGGAATAAACTATATTCCAAACAAGGGTTGTGTTTGGTCCTTCAGTGGTTAAGTTTGTGTTCACGTTTAATTAAGTGTTCCGTATAGTGTCATGTTACTGCTGTCTGTGATTCTTTTGATGTTTTATTTGATGGCTGTTTAAGTTACTGCCTTCCCTGTACGAGTTTCTCTTATATTTGTGTAAATTTAACTTTAGAAGCAAGCCTGTGCGTTTGACTTATTTAAATGTCCTGAAGATGGTATCGTTTCGATTTCATCTCCGTTTACTTCAGGTTTAATCGACACAGAAAGAATTAACATCAAACCTGATTAAGCATTTAGAGCGTGAAAAACGCAGATGTCCGTCGTTTATTTTAGACATATCTCTCTAAAAACGTACAGGGAATGATTGGCGTATTTGTAACTATCATTACACAGACATGTCTGATGGGAATAGGTTTGAAGTGAGCTTGTAGACGATACAGAAAAATATATCCACACTCTGTTTGTCTTCAGGCAATGCATCATGTTGTTATATTGGAGTTTACGTGATTTTAACAGTATTTAAGGATGGTTTAAAGCTTACACTGTACTTCACAACGTTATTACACACGTATTATATCAACAGTAATCATGTTTCTTAAAACCATTCATTTACTACCGCAACCTTGGCCGAGTGGTGTCCACCTTCCGAGCGAAGGTTGAAGGTTCGAATCCCGGCGGTGCTGGTTTAGAACTGAAGAAAGGGAACGGAGTTACGTTCTGTTTCTGCATCAGCATGGCTTCAGCCCTATGAGCATGACTTCCAATTCTAAAGTACTCTGTATGTGTACGTATGTATCAAAATCCGACGTTAATAAGAATGCAATTATTTGTCAATCATTAATATACCTACAATGCAAATGGCAACTCTTCAGTAAGATACAACAAGTGTTTAGAAATTGTCTGATTCAAATTTTAAGCAACTTTGGTATTATTGTAAAACTGGAATTATTTTCAATTTAAAACCGATCGTGTATTTTCGGTAATTCAGATGATGACGATTCTATGACGTACATTGTAGACAAGG
This sequence comes from Spisula subtruncata, assembly GCA_963678985.1. Classification (NCBI taxonomy): domain Eukaryota; kingdom Metazoa; phylum Mollusca; class Bivalvia; order Venerida; family Mactridae; genus Spisula; species Spisula subtruncata. The sequence goes on along the minus strand of OY787663.1, from coordinate 30,011,987 downwards.
AAGCTCCCATTTAATACAATGCATGTTTTTAAAAACAACAAACCATTGTACAAACTGATATTAACCATGAACAAATATAAGCAATCAGGCTAATGAACAAACTGCATGCATGCGATATGGCGGAGTTTTCTTGTTTTGTTTTCTCGAAAATTGATGAATTCATTATACTACCGATCCAAAACAATTCATACCACGAGCGTGATATTTGAACAGCCATGATATCACTGAACGTGAACAAATGAACAAGGACATTATTACCATCAAGGAATGAAGTCTCCAACAAACAAATAAGCCGTCTCTCAAGTTAACACAATAAAACACTCACAAACAGGTGGTGCAAGAATTATTGCTGGTCCTAATTAAATGAAGGCGGCACGGATTCCATGACAGGGGAATGTTTCGAGTTATTGTCATCTTAATGCTTGCTAATGATTGGTCATGGACATGTTTACTGATTGGTAATGTTATCGGACCAGTCTAAAAGGACTCTAGTAACACAATTTAATTACTACAATGCAGACATTTCAAAGTCATACTGAAGCGTTTAAACAAGCATACTTCAAGTAAGTCTATAATATACTAATTCCTCACAATGTCTGGCATACACACGATTTCCATTTTGATATAAATTTGATATATTCTTCACATATAATAACTATTTTAATTATCTAATTTATATCACATATTATACCATATTAGTTGATCGTCCGCTTCGAGTGCAGGACATACGGTGCTACATTTGACGCAGATGGTAGGCACAGGTCATTGATTTGTTCTGTGTCCCTCACAGTATCCGATCATACACTGAGAAAACTTGTGTATTGTGGGTTATTTGTACTCTGGGAAACCGAACAGTGACACAGGCGCACACTTTCTTCTACAGTCAGGTGCCAAATTTAAGTTCACAAAGTAAAAAATGCATGCAAAATTGGACAGATTTTTTCACTTTAAAATTGCATGACACAATAAATATAAATCTATTATACTATAATTTGGTATCATAGGATAGAATAGTCCAAGCATGATTTGATTCTGTTCAGAAAATAATTCATATTTATCAAATGTTTGGTTACTAGGCAATTTAAGAACGTCAATGAAAATTCGTCATTGATGGAATAAGCCTGATTACCATGGTTACAAACTTTTAGTATTTTGTTTGTCAATCATACAGAAATATAAAGAAGTAATTGACATTCTTAAAAATCAACTTCATTTGTTCTTAAAATGTAAGTTTGTAAAATGTAAAGTCATTAAATCTCGAAGTTGAATAACAAAAAAATGTAGTTCCCATTGACTCTCATGTAAATTTTGTCATTTTCACATTAAGCAATATCAAAACAAAATTCAAATGTTTGTTATTTTCATATTAGAACTCCGTCATATAAAACTGTTTAAAGGTAAAATCTACTGTGGTAAAAGTCAACATTAATTTAAATATTTCAGTTTGTCTGTGTTACCATGACAACATTGTCAAATGGACTAACCATCGATTTTTAGTGATGTTCTAGAATTGCTTAGCAACCGAGAACGGACATTGTAAATGAGTAAAGCGCATGACAATTTTATTAGAAATTGATTATACTACTAAATAATAGTAAGCACAGTCTTATTGTTCTTATTTTACAATTGTTATATTCTTCTAACTGAAGAAATTCATCAAATCATTTTGTGACTTTTGCGCTTTGTGAACTTTAATTTGGCACGGGACTGTAGTACATCGTACCACGTAAGAACGAAACGTTGAACTCACTACTATTAGTCCAGTCATTGAAGCTAAAAAATATGGTCAACCTCAAACAAATTGCAAAACAGAGTTTCTTTGCATTTTCATCATCTACAGACTAATATCAACTACAGACAAAACGTCAAATATGCGAGTTCAGTGGGGATAATACAAAAAAATCGACATGTTTAAGGTCACTTTTGGTAGCAATTTCAGCATTTTCCTTATTGCATACTACATGGGGAATTTTAAGTTCTAATAATTCCCATGTAAGTCGATAAATATTTACTAATTGCACCTAAAAGCTTATATTTTCTGAAAGATGCAACCTTCTTCTATCGGATACAAATATTGATTTTATCATCAGACAATTTACTTTTCATATATATGCCAGTTTACGTGTTGGTATACTACCCATTCAAATGTCGACAAAATGACTCAAAATAGTACTTGGAAGGGAAAACTAAAGTTTTACTCATTTCTTTAATATTAATCCAATTTGTTTAAAATTTACACATATCATGTGTTGTATACATGTTTGTCTAATGGAAAAAGGATATTTGTGTTTGGACAGTATACAATAATGTCAATATACAAAATGTACACGAATTTATCGATTCGGGAGAAATAGTGATTGTTCTCTTTGTCTGTTCGTCCACAATTGCACTTGTTTTCACAATTTTGACTTTATGATTATGAAACTTGGTCAGAGTGATCATCTGAACAAAATCTAGGCCAAGGTAGAAAATGGATAATCAAGGATAAAAAACTAGATCACTAGGTCAAATTGTAGCAAATCCTTGTGTAATCGCTAGAGGTCATAATGTAGACCTTATATTTATGAAACTTGGTCACAATAATAATATCAACAAAATCTAGGTCAAAGTTATAAATTGGGTCATCCGGGGTCAAAAAGTAGGTCGCTAGTTAAAATCAAAGGAAAACGTTGTGTAGGTACAAAATTCACAATTTTGGTCTAATATTTATGCAACTTGGTCACAATGCTCATCTCAAAACATCTAAGACAAGTATGTTATTGAATAATTTGGGTCAAAATTAGGTCAATAGGTGAAAATAAGTGATGCTACTTTTAGGCGCATGAAGGTTTGTCAATTTTTTGACCTAGTGACCTAGTTTTAACTCATGGTAAGTAAATATTGAATTTGACCTACATTTTGTCTTCATTATCTATGTGACATGGTTTCATACAGATTGTGTAAAAAGGGCGCCTTCTAAAGATTTGTTCGATAATTTGGCCTAGTGACCTAGTTTTTAACTCAGGTTAATCCAATTTCATACTTGACCTTGAGTTTTGTAAGGTGATCATTGTGACTAAACTTCACAAGTTTAAGGTCGAAATTGCGACCACTGGTGACTATATCTTGTTTTTTCTTTATTTTGACCTAGTGACCTAGATTTTGGCTCCGGTTAACTCAAACTTTTATTTTACCTAGATTAGCTTTCGATGATCATTGCTGCCAAGTTTCATAAAAATCAAACTAAAATTGCGACCTCTAAGCACGATGTAAAAATAAGTTACTGGTACAAGTCAAGATTTATTTACATCAAAAGTGACAAATATCGCGAAAACATGTGACAATTCAATATATTTGTAAATATCTCAAAAAGTCCCACGAATATTCAATAAGGACATTTTGTACATTGCTAAGGATAGCATTACGCACCATATAAACACAAAACTGTTTGTTTTGCAATTAGTTTGAGGTTAAAAGTTAAAATGACTGGACTAGCAGGCAAGTCGTAGAACAATTATTGATCCACCTAAGCTCATTTTAAATAGGAAAACTTCATCCTCGGTTAAAGAGTTTCAGCCGGTGCCTCCGCTTTAAGAAGAAGTCCGTCAGATCACATGACCACTTGACGGTTTATTGAAATTGTTAATCGGCACCCTTTTATCTGGCCTATTTTGCCGGAAGTGACTGGATAAACTCTACATATATCCTATCATCTGTGTGAAATGTAAGACTAGATTCTACGATAACATTTTCCATGACGATGCCGACACTAGAGGACGAATGACAGTGTATTTGTTTTTGTATATAATCACATAAGTCTCCCAGTTTTCGGCAGTTCGAAATATAATGTTATTGATGATTTTATCCATATATATACATATCTGCAAAAGCATAACTCGTCTGTTTTCATAGAGACGAGTTTAGATGTACGTGTTTAAGTGCCAACCTATCAGTAAGTTTATTTTTGCATACTCACACCATTACGTACATCGCTGGCTAAAATTTGAAACGCTCAAAAACAAGTCGTTTCAATTTGTGTTTGGTCAGCATGACCCGTTCTGGTTTTGTTAAACATGTGCTTATACGGAGCGCCTTGTGGTTCTGATTGCATATATAATTATATGGATCTTATAAGGTCGTTGGAAGCATTTACGGCATTCTTATTCGTCAGCATAAGTCGAGCGTACGAAAAACGATAAACGGATTTTGCTCTTTTGAGTATTGTGTTATTTTCTTTTTATGCAGTATATAATTTAATTTATAAAATGAAAAAAAGTCTTTGAAAAAACAAACTCTCGGGATATCATATTAAGTCTCCCTTATGTTTTTATATACTCATTATGACAAAATACTCCATTGCACCATTAAATACAAACCCTTTGCTCTGATCATGTTCTTAAGAGGATTTTTGAGTACAGATTGGCCGATATGTCAAAATCAGTCGTTTTATTTTCGAGAAATATGATAAGCTTACCGTTTTATAATTCCCGTCACTTCTGAACAACATACTAAACACTATGCAGTCGATAAGGCGCGTTAGATTATCCGGCCATTGACTCGAACTCATAAAAACAGAAGTCCACGCGGACTAAGACAATAAACGAGACATACGACACGAGCCTTGAGAGAAATTGCCTTTAATATGTTTAATTACCATAAAGCAATTGTTTCGCGTTGGAAAAATGTGGAGAATTATCCAGGAATTATATTTCCTGCTAAACGATTCGACTCTACTAATCTCCATTTGTAACGTGTAATCACAAAATTGACATTAAAAAAATCCATGTTTAGAACGTAAATATAAATTTTTATTTATCAGTACAAAGTCTTATAGTTTATCATCAATATATCTTTTAAATACATGTCATTGAAATATCTGGTTGTCAGTTCACGTTTATGAATATTAAATGAATCATGTATTTCTTGCAACATTCGCATTGTATTGGTAAACGATTGTTGACCATTTATCAAGTTTTATACGTTTTTATTTGACTTCATTTGATATATTATAGTTAACATATGGTTTACTATTTTCCATTGTCTTAGTAGTCATATATAGAATTTAAGTGGTGTTGCTTTTGGTACAGTTAATTGCTCCATGGGGGATAAGTTTAAATACTCGATGAGATTTCTCATAAAAAGATGTACAGCTCACGGAAGTTGATCAAATCATGGCGTGCACGCGAAGCATTAGTCATTATTTAGTAAACTAAGTAAATTAAATTCAGAGACCAATTACGCACGCATTTGACCCCAGTGGTTGACTATTGTCATCGATCGAATATTGTAATTAGCACCAAAATGTTGCTTTGTTGACCGGTCAGCCCATACTGACCATTCGTATAAATGTTTGATATTGGTTGCTAAAGTCCATTTGTTGATTTCAGAATACGCACGGACCCGTCAATGACATCGATCGAAAACCATTCGGCTAATTCCGCCGAATGTCTTTAATAATATAATAGCCTGATTGATTATGGGAGTGCTACATTGTACATGACATACGATCGCTAGCTTGACACGATTTAGCGACGGGTGTCCTAACGATAATAATGATGTTGTACATTAGCCTAAACAAAAACATTGTTTTAATTGCTTTGTACGGTGCCCCTAAAGTGACATTTTTGATACTTTTCGTAAAAGCGAAATATTAGTTCGTTAAATCGAATTATTATTTCGTAAAAACGAATTATTATTTCGTAAAAACGAATTATTATTTTGTAAAAACGAAATATTATTTATTAAAAATGAATTGTTATTTCGTTTTCACGAAAAAATAATATTTCAATTTAGCGGGAAACATCCGAGTCGACACAGCTCCAGTGAGTAAGACATTCTGTAAGATTATTATTTGCATTTTTGTGTTGTTTATAGGTTTTTATTCAAATGTCTTGCGCGACAGTAGTAAATTAATAAATCAAAAATGCCATATTCAATAGACATTATGATTGATGGATAAATTTGAATGATGACCAAAACTGGCAGTTGAAAGATTCCAATCCAAATGTAGCTATTTCTTCACATTTGTTCATATTTAAAAATAAAAAAAAACTACGTACAGTAGTTTTGCTGTATAGCAGGTTGATCTTAAATTCACCCTTGCTCTTCATTTGTTAAGTAATTGGAAATACTATTGAAAAAAGCAAAGACATTTTTAGGTTAAGGTCGTCTTGATATTGGAACTGCAATTACCTTTAATTGTTTCTCACAACTTGATTGATGTACATGTATTGTATCTTTCTGTAAGTTTTTGCTAAGATCGTTACTTTTATGTAAAAAATGGTAAGTAAAAAAAATATCTTTTATTATATTAAATCAAAGAAAATGTAATTGTAAAAACGTAGATAACTTTTACATCTATAACAGTGAACCACTACAGGGTGTCCCAAAAAAACGGGGACCTAGGATAAACAGTTGTAACTTTTTTCTCTATTATAGATATCACACTATTAATATGTCAAAACAATAAGGGAAGAACACTGTTCAAATGCTAGCATCACTGTCATGATTATTTAGTTTAGTACACAGAGTTACCTCCCGTGTTTACAATCGCAAATTTTAGTAAGTTACCATAAACAGGCATAAAGTGAAGCAGGGTTTTCAGAATTCAATGCGATATATTTCCATGCTGACCTCTAACTTCTTCTCATGTGCTCCAAATCATTGTTTATGGTTTGTGATACTTTAGTTCATTATGTATAGCAAACAGGTTCACTATTGGGATCAAGTTTGAGTAAACTTTTAGGTAATATAGCCTGTGATATGAGGTAAGATACCAGTACTATTTCGCAAACATATCCTGATTTGCTGCTTATTTACTACAAGAAGTGTTTTCTGCAAGCATGTGGTGCTATTTTATAATTTCTGACATGCACACTTACTCCAAAATGTATGTATGGATTGTTTGTTTGGATAAAACTTCACTTTTTGCTTCTTATTATAGTCTGAGCTTCTTTTTGCAATAGTCCTTGACAATATTTATGTTTTTAATCATTGAATGATTGTTGATGCTATTATGGAAGGATTTCCACTTCCCCTTTGGTCAGTAAACATGCCACGTTTTCCTATATTTTGCTATTTCTTGTCATATTTGTTTTATTTTCACAATATTGTGATCACCCCTTTGACTTTATATGTTGTTTTCTAACAATTAGTGCCTTGACACAAATGCCCTTTTCTCATAATGACCCATTTCAGGTGATTTAGCAAAAATAACTGAAAAGTTGCCATAGTGAAAATGATGACGTCACTTCCTGTTTTGAAGCACCATATTTCAACAAGTACCCTTTTTAAAGTAGGGATCCCTTACATACACTTTCACAAAATATCAGCCTAATTCATCAAAATATGAATGAGTAATAAGGTTTTAAGGTAGGTCCCCGTTTTTTTGGGACACCCTGTAGTTAGTGGAATTTGATATCCCAAGGGATACGTCCTCTGATGAACTTGGATCTTACATCCTGTTCGAGAAACTCAATGATGGTTATGGGATCACGAGGGTTGTTCATTTAAGACCCGGACCATCGCCATAGCACTTTAAGACTTAGTCACCAACTTTATTATTTGACAGAAAATGAAATAATTTTAACCAACATAACACAAACTATGGTTACTATAGTAACTCCTAGAACGACTACCCGACCCAACTTAATTTTGTAGTGGTATATAGAGTGTAAATCAGGTAGGTGTCTGGGTTATTGTTGCATGTTGTAAGCAGAAAACAACATACAACAATACGTATGCATCTAGGTCGTGTAACAAAACATTTGTTGTCAATTCCGAATAGCATTTTGCGTTTTAATGACAAAGGGCGAGTATCGCAGTAAAATCGGATTTGTTTAGAAAAAAAGGTTACTGAAACAATTTAATGACAATATAGGCCATACACCTGTTAAACTCTTTCAGAAAAAGACCTGAGACAATGAAATAAACAGTTCCATGATGACAGAGCATCACCACGTGATGATCAGAGGCCGGGAAAACCAAACGTCATCAACAGGAGATATCGTAGAGTCAATACCTGTTTGGTGGTAGACACTAATAGAACAATAACTGCTATATAAATTGCTGCTACAGATATTATCGTGGTTATAGCATTTTAATTTACTACCGAAAAGCTAAACATGGCGAACATTTGTGTTCGGGCGACGTCTTGATCGGAAAATAGCACGTTTTATATGCGAAAAAGGCGTGATGTCGCCTTTTTTGACGTCGACTTGGGCCGATTCACGTTACCTGTAGTCATTAAAACGCTTATATTATGAAATCATATGATCGTACCAAGCTGAAATTGTGTATGTGAATAAAAGAATGATGTGAGTGGACTGGTGTGCGATTTCATTAATATCCTCCCTGTAGTTTCTCAGTAATATCGATCGTTCGGGTATTAAATGAACAACACTCGTATATCCCCACTTTCAAAGCTTTCATACCTCCAGTGGTTGTTGTTCTCTCAAACTTCTACCCCGTGAAAGAAAACATGTCTGTTGATCGTTGGAATGTCCACGTGATTGATGCTGACAAACGCCTGGCCAAGGAAGACTACTATAATGAGAAGTGCTGTATGTGGTGTTAAAAGTATTTGTGTATTTTCAGAGTCAAGATTGCGGCTGTTGTTATATGTTGTTGATATTGCTGATACAATGTTTACAAGACAAGATGTTTTGATATTATTTATGCTTTTATAATCATGTTGTTCATCGTGCTTGTTACACAAAATAAAACTTATTAAAACTTAACCAGAATTATTATCACTTCATATGACAAACAAAGCTTTCTATATTATAACAAATGAAAGATATCCCAATGTGTTATAGATTGGATTTTTTTATATATCATTATCATTATTATTATTATTATTATTACTATTAATAATAATACTTATGTGGAGAAATGGAACCGTTTGAACAAAACGATAATGATGATGAGATCGGTTTCGAAGGAGATGAAGAAAATGAAGAATATAACAAAGTACTAGAGCTGCAAATGCAACAACAACAACAACAAAGTAAAATAGTTATAAAAAATCAAGCCAAGTATTTAAATATCATATTACGATGGCTTAAAAGACGACATCAATACAGATAAAGAAGAGAATGCTAACATTGGATGGCAAAACAATGACAACAAAAACAATAACAATGATAATTGACAAAAAATAGTCAAGAACAACATATCATCGTCAGCAATTACATCACCACATCAACATGGTTTGAATTGCTAAGTCATCACCGGTGGCTTCCTTGATGAGGAAGGTATTGATGAAGGAATGACCCTTGGTGATGGATCTGGCCTGTCCAGCAGCGACGGAGACGGAGGAGCCTGCGTCGCCGGTCCATAAACATCGTCCCATGACTAGTATTCGCCATCAACATAACTATCTTCCAATTCAAGTGACCTTGCTATATACACAGGTGAACAACCAGTACTAACTCTAAGTCTCGAAGTCACCGTTGTCTCCTAATCCCTTAAATAGATAAATCAAATATTCAGAACACTCTTTGCGAAACATTCTCCATCAGCATTCCATTCTCTGGTTACAACAGCTTTTTCCATAGAGGAAACTTCTAAATTCCCCAAAAGGGGATACGTACTCAAGTTCTTTTGGAAAAATATTATTGTAGATTGAAACAAAAGTTTGTCCTCTGTCCAATAATTCAAAGACATTTGGGACAAATGCTTTTAGAATGATTGGGATAGATTTACTAAGATTGAGTCAAAAACTGATTCGTTATTAAGACGTTAAGACATGATAGTAAGAACTTTATGTCATAGTTAGCAAGACAGACATAATACATGGGAATGGATGTATGTGTTTATGATGATGCTTATTATCCGGTAGATTTATCTAACTCTGAGAACATTCGTGTTTCCTGGCAAACAGTAACATACACAAAGACATTTGCCATAAAACAAGCTAATTATATCAATTATCTGGTGTGTAGTGTTCACCACAGCGCCGAGAGTGTGCCCTTAATGGCAGCAAACTGGGGGTAATTCTAACCTTTCGTATGAAATAATGTGTGTTGTCTGATATATGGTAGAAACAAAGACGGTACCGTGTTAATACGTATTGAAAACTTACACCAGTTATAGTGTTGTCATGTCCTGTCTACTTGGTAACATCAAGTAAAGGGTGAAACAAAACAGGTTATGTTCAGAAACTGGTGTTACATTTTAAAAATATGTTCTCAACGGTTTGGAAAAGAATAGAAACTATGAGAAAAGAAACAAAAACGATGAAGAATATATACTGGTCAATTATAGCTGATTTTCTCTTCAGACAAACTAAGGCCACTTCAATAATGAGATAAGCTATAAGGGTCCAAATGATGGTCTCGTATTATTGCGGTTGTACTGTCTATTGTTATATGGATGGAAAGTCTAGAAATGTAAATTACATCATTTATGATACTGGGGAATGCATTTTGGATTACCCACCCCGTAAGTAACCCTATGATAGTATTGCTTTTGATGTTGGTTGGTGTGCATTATACTAGTATAACACTAGTGTTGGGAAGACAATTAAGCTACATATAGAACTATCTGGGATTGACTGGTACATTAGTCGCTAGTAGTTAATGTATTATTTAGATACTTACTATGTTAAAAGTAACATTGGTACGTGTGTGTTACCTTATGATGTCCTTAAGGACGGATACGAAAGTTGTTTGTTGATAACAAACTATGGTATTTGTCCTTAAAAACAATTCACAAAAAGCACCAATGTATATTTTAGTGCTCTCCGTAAATGAATAGTTGGTACGCCGAAAAAATGTGAAAACATTCAAAACAGACTTTATAAATAGACCTACGCGTGCCACTGTTTGTGTTAAAGAAATCATTGAAAACTATAAACAAAATGAGTGAATGTGTAGAGTCCCTTGTTATCGGAGTTTCCTCAAGTTATATTTTGTTACAAAGAACATTAATTGATGTTGACATAAACTAGGAAACGCCTACTTAGAAAGACTTAATATTCTACCAAGTACATTATATTGTATACAATCTTCATATTTAGTACTTAACGATTTCGTAGAAATCAACAATGGTCTGCAACGGCAGTCGTCTTTAACGAACTCAAAGTTCACACAATGTGTTGGGAGAAGCTAGCCATAATTAAGTTGCATTCTCTTGTATTTGTAAAATACTTCTGTCATGTGAATGTAATACAGACAATAAATATTGAATTATGCTTTTAGAAGGTCGAAATCATTTTTAGGCTGGCGATGTCGCCAGATCTATTACAATGCCAAAAAATGAAATCCACTAAGATGCATTTACTCCCGAAACTGACAACACAGAATCTATACACTCAATGAAAATAGTTCCTCCTCGTTAATCAGTTTTGCAAGATTAGAACATTAAACTTTCCTTGATTCATTTAATCTGTTCGATTGTAATATATTAGTTTCTTCTTGTAAAGGAAGGAAATTGTATGAAATTAAACGAAAAGGTGTTTAAAGGCGTTGATAATTATTACTACGCGTTACGATCGCGATATAGCGCGTACATCAATGATTTTATTATTTTAAATTATTTAGTTCAGAATTCTCTAACGAGATCGTGGCCGAGTGGTTAAGCAACTCGCTTAATAATTTTCTGATGCTAAGGTCTAATTTTTTATATTTGTTTTAAATTTTTTAGACTTAGAAAACCACTTGATGTCATATTACTTAAAACGCTATTGTCCGTTTGCATTTCGCCAGCCTGTCAGTACTTCAGTACTTTGATTTAAAGCCGCGATCGTACTATAAAAGTAATTTCAAACTAAGACCAGTTCAGCCCAGTCTTGATCTACTATGGAGTAATAGTTAGTATTAAAGGTTCACTGAATATATCCCGGTGTGACCAGACAATCACAAACACATGTACACCACATGTATCAAATACAAGAAGATCCCATCTATCATTATGAATAACTTGCAGAAATTAGTAAATATGAATATATAACTGGTATCCCGGTCTAATTTGTAACTCTGGTGACGTTTCTAGTAACCAAAAATGATGATAATCATCCTATGCTTTATACAGAAAAATATTTAGCCACATATTTGTTATTTTCTTTACCCACAATAGATAGATATTTATTGAATTGTCATGAACATACATATAGTAGAGCTACCGGTGGCTATCATCCCCTAACAATAGAACATACATATAGTAGAGCTACCGATGGCTATCATCCCCTAACAATAGAACATACATATAGTAGAGCTACCGGTGGCTATCATCCCCTAACAATAAAACATACATATAGTAGAGCTACCGGTGGCTATCATCCCCTAACAATAAAACATACATATAGTAGAGCTACCGGTGGCTATCATCCCCTAACAATAGAACATACATATAGTAGAGCTACCGGTGGCTATCATCCCCTAACAATAGAACATACATATAGTAGAGCTACCGGTGGCTATCATCCCCTAACAATAGAACATACATATAGTAGAGCTACCGGTGGCTATCATCCCCCAACAATAGAACATACATATAGTAGAGCTACCGGTGGCTATCATCCCCCAACAATAGAACATACATATAGTAGAGCTACCGGTGGCTATCATCCCCTAACAATAGAACATACATATAGTAGAGCTACCGGTGGCTATCATCCCCCAACAATAGAACATACATATAGTAGAGCTACCGGTGGCTATCATCCCCCAACAATAGAAAATACATATAGTAGAGCTACCGGAGGGTATCATCCACTAACAATAGAAAATACATATAGTAGAGCTACCGGTGGTTATCATCCCCCAACAATAGAACATACATGTAGTAGAGCTACCGGTGGTTATCTTCCCCCAACAATAGAACATACATATAGTAGAGCTACCGGTGGTTATCATCCCCCAACAATAGAACATACATATAGTAGAGCTACCGGTGGCTATCATCCCCCAACAATAGAACATACATATAGTAGAGCTACCGGTGGCTATCATCCCCCAACAATAAAACATACATATAGTAGAGCTACCGGTGGCTATCATCCCCTAACAATAGAACATACATATAGTAGAGCTACCGGTGGTTATCATCCCCCAACAATAGAACATACATGTAGTAGAGCTACCGGTGGCTATCATCCCCCAACAATAGAACATACATATAGTAGAGCTACCGGTGGTTATCATCCCCAACAATAGAACATACATGTAGTAGAGCTACCGGTGGTTATCATTCCCCAACAATAGAACATACATGTAGTAGAGCTACCGGTGGTTATCATCCCCCAACAATAGAACATACATATAGTAGAGCTACCGGTGGCTATCATCCCCCAACAATAGAACATACATATAGTAGAGCTACCGGTGGCTATCATCCCCAAACAATAGAACATACATATAGTAGAGCTACCGGTGGCTATCATCCCCCAACAATAGAACATACATATAGTAGAGCTACCGGTGGCTATCATCCCCCAACAATAGAACATACATATAGTAGAGCTACCGGTGGTTATCATCCCCCAACAATAGAACATACATGTAGTAGAGCTACCGGTGGTTATCATTCCCCAACAATAGAACATACATGTAGTAGAGCTACCGGTGGTTATCATTCCCCCAACAATAGAACATACATATAGTAGAGCTACCGGTGGCTATCATCCCCTAACAATAGAACATACATATAGTAGAGCTACCGGTGGCTATCATCCCCTAACAATAGAACATACATGTAGTAGAGCTACCGGTGGTAATCATCCCCCAACAATAGAACATACATGTAGTAGAGCTACCGGTGGCTATCATCCCCTAACAATAGAACATACATGTAGTAGAGCTACCGGTGGTAATCATTCCCCAACAATAGAACATACATGTAGTAGAGCTACCGGTGGTTATCATCCCCCCAACAATAGAACATACATGTAGTAGAGCTACCGGTGGCTATCATCCCCCAACAATAGAACATACATGTAGTAGAGCTACCGGTGGTAAACATCCCCCAACAATTGAACATAAAGTGATAGTTTTGTGTTACAAGAATGAAATATGTGTTATACTTTAGAACATAATTTTGTTTTACGTATGAGACATAAGATGTTGAATATAAAATCCTTTAACGTGTCTTGGTAATTATAGAACGAATTCAAGTAAAAAGTGTTCCTGGTTGTATTACATTTAAATGATGAAACATTCGAGCAAACCAGAGGTTTTCTATTAACAAGACATTCCGATGGTTCCCCTGAAAACCGCACGAGCCATTAAGAATGTCTTCAGAGGCATGAACAATTAACGACAATAGAACGTCGCGTTTCCTGCATTACTTATCTATTTGCAGAAAAGAAGGGACGAGTTAAATTTCAAATTCTCCTCTCGGGTCTTGTTTGTCTAAGATAAGTGAAATTACCACAAGAAGAACTGATACATTTGGCGAATCAATAGAAGCTGGAGTGGGAGTTTTCCGTACATGGTAAACAAGCGCATATTGACTAAGATAGATAATGGGATTGTTACAAAGCATCTGTATCATCAAAAAGCTTATTAAAATATTAACAGATATTATAGATAACATTTAAAACAAGGAATACTGTAACAAAATACGACCTAATTAACAGATTGCATAGTTTACACCTGTTTAACATATTTAATCTCGTTACATTAGACAAAATCTGTTAGATTTAAATTTATACCTGAAAATTGTTTCTTGCCAAGCACGTTTCCTTGAAATATGAGCATAAAGTGACTCCCTTATTATGACGAGATTTTACGCGCGACTAGCACATGTATGCGTGTCATAGGATGACCACGACCGTATGATTGGCTTTAAATATTTGGAGCTTACTCTCATTTGACAGGCAAATGTATTGCATCATGGAAGAAATATATGCGTGGTATATAACACAAAAACACATCATTCAAATTTTCTGTTTTGGCAGATCAGATAGCCGACATTTCACTCAGACTTCAAAGTTATTCCCCTAGGGTATATTTGTCGACAACAAATCCTTAATTTGCTGATTTCCTTGCGGAGTTCACGTTCTACAGCCCAATAAATAAGCTACATCTATTTTGACTCACACCATGATTTGAGGTTATTTCTGCTGACAACGATCGCTTCTATACCAAAGCACAACACGTATGTGATGCGGGTAAATTGGCTTTTTCACACGTTACATTACGCTTAAGTCTTGTTAACAGCACATACACGGTCGTGTAAATCTGTTTACGACAACTGTGTCATAAAACAGACTAACAGGAAATGAAGTGGTCAATGTAGATAGAAGCTTGTCGTAAACGCTAACCTTCAGTTTCGACAGACGCTTGCCAAGAGCAATAGCTACAGCTGCAATGTCAGACAGACGCTTACCAATTAAAAGTCATTTGAACATGTCCAGACGAGTCATGAATGCATTACCAAGACAAATGCATATCAATCAAGTTACTTTAACATGCGAATAAAGTCAACACTGTTTTGATGATAATTCATTTATAGTGAAACTGACACTGATATTGTACACGTTAATGGTTATCAGCATATTGATGCGCTCCGAAACTAAAATGTTGCGCTTCTTTTGTCGGTGTGTAATCGTTCGCGTGTAGAACATAGTGTACCGCGCGGATGTTGTTTATTGCAGTGACAATGTAGTCTCCCAAACACGATTTTCTTGATTACCTGCTATTGGAGTAACGTCAGATTAAGCATTGTAATGACAGGATAAAACTGGAAAATACGAAAAATAAAAACTATTCCAACGAAACAAACTCTGCTGCTGTTGACAATGTTCAACATAAAGCCTACTGATCATCTTAAAAGTATTGTTGACGTATTGGATGAAACCATAGATTAGATATTGAAATTTGTAAGACGTTGGTGTGTTCTTTGTTTATATCTTGTGTGGGGATCCGGGTTGTTCGGTAAATGTGTGGCTGTCTCCTGCTCCCGTCTCTGTGTCACTTGTTATGGTATTTAATTTAGCTGTAACCTGTCCAAAAGCATTTCATATGAGATTCTATGATACGAATACATGTGGATGGGACTTTATATGGGTACATGGTATATTGATTATACATGACTCAATGTAGACGTAACAAACACCATCTTCTAAAGATTCAAGACTGAGAAAAATGAAAACAAAAACGACTGATTATTCATGAAATGATATAAAATATTTGCGTCATTGAGACTTATTTTCGAAGCTTCATACTCTCTTAATATGGAGGCGGATACCTATATATGTAACACAGCTGTCCTCAACTAACGAAAGCAGGGAGATACTGTACCAGGAATTTATTGTTTCCACTTAGAAAAAAAATCACAGAATGGCAATGCCAGTGTACTATTTTATTGATACCAAGGGAGCTGAAATTCTTGAATAATTACCTTCCTCTATAAGGCAAAACTAAACCGAATGCGATTTATAGCCCACTTACCCATCGTTCTTATTTAATGAAGTGATTGTTGCGTTTATTGTACTTCCTGAGACACCAGAAGTCCGGAATTGAATTTGTCAATGGGCATATCGGCTGAACGTGTAATTTATGGATAACCGTTTCTGTAAATCGCTTCATAATTGGCTCTTATGGGAAATTTAATTATTCTCCTGTTACTATGGGAACAAATTATAATAGTTAGAATATAAACACGGAGTACACTTAAGGACTTTGAAAACGCGCCGACTTCTAGGGGTCGGTATTTTGTGTATGAACTATTGAGTTATATTATTTACCGATGGAATAATATTCTTAGGTTAGAACGTTGTCTGTAAAGTATATTTTAATCCATTTTTACCAAACGAATCGCTAGTAGTGACCACGTGGCCAAATCTCATTCTTTCGCGCGTGATTCTTGTGCAAATGAAATTGTCCGAACTGTGTAAATGACGATGTGTAAACGATTCATTAGCAAACCATTAAAAACATTTTTTGATTTTCCCGAAAACAAAAGTTTATATTTCACGTCAATCCCTGTGTCTGGAGGAAAAGACATGTTACACACCGGAAGAAGCCATCATGCAGTTTTTGCGCGATTGCATTGTCAGGATACAATACATATTCGTCTTCAATAGCGTTTTATGCCGACTGACACCACCATTGAATTCCAAAAAGGTATCAAAGGCCTAAAAAGACACCTGATTCGGATAAATTAATGCGCATGCTCCGCCAAAGAAACGACTTCCGGTTAACAACCGTACCTGTCAAAGAATGCCTGGTGTTGAAAGATACGTTAAATCATCAAATGAAAATATCAAACACGATTATTTATGAAATACAACCTTTTTATTTAGTACCCTGCCAATTTGTGTTTCATCTAACATTGAACACGTGCTTCAACATGCCGTCAGTTCCTTCTTGTATGACATGGGTGTTAACCTTAGACAGCAGGAATATAACCATGCGCATAAATAACGAATAATAGTCACTTATCTTGAAGAAAACAATATCTGCGTAATGGAATGTCCTAGATTTTGCTCCCACCGAAAACATATGACTTGTTCTTTCAAACATGATTCCACGGATGAGTTCCATGACCCTATCTGCCCAAACCTTTGTTGATGAAAAGAGGAACAATCCCTAAAAAGCATATTGCAATGGTAATGAGTACCCGCCGTTGTGAACGCACCAAAAACTTAACTTTACTCGCACTCTCCCTAACTGTGATTTTGTGTTGATACTTAAGCACGTGGATGTCACTGGACTTAGTAACATTGTTAACTGTCGTTTTGAAATTTTGCTAGATGTTTAAATATTAAATGAGCAATCTATAGACAAAATTTTAATGCAGTTAAACAATGTTTGCTAGTTGATTTCGTGGTTTGAATAAGTGGTGCGTTTTCAAAGTCCGTAAGTGTATCATAGCGGTCTCATAGGAAATAAGGCGTATACCCAACAATACCATATAAACTGACCCATGAGATTCACTTACAAATGTATCTATGCAGAAATTTTTGTGTCTGCTTGGAAAAAGCTTGGATAGCACACACGGATTACTCATTTCACAAACCTTACTGTTTCTTCTCTTTTCACCGGGAGTCATTGGCCTGTGTTATGTGAGGATAATCGGAAGACCACACATATACGATTGTTACCCTCGAATAACAACACAATTGTACGTAAATGATGAACATAGTATCAGTGCTCTTCAAAACTTATATTGGACATGAACATATCGCTGGCTTAGAATGAGAAGGTCGTAACTAGAAAATCAATAGTTTGAAAAACAAGAAAAACTGTCTAACAATCACGCTTGACTTACGGTAAAATAAGCTTTTTCACACCAGTTGGTCAACATGACAACTTCCGACTTTCATGAAAATAGGCTCATTAGAAGCGCCTTATGGTGTATATTTTTGACATGCATTAGTCTAATAAGGTCGTAAGTGGCATTTACGATCTTCTTATCCTAAGCCTGCGATATAACTATTCATAGTATAACACAGGTAATCCAAAGCTGCACAGAAACGACGGCATCGCATTGCCTTCCGAACTAGAATCAGACACAGAACGAACCCTCCATAATTCATATTTCAATTATCTAATCACCCCACAATGAAGAAAACACTGCGTCAGGGAAAGTATGGCCAAATATTGTTTTAGCATACTTATACAGAATATGCATGCGGGCTCTCTCTGGCTGGTATTTGAACGATCTTAAACCAAACGGGAGCCGTTAATGTCAATATAAATTCTTTAAACCATTCTGAAAAATAAACAAAAATGTTTTTGTTTAAAAGGGACATCATTAGTGCTTGTTCCAGGATTTCCATACTTCTTATGTTAAATGGTCGCCATTGTGTTCATACTTACAAGATGAGTATACTTGTCTCAGTAAACAATGTAAAATATTTTCAGGAATGAAGACTTATTTTTAATCCCAGAATAGGAGCAAACAATGTATTTCACATCTGAGACGTGTGTGTTTCATGGCAGCCGTAAAAAGTATATGTGTGAAAATACATTAATAATTAAATTTAACTTGATACGTAACCCCATTATTTCTGACGATGATTTGCAGATTTAATAAAATGGTTGAATCAAGACCTATCTAGGTAAACGTGGTTATAAACCATTACAAATTAAATAGACTCAGATAATCAATAGTTTAAAACATTGTCAATAAATAAGTGTTTTGATATAGGCCCTGTTATTTTTCCGATGTCAGTCGCATTAGCCCGAGATCGAAGGACGATTCCCGCGGAGAAAAGCGACTGTCCTCGGGCAAAATACAGGGTCTATCTCAAAACACTTATATTTTAGAATACAGTATCATATTATCCCACGCTGTCTCGCTCAAATACTGGTCAATTACCAGACACCATCGGCCGTATCATTTTTCTCGTATCTTTCTTGTAAGAATATAAGCATACATAATCTATGATACAAATACAATGTCTAACAATGAACTCACTTTGTCCTGGCCACATGATTCCAGACGTTTTGTACATGTCACTCAGACGACATAATCATATTCGGCGGGAAATCGCTTGCCTTTGAGAGTCGACTAGCGCGTCTGATTTTCTGATGTTTTACGGACGTGCTACTGTAAGCGAACAAGTTCCCGAATTAGATTGTGAAACTTGATACCAAGAAAGTACAGTTTAAATATGACAAATTCACGGCTTTCATACCGAATTCTTTTGATGGAACACATCCAATTTGCCGCTATTGTAGTATGAGAAAGAAACGTTAACTCCTCAACACTTCATTCTATTTAGCATATAGTGTTCAGTGGGTTCCGAATGTATTGCAATTAATGGGAATAATAGAAGCTCTTCATGCAATGAGACAGAAAGAGCCCTCCATTTAGAATATCTCCATTTAGAAGATATATCTTAGTGAATTTGATTTCAAAACGAATAAGTCATCGGAAATATCCCAAATAAACTGAATTATAATGCAAATATCTTAGAATCTTCAACATGGAAACGATATTAAAGTCTGCGTGTTTATTTCATAAGCCGACCTTCTCCGGAATGTGAAGATGTGTAATATTTTATATCTCCCCTAAAACATAATCCGTTATCACGAATAATGGTTGCTCATTGTTCAAGTCTTCAAAGTATGCTGTCAATCGAATTGAAAGATATTATTAAAAACAACTGATAAAAGTTGACGTCGAAGCATGCAAGCGATATCAAAACATGTGGAGTTTGATGATAACATCAACATAGATGTACGTTCAATTGTCCCTTACTAAAAGTGGTCTGGACAATTAAAGATATAGTACGGCGACCATATCGTGTAACGTTCAAATAGTACCGCTAAAATAAGTATATATACAATGTTTATACTTAGAAATTAGGATAATGTGAGAGCGACGTATTATTTCATGTGTACACAAAAATATAACCATGGTCTGAAAAGGTAAAACGAATGCAATCTTTTAGTTCGGCATTTAAATTGTACATGTATGTATAAGCCTTTATAATTGTGTTGCATCGTAATAGTGGACTCGACCACTGTGTCACTCTATTAGTATCTGGACATTATATGTTCTTGAAAACAACATTAGACTTTATTTAATAACTTGATCGAACGTGAATGCGATTACAAATATATACGTGTATGTACGATTCTATAACTATTAAGCTGTCTTGCCAAATATAAGTTTCAACATAAACTAGTGTTGGTACAATATCATTATTCTAGACAATTGTTTTATATTGTTTCATGTTTTGAATGAGAAAGTGCATAATTATTTATATATAATTAAATAACCAATAACATTTAACATAATCGTTGCCGTCTCGTTATCTTAGTAATGGGGTCCATATCACTTAGTAAATAAATAAATGTAAACTGTCTAAATGATCATGTAACTATCGATTACTGGTAGCGAACTAACAGATTGCTTACACCCATCAGTTGTTTAGGACAGTCCAAATGATATTCTGGCGTGAGTATGTCATCTTTTTTCTCGTGTAGACGTATTTAGTCATAGTTCAGTCGGATTATTTTCTTACGAGGCTTTGAGTGATGTTGCAAGGGCATGCTTTGCGGTGCCAATATAACCGATATGAAATTACTTACAGGAAAAATATATTCGGTACATATAACTACTAATTATAAACAGCAACGAACGAACATGGGAAGTTTGAGTAATCGTTTTGTTCGGATCAATGACGCGGATATTATTTATAAATACACAACATCTAGTTAGAAATTGATGAAATAATTTTCAAGTACGTCGCATGTACACTGCTTGCTGTGTTGGTTTAATTACAACGCAAGTACAATCATGTATCAGAAGAACTGCACATGCCACGGAAATCATTCACAGCGCTGTTGTTGCTGTAGTAACAATCAAAACAAAGATTTAAAATAAATGTCAAATGTTTAACATATAGCTATCTACCAATCGCATGTAAATAACTTGGTCAGTTAGTTTAATTACTACGCGACGATTAGGACCACGTAGAAGCCATAAGCTAAGCTGCTTTAGAAAGAAGTAAAAAAACTAGTAACAGTACCCACTGTTTAACAAATTACTCTTTACCCATATAGCCACCGAATATTGACAGTCCGTGCAGGGGAGGTAACACATTCAATAAGTTAGGTAATTTGGAGAGAACGAAAAACAAAACGTCCCCAATTATCTCATTTTTCTTGGTTATTGTGCATCGTCACTTAGACGGTTTTTTCTTAATCATATAAAAATGGAGACACTGTCATTACGTTCAACTTATTAAATGTGATTACTAAAATAGACCGTCGTATTTTTGGCGTGCGTGAAGTTCGCTTCTATTTGTCAGTTGACTCATTAATAATGCTACCTTATTGGGCCGCTTGTAATATACAGTTAAGCTGCTACTTTGAGTAATTTACTAATTTACACATTGTGTCTTTGCCTTTTGATGCTTGCTCAAGCTTAGTCGAATGTTAACTTATTTGTGGGTACGTCTCTACAATACAAATGATAAAGCCCAAATATATACTTGTAGAATCATTTTAAAGAGTATAGTACATTTGTAGTAAAGTTTGGATCGCCAAACGTTTAGACAGAATGTCTGATATATGTGGATTTAATTCATTTTAACCTATCCTTACTGGCAAACTGAAAGAACAGGCTGCTTTTAGTTGTTTTAAAAGCTAACATATCCTGCAACATTTTATGTTGTTCTGCAGAAAGTGACCATAAATCGATGGCTTTTCAGTAATTAATGTAACACCTAATATTGGTTTTACAAACTTTTCAAGAACCCTTTTTTACACCATTTAGCATATATACAATATTTTGCAAAAGGTTTGTTGTCGCCAATTTGACCGCTCATTTCGAAAGATTTCGGTATTCTCCGTTAAGGTCATACTTCCATTGAAATCCGATTGACAAGGCAATATTTTTACTTGTAATCACAATGCAAGTGGCTGGAGTGACATGAAGATTCTTGATTATTTTTGGTCTTATGTTTACTTTCCAGTCAACCGCGGGACAATACATCAAAACCGACACCAAACATTTGAAATATTCAACAATGTGCTGTAAAAGAGAGAAACATAAAGCGTAAATAAAACATCCATTTTGAAGCCATATCGACACTAAAAACGATGGATAATGAAATACTACATATAAAGTTGACATAACATCTTTCGTCGAGAAAGCTATGTTTTCTGTACGCACTGGTTCTCAGTGCACTACTAGAATACATTGGCCGCTTTCATTTTCAAGAACATTTAGTTACATACTCTTATATAACAATGGCAAGTCATTGATAACTTTGTCAAATGTGTCACAAGACTGCTATCGGTCATCCCACAAATGCATGGTTTGTTTCTTATAAACTTCTATTCAACTTGCAACTTGTTCTTTCAGTGGCTCAGTGCATTTAGGCGTTGAATTACTAGTAAGTGTCATACATCGGGTAATTGTAAAATGCGATGATTGAATGGGAGGGGTTTGTGCTCGGTTGTTTTACTTGAGTGCTGACTACCTAACTCGTGATGGTATTTTTAATTACGTTATCCTCGATTAGTGGCCCTTCACAGCAGTTGACGCAATTTCTCTCATCCAAAAGGCACTTGGTTAAGTCTATCGTACCCGAATACGAAATAAAAAACAAAATAAATAGTTATGTACAAAAATGTCCGTATCATACTGGCTCATTTATACCAAGGCATGCTAGTAGTAAGGTACGGTTATCATATATTTTGTATTAGAAACTTCGGTTGCAAGTATTCCTCGTTGACTGTTGTAGATGAAAGGAGAACTTGTCATGGATATATGTATGACAATGATATATTGTCTAGACACAGAGACTAACATACAATTATCATATAGCAACACTAAGTACACTCCTTCGGGAATTAGTATGAAGTGTTGTTTCGTCTGATCTCAGAGTAAATTACATCGTATTTGCAAAAATGTAATATTTCGATGAATATTATTTATTGTTACATAAAATAAGAGGTTGGGTCTCTTACATATTGGAGACTCAATAAGTTTAATATGAACGTACGAATATATCGACTTATATATTCTTATTATATTCTATACCTCCTTCTCGTATATCACTTCTGATAGAGACACCAAATAATTTACAGCAACTATGTATTCCGTGTGACGAACCAAGTGATCAAGACAAGCTGGTTAGAGTTCCATGTTTAGCAAATAACTCTTTACATTTGTTCATACCTTTTTAGAATTACAGAATTATGAACGTGTGAATTTGAACTGAAGCATAATTAATCTCCCCCACATAAGCTTGCACATATTCTTTAAATCAACCGCATACTATTTTACAATTATCATGCATAGTTTCTTATTCACGACTGTTATTTTTGTCTTAACAAAGTTAAAAAACTCGAACAGGAAAACATATATTAAATTTGGTTACAATGTACATTGTATTAGCAATTAACAATCGTTTCTACCGATCATTTACTCTTGTTTACATGATTAAGATGTCAGACTGTTGACTTGCTATAAAATTATTTGTTAATTGTTTTTAAAAGTCGATGAAAGCTCTAATGTTTTATTGGTTTTTGGATTGAAATAGTCTTCATCGCCTTGGTGATTTAAAAAACGCACACTCCGACATACCACGTGTTTTAGGTCATTCGTCGAATTTAGTTACATGTCTCAAGTGAAAGTTTTGATGCGCTATATAGTTCACAGAGAATGTTTTAAGTAAACTATACCTTTCCTCACCTGGTCCCAGTCTTCCGAAGCATCTCAAATGGTGTTAAATCTCATCTCGAATATTATTTTCTGCCTTTTGTGGCAATTAAATAACCAGAGGTTTGACTAAAACTGGCATCACAAAACTCAAACTTAAGATGTAAGTAGAATTTGGGATCTGGCTTTAGCACATTCTCGATTTGAACTGAGATATCTACTTGAGATGTTAACGTACTGAGGGCATCAGTCTGGCTGTAGTGCTCGTATGTTAATCATGTGGTATATTGTAAAACAATTAAGTTATCTGAGAAGAAAATAGAGAAAACATTAAACAATAAGACACGGAGAATTTATTTACAGCAATGTTTAACAACGATTTCTGTGTCACGAGGCTGTTACTCCGAGTTGACAAGCAATCACCCTACGAGAGCTAATTTCGCCGACCTTAGGCTGATAATGATTTTTGGATGGCACGCATGGCGTATTTATTATAGTCAAATTTTCTCATAATAGTGGATATTCGGATATCATATGAAAAGAATGAAAAACGAGAAATATTAATAAATTCCTAGGATGTGAAAAGCTTTGTAAATAATGTGAAACCAAACTACAATGTATTGAAGAAATTCCAGTCAAAAGCAAATTTGTCTTCTTAGACGGGAAGAAGAATGGTTTATTTCTTTAAAGAATGATAATCAGAATTAGTGAATCATATGCTTGTGTCAAAGTACCCCCATCAAATAGCATTTGTATAAATGTACTTAAAAATAGTTTGCGTTTCATCATGTATGCTTTCATGCGTTTCTGCACTGTGATTAGCGTTTTCCTCTGATCAATAAATACAAGGATTTCATTAAAATATTATATATTATCAAAACGTTAATTAAAAGTCATCTCAGCAGTAATACATTATTAATACATTTTAATGAATTTGAACGTTGTTGATGATGTAGTAATATTATTGAATTCAATCTATGTGAACGCTTCTACAATATTGAGGGTTTGTCTTTTTTCGTCCATCTACCTTATATATTACATTATGCACAATGACCATTCAAATGATAATAACAAATTGTTGTAAACAGTCCTGCTCACAAAGCTTGTGTCAATGTCCTTATTGTGGTATTTTGTTATTTAATGCGACATAGATAGAAAAGTGGAAAGTATATATTTTAACGATAACATAATTACAAATACAGAGCACAATCAAAACAGCAACAACGAGAAAGACGAAGCAGAAATGATAGAAAGTTATAGTATAGCGTGGGTGAAGTCAACCCTTCTATCACTGGCTTTACAACACCCACAACACATTAAAACATTTTTTGTCATTTTACATTTAATAGAGAGGTTTCTTTTCCAAACAACGGATTCCATTACGTGCAGACTTCACGTTTATTATCTCGCTAGTCACGAGATTTCACACACAGCCTGACTACAGAACACTTTTAACACGTAATAACATTGTTTGGAACACCAATTATTGATGTGAATCAAAGATCGTGATAAAAAAAATATCCACACTACCTTACACTGTGCTGTTCAGTTTCATGGGGTAGACCGCCATGTGTACAACTAAACTTTACGAGATATACAAAGTTTTTAAAACGTTCGTTCTTCATGCTTTTTTAAGGTTTCAATAGTTAACAATTTTCGTGTAAGTACCTCTCAACGTTCCAGGAATAATTAATTTGTTCGACTGACATTTTCCAATTTATTTATGATAAGCACGTAGCCAAGGTACTGGAAGTTCTATAACCAATCTGAAAAATCGAAAATACGAGTATAACAAGTATTCAATATTTAAGTTCAGCATACATGTATAACGTAACTGAGATCGATGATGAAACTTTGGCCTGGCCCTTCAATCATTACTGATACTGAATACAACACTCTAAACTTACAATAAGCAGTTGTTGTATAGAGTGTAGGACAACTTAAGTTCGAAAATTCCAAAAGCGATTTAGCATCTACAATTGTTTTGTAAATTAATTGCCACTCGTGTTCTTTAAACCATGAATAAACGATATAGATGACATTGAAGATGAGATGTTACTGTTTTGAATATGTTTTGTCAATCGTGCTCTTTAGTTCCATTGTGAAACGATTAAAAAAAGAACGTCACATGCACAATAAATCTTCGACCTACAAGATTACTAAACTTCCATTATTTTTTGTATTGGATATGTTATGTCACTCATGTTTGCTGGTTTCATTGAGAAACGATTTAAAAAAGAATTAACTCCACCTACAAGAAAAAGCTTCGACATACGTCGAGTTTCACTTACATTACATTTAAAACACGGCACAATATCTTATTGACATGAATTCACACAACGTTCCATTGTCTGCAATGTATGTGTACTCATTTAAATTGAAAATGTCGGTCAGTATAAATAAAATATGTGAATTCAGTCTGTCTTGTCTGCATGTGTCTAAAATGATTTTACCAACGAAGATAAATTAAGTTGTACTAATTCACTTACTCATGTAACATTTTATTAAGTCAATGGAGAAACGACTGAACAGACATCAGCGTAGACCTACATATGTGTAAACACGATATAATGAGAAAAACAAGACAAAAAACTATCTAAAAGTTACTCTTTACTTATTGAAACACATGCGTTTACAACTATAGATTGACGAACAAGTACCGATTTTCATGAAAATAAGACCACAAGATTAAAGATTTTACATATGCTATATAGTATTGGGTGGTTTGTAAATCGTCATTGACAAGATATATAATGTGTAAAATGTGAGTAAATTGAATATTACAGCCATTGCATGTACGTGTATATATACTGTATAATGATATGTATAAAAATCTTTGAAAACCTATCTTTAACTGTTCCCTTTTTTTCTTCTTTCATATTGTTTCAGTATTCATCTAAGGATTTACAAATGTAATAGTATATTCTAAGATAGGATTGGGCTATATGTGTAAACATCACTGAGCATGAGATGAGCAATATCAATAAACAATCATTTTGACTGCTAACCAAACACACGTGAAATAAATGTATCATTGACAATTGTACAAAATATTATATAATTAATTAAAGGCATTATCAGTTTTACAAAATACAATGTATAGTTTTATTTTTTCATGTTATACTGAAGTTAACTGTAGGACAAATATGAAATTAATATATAATTGATGAAGAATTATGTTTCAGAAATTGATATAAAACGCGCTTTATAAACTTTGCACAAAGAGAATCTAGTTACCTGTGAAACAACCATGAAAGAAGTGTATACTTTTGTCTATTCCAGTCTGTTATCTGGCGACGGCGGACGAACTTACACCAATCTTTGACAGGACTTCATCCAATGTAACAGCAATGAAAGGACAACCTGCTGTATTACCGTGTACTGTTAGCAACAAGAATGAATATTTAGTAAGTAAAGACACACGTCCTTACTAGTTACAGTAGTTGTTAGCAACATGAACGACTATTTAGTTATAATGTCCCATGAACTGTAATTTAGCAACAAGAACGAATGTATAGTAAGGGCTTACTATCACCATTATGCTCAATAACTGTTAATTATCATGTTACTGTTAGCAATAGGAACGACAACATTGTATTTAGATTGAATCTGAGCGATGTGCTTCGAAGATTATAAGACTAAGTAAAGGAGGAAATCAGTATAAAGGGGTAAGCGTTGCAGGTTTGTTATTGTATCAAACATGTAAATTGACGAAAAAGTTTCCAAATATGTATAGTAAAATTGAAAATTGCTTTCTTCAATTATCAAGTTAGTATGGATGAATCCACGTCGTACTGTGCTCAGTTCAAATGGTCGTGTATAGTTATTGATGATACACGTAAGAGTAAAGAGCGTCCATTTATACAAGATTGGAATCTACACATCACGTCCAGACGCATGACGCGGGAGAATACACGCGCCAAATCAACACGGATCCTATACAAATCAAACGAATACGTTTAACAGTGCATGGTAATATATATTTATAAGTTACAATATTTTGTCATCAACACGATAGTAAAATAATTAACTTCCAGTCAACTACGAATGTATACATTTATTTGCAAGGGTACGTTAAATACTCTATCAAAATCATTTGCAGTGAATCATCTAGTTATTTGATCATTAAATACTGTAGTGCATTGATAATTCAAAGCCACACAGAAACGCGACATCGGCTTACCGTCCACGCACGAGTCAGTCATGGAACGAACAATCCCCACTAGTTTCCAGAAAGGGATTGACTCTATGGAAGCTAGTTAGATGTGCTGTGTCAAAAGTTCAACCATGCCAACTTTTATGGCAACCACTTTTTAACCTTGTGGCTATCGCTTTGTTGTCTTGTGTGACCACTGCTGTGTTGTGTTTTGGTTAGAATCTACCTCTGATTCAATGAACTCGTATTCAACATCTATGATCTCACATTTTTCTGACGACATAGTGTTCTATAGTTCCAGCACAGATCGACAATGAGACATCTAGCGGTGATATCACTGTACGGGAAGGTGAACAAGTCAAACTACAATGTGTAGCTTTCGGTATACCGGAACCATCGATCACGTGGTATAGAAACACTCCGGAGACCAAGCAGACACGGCAACGTAAGTATGCAATTGTCAA
This sequence comes from Spisula subtruncata, assembly GCA_963678985.1. NCBI lineage: Eukaryota > Metazoa > Mollusca > Bivalvia > Venerida > Mactridae > Spisula > Spisula subtruncata. The sequence continues at coordinate 29,983,316 of OY787663.1, read as the reverse complement.
CAATTCCATCCGAACTTTGCAGACCTTAGCCGAACTCATTTCTTTGCTCTACCTTAAAATTAGCCCCGATATTCCAAAGGAATTCTTTTTTTTAAGTTAAACAAATCGTTAAGATTGAAATGTTCTCAATTGATCATAAATAGGTTGTATTTTTTGAAGGAACTATACATTTTAAACTACTTTAAAAAAAGATGGAAATAAGCAGAGTCATCATGGACATGTATCATTTTTTTCGTAATAGAGCATGAAAACTTCACTTCTGTCGGCCGTCTTGGAAGTCGTTAAAAGAAAAAATAAATATAACATTAATTTATTACATATAAGGTTGCATGATGTTTTGTCTGGAGTTCATTTTAAAAAGTTTTTAAATGGAAAAATGATTTTTTGAGGCATTTGTCACTGTTGGATTTTAACTTTATTTTTTATTGTACACATATTCTGGGACACACCTTGAAACTTGTGAAATATGCACAAGTTTATGGCTTCCGATGTGAATTATTAATGCTTATCGAAAGTGAATGAAAAAAATCCCCGCTTTTTAAGAGTACTTATTATGAATCAAGGACTAAAAAAAGTTAAGTTACCAATTTTCTAGAGCTCGTTTCAGCTGTTAGGCCGCTCAAGCACCCTTTGACATTTTAACTCCCCTGCTCATTGGGCTACATATGGAAACCTACACTCGTGTCTCCCTGGGGAGACTATTTCTCTCCAGTGGTGTGGCAGCCAACATCGATCTGCGGCGCCCAGGAATAGACACTGCCCTCACAGGTACCATTTTACACCATGGTGGAGTGGAGCTGTGGGTCTTGCTCAGAGATTTTAACCAGTGGTCCAGAGGGGGATCGAACCCGGGACCTCTCGATCCCGAAGCGCGCACCCTACCTCTAGGCCACCGCTCCCCACTACAGTTACTTTTAAGTAAACATTGAATTATGAATAAATGGTTGCCAGCAAGACGGTTACAACTTTTTGTTATTAGAGCAATTGCTTCAGTTCTAAATTAAGGGGTGTCCACATAACTTTAGTAACTTATTACAACTGTTGTAGTCATGCAAACAACTTAACCACAGGCCCTTTGCCACACAGAGGAACACCAGTGATGCTTTTTCATGAAAAATAACTTCGAATCCGCAATACTTTTAGAATATTTGCATCGGTGCGTTTTTGACTGCGGAAACGGCCATGAGTTTTTTCGTTGTTTGTTTTCGTTATTAACTAACTGTGATGGTGAACATTTTGAATACTAGAAATAAGATAACATTTTGCTCATGCCTGGTTGTTACAGTCAAGGTCAAGTTCTACTGAACGGAAGGGTCGATAATATGATCGTGATGATCACGCTTATCGCTTTGGGAAGAGAACTTAATAATTTCATCAATATATTAATGTATTAATGGTACGAAAAAGCGACTAGCTAATTACTCTGAAGAGTCACTCTTAATACATCACAATACAAAAAGAAAATTCAGTATTGGACAAGGAAGGTAACGCTTAACCCAAATAGCCAAACACAGAAACCGAAAATAGAACTGACATAGAAAATAGCATAGGCTTCTCAACTATTTAGGTACCTGTATTGTAAAAAATAATATAACCACTATTTCTTTGTTAAGCAGCATCTATTATTAAAGCTTAATATGTCAAGACAGCAGATAATGCAACGTGTTATTTCGACATGGCTTTTTATTTGCCATTAACATCTTATTTACATACTATTTGCATATACTTTGCATTATTCGTAAGCAAATTCCGCTCCTAACACATTACTTTTCCATTTGAGATCACAAATGCATTTTATGGCGACCTAAAATAAGCTCCACAGTTGAATCACAGATACATGTTTTATTTTCGCGAAGTTTCACGTAGTTCTCTTTATTTTGTTTCCACTTGTCAAAAAAGAACAAATCAGCCATGTTAATAAAAACCAGGGTTTCATGGTTCAATCTAGGTCTACGGTATAGCCGTAAATGTCTTCCCGAGTAGAGATGGCAGGTACATCCTGGTACTACATGTAACAGTATTGTATTTCATCTAATTGAGTTTGACGGAGTCTTTGACCGAACCCCATACCCGTTTTCTATCGATCATGACAACCGAGGACGTTTTCGTTCCGTGTGTGTAGTTAATATAGTTGCCTCTAATATTACATTTAAGTTTTTAAACTGTCCCTCTTTGTTACCTGACTCACGTATCCCTTATAATCCAAACCAAAGTAGTGAGTATAATAACTATATTGGCGACGTGCATAGCTTGGACCGACAGAGTAACAAGATTGGAATTTTGACAGCTAAACTATAAAAAAAATAATACCGGTAAAAATAAGTCAGGGAAGGCAACACACAATTTAAACAGCCAATCATAGAAAACTTTTTTTAAAAAACACAATCACAATCACACACGACACAATCCCCTACAAAAAACAATCTAACAAATAAACCCGTTTTATGACCAAGTTCCAGCCATCACAAATACGAAAACTAATAAGTGGCAACTTCGAAAAGCAAACACATTGTCCTGTCCAGACTACACCAGCCGTCAAACGTCGAACACCAATATGTCGACACTTCGGAAAGCAAACACATTGTTCTGTTCAGACTAACATCGCAGTATTAAGTATACCATGTTTGATATATTACATAGAGAAGTGAGCATCAAGACCCCCAACTGTGCAGCAATGTATCATGGGATTGCATATGTCAACCGGAGCAAACAATCAGGAAAACAAAAACATCCAATAATCGATTGAGAAGAAATGTTTGGTGTTCTCGTAGAGTATTAATCATAAGTTAATTATAGAAAAGATATAGAAAAGGTCGCAATCACAGAAGAAATAGTTCCAAATGAGAAATGTCTTTCCAGTTAATAACTGTGGTAGTATTTGCTTGGCTGGTTCAAAGGCAACTAGAAAAACTAGCAAAACACACCGAAGAATATACTCTACTGCACCTCATGTTCATCTTTGACGATAAATTTACTGACAGTTTCTGATAAGTAATGTAACGTCATGTAACATCTTCGTAAGAATGATTGAATATGTAAGTGGGTACGAAATAGTGAGACACTTAAAAATGCATTCATCAATAATCACTTACTGACTTCCAGACATGTTTTGATCATTTCTTATGCATACTGTACGTTCCATATTCACAATACTTTCTTAGAAACTACATTTTATCGAATAAATCAAAGTGTTACTCATATGGTATTCTTCAAACGTCTTTCTATTGTTCCGTCGGCTTTATACTATCCAGTTAACTGTCGCCAATGCCATTTATTACCGACGACCGTAAATTGGAATCGTAAAAAGACCGTTCGCTTCCTCTCTAATCCCCTTCTGTTCTCTCCTATACAGTGTAGAAAACAATTTCAATTTCGTGAATTCTGTCGCTCCATTATAGACTCAAGAAAGGATGATACAAGTTCGGGACGGCCTGTCACACTTGATTTATTGTCAGAAAGATTCCGGCCTGCTTGATGAATTGCTCGCTTTGTCAGGGGTCAGAACGATATTTCCATTTTATGACCAAAACGTAGATATTACATAAAGCATAATCAAACTTCGCATTATGATTCCATAATTGAACTTAAATCTCCTAAAAAGCAATGTCTTCTTTTTTCTCCAAATTGCGAAGCTCTCTAAAGGAGAGGTACAAATGTCGCATGAATTATTAATTTCTGAGTCACGAGTGTTAATATGCAGACGATCATTCTTTCGGTGTCAATACCAAGGCATGAATCAACTCAGTGTCATATAATATGACACATTTGATAACCTATATAACGTATTTCTCAAAGAAGTGAATACGATTTCTTAGACTGCGCATGCGTATGGGATAAGGATAATTTTAATACCCAAACTGAATCCGGTCGCCGCCAAAATCTATAAAGTGTTCGACAGTTTCTAAAGACTTTGCTTGTTGGAGAGATAGTGTAAATGATATAAGAATATGCTGGTAAAATCCATATCCTATTTTAAAAGTACAAGACACTCGATACTTTCATTATTTCCAACACGTTCCTTCATATTACAATTTTTTGAAGAATTACTGCCATTGGCAAATGTCAAAATGAAATGTATTATAACGTTGATGGGTTTAAACTACACATCCTAGGTAGCAATTCATTCGGTTTCGGGCAATCATTGTTACAAAAAAAACAAAAATATTCAGTGGTGTGGACAGTGCTTATTCTCAGCCCGAGGGTTAAAATCAGACAAATTACTGATGTTTTTAACTATGAGTCAACAGTTTTTTTTTCTTCGGGTGTTCCACAAATACGTCACATATACACCACGTGGTATGGCTATATGGTTATTGCAGTGAACATTTTTTCATGGTTTATGTGTTATTTGCAAAGTACCACACAACCGTGTTATGTCCATTCTTTTTTCTTTATTTGTTGATATTTTCATGGAAGTGTAAATGTACTAAAATATAACTGCCATTACCCACTATTTACGTTTATAAAACGGGGAAATATTATTGTTGTCAAGACTAGGGTGTATGACTTTTTAATTTTTGCACGAATTTTGGTAAGACACATATATTTTTTATATTTTATATATACACAGCCCATCAATTCAGAAAGTCCTCCCTAACACACGACAGAAAGACTTACATATACTGTCACATAATAATCTGTTACTGAAACTGTTCAGCAATTTACTTTATGATTGGTTTGATACTCACTTGCTAAATTACGAAATTGAATTAAAATTGGAAATTGATAACTTTCTAGGTAATTCATTTTTGTGTTTGCATCGATAATTTAAGTGTCCTTGTTGGTAACACAAGTCACTATGTTTTAAAGAGGCGCGGGAGTGACAGAGGGGTCATATGGGGTGATAAATGAGAGAAGTGAATATCTGGTTCAATCGGCATGTTAAATATCTCCCGAAGCAGCTCTTTGGTAACATAACGGTTAGAATTATAGATAAATCTGGGGTTCCATCTTTTGAAATTATGCTGTCATAAACTCAGAGGGTAGTGTCTGTATAGTGATGTCAATTTCCAGCCAAACCGTCTTGCATTAGATTTAACATAAAGACACATTAAAATCCCGGTCCAGGCAGGTCACACCCTTCAACGATTGTTTTTAAAATGTTGCTAAATCCTAGTTAAATGTTAGGTAATGCAGGTTCAACATTGTTAATAAAGGGCACTAGACCTAAGGCTATGGCCTTTAAAGGTAATGAACATTTGCCTTTGTTGACACTTACTCTACATGTGGCATTTTTGTAGGACAATTAGTTATTTCTATTTGGCAATATGCGACTACACCCTGGATTAAAAATGAAGAATTTAGCACATGTTTACGCGTGTAGAGGCTCTGTAATGCTTCCGTAATAGGACATCGATCTTTTTCAGACGTCGGTACAAGAAAAGAGCTGTTACATTGTTAATCATACCCAATATCAGCCGGTTATGTGGTGGACTGTACGAATGTGAAGCCAACAATAATATAGTCCAGTCTGTTAGTCGAGCAATGAATGTCAATGTAGCATGTAAGTTATCATTCACTTATTCGAACTTTACATCAATTCATAATACGCTAGTTCATTCCTTTAAGGTTATACCTTGTCATGAAGCTGTGACAGAAGAGACGCTAGTATCCCTCTAGTGCTGGGTAGGGGAATTGCTGGTACCATTTTTATTTCGTCTTTTGTATGACGCGGTCTCGGATCGAATCCGGGACCTCGTGCACTAGAAGCGGACACTCTACCACTAGGCTACCAAGAAAACTGTTCAGAAGATGTCGTAGAGAAGTAACTACTGGTATGATATTTGATAAGGCTGTCGTAGAGACACCACTCATGTTGTAACATTTATAAGACAGTTACTGTTGCGAAGACATTACTGTAAATCCGGTATTATTCGCGGTGGTTTAATTTTCGCTAATTTCGCGATTGGCTATCAGGCGCGATTACGCGGCTGAATCCCCCAGATTTTGACAAAAAAACTTTTTCTGACAAAGTCCATACACAAATCACTTTAATCACGTATTCCTCACTTACCATTGCATGCGTATTTTAATTATCCTCAGAAATCGAACAGTTTATTTAGTTTATTTATGCAAGAGATTTGGCGTTCCTTGTAATTATTAGCTGTACTGCCATGTTACTTACATGCACGTTCTTTGACGTTAAAACACTCGTCCCAGTACAGCCGCGTAACTTTGTTGTTAACAAGCTGAGTCAACTACTGATGTAGCAACCAGATCCACAAGCATGTTCTCTGACAGCAAAACACATACTTTGAATCATTGCTTCTTGTATGCATGCATACAAGTACTCGTTAGAACTTTTCCTTCAAACCCAATTATGCTCCACAGAAACTCAGTAATGTGCAAATCGTCTTTCGGATACAGATGCGAAGCGATGCTTTTGCAATAAGTAATAATGCAATAAGTAATCACAAACTGATTACTGGTCCTGCATCGGAGTCTATATGAGACAGTAGATTGGCTAGTCTTGCAGACTCACTTTTTACTTAAAAAGCGACACTCGCCACCATATACCCCATAAATTATATCTAGAGCGAAGAGACTCCAATGCCTTCACAATTGAATGTAGTATCCTAGGGAACGACTTTATCGTATCTATGCATGGTTTCTGTTGGATTCATGTTCCAGCATTCTAGACCACTCAATAAACAGTCACAGAAGCAAATCATCGAGTTGAAGCAGCTAGATTCTCAAAGCATCGTTCCTTGCATATTGGGGTCGCAGCCGTGTGGTGAGAGTTGTATGGCATTTGCGGTTATATGACTATATTGCAAAAAGTGCAGCATTCAAAGCCGAGAACAGCTTAGCATCAGAAACACTATGACATTGTTCCCACCGGCTCCATCTCGGAATACTAGAAACGGGTACTGTTCTTAATGCACTATTGTGTTGTGTGTGTTTAATTGTACTATGGCAAATTGATTGGATAGGATCTGCTATAACAACCAAATGTCTGTCTAGGCTGGCAATTTTGGATACTATAGTAGTAGTTAGCTGCAAACGTATGGGCATTGGTTGACAATTCAATCATACAGTTCGCTGGCCTAAATATTGGCGGCAACTACACTTCTATGAGCGTATCTGAATATGATGTAAAAATATCAAAATTGCTCACGGGCATTCGTTTGATTTAGATTTTAGCTTTATTTAATAGAAATTTTATGTCGAGTTTAAGCATTTGTTTGCAAATTCATTATCCTAAAATTGATGTTTTCACAACTAAGAAAAGCACCACGAGAAAGCCTGAATGCACCAGAGTACACCTTTGTTTTCAAAATTATGCAAGGGAAGCATGCCGAAACACAATCCTGAATCCACTTGCCAAGAGTGCTAGCTACACGTCGGGCTATCATTGCGAATTCATCTTTTCGCGAAAATTAACTTTCACAACATAAGGCATATCTGAAAATATCAAAAGTGAATATAATCCAGACACACAAAACAGTGTTGTATAGCTTGGCCAATTTGAGACGAGCCTGACCTTTTGATTACCATAATTTAACAGTCGATATATTGCCTACGTTTACAACACCGAGTGTATGTTTTCATAATCGGAGAGTATCACGAAAATGCTCGAGATGTAATTTACAAACACAAATCTGAAATACCGATATCGCACGATTTGCTTGCGGAAATTGATATATTCAAAGCGAGAACCTTGTAACATATTCTTGTATAAAGGTCAGGCTCAGGTCAAAATAGCCAAGCTATACGTTGATATTATTTGTTATATAGTACGATACATGCGTCTTAACAGACACTCATCTTCGTGATAAACTTGAAACTGTTAAAACTTATGCTTCGAAACAACGAAAAATAGTCGAAAAGTATCATACAACACCCTAAGTTCTGTGAAAAACTATATACTAATACAATGAATAATAATGCATTTAGTATAATCTGCAAACATACAAAGTGTGATATATTGAGTAATCAGAAATAATTAATGTTTCAACGCATTTGTTACATGGTTGACAGAGTTCTACAATAATTTATTTATGTATGGTAGTAAATTCTATCGCGAAATTTAATATGTTGGGACTCTCGATCGCGAATTCATCAATTCGCGAATTAAGTAGAAAAATCGCGAAATAAGGCTCACGCGAATATAAAGTGATTTACAGTATATACTTCCTGACTAACAAAACTATGACGTAACTATGCATAAAGTATTTGTTATTTTGTATTGTTACTGTTTTTTCTCTGATCGACTGGTTAAGCTGAGTGCTGCCTCCCTGTTTGATACAGTCTTATTTCTTTTGTTATTTTCACAGAATAGATGATTTGTATATTCAGTTCCACCAGAAGTGACATCCCTTATGCCTCGTAGAATAAACCAAATAGTTGGTAAGGAGGTCATGCTGGAATATTTTGTATCAGCATTCCCTCATGGTGTTGGTCAATGAACAAAGGATGGTAAACCAGTCGGTGTGGGAGTCGAACATTCATGGCGATACCGCTCGGAAATATTCATGGAAAATGCTAATACGTATTCTATATATTTACGAATAAAATAATGTGGAACCGTTTGATTTTGGGACCTATACGTGTGAAGCTTTGAACAATTTTGGAGCGGACATCAATTCTATATTATTTCTTGTAAGTGTTTTATTGTCATTTTAATTTTTAAGCCGGGTTATTTCTGCGGGAAAAACAATATCCCTGTGACGTTGGTCTAAAATGGATAGGGTTTGCGCATTCGAATTTTCAATAATAATATTGAAACGTCTTCAAAGTCGATGTGAAAGGTTGCTGGTTTCTTCGGGGATGGTAAGTTCGTACTGGTTATGATAAATCCCAGGAAAACTGGTTATGAGAATCGGCAGCTGTAAATAATGGAAACATTGTTGACTAACGACTTTAAATTCGAATAAAATGCTGGATATTATACTTTATTATCACTGTTTTATGTTGCACCGTTTGCAAAGTCCACAGTGTTATTTCTATAGTATAAAATGTAGCCATGAACAGTATACTTTATGCATATAATCATGGCGCAAACAAATTATATATTCACTTCATGTCTGATTCTAAAATGATGATTGGATATCCTATATGGTTAGTGTAAAAGATTTGGTAAGCACATAGACATAAAAATGAAGTGGGAACAGTTTCTAACTTAAAACTCAATTTATTGAAAAGCGTGTCTTCTGTACGCCATAAAGTACATATCGTTAGTTGTTAGATAATGGGTTTCAGTTGCTTAGAAACTCACTAAAACACTTAAAAAGCTAGAAAAAAATGATAATATTCCATTCTCTGTCGCCTATGCCTACATAACGACTATCCCATTTCCTGTTTATAACGCATATTTGTGTAATAAATAACAACATTATAGACTTTTATCACTTGCATATTTCCCTGGACACAAGAAAACTGTCAAATATAGCGAGTTATAAACCGCTACAAGACAGTATTAAGTGGTTCATATATAATTTAAGTTTAGTTTGGTGGATCAATTTAGTTTCTAGTCGTCTTCTCACGAATTACGAGATAAAACAGAAGTTAAAAACAGCATTGAAGAAATGTACGCATTGACAAGGTGTTATTTTACTTATATTGTGTTTATGTAAATGCGCGATGATGCGAATTTAACAGAGATGTAATTTCAGTAAAATTTCTCTCGTGTGTTTTATTTCAGCAACTTTGAATGGTAGTTAGCGCCTGAAGTACGTCAAAGAAGAACAATACAGAATTGTGCAATCGAGTCTATCTAAAATGAATGGATTGATAGTTTCTGCGCTTACAAATAACTCTTATAAATATCAAAAAGCAAATTCACAGGGAAATAAAATTTTGCACGACTTTGACCGGGTGCTCGTAATAGCGATGCACGTCAAAACAAAGTTTTACTGCATTTCTATAATTATTAACTCAGATTGTTTGAGAGGGAGTGATGTGAAGAAGGGGGTTATGCAAGCACTACGTCAGTGACTCACACAATCATACTTCTTATCAACCATGTCGTTCGGTAATGATATATCTCCGCGTCATCAATACCTGAATGAACATCTTAGAAAAATATGTAAATGTGTAAAAAAGCGCGGAAGGATTGCATTAAACCTTGGAAAATATTAATTACCCTCGTGGACGGAAGTTGGAGTTCAGGTTCTTATCAGATGACTTTATAGCATTGTCACATCTGTTAATGTAAAGTTATGCACAAGCCGTAGCGACAGGGAAATTTTCCTATATTACTCCGCGAGCTGTCCTTATTGGTATGCATGAATTAATACGCCATCAGATATGAACCACGAATAAAAAGCATGTAAATTCCGCGAGACTTCACATCTTTATTATCCGCAAAATGAAGTTTATGTCTTATATTAGCTATTCTAGTCATCTTCTTGGAATTGTCAATTGGTATGAGGGGTTTGACATACGACAGACGGTGTGATGTGTGCGTGAAAGAGTTTGCAGGAGACGCTTGTGATGACATATCGTGAACATTCCTAGTTATTCATCTACAAGTTTGGTGAAAACACGATGGTACGATGGTGAAAACACGATGGTACGATAGTGAAAACATGATTTTCACGATGGTACGATGGTGAAAACACGATGGTACGATGGTGAAAACACGATGGTACGATGATGAAAACACGATGGTACGATGATGAAAACACGATATATTCTTGCGAAAATTAATCTGTTTAAATGGTATAAAAGATGTAACGATGAGAGTTGAATGATGCTAATAGGGTAGACTTCATGTACTGTGGGATTATCGGCGCTGGAATAAATGAATTTGTCGAATCTTTCATTAACTGATCGAACTTTTTTTTTTAATAAAAGGCTATTTAGTAAAACTAAGTACTCTGGTTGACAATAGAACAGTTCAAGCCAAGTTTATGAGTTTTGGATTCTTTAGACGATAAAAAAGTGGCAGAAATGTTGATGTTTCATGACGTCGTAACGTCATAAAAGTGCGCCGGGTGGATGTTGGTCATATTTTAAATCGTTATAATATTTTATTGAAATTATCATTGATGCAACTTTTTATTTGTTTATCAATACAGAATTGAATGTAGTTAAAAATGATAAAATAAATAATTCAATAGCATATCGCATATAAAAATGAACGGGTCAGTCCACGAACTTTTTGATACCCGGCCCCTCGTACATGTATATTGTAAATCAAATGCAGCTGAATAATAATCATGGCATCTGCCTGCCGGAAGGTGGTTTTAGAGTAATCAATAATGTGAAATGCAACGGTCGGTATATAACAGCAAAAATCCCCTGATTTATAACTTTATTTTGATATAAAACCAACGCGTTGTTAACCTTTTTTCCTTTAAACATAGACACAATGATGTTTCAATCATAGAGATTGTACAGTATAAGTCAAGCATGTACATGTACAAGGTGTGTCCAAAAGTTTTTACAAAATCACGTTTGATCTGGACCAATTTGTGAAACGCAAGCATCATAAGATGTAAGCGCCGTCGAAGTACATTTAAAACATGACAGACACGACGTTGCATTTTTGTATATGAGAAACTAAAGATGCGTACACACAGTAAGTTTTAGTGTGTAAGTCGGGGATGTACACTTTGCCACGTGTACATCATGCCCGTCGGTTCCCTCATACGGCTTGGTAATAATGAAGGTGTACATCTCGAGAAAATGTATGGTAAAGGCGTATTACACCTCACTATACAGTACATCTTGACTTATAGGTCGAGATGTGCACATCAAAACTTACTGTGTGTACGCAACTTAACGCAGCTTTCGATTTGCTTTCGTGCCACTGATTATGTACCGTACGCTCATGTCTTCTACTGCCAACTTAGAATGTAAAGAACCTCAGGAAACACTTGCAATTACAGTATCTATTGTATGGCATGACAAACACATGGGGAAAGTACGATGTAATTAAGTTGTAAGCACTTACAACTCAGTTGTCAGGATTGTGTGTGCGAAACGTGCGATGCGCGCAGTCAGATCGACAAGGTAAAAAGGGTGCAATGTGTGTCGACTGTTTCATACGGTACTCAACATTTCAAGTACTCAAACACAGAACATAACATACCACTAGACTACTTCATTAATCAAAGACAAACAGGTATTGGTACTAAAGTCCGTTGTGCATATGGCGGTATTACAAATAAATTAAGATACAAAATGTATATCCAATTTCAAAATAGATTTTTTGAAACGTACAAATTATGTATGAATGGTATATCTACTATAATATGTACAATTACTGAACTGAAGCGTATAGAGTCACGATGTAAATAATGTTTAAAAGTGGCCGATGTACATTTTTCTCCAAAAAAGTAAAACGATTTTCAATGATTTTAAATGATATGAGCAAACATGACGGATTCGATTATATGCGAACGAAAGCAAAGTTAATCGTGATAAAAAATATGTACAAGTTACAATTTTGCTTTGTGTATATGCTAAGTACTTCGAATTTTTCTACCAACATTATAGCGGTTATTTTCAACAATCAAAATCCAACGACAATATCCGGTATATACATACAGTCGTTTATACACTGTGAAAATGCTATCTCTCTAATTACAGTGAGTAATCGCGGTGATTCTATGGTATCGGATAATCAAAGGTCACACTACAGAATAAGCATTATGCCGTCAATGTCATCTTTACAATCCTTGTGTAAATGTTAGAACTAGATTACTAATCGTTTGTCCTAGTTTTAATCCTGACAATATGTCGCCATACGGTATAATGATTCTGAACGACCATTTTGGTTAAACACTATGAATGAAAATTTCATAAACATAACAAATACCGAAGTTTAAAAAAGTAGATCAGTTATACACAATCATCATGTATGTCTAATGCCAGTATTAATTCATCTTAATATTGCAGAAAGGGTGCTAAGATCTAAATCTCTCGTTACAAATCGATGATAAAAGTAAAGTTTGCCTCATAAATTTGGGTCAATGTTCATATTGATTTAGAACACCAACACAAAATTAATGTCAGTTTGTTCCATTTGTTCCCGGGAATGTATCAAACGTGGTACATTTTCAAAATCTCATCCAATGGCAGTTTACGTCTTGTGACAGACACATTGCAGCAGTCGCGGTCCATATTTTAGTTGACTTCAAACTAACATTAAGTGATATGAGACGGATTTATAATCTTGGTTTCTATAGAAAGTCAATATTGTCTGTCTCATATTAATGACATGGTGAGATTATTAAATTAAACAATTGAAGATCAGTTGGATTTGTGTCTTGAATTTAGATTGAAAGTTTCGGTTTAAATCATCTTCCATAGTACCAACGATACATACAATGTCGCACTGTTTCTCTCTGGTCGAGATTGAATGTTGGTCTAATGAATCATTGGGACTGTGGTATGTGCCTATTGTTGTGCGTGTATTTTTTCTGTGACTGTCATGTCCTAATGTTTCTACTGAGAGATGCTTCCATTCATAGCATTGGGTTTTGCATTTCAATATAAATTACTAGAAAACTGTTCTCGATCTGGTTCTAAACTTTGAACTCCAAAGCTAATAAAATCGCTATGTTCGTCGTTTGGACTGGTATTAACCCAGAGCTAGAAGTGAATAGAATTGCTTTTAATTTTCCATTTCGTGCTCTCTTGTTTCTGTAGAGTGCTTCCCTCCCTGTCCGACTATTTCTGTCATGTTTGGTTGTACAAATTTGTATTGCAGTGCATGAATTCAAAACATGTCACTCATGTCAAAATGAAGAGTTTGTGAGAATTGCATGACATTTCCTGACATTCTGACCAATAAATTCACAATGTAACACAGTACCTAAATAACAGTTATATGCATAGTTTATACATGTTTAATCTAGTTTCATTTAGACAATGCAGTTGCAAAATATGTTAGATTTTTATTTATGTCTGAACATTGTGTCTTGTCAATCACGTGTCATTGAAATATATGCATCACATGCTTACCTTATTGTGACGAGATTTCACACGAGACTAGCACATGAACGCGAGACAAATGAAGACCACGACACAGACCGTATGGTTTTCTATAAATATTTCAAACTTACTCTCCTTTGACAGACGTCTATATTGCTACTTTTATATTAACCTTTATTCACACATAAATTGTCAAACAACAACACACTTTCGAACTGTTTATTGTAATAACAACTTTTAAAGAAAGTAATGTATGAGGCTTAATCCGTATGTTTGTCCATCGTCTAAATTGACATTGACGGATGTACTCGACCTTATCATGGCATTTCAACATTCGCAGAAACAATTAAAACTATGGCATTATTATTGCTTTATTTGACAAACGTAGATATTGGAAGTGTGTATACATCAAACAGTCGTTATTTTATTTCCAAGTATATATACTAAGCCTACAGGTAAACTATTCCAGAAAATAATTACGATTAAGCAATGCAATAACTTTACTCAATATTTTCTATCTCAGTTTAAGTACATCAGTTTTCTTGAACTTGTTCATTTTATGTTACAATTTAGACTACATGAAGACATTACTTGGTTGTTAACATTGTACATGTAAATAAAGTCGTGAAATTACCGTACCGTCATTCCTGAATGTTAACAGTACGCTACTTTTAGGTCTTGCAGTACTGTGCAACATTAAACAAACATAAAATACGCCTCTGAGTGTTCGCTTTAATGGTTGTTTCTAGGGAAAAGTTGCAAAATGAAAAATAAAATTGAACGCGGCAATCGGATACTTTCTCTCTTGTTCGCTTTAAACGTCTCATTTCCTGTCAACTGTTTCCGTAGTCCTCCTGATATCAAAATATATATATTGTAAATGGTGTCGGAATATGATATAAGTGGAAGCAGTCTATTTTCTTCTGCGACACACCATTTTAATAATGTCATCGGAAGCGATAAAATGTGTTTAGTACATTGTCGAAATAGTGCTGGATTGGAACCTATGCTGAACGACGCCATTGCGAACGAAGTACAAAAGACCATTCGGTCATCTCAACAACCACATCATCCCTCAACAAAACACCAACATAGGTTAGAAATATAAACAGTATGAATGTAAACGTCTTCATCACAACACTCTGGTATCGGGTTTAATATGAGAATGAAACTGCATTGTATGTATATTCAAACATACATGTAGACTTTTACGGCTGCCAGGAAACACACACGGTTCAGATGTTAAATAGATAATTTGCTCCTATTCTGGGATTAAAAATATTCAAGTCTTCAATCCTGAAACTATTTTACATTGTTTACAGAGACAAGTTTACTTATCTTGTAAGTATGAACACAACCACGACCATTTGACATACTTTTAAGAAGTATGGAAATCCAGGAACAAGCCGTGTCTGTTTATTTACATACTGCTATTGTAATCTCCCTAACACTAAACTTAATACCGAAGTAGAGACGGATTGATTTAAGCACTAATGGTGTCCCTTTTAAACAGAAACATTTGGAGTTTTGTCAGACAGGTTTAAATAATTTTATTTTGAAATTAACGGCTCCCTCCAAATACCAGTCCGTGAGTGCCTACATGCCTATTTCATATCAAGCAAAGTTGTTCTGACGTTACTAAATGACGAAATAAAATGTAAACAGTGGTTGGCTTCACTTTCCCTGACGCAGTGTCTTCTTCATTATGGGGGTTATTAGATACTGTGAAATCATTAATTTTCGTTGGGGGTTAAATTTGGTAAATTTAGTGGTTCACTTCAACCACAAACTTTAACCCCAACGAACATTAATTTTGACCCTTGGTTTATTACCTAAAATACAAAATCAAAGAATTCAAGTGACAACGAAATTGTCTTTTTTACCAAAACCAAACGAAATTAAATGATTTTACAGTAATTGAAATATGATTTATGGATGGTTTGTTCGGTGTCTGACCCTTGAGTGGATAACAAGGCAGTGCAGCTTTGGATTGTTTGTGTGCTACTATGAGTGGAATATATCCATAACCAAATTAAAGAGCACTGCTACTCTGTTCGTCATTACTGTATGTTTGTGTTGTTATTCGAGGGTGACAATCGTAAATATGTGGTCATCTGATTATCTCCTCCTTAACTGGCCAATGACCTGTGGTTTCAAGGGAAGATGCAAAAACATTTTGTGCAACGAGTAATCCGTGGGTGCTACCCATGCTCTTTCCAAATAGACACAATAGTCGATAATCAAACCTTGGCATATCGGTACTTAGTCGAGAGTCTTACCCACACAACCATCGTACCATTCTAATTTCTGTTCGGTTTAACAAGTCGGGTATCAAATATTCTATGAAACAATTGATAACAACTGATCAATTACATAAACGTAGAGTTAAGACTTGAAAGAAAACACCGGGAAATGTCACGAGATAACAAGATGGGTGAAAACAACTGATATCAAACGACGAAAAACAAATTTGAATTCGGATTTTCGCATGGCTTAACAAACGACGGAATTAATTGGCTAAATCGGAAAATTTAAATGAAATCGGTATGAGTGAGATTGATAAAAATGGTGTACTGATTCTGAGCGTCTGTGTGAATGTGGTTCGTATGCAGACACAAGAATAAATGTTCAGAGAAACTATATAATTTGTGTTTTCGTTTTTTTCAAAACACAGAAGTTGCCCATGATGCATTTTTGAAAACCAGCCCAGGACATTTATGATTTGCAAAATGTTTATCTAAAAGGAAATCATATAATCCACAGAACAAAATATTTTGCATAGATAAGTGATTCTCATGACTTAGTTTACGTGGTATTGTTGACTATATTCCTGATTTCCTATAAGACCGCTATAAAATTACGTGCTTATATTCTTACTATTTTAATTTGTTCCCATAGTAACAAGGGAGTCAATAAATTTCCCATTACATTTCCCGAATATGAAGCGATCTATAGAAAATTCAGGATTTCTGGTGTCTTCCTGAAGTACGATAAACGCACCATTCACTTCATTAAATTAGGACGACAGGTTAGTCGGCTTTAAATCGCATTCGGTTTAGTTTTACCTTGTAGAGAAATGTTATTATTCAAAGAAACAGCGCCGTTTGTATCAATAAAATGAAGTGTGTGTTTTCTAAATGGAAACAATAAATTCCCTGCTATCATCAGTTGCTTACAGCTGTGTTACATATAAAGACATTCGTCTCCATATTTAGAACTTACTAGTATAAAACTCTGAACATAAGTCTTAATGACGCATATATTTTAAAGGTAAGAAACCACCAAATTTAATAGATTTCCTCTATAGCTCAATGTAAATTGCCCATAGTAGGCCCCAATTTTCAACTTTTCTTAGTCTATGGCCACCTGGACCACATATATCATTGTAAAGAAGGGCATTTAAGCTTCAAAATAATGCAATACAAAGGGGGGATCATGTATCTTCTAAGAAAGTTTTTGTCCTTCAAACATGGTCTATTCGTTTTTACGCATGTCCGGATTTATAAGTTCTGGGTTTTACCCTTGTCTACTTTCACTTTGGTATCAAGAACAAAATAGCTTAATAATACAAATATTACAGTTTTACTACACCAAATACCTATTTGCCAACCATTTAAAATCGATTACGTCATTCAAATCCACATTTGTCAAGAAATATTTCCATTTACAGGCAACCAAAGGTTTGTTTTAAGGACTACTTGTCTGTATTACCACTTGGTCCGCGGAGGCATTTAGTGGTTCTTTACCTATATCATTGCAATAATATTTACATTTCAATTCGACAAATATCGATGTGTTTTCATTTTTCTCAGCCTTGAATCTTTAAAACATTTACTTAACACTAAGTTGATACGTCTACATTAACAGAGAAACCATTCAATTATTCGAAGAATAAATATATCCATGTACCCATATTAAGTCCCATCCACATGTATTAGTATCAAAGAATCTCATATGAAATGCTTTTGGAGAGGTTACAGCTAAATTAAATACAAAATACGTAGTGGCACAGAGACAATCCAAGGCGACACAGAAACGGCAGCAGTAGATAGCCACACAATTGCGAAGCCACCCAGCTCCCGACACAAGATACAAACACAGAACACAGCACCCTCTTACAAATTTCAATATCTACCTTCATGGTTTCATCCAATGTACCAACGATCTGATACTTTAAAGTTGATTAATAAGTTGACTAAGTGGGCTTTATGTCGAACATTGCCAACAATCGAAGAGTTTGTTTCGTCGGGTTAGTTTGTAGGTGTCGAATTTCCCAGTTTAATCCTGTCCTTTAGTTCTTAATCTGACGTCACTCCAATATCATGTAATCAAGTATGCAGGGTTCTAATTTTCTGTATCAATGGTTGGTTCATGGTGAATGGTATTCGTTTTTTTCTTCACATTTTGGTTTCCAATAACTGAATTAAATGATACGGAAGATATCTAGGCATGGTGTTTGGGAGACTACATAGTTACTGCTGTAAACAACAAATTGTTCTACACGTGTACGATTACACACTCACAATAGAAACGCATCATTTTAGTTTTGGAACGCATGCGTTAACGTGTACAATTAGAGTGTCAATTTTACTATAAACTCTATCATCAAAACAGTGGTCACTTTGCAAGTAAAACTCTAAATGAAGTATCGCCAAAACAATGTTCACTTTGCAAGTTCAAGCTACTTGATTGATCTTCATTTGTCTTGGTTATTAATTCATGATCACTATGGCAAGCGTCTTTCTGATATTGCAGCTGTAGTTATTGCTCTTGGCAAGCATCTGTGAAAACTGAAGGTTAGTGTTTAAGACAAGCCTCTGTCTACATTGACCACTTCATTTCCTGTGTGTCTGTTGTATGGCACAATTGTCGTAAACAGCTTTACATGACCATGTGTGTGCTGTTAACAAGACTTAAGCTTAATGTTACGTGTGAAAAGCCAATTTACCCGCGTGACTTACGTGTGGTGTTTCTATATAGAAGCGATCGTTGTCAGCAGAAATTATTTAAAATCATGGTTGGAGCCAAAATAGATGTCGTTTATTTATTGGGCTGTAGAACGTGGACTCCGCTAGGAAATCAGCAAATTAAGGATTTGTTATCGGCAAATATACCCTGGGGGAATAACTTCGAAGTATAAGTGAAAAGTCGGCAATCTGAGCTGCCAAAACAGAAAATTTGAATGATATGTTTTAGTATTATATCCCATGCATATGTTTCTTTCATGGTGACTGTAGATTTTGTGTTCAATAATTCCAAATTAACAAGTCCTTATCATACATGTACAATGGACATTTTGGATGAATTATAAATACCTATTTAAACTAATTGATGCTTAGAAATAGGTAAGTGCGCCCAGGATATTGTGAAAAGCGAGAAATATGGAATGAGCCACGGAGGTCGATTACGCAAGTCAGTACGATTTTTCAGTGTTATTTTAGTACATAATCCAAGTAGGCTGGTCAATGTTTATAAACATCACATTATTCTGGGTGCACTATACTACAGTGTGTGTACTGTATTGTTATATAAATACATATACTTTTTGCGGTACCTCTGTAGATGCATATGTTCGTGATCATCAAATGTAAAAAGGACATTCTCCACCCCGATAAGGGATACGATATGAAGAAAGAGTACTTACTTGAAATGTAAGTATTCTTTAAGACGGGTTCAAAACATTCAAACGATAAAACCACAGGTGGCCGTATCAGTGTTTGGAAAAGAAAAAGAACAAATCCGTCACTGAGCTAATACATTACATGGACCGTATATATATCGATTGTCTATCTAACTCCCTGTATACTATCAATGTATAAAGCGTACTATATGGCTATGTCAAAAGATTGTGGAACATTGCAACTTACAATAGGCTTGGTTCCCAACAATTATTACGATACTGTGAGCGCAGCGGGTAACCAGTGCATAAATAAAATGACATCGAGCGAAGTTGAATAACGAAAGTAACACTGTTTTGCTGTTTCGCAGTTATAAGATACAATTGAACGAGATTTTCGGTAAGAATTAATATCTTATAGTTTATTTGAATGACTTGTATAGCAATTTTTCTTCAGCGCCCGTATTTTATGTTGAAACAACGAGATGAAATGTTCCACAATCTTTGGCATATAGACATATAGTACGCTTTATACCTTGATAATGTTAGTATATTAGTTCAGTACGGACATTTATATATTTTTTATTATTATTTTATTTCATCGTTTGCGGACCAAACACTGATACTGCCACCTGTGGATAAAACCAAACATTCAATGATCCGCTGTATCAAAGAATGAACTAAATCAGTGGGGTATGTTGCCTAACTGAGCATAGGGTTATTTTCCATACAGCCATACGGCAATAATGCTAAACACGTTTGAGCTAATGATGCATGTTGACAGTTTGTCATATTCGGAACAATTCGACAGCTAAGTTAAAAACATTATTAACATAGTGTCCCATGGAATCATACTGTTGTTTTTATGTTTCATTAAATGTTAATCAGCAATTTTCCCACGATTGGTCTGTACACAGAAGACACAATTCGCTAAAATTTTAATTGTTCATCATGATTATTTCTTGAAAGAGTTTGAGTTCATTTAATACTTCATTTTTACAGCATATCTGTCTACCCGCCGGTATAGTCAATGACATCATTTTATAGATGTATGACAGTGTGACTGCAGTATTTTATTCAATGACAAACAAAATTAACGGAAACATTTATACTGCGCATGCGCGTTGCTGAAATGAATCTGTAAAATGGTAATCCACATAATATACAAGAATCCACCTTCCGACATAGGGTCGTAATTTGTTAAATAATAAATTGCCTAAAATCGCTAACAATATGTTACAGGGTAGTACTCTGGATAGTTTGTCTTAATTTCAACAAACGCTACGGGATATAATTTAACAATTTTTTGTTTCGTTCCACATTAATTGTTGATTAATGTATCGCGAAAACAAGAGCTCCTTTACGTATTAGATACTAACTCATTAGCAATCGAGACGCAGACGTATTGATGAAAGAACATGTTAATATTAGGAGAAATAAGTAATTGATTTAGTGTAAAAGAGTAGAAAATTAAGCGAAAGGTTCATATATTTGACAGCATCGTTATAGCGCTGGTATTATGTGCGCCTAATATTGCTTTAACTTACAAAATATAACAAGAACGGACTTCATTGAATAACGCAATAATCGGATAACTTCTTTTACTATCGCCATATTTTATATACGATGCGTTCCAATCGTAAGATTTATGTTATTGCTGTTTCCCGTTATGTAAATATTGAAACATTTCTTTGTTTCCCCTTTATATATATTACCCATTATACATAGTCAGTTTTTCCTATTTCCAGAAGATTTGTAAATGTGTTATTGGAAAAACGAAATAAAGTACAGTGCATGACTACAGCATGATAATATCCTTTTGTCAATATTATTCATTTACGTTCAATAACTACCGAACGCAGTATCCTATGCCTGACACTTGGTCATTTAGTAAGTGTTACGAAATTCCAGTAAAAGTTGTACCCCTTTAAAGACTTTATATTGCGACGTGTCATCGAGACCTCAAATTTCACATTATACCAACTGCATTGGTTCGTTTCATTGATAGGATTCCCTAAATGTTACTAGAGCTACAAAATTAATTATGCATCGAATCATTTTAAATCAAATTTCAGCTTCCATTTGGTTTCAACGCTCTTCGGGCCGCCCTGCACAATTATTATCCATAAGTGTATATATAGATGGCCACCCGACTTTGCGAATGCAGATCTAGTCGTCGAAATTCAACTGTAAATTAAAAAAAAAGAAAAATGCACTAAATGCTTCCTAGAACACGTACAGTCATGCCCTAAGACTCTGCTTCAAAAAACCGTTAAACTAAAATATAATATGGTAACAATGCGTGCCTGAATAAAGACATTTAATTTAAATTAAACAAAAAAAGCTTTTCAGTAATTATACAGATAAAGTATAAAATATGGGTTCAGTCACTTGTAGTTGATCAAACCAATAGTGGATACGAAATTTCTTCGATTTTACGCAAACATTGCAGAGATTCATTTCCGACCGTTAGAGGAAAATCCGATTAATCTGCAACACTTGGTGAACAAAACAATAAGAATAATCCAGCTGATTAAAGTCATGTTTGTTTAAGATTTACGTTGAGAAAAAAAGGCAACCGTGTAATTATAAAAGTTTTTATGTGTGATATTGGCTACAGTCTGCTTTGCTACAATACAATATACGGCACTGTCTATATTTGGTGGTTGAATGTTAAAGTTTTGAAAAACAGCTCGACTATGTTTGCATATACATTTGGTAAAATGAATTTGAAGCTAGTTTCTATACCGAGATCATTATAATCAATAATTTATTATACATATAATAATGATATTTAACGCCTTTGTTTTTAGTGGATCATATAAATGGCTGACCAATTTGCTTTATGACACCCTTTGATTAACAACATACGAACAACCCCGATCGTTAAGTAGAAATGCACAAACAAAATATAACAAAAAATACGTATTGCGTTTACCCTGATACCTAAAAATACATGTATAATGTAAACTGAGCTCTGACATCGAACATCTTGTTACAGCTCATCCAATTTGGACCAATATTTACTGGCATGAACACAAAGGTCAGTCATTAGGTCATTTGGATAAGCAGTGGTGCAATTTTATGTTTTCCCGTAAATAAATTCCGTTATGAATAGAAACTTAGAAACTGATTCACTACAATTAAAACATTGTTGCTCATTGTAGGATATATAAAAACTCGTTCAGTTAGTCACAAACATCGTGCTTCAAGAGATTAGTTTCGTGATGTAATCAGAGCACAGAATACTGTTTTATTTTAATTGCCCATTGATATCGTTTTACATCGGCAAATTATCGTTTAATTTAAAACAAAGCGATGTTTTATACGGAACTGAAAATGAGGAAGAAATATTTCACAAACTGTGGGTGTATCATTTACTTGTTTGCTTCGTACATGTTATACTATTATTCACGCTATGAATCATTTAGATACTGTAAAATCATTTAATTTCGTTGGAACGAAATTTCGTGGTTTGGGTAAAAAAGACAATTTGTAAGACCCGGGCACTTAGTGACAAAATCTCGTGTTTCACGGGATAAATTTCGTGATGCAATCAGAGCACAGAATAAAGGTTTGTTTTAATTGTCCCTAGATATCGTTTTGCATCGGCATTTTATTCGTTTTATTTAAAACAAAGCGATGTTTTATACGGAACTGAAAATGAGGAAGAAATATCTCACAAACTGTGGGTGTATCATTTATTTGTTAGTTTCGTAGATGTTATACTATTATTCACGCTATGAATCATGTAAGACTTTCGTCAACATATAGCATAGTTTTAAATAATGCGAACAACTTTCACCCGCCAACAAGTAAGATAACACTCAGATCACAAAAGGGGCAAAAAGGATCACACAATATAGTAATAACACAGTGTCCGGGAACGGGAAACGGGAAAATGAAATACTATGATCATATATATTATGTTATGTTTTAATTCAGTTACTTGTGATTGAAATACTACAAAATGATGTGACATATCGGTTCCTCATCAGATAGTTGACATAAACACTAAAAGCAAACCGCTTCAGCTTATTACGTCATATACCTTGGCTACTGCTCCACAGTATGGAGAGTAAAAACTATCAACAAATTGACAATATTTAGAATCGAGCAATGAGGTATTTCTTAGGAGTTCATCGATTCGCACCGGTTCTCGCATATATAGGCGCTGTTAGAAACATGTTACGTATGTGGAATAGACTAGTCGTAATGAACGATAATCGTATCACCAAGAAAGCTTTTAACATGGACTATCACAAACTGAGTAACAATTGGTCATGTGAAATTAAACACGTCATGACAACGCTTGCATTGTCTAATCATTTTGACAATAAGTCAAATATAAGTCTATCACATGCACGAACCTTACTTGTTAATCACTACTCTGTTATTAGGTCACTGAATATTCACAATATACCCAAACTACGACCATACCGTATCTTCAAGACTGAATTCAAGTGCCAGAATTATGTAAAATTAAATATGTCTAAACGAGAACGTTCAATTTTGTGTCAATTTGGGACAGGGATTTTACCTCTAAGAATTGAAACCAGACGATTCACCGGTGAGCGCCCTGATCAAAGACTCTTCAGTCTATGTATTTTAAACTCAGTGGAAGACGAAAAACACTTTTTATTTAACTGTTCTATGTATAATGAACTTCGTCTGCATTCATTCTCTGACTTATTTGAAAACAATAATTTGGTATTGATAACAGACTCATACATTTAATACAAACACATCCCAGAAATTTAGGAAAGTTTCTACTCGGTGCATATCTCAAAAGAAGGGATGCGTTATTCCGCTGACCATTTTACAAAAATGAATATGTGCTGTAAATTTATATGTTGATAATGTATGTGCTTTTTATTCACGATAAAGACATTATCATTTATACATTTATTCTAACTATGCTGATTACTGTGTTTATTATACATGTCATAAATGTTACAATGTATAAGGAAACCAATCAAACCCCAGTTGTTTCCAACGTTTCGACTATATTGTCCTCTACAAATGTCAAAATGCTTTAATTAGTTGACCATTCTACAAAATGTGTACTGTAATATCGCTGGCTTAAAATTTAAGGTCGTAAGTACAAAATCGACATATTGAGAAAATAAGAAAAAACTATCTGCAATTAACACTTGACTTATAGTAAAACAAGCTTCCATAGCTTCATTTTGGTCAACATGGCAAGTTACGATTTTCATAAAATAAGCTCATTGGAAGCGCCTGGTATGGAGATTCCAAATATGTATGAGTCTTATAAGGTCGTAAGTAGTAGTTACGGCCTTCTCATTCTAAGCCATCGATATGTATATGGTGGTAATATATATGTTTGTTATGCACAATAAAAACATTATTATACAGGACTATTCCTAATTTGGGGCTATGTATAAACATACACTTTTTACAATGTTTTAAATGTCATACAATCATTACATATCGTGTACCCGTCATTTTGTAAATTGTCCATTGAATGTAATATTATGCATGTATAAATTGTTTATTGTATCACACATATATAATTATATTTTCAAATTTCATCACGTAAGTCAGAATGTCTGCAATACTATACTGTTAATTTTTTATACTTTTATACAAATGTGTACTTTACTACTCAACTATCTTAAGCCACATGCACCAGAATCTTGCCTTCTATCGAATATTACCTTCACCTCTGATTTATCGTTCATCGTTGCAGTACTCTTAATATTGAATATTGTATATGTATTTTGCAATACACCAAACATTTTATATGTATATATCACATGAAATTATGCTCAACTACATCTGATTCATTATTGTTTAATAAATTTAATGTTTTTACTCGGAACTTAAATACTTACCTATTCTATGGTGACTTATAGGCCCATTGGGCCGGGTGTCTTTTTATTTATGTATTGTAAATATGTTTCTTTGTAAATATATATGCACAAGTCACGTTAATAAACAATTTACTTACTTACTTATACCTGTCACGTGATGTAGTAAATATTAAAAATGTTTGTTATGTCTGCTAAATGTGCCCAATTATAACGGCAAATATTACCGCGGATAAATAATGTCTTATGAATAAGATTTTCACATCAGCATTTTTTACATTTTTGCCTTTTTTGGTTCTAGATTGATATGAATCCTCATCGATTTCGTCTGGCAAACATTTGTAAATAACACATCGTTATATGAAAATAATTGGGTCGACAAGTTTCGGTACGAGATTATTGGTACATTGATTATACTGTATAGGACCCGCTGTGATATTGTTTTCTTCATTTGATGTCAAGCTGTTAATAGTGCTAATTAATAGAAATATTAAACCAAATACAACAGTACAAACAAAATATCTTGGTCCCTTTGTATTAGACATTCTAGTAATCTAACTTTGTGCTTTTTCGACGTAATGACTATCGTAGTTTAATAGTTTATTTCTGTCTCATCCATTTACATTCTTTACATATATACAAGTCAATACAGATAAAATATGTTATCACAGATAAAACATGGATATGGCCATTCTATATAGAATTATAAGAGATTTTCAAATCATGTACAATCTCATAAAATACAATGCTACCAATAGTAGTTAAGACATACAATATTGGATAAAAAAGTTAGAATAGCAGATATTATAATTAACTAACTTGAATAAAAAGATTAAGATGTAAGAAATTGCTAACATAGACAAGCAATATTGTATTCTACAGTTGTGGGACAAAATTTAGAAAATACATTTTTTTTTAAAAATGCAGTGAGTACACCACTACAGCTTAACTGTGTAATACACTGTTTCATCTATTTATAATAAAAAGCTAAAAAAGGTTCTGATATAATAATCAACCTACATATTTTTACTGTACAGTACATTGTTACGTCTAGTTAAAATGTTAAAACAAGTTTTTGCTAAAATCGTTATCAAATCAGGGTGGCTGAACAAAAAATTGAACTTCTCAATAACATTAACTGTAGGGAAACCGTTATTAATATTTACGACTTTCTCTACAAGTAGATTTCTATCACATTCATTCATTGGACATTCTAACAAGGCATGAATTTCTGTTTCAACAACATTTAAACAAAATGGGCATTTTCTCTCGCTAACAGGTAAATTTTCATAGCGCCCAGTTTCTATTCTTAATGGTGCAACACCACATCTAAATTTCGCAAGTGCCGATCTATGGTTAAAGGATAGATGCATTTTACAATACACCTCAACATCATACGAGTTTTTAAAAAGCCTATACGTTCTCAATTTGTTACCACCTGTACCATTGACAGAAGCTACTCGATCAAGATCATCCCTCCATTTTAAAGTATGGGTTTGCATCATTACATCAGATAAATCATTCAAAAACTGTTTGCGAGAGAAAGGCAAATGCATATATCTATCTAAGTTAAGCAACTTCATTTTGTCCTTAACAATAAAAGACCAATTTCTACATCTGTTATTACCATTACATGATGACCAAACAAATATTTTCTTGTTAATTCTAGTGTTATCATAGTTCAAACATCCATACCAATGGTTACATACTGACTTCCACTGTTCTATATAAATAGGCTTCTAGCCCATATCGCCCTGAACAGCAGCATTTGGGGTATATTTACCCAGACCAAGGTAGAATCTCATTGCTCTGTGATGGACTGCATTAATACAGTGATATGTTTTTACTCCCCATACAGACGACCCATATGAAATAATAGGAACAACATAAGAGTTGTACAATTTGGTGTATACATCATACGGTAAACCCCCGGTGCTCTTAAATTAAGCAATGAGAAACCCCAAGGCACGCCCTGCACTCTGAGCAACAACTTTAGCTATAATATTATAATCAAGGTGCTCAGTTAATGTAATACCAAGGTACATATAACTATTAACATAATCTAAAACTGACTGACCACAGTGGAACACATATTCGGACCTTTGTATAGACTCTGGACGAAAGTGAACAATATTACTTTTCTTAACATTTACAAACATATTGTTTGATTTACACCAGTCATTCAATAATGTTAACATAGCTTGTAAATCATTTTCGTTTTCTGCAATCAAAACAATATCATCTGCATATAAGAGTATACACACATGTTCATTTCCAATGGAAATTCCTCTATGGAGATTCTTTACTAAAACGGCAAGATCATTTAAAAATATGCTAAAAAGAACAGTTGATAATGAGCAACATTGACGCACTCCTGTATTAACCTCAAACCAGTCAGTAAGGTGTCCATTGACTCGAACACAAGCTGATACGTTCTGATACAATGATCTAACTGCCTGAAGCATTTTGGTTGACATGCCAATATCGGACAGCTTATGCCATAGTAGGTTTCTGTCGACTGAGTCGAATGCCTTGCGAAAATCTATGAAGGCACAAAAGGTTGCCTGCTTATTTTTCTTGCAGGTATCAATGATGTTTGTTAAGCTAGAAATATGATCAATTGTACTACGCTCTTTGCGGAAACCATTTTGCTCTTCCACAATTAGACCATTTGTATCAGTCCACTTAACAATTCTATCATTTAAAATACTAGTGTACATTTTATACATAGTACAAGCCAAACTTATACCACGATATGACATTGGGTCTTTTTTCTCATTACAACTGGATTTTGGAATGGGATTTATGATACTTCTAGACCACATTGCAGGAACCTGCCCAGTTTTAAAACAAACATTGAATAAACTATGTAAAACTAACACAGATGCATTGTTCTTTAACACTTCTGATGGTATTAGATCAACACCAGCAGCCTTACAGAGTTTAGCCTTTTCAACAGCCTTGACAACTTCATTTATGCTAATATCATCATCCAGTGATATATCAACCACATTTGTAGCATTAGCAAACACATTTTGGCTGGCATTATCAATGTTCAATAAACTAGAGAAATCATGTTTCCATTTATTTAGTACATTTTACAAATCCTCCGAGATAGTGCCATCATCAAGAATTACTTGCATAGGTATAGAGTTACTACGCTCGGACACAATACCGACTTTGCCAATACTTTTCCAGAATTTTGTCGGGTCATTTTCAAGATTGGATAGCAATGCAGACTGCATCTTATACCAGTACAACGGCTTGCAGCGCTGTACTTCTCTATCAAAACATTTTCTAATGACAACATACCTATGTTTCAGAGTAATCTCAGCATCATGCAAATCTTTAAACAAATGTGTTAAAGTAACATTCCACCAAGTATTAGATGTTCTATTTCTTTTAACAGAGTGTGAATTAGCATGTATAGTTTTGTAGGACAATTTATCATACATTTCACATTTAACAATGTCACACCATCCATTGTAAGCTGTATCAATATCAGACTGCATTCTCATACCTTGCTCCAGTTTGTCAATTAAGATATTGACTTCTGTCAGTATACTGTCATCAAACAGAAAACTTCCTGGGATGTTCTTTAAGTCAAATTTATCAATATTTGGAGCTGATTCATTATGCTCTGGAGTCTGAGAATGCAGTGTACTATTAATACTTACTTTCCAAGAAAGGATAGAATGATCAGGTACATTTTTTGCAATACAGTTTTCAATACCAATTGTTTTTAATAAATCAGAGACATGTACAACATTAAAATCTGTAAAATAATGTAAGTTATCATGACTTATCAGACAATAGTCTACTACAGAACAGCCTTTTGTAGAAATAGATGTGAAATCATTGTGCAGATAATTCCGACCATTTAATATACACATGTTACAATCTATGAGAAACTGTATAAGATGATCACCATAGGCATTTGACTTAAAATCAACAACATTACGGTGCACAATACTGTCTACACCAGCAATGAAGTCCTCATTGTTTCCACAGCGACTATTAAGATCTCCACATACAAAAACTATACCATCATTTTGATACTCGTAGACATTTTGCAACAAATGCTCATAAAAAGAATGAACATTTGAATATCGGGAAGAATTTTCCGGTGGTAGGTAACAGACACAAGGTAACAGGCATATATCATCATATTTGTGCTTCATTTGTAGCCATAGTATGCCATCATGGCAATCATGGCAATCATTAAGAACAGTGATATCAAAATCATTTAAAAGTGTATTTTTAACTAAAAAACCTACACCGCCAGAACCATGTCTGGCGTTTCTATGGATAAATTTCCTATTATTACCATAATATATATAACCATCAACATCTAAACAGTTGAGCCCTAACAAGTGGCTTTCTCCAATACCAACAATATCAAGGTTTAAAGAACTAACACAATTAGCTCTTAAAATATAATTATCAGAATGTTTATCAGCACACCACCCTCTGACATTCCAAAAACCCGTCCGAACCTAGTGGTGCCTGCCACGTGCTCCACTTCTGGACCAATCTCCGCCACTGTTACCACCACGTCGACCTGAAAATGAATAATGTCTGTCATTTTGCCTGGGATTACTTTCCCAGTTTGCACTTCTATCATTTCTATAATTGTTACTGTAGTTACGCCCTGAAAAAGAAGTATGTCTGTCTTTGTTTTTATCACCAAATGCACGATTGTGGTTTACATTAACACTTTGACCAGGAACAGAAGCGCGACTGTCATAATTTCTATTAGTATTCTCATGTGCTAGCGGTTATCTGTACCTCAGTGTTGTCTACTGTAGATATGTGGTAGCGTGTCGTTTCAGCACGGACAATACAAATACAATAAAATAAAATGGACTCTCAAATGGACTCAAAATAAATAAAGTAAAATGAAGACAAAGTATAAATTCCAATCTCTACCATTTAATATGATAACAAACTCTTAATTCTACTATAATAATTCACCAATGTCAGAACAATACTGTCTAAAATACAACTAATTCACATGCAAAACATCACCATGAAATCTCTAAGTATTTTCACCAACGTTCCAGTTAATTAAATAACAAGTCTTTGTTTATTAAAAACTCTTAAAATCATTCAAATGCATCTAAAATAATTAAATAAATAATCCTAAGTTGATCGAATTAATGTTAAAGAAAAATAAAGAAAATCAGTCTTGCACCTTCGAGCTAAAAAATCAGAGTCCCAGAATCTGAGCTGACCGGTCCTTATATAGTGCACCAAAAAATGTGTGCGCTACGTATTGTGCGCTTTACAACGTAAAAGCGCACATGACAACGTTGCGCGCATTTAGCGCACAATCCAGCGCACAGATAAAACTGCGCGCTCCAAAGCAGAAGATATGCTCGCGAAAATGTATGAAACTCAATGAATCGAGAATAAACTGTACAAAACTCGATAAATCAAATACACAGTCATGAAATACAATAATAAACAAATAAATCCTTACATGTTAAGCAATATCCAGTCAGTAGATCAGGTTAAATAAATTGTTGAGGTCGAAAGACGACAAAATGGTGCCAAAACGTTTCCAACATAAACTACCCAAGAATCCGTTTACTAGGTCAGAAATACTACGTATCCGGTAAAAACAATGGCCGACTCATTAAACACACGTTTGTTTACAAAAGTGATGATAGAAGATCTCGGGTTTATAACATAGAATACAGGTAATAAGTTGACTCAGATCAACTACTGAAACATTAAAGATCGTGAGCCATGCAATTCTTAGGCTTGCCAATGCCGATTTACGTCAATGAACCATAAATAAACCGTGGGAAAATTGCTGAGACAGAATGTAAACAAACATACATGTACATAATCTAGGACGACCCAGGGCATTACAGTATTATGAGCTCCACGTCCAATAGGTGAAGCACGATTACCGCCACTTTGTCCCTCTGGTCTGTTTCTCCTTCCCCTGTGATCAACCCTTTCAACACGATTACCACGAAGCTCAATATCACAACCACTCTCCTTGAGTGCACTCACCAGAACTTTAAGATTTCTGTTTATGGATCTCTCCTCCGCTGACTGGTCTCTACACAAGAACACGTTTCTATATTGTTGAGAATCTTTCAGTGTGAATTTAGCAGATAGTATCTGCTTTCTGTCTTCTGCAGATTGACATGTTGCAAAGACTACACCTGGAGTACCTAAGCGCTCTAAATTCTTCCTTTGGGTATTCAGAATTGTAGTATTTCCGATTCCCAAGCCATCCTTGATCAGTGAATTAACTTTTTTGTTTAAGTTCTCTCTTTCATGAAAAGCTAAGCCTCTGATTACCACGTTCAGATCACGTTTTGGCATATTACTGTCTGTACTGGATGATAGCTCCTGGACTTTCTCATTTAGCTCATTCACATCCCTATCTACTTCATCTTTGAGAGATTGGAATTTACTATCCATATCTTTTCTTATACGCGATACCTCAGTATTGACACGCTTGTCCAACATGTTGGCTATCTTGTGTGAAATACGCGTCTCGAACGTCTCTTCTAACTTGTCTATGCGCTGGTTAATACTGCCACTAAGTGCACTGATATCATCTGACAGCCTTACTATCAGCTTAGAGATCATTTCAATATCCATAGAAGGTTTTGTCACATCACATAAATTGTCATTAGCATTGTCATTATCAATAGTCTCAATGTTACCTTTTTTGTTCATTTTTGGTGTTTAACCATAGAGCGACCGTCTGGCTTGCGCGTATATTCTATCTGATGAGCCACTATTGACAAGTTCATCCTCGGGTCTACTCTTTTTGTTTGTGGCAGAAATATCATCACTATGGTGTCTCTTCCTTGTTGTGTTTGGTGTAAGACACCTATTTACACTACCCGAATTAAAAACAGAGTCTACATATTCTCTCGCATCATTTAAATCAATAATAGTTCCTTCTGTAATGACTAAATATGCCCACGAAAACTGGTAACAAAATTATGTACCCGGTGAAGAGGTACGGTGATACACGTATGGTTGATCCGCCCTCGAGATGATTCCTGATATCACAAGGAAAAAATACCCTTAAACACACGAATGGCAGATTCCTTGTCGAATTCAAACACAATGCTATACCAATTTAAGCGTTAAATATCGCAATCCTTGTTAATTACATCAATTTTCAACCCACGCTGTCCTTCGCCGCCAACCAGGGCGCGGTGCGATAGTTCAATGCTATACGGACGAAGTATGATATTTCGTTGCCATGTAATATAATTATAATGCAAACAAATAAAGTAAACTGGTTCTCGAACCTTATGCATTACTGTGAGACACGGTACAGCCGAAAAAGCCCCCCACTTTGAACGAAAACAAAAGTAAGAAAAGAAGAAGTTTATTTCAATGAAAGCTATGTACAATACACATTTGAAATAGACCATTATGGTCCTTGTTCAAAACAAACAAAAGAAAAACAAAAACAAACACATGCTTGCACACACGCACACACGCACGCACGCACGCACACACGCAGTGTGTGTGTGTGTGCGTGCGTGCGTGCGTGCGTGCGTGCGTGCGTGCGTGCGTGCGCACATGCATATTCGCACACACGTATGTATCGGTATAAATATAAACAATATGTACATACAGACATAGTTAGATATTGATGAAGTAATTTACAAATACATCGCATGTACACAACTTGCTGTGTTGATGTAACTACTACGTCAAGTAGATGTATCAGACAAACGACACGGAATACATCCGCGGCGGTGCTGTAGAAACAATAAAAACAAAGATTAGAAAATTACCAATGTTTGACAAATAGCTATCTATCCATTGCATGTATATAACATGATTGGTTAGTTTAATTACTATGCCAAGTAACAGACGACTAGCATCTTGTGACAACCATTCGCAGAGCTAATGTAGAAACAATTATAAGAAGAATAAAAACTGTCATCTGCCAACGAATTACTCTCCAACCATAGAACCCCCGAATATTGACAGTCTGTGCAGGGGAGATAACAAATTCGATAGGTTAGGTAATTTTGAATGAACGAGAATCAAACTGTACCCAATGATCTCATTTTTCATGATTAGTGTGCACCGTCATTATACGCTATTGGATTAATTTTACAAAAAGAGAGACACTTTCATTGCGTTCAATTTATTAAATCTGGTCACTAAATAGACCGTTGTTGTTGGCTTGCGTGAAATTTACGTCTAATTGTCAGTTGACTCATTAACAATGTTACCTCAAAGGTAGCTAGTTATTTATACAGTTCAGCTGCTCGAATATACACTTCGTACATGCGATTCTGAAAATGCCTGCTTATAACTTACAAAGTGTGTATTTGACTTTTGGTGCGTGTCCAAGCTTGGCCAAATGTTAACTTATTTGCGGTTATTTCTCTACAATACAAATGAAACAATATTTAAACAAAATATTTGTTTTGTTTTTTTTTTAAAAACCAGTATGTTACCATATCAGAAGAACAATACTTATTAGTTTTGACTTTGCAAACTTTTCAACAACAAATTTTCCATATTAAGAAAATGTTGTGGGTGTCGCCATTTTGAAGGCTCATGTTGGAAGATCTCAGTATTCTCCGTTAAGGCCATACCTCCGAGTAAATTTAGATTGACAAGGCAATATATCTAATTGTAATCACAATACAAGTGGCTGGAGTGACATGAAGATTCTTGATTGTTTTCGGTCTTATGTTTACGTAGCGTTCCCGTCAACTGCGGGACAATACATCAAAACCGACACCAAACATTTGTTAAATCATAAATGTTCTGTAAAAGAGAGAAATGCTTGTTTTATTGTGACTGTCTAGGTAAATAAAACATCTTTTTTAAAGCCATGTCGAATTAGAATATAGCGGAGAATGTTGACATTACATATTTTGTCGAGAATGCTACGTTGCCCGTACGACCTGTATATGATAGACTATGACACTTTTGCTGCACTTCATTTTGAATAACATTTTGTTACATACTTGTATACCAATGTCAAGTCATTAATTAATTTGTCAAATGTGTCATACGTTTGCTATAGGACATCCCACAAATGTAATGTTTGTTTCTTATATACTTTGAGTGAACTTTCAAATTGATCTTTCAGTGGTAACATTCATTTACTCGTTGAATTAAGTGTTGGGTCCTATTCCCGGTAATTGTGAAATAAAATGTTTTTGTTTCAGTCTGTGTTAAGCTGTTTAATTTGAGTTCTGTCTTCCCAGGCTGATTTTATCTTATCTTTTTGTAGATAATAATTATTTAGATTTTTTTAAATTGCGTTAGCTTCGATTAGTGGTCCTTGTAATTGACTGACTTTCTTCAACTATCAATGCATAAAGTCCAGTACATGAATTATGTGCGGCACGGTGGTCGAGTGGCAGTTGACTTTCTTCACTACGGATTGAAATGTCTTTGGTTCGAAATAATTTCCGCTAGAGCTCATTGTCATATCGGAAACGCTGTTCCCACTCAACAAGGGGTGAACTGATCGGTAATAATGCTCAATGGATACACCTATAGACACCTAGTTAGTAATCGGGGCACCAAATTGTGCCCGAATGTAAAAGTCGCCGTACATTTTGGTCAAAGGTGTATCGCGTTTATTAATAGTGTTAGGTATAGTATCTTACCCTGAAAGAATCAACAAAGTATGTATAGACAACCCTTAAATTGAGTTACTTGCAAATGTATCGCATCTTATTGGTTTGTTTATGTCACGTGGTTCGTCATATCTGTATACTAGTAGCAGTATAAGTGTAATCAGGGGTGATTTTCATTGACTTAAGGATAGAAAAACCCAATCAGGCCATACTGTATTATTCAACACTTTGCCAGTAGGCAGGCGATATGTTTGAGCATGCTTATTCTCTAATTAAATAAGACCAATATTGAATATCACCTCTCTTGTTTTTGTTTAAAATTTCCATTGGAACTTTTCTTTGCCGCCTGTTGTAGACAAAGGGAGAACTTGTCATTGATATATATACATGACAATGATACATTGTCTAGACACAGAGACTAACATACATCAATCATATAGCAACACTATGTACACTCCTTCGGGAGTTAGTATGAAGTGTTGTTTCGTCTGATCTCATAGTAGATTACATCATATTTGCAAAAATGTAATATTTCGATGAATATTATTCATTGTTACATACGAATGGATGATACAAAATACCGTTGACTTTTGCTACAATTTTCGTATGTTTCAATAAATCATTAAAAAACTTATACATGTATAAACATTTATCAGAATATGTCCGGCATATTCCTGAAAAATCAAAGAAAAATAATTTTTCAATAAAAAGTTATATGCAATAGAAAATGGTCACTAACTGCTACCCGGCGCACGTCAGCTTTGGTTTCATGACGTCGTGTATCGATGCTCGTCACTGAAGCAGTTTTGAACCTGCTCATTTTTATCTTAAATGTCATACAATGATGCAAATTATTACAGCAAAATTTAAGATAACATTTGACCTTAATTTGTGCAAACTGTTTTTCGGATACGTATCCGTAGCGACCAGCTAATTTCCCAATAGACAATCGTGGGCCAGCGCAAACGTATCGCGGATTACGTCACTGTTGTCGAGCCGTATTTTCTATTTCCTCCGTGATGATTGTGCTCTCCAGTCTTTCTCTATCCACATATTCAAGATGACAACTAAAATTAAGAGCTCAGCTCATAGAACATATTCTATTAATCTACTCAATCATTTTAAGCACCATTGTCTGCATATTTTCCAAGAACAGGTTAGATCTTTACCATTAAAGGTATTATATGCCGGTTTGACGACGTGATTTTAACGTCAGTTACACAGGTGGTACCGCGCAAAGAAAAATGTGTATGTTCAAAACGCACTGTTCAAATGACATCAAACGTTGGCAAGTTTTTACCTGCACATGCCATCGTAAGGTGGTGAAGTTTAGCGAATTTCTTACTTGCATTTCATTTTATATAAATGCATATATATGTACCTTGAGAAAATTCGCATAAATTGTGTGCGCCGCATACGCGTTACTATGGTTACAAAAATACGCGGTGTGCTTGATATATTGTGTCAATTTGAAATTTGTTGTATGCAATAAATGTTCAGATAATAAATCATGTAAGTATATGGAAGAAATATGGTAGCAATTATTGTATGCAATAAATGTTCAGATAATAAATCATGTAAGTATTTGGGAAAAAACGATGCTGTTCAGTGTTGGAAGCAATAGCAAACGTCCATGTTATTTTGGATCATCCCTCGTAAAATATGAGGTTGGATCTCTTACATATTGGAGACACAATAAGTCTAATATGAACATACAAATAAACAATGTATCTACTTATATAGTCTATGCCATTGCCTCGTTGCATTTCTTCTTAGAGACGCCAAAGAATTTACAGCAAATATACATTCCGTGTGAGGAACCAAGTGAACAAGACAAGCAAAAATTCGGTTTATTTGTTTAAACATTTTAAGTACATAATATTAAATGTGTGATATGTGTTGCCGTCGCAAAAATAAAACAGTTTATAATATATTGTAAGGAACGTGTGTATAAGAACTAAATCATGATTAATCCAACCCCGAATGAACTTGCAAATAAACATTTTCTTCGAATCAACAGCATACTTTTTACCATAACATGTACGATACATTCTTTCTCATTCACGACTTTTAATTGCAACAACAAAGTTAGGAAGCAGTAGTAATTGAAAATTTGTAATCGCTGCTGCCAATCAGTTACTCTTGTTTACATTGTTAAGGTCTAAGACTGATGCACTTATTTTTGTAAAACAATTTGTAAATCGTGTTTTAAGAGTATGTCTTACTGTCACTTGGTGATATGGTAAAATACACCATCCGACAAGCCTCGTTTTTTCTTGCATGACTTAAGTTTTGTAAAATTATATCTCACAGAGACTACCAAACACCAAACTTCTACCTAACATTACAAGGCTCCATTCTCACGAAACATCTCCATTTGAGCTAA
This sequence comes from Spisula subtruncata, assembly GCA_963678985.1. Taxonomy (NCBI): domain Eukaryota; kingdom Metazoa; phylum Mollusca; class Bivalvia; order Venerida; family Mactridae; genus Spisula; species Spisula subtruncata. The sequence goes on along the minus strand of OY787663.1, from coordinate 29,945,996 downwards.
CTCTCATCTCAAGTGTTATCATTTGCCTTTGAGATAATCACCATGACATGCTGGACTCATTAGTACCATCACAAAACAGAAAACAACATTGTTCTGAGTTTATTACAGTAAAAATCAGAAAGCACAATCTAAAAATCGGACACCACATGAGCACAGAACAACAAGACACGGAGAATGAATTTATAGCAATGTTTAACGACGATTTCTGTGTCACGATGCTGTTACTCCGATTTGAAACTTTCAGGCAATCACCATACGAGAGCTAATTTCGCTGACCTTAGGCTGATAATGTTTTTTGAATGGCACGCAATGTGTATTTATTATTGTCAAATTTTCTCACAGTGAATGTTCGAAAATCATATGAAAGGAACGAAAAACGATAAATATTAACAAATTCCTAGGCAGTGAATAGCTTTGTAAATAATGTGAAACCGAACTATTGAAGAAATTAAAGTCAAAAGCAAATATGTCTTCAGAGACGGGAAGAAGAATGGTTTTATTTCTGTAAGGAATAATAATCAGAATGAGTGAATCATATGCTTGTGTCAAAGATTCCCCATCAAATCACATTTGTAATTTGCATTTTATCATGTATGCTTTCATTTGTTCGTGTTTTGGACTTTTCCTTCGGTCAATAAATACAAAGATTTCATTAAAATCTGACGTTATCTAAATCTTAATTAAAAGTCAACTCAGCAGTAATATTAATGCTCTTTAATTAATTTGAAGTATTCTTTAATATTGAAAATTTGTTTATCCGTGTATGTTGTTAAAACGTTAGAATCAGATAGTATACGTATTGTGTCAAATGGCACTAACTATTTACCTGTGGTATATTAAGTACATCCTTTGGCTTCTGTGGAACAACATCAAAAGGGTTACACCATGGTAACTGTACAACGTCATAAGACTTTACACGGGGCAACAAGACTAGGCACGGTTTACGAAACCTTTTGTTGAAATAATTTGAAGAAACAAGGACGGTACATGTATACATCCAATACTGCGAAGGAACATTTGAAGGAGAACTTGACGGAGTCCAAATATGGTTACAACAATATTAACGTGGAATTACATAATTAACAAAGCAAAGTTCATATTAGAAAATTGTTTTATTTATAACTTGAAATAAAGTCCGATTCATTGCATACATCAATGAAATTTACCTGCATCAATATATACAAAAATATCACATGTATATTACATAAGCATGAGCCTTTTTCTAAAAGTTCACTGTTGTTTCCAAATGCCACGTTGTGCTTCGTGACATGATTATTTATGTCAAAGAAAATTAACATTCGTAAACAGTGAACGTCTCAATCACATAAACAACGCCATTTACTCTTGTTGGTAAAGTCTAGAATTCGATAAATAGGAAATATATTCAATGTTCACACGGACTTATACGTTATAACAGAGTACTGTATTTACAATGGCCATAAACATACGTGTAATAACCGATCATGGTATGCAGTCCTGCTCTCAAACCTTTGTCCCAATTGTGCTGACTATATTGCGTTTGTTAATGCGACGTAGGTCTGAAAGTGCCGTATCTAATATTTTTGTCTGCGTTACTTTTCCTCAATACTATTTGTGTTTTATTTCCATTATCCGAAGCAGTTGCAGCTAGATTGTGTGCATAGTTGGTGAGGATACATTATCCTAAATGACATCACGGCTAGCTCTAGCTATTTGTATAAATGAGTTTGTGATATATTCGCTGGAACGTCGCATTGGTAGAAAAAAGAGAGAATATAATTATATGTTAACAATCTTACAGTGACATAAATACAAAAACACTGCATCAGTGTGGTAGCAACAACGAAGAAGACGAAACAGAAATGTTTTAGCATTTTACATTTAATAGAGACAAATTTATTTCAAATAACGGATTCCATTACGTGCAGACTTCTCGTTTATTATCTCGCTAATCACGAGATTTCTCACAGAGCGTGACTACAGAACACTTTTAACACGTAATAACATTGTTTGGAACACCAATTATTGATGTGAATCAAAGATCGTGATAAAAAATATCCACAAGACCATAAACTGTGCTGTTCAGTTTCATGGGGTAGACCGCCATGTGTAGAACTAAACTTTACGAGATAAGCAAGGATTTTTAAACTTTCGTTCTTCATGCTTTTAAAAGTTTCAATAGTTACAAATTTTCGAGTGCGTACCTCTCAACGTTCCTGGATTAATTAATTTGTTTGACTGATTTTTCCGACTAATTGGTGATATACACGTAGCCAAAGTACCGGAAGTTCTATAACCAATCTGAAAAATCGAAAATATAACTGGAAAATAACGTAACTAAGATCGATGTTAAAACTTTGGCCTGAGCCTTCGATTATTACTGATACTAAATACAACACTCTAAACTTACAATAAGCAGTTGTTGTGTCGAGTGTAGGACAACTTAAGTTCGAACATCCCAAAAGCGATATAGCATCTACAATTGTTTTGTCAATTCATTGCCACACGATTTAGACGACATTGAAAATGAGATGTTACTGTTTTGAATATATTTTGTCAATCGTGCTCTTTAGTTCCACTGTAAAACGATTAAAAAAAGAAATACAACGGCACATGCAAAATAAAGCTTCGACCTACAAGATTACTAAACTTCCATTACTTTTAGAAACGATTTAAAAAAGAATTAACGCCACCTACAAGAAAAAGCTTCGACATACAAGTTTCACTAACATTACATTTAAAACGAGGCACAATATCTTATTGACATAAATACACACAACGTTCCCTTGTCTGCAATGTATGTGTACTAATTTGAATTGAAGATGTCGGTCAGTATAAATAAAATATGTGCATTAAATCTGCCTCGTCTGCTTGTGTCTAAAATGCTTTGCTCAACGAAGATAAATTAAGCTGTACTAATTCACTTATTCGTGTAACATTTTATTAAGTCAATTGAGAAACGACTGAACAGACATCAGCGTTGTATGTAGATCTACATATGAGTAAACACGATATAATGAGAAAAACAAGACAAAAAACGTCCTTAAAGTTACTCTTTACTTATTGAAAAACATGTTTTTACAACTATAGTTCGACAAACATGACAAGTTCCGATTTTCATGAAAATAGGCTCATAAGAATATAGTTTTCACATATGCTATATGGTATTGGAGGGTTTGTAAATCATATTTGACAAGATATATAATGTGTAAAATGTGAGTAAATTTAATATTAAAGCAATTGAATGTGTATATACTGTACAATGATATGTACATGGTGTCTCAAAATGCATGTCCGCTTGTTAAAGGGCCATGACATTGCCAAATGAGTTAGTACATTGATAATCATAGTCTCATATGACAGCCAAATTTAAAAGTTGTGTGATGAATTAATCATGTGACGATACTCGTTGATGACGTCATATAGGTTATCCTAGCGTCATTAGCAACGGACGTTTTAAAATGTCAAAGAGGCAGATAACATAGTTTGTACGGTAACATGGGTAAAATTTATATCATATGTGGGCATAGTAATAGTCAGTCCTACCCTACTATGCACACACTGACTGTGAAACTGATCAGGGGTCACAAGAAAATGAAATCGGACGTACATAAGGGAGGAACACATTTTAAAAACGATTGGGACTGCAAATTGGATATTATCACATTTCTAAGCATATCGTATTCATAAAAGATGCACGAAATTCTTCGAATGAAAATGCTGGATTGAATGTATAGCGGTATGTCTAGCTTACTTCCAACAGTCCAAAAATAATCATATTATGTAACTTTAAAATATAAAATCGTACTAAATAAAGTATCAATCACCAAAAAACTGTCTTGGTTGAAGAATGGGTTTGGTAACGCTACTTTTATTGAAATTTGGAAAAAGGAACCGAAATATCATAAATGTTAATTTCTTCTGATAGTATTTGAAAGTGGGATTATATAGTTCAAGATATATAGCTACATCAAAACCCAAGAGATTAATTCGTGAAGAAATAGAAACATCACACCCGATTCAAAGTTATGTGAACGTTATTAAATTCACCAAACGACGTCAAACACAGGTTTTTACCGAATTGGGGGTATCTACTCAAAATGCATTCTATAGGTTTCGAATGCATCGTTTTGGACAATTGTTTTGTAATTTCTACATCGATTTGAATGCCCTTTGATCATACATATAAATCAGATAGGTAAAGCAATACATTACGGAGTGATATGGTCCTCAACAAGCGGACATCTATGTTGAGACACCCTGTAGACAAATCTTTAACTGTTCCATTTTTTCTTTTTTCATATTGTTTTATTATTAATCTTGGGATTAACAAATGTACTTGTATATTCTGATATAGAATTGGGCTATATACCGAGCATGAGATAAGCAATGTCAATAAACAATCATTTGACTGCTAACCAAACACACGTGAAATAAATGTATCATTGATGAAGACATTTGTACAAAAATATTATATAATTTATTAGAGACATTATCAATTATACAAAATAAAATGTATACAATTTTATTATTCAATGTTACACTCAGTTAACTGTGGGACATATATGAGTTTCCACTTGTCAAAACAACAAATAAGTCATGTTAATAAAAAACAAGGGTTTTATCGTTTAATCAAGGTCTATAGTATAGTCGTACATATGTCTTCCCGGGTGAAGATGCCAATAAGGTAAATCCTGGGACTACCAGCATTGTATTTCATCTAATTTAGTTGAACGGAGTCTTTGACCGAACCCTATTCCCGTGTGCTATCGCTCTTGACAACCGAGGCTGTTTTTGCTCCGTATGTGTACTGTGTAATTAGTATACAGGGTGTTAAATTGACCGAACCCTATTCCCTTGTGCTATCGCTCTTGACAACCGAGGCTGTTTTTGCTCCGTATGTGTACTGTGTAGTTAATATACAGGGTGTTAAAAAAGTTCGTAGACACTTGATTTTGTTCTATAAATGCAAAACCATTCAACGTACATTTTTAAGACTTGGTATGAATGTAGAACTATTCCTTCTTTTCATGTTGTGTGAATTAAATGCTATTATTTGTAAGAATATATGCGCGTGCCGTCATATCGTCATCCTTGGTGATTTTGTAAACAGTAACTAAAGAAGCAGTTTTTTCGAAAGGCGGTGATGCTGAAAAACTATTAATTTCTCCACAAAGGCTCAATGTAGTTCCATACCCTGTAGCTGGTTATTTGATAAATAAAATATCCAGCATTCTGGTTGATTATCCCGATTTGATTCCTAAGTAAAAGACCAAACGTAGCAAAGACGATAGCGCTTCGGATGTTACACATTCTGGACGTCCCAATTGGATCGGAGCATGGGGATAGAATGTAACTAACAAAATTAAAAATAAACGATGTAAATATATCAGAAATGTCGCAAAAGCACCGGCAAATGCTGGAACCGATTTAAGTCATGTTATTGTATGGAGTCACATGTGCTGAGACACAAAAATGGTCTTCGCTTAAATATCCCACTCATCCGTATCTGACTGTGAGGTATTATTAGAAAATACTGGCTTATGCTCGAAAACATAATAACTTTTCTCCTTATGACTAGGATATATTTGTATTCTAGGATAAGTTTATTGAATATTTGTTCCACCAGCCAAACAAACAGAATGATGTCGAACAGGGATGTAAGAAAGATATTGTTCCATAAGTGATCAACGTCATGAACATTGAAAAGCGTTGGTTTTGAGGAGCAGTGGACACATATGTCCTCACTAAGCTCAATATCATTTTGTTGGCAAAAGTGTTACATCTGACTATAGTGATGCCTTATACTTACACAAAAGCCAAAACCCACCCTAACCATAAGCGGTTACCATGGCAACATCACAAACATGCGTCTCATCCTATACCCAGAATCGACTGAATTTGTACAGGACGTTGCTCGTCGCGTACCCCTGCCAGGTCCCGGAAATGCATTCATGATCATGTTTACCACTTGATGCCCTAACACGAATGACCAGGCAACTCACTCGACCAAATCTAAATTAAACACCTCTTGAGTAAATGGACTCTCTCATTAACAAAGATTGAGTACCTAAAGCTTTGACGTCATTTTGACGTCTTCCTTATTTTGCTTTGTCACGTGAGGTTATTTTACCCTTACATATATCATATATTCAATGTCAGGTCAGCCTGAATAATATTACTATAAACAAAGGAGGTCATTGTAGTTGCTGATATGTCATAAAATGTCAAAATGTTAGTTAAAAATAAAATACCAGATAAGATAACAATGTCTACGAACTTTTTTAACACCCTGTAGTTGCCTCTAATATTACATTCAAGTTATTAAACTGTCCCTCTTTGTTACCTGACTCACGTATCCCTTATAATCCGAACCAAAGTAGTGATTATAATAACTATTTGGGTGGCGTGGATGGCTTGGACCGACAGAGTAACAAGATTGCATTATTTGACAGCTCAACTATAAAAAGATAATAGAAATAAGCCAGGGAAGGCAACATACAATTTAAACTGCCAATCATAGAAAACTTTTAAAAACACAATCACACACGACACAATTCCCATCATAAAACAATCTAACAAATAAAAACTACCGTTCCATGACCAAGTTCCAGCCATCACAATACGAAACTAATTAGTGGCTACTTCGGAGAGCCAACACATTGTCCAGTCCAGACTACACCTGCCATCAAATGTCGAACGCCAATATGCGGCAACTTCGGAAAGCAAACACATTGTCCTGTCCAGGCTACACCTGCCATCAAATGTCGAACGCCAATATGCGGCAACTTCGGAAAGCAAACACATTGTCCTGTCCAGACAACATCGCGGTATTAAGTAGACCATGTTTGATATATTACATAGAGAAGTGAGCATCAAGACCCCCAACTGTGCAGCAATGTATCATGGGATTGCATATGTCAACCACAGCAAACAACCAGAAAAACAAAAATATCAAATAATCGATTGAGAAGAAATGTTTGGTGTTCTCGTAGAATACCACTGAGTTTCGTATTAATCATAAGTTAACTATAGAAAAGATACAGAAAAGGTCGCAATCTTAGAAGAAATAGTTCCAAATGAGAAATGTCTTTCCAGTTAATATCTGTGGTAGTATTTGCTTGGCAGGTTCAAAGGCAACTAGAACAACTAGCAGAACACACCCTGGCGAATATACTCCACTACACCTTATGTTCATCTTTAACGATAAATTTACTGACAGTTTCTGATTAGTACTGTAACGTCATGTAATATATTCGTAAAAATGATCGAATAAGTCAGTGGGTAGGAAATAGTGAGACACTTTCAAATGTATTCATCAAAAATCACAAACAGACTTCCAGACATGTTTTGATCATTTCTTATGCATACTGTACGTTCCATATCCACAATACTTTCTTAAAAACTACATTTTATCAAAAAAATCAAAGTGTTATTCATATGGTATTCTTCAAACGTCTTTCTATTTTTTCGTCGGCTTTATACTATCCAGTGTCGCTAATGATATTTCTTACCGACGACCGTAAATTGGAATCGTAAAATGCCGTTCGCTTCCTCTCTAATCCCCTTCTGTTCTCGCACATATAGTGCAGAATACAGTTTCAATTTCGTGAATTCTGTCGCTCAATTATAGACTCAAGAAAGGATAATACAAGTTCAGGACGGCCTGTCACACATTATTTATTGCCAGAAAGATTCCGGCCTGCTTGATTAATTGCTCGCTTTGTCAGGAGTCAGAACGATATTCCCATTTTATGACCAAAACGTCGATATTACATTAAATTATGATTCTATAATTGAACTTAAATCTCCTAAAAAGTGATGTCTTCTTTTTTTCTCCAAATTGCGAAGCTCTCTAAAGGAGAGGTACAATTGTCACATGAATTATTATTTTCTGAGTCACGAGTGTTAATATGCAGATGATCATTCTTTCTGTGTAATGTCAATATCAAGAAATGAATCAACTCACTGTCATTTAATGTGACACATTTGATAACCTATATAACGTATTTCTCAAAGAAGTGAATAAGATTTCTTAAACTGCGTATGCGAATGGGATAAGGATAAGTTTAATATCCAAACTGAAGCCGTTCGGCGCCAAAATCCATAAAGTGTTGGACAGTTTTTAAGAATTTTGCTCGTTGAAGAGATATTTAAATGTAATAAAATATTTAATATAAATAGTAACAGCGGTATTAGTTTCAGTAAGTGATTCATCGTGTACGGCGAAGATAGTTTGCATGACGACACGCGTAACTGAGGACCGACCCCGTGTTGTTAAAATATTATTAAACTGTTTAAAGAGTACAAGACCCTCGATAACTCCATTATTCCCTACAATTTCAACACTTCAAAACACAAATCTCGGTAAAAATTATCTATGTAACGATGGTGGATTTTATCGACACATCCTAGGTAGTAATTCAGTCGGTTTCGAGCTATAACTGTGACAAAAATAATAGTGTAGACACAATTCATTTTCAGCTTGAGGGAGAAGGGTTTCTCGTTAAAATCAGTCAAAGAATAAAACATAAACGGTTGTGTTTAACTTTGAATGAACAGGGTTTTAGTTAAGTGTCACATACTAGTACCGTGTGGTATGTCGACACTGGTTATTGCAGTGGAGAAATGATTAATGGTGTATGTGTTATGCAAAATACCACACAACCGTGTTATGATCCTACTTTCGTGTTCTTTATTTGCTCATAATTTCTTGGAAGCGTAAAGTTACAAAGACATTACCCGTACGTTTATAGGACAGGGGGTTGTTGCCAAGATTAGGGTGAGTCTCTTTGTATGAATGTTGATTTGAAATTCAATAAAAAAATACTAAGGTGTGTGACTTTCCCATTTGTTGGCACAAAATGTTGACAAGACACAAATAACGATCCATCAATTCTGAAAGTCCTTCCCAATAAAACGATTGAAAGACATTCATATACTGCCACGTAATTACATGTAGCCTATGTGTAAAACAACGAAATTGAATTAAAACTGGAAATTGAAAACCATCTTGGTAATTTATTTTGTGTTTGCATCGATAAGTGTGACATGTCCTTGTTGGTAAGAAACGTCCCTAGGTTTTTAAAACAGGGATGTGGGAGTGAAAGAGGGAGGCATATGGGATGATAAATGAGAGAAGTGAATATCTGGTTCAATCGGCATGGAAAAGATCTCCCGAAGCATCTCTTTGCTAACATAACGGTTAGAATTATAGATAAATCTGGGTTTCCAGCTTTGAAAATTATGCTGTTATAAACTCATAATATAATTTCTGTATAGTGATGTCAATTTCCAGCTTAACCGTCTTGCATTAGAATTAATATAAAGACACATGTCGATATTTGAGATGAGATCTTGCTCAGATTGAGTTACTTCGGTAATTGTGACTGGGTCAGTGGTTATGGACCTGGACTATTATCCCGATAGGCCGATTTAAAATCCCGGTCCATGCAGTTAGTTATTTCTATTCGGTAATACGTGACTAGACCCCGGAGTTAACTTGAATAACTTGGCACGTGTGTACGTGTGTAGAGGCTCTGTAATGCTTCCGTAATAGGTCTTCGATCTTTTTCAGACGTCGGTACAACAGGAGAGATGTTAATCATACACAATATAAGCCGGTTCTATGGTGAACTGTACGAATGTGAAGCCAATAATAACATAGCCCAGTCTGTTAGACGAGCAATGAATGTCAATGTAGCATGTAAGTTATCATTCACCTATTCGAACTTAAAATCAATTCAGAGTACATTAGTTCATTCCTGGAAGGTTATACCTCGCCATAAAGCTATGAGAGAAGAGACGCTACAATCAGACGCTCTAGTGCTGGGTACGGGAATTGCTGGTACCATTTCTATTTTGTCTTTGGTTTGATGCGGCCTCGGATAGAACCCGGGACCTCATGCACTAGAAGCGGACACTCTACCACTAGGCTACCAATAAACCTATTCAGAAGATGTCGTAGAGAAGCAACTACTGGTATGATATTTGATAACTATGACGTAACTATGCATAGTTTTTGTTATTTTGTATTGTTGCTGTTTTCTGTGATCGACTGGTTAAGTTGAGTGCTGCCTCCCTGTTTGATACAATCTTATTTCTTTTGTTATTTTCACAGAATGGATGATTTGTATATTCAGTTCCACCAGAAGTGACATCCCTTATGCCTCGTAGTATAAACCAAATGGTTGGTAAAGAGGTCATGCTCGAATGTTTTGTATCTGCATTCCGTCATGGTGTTGGTCAATGGACGAAGGATGGTAAGCCAGTCGGTGTGGGAGTCGAACATTTATGGCGATACCGCTCGGAAATATTCATGGGAAATGCTTATACGTATTCTATATATTTACGAAAAATTAATGTGGAATCGTTTGACTTAGGACCTATACGTGTGAAGCTTCAAATGATTTTGGAGCGGACACAAATTCTATATTATTTTTTGGGAGGGTTTTGTTGTCATTTTAATTTTTAAGCCAGATTATTTCTGCGGGAAAAACAATATGCCTGTGACTTTGGCCTAATATGGATAGGGTATGCGTATTCGAATTTTCAATAATAATATTGAAAAGTCATTAAATTAGATTGTCGATGTGAAAGGTTGCTGGTTTCTTCGGGGATGGTAAGTAAGTACTGGTTATGATAAATCCCAGGAAAACTGGTAAGGTGAATCGGCAGCTGGAAATAACTGCAAATTTGTTGATAAACGACTTTAAATCTGAATAAAATGCTGGATATTATACTTTATTATATTTTTGTTGCACCGTTTGCAAAGTCTACAGTGTTGGAACATCTCTGTCATTTCTATAGTATAAAATGTAGCCATGAACAGTATATTCTATGCATATAATCATGGTGCAAACAAATTATATATTCACTTTATGTCTGTTTCTAAAGTGATGATTGGATATCCCATATGGTTAGTGTTAAAAATAACAACATTTGATTTGGTAAGCACTTAGACATATAAATGAAGTAGGAACAATTTCTAACTTAAAATTCAATTAATTGAACAGCGTGTCTCCTCGCCGCCATAAAGCACATACCGTTAGTTGTTAGATAATAGTTTTAAGTTGCTTAGAAACTCACTAACACACTTAAAGAGGCGTTCCCTATAACTTTGATCGTTTAAATCGATTCAGGAATATTATACATTAAATGAAGACCATTATTGCTTACTCTCCTCAAATCATCAACAAAAACTCCACCAATTACCGAGAAAAAAATGAAAATATATTTCCGTAACGAACCAATATAGTCACGAGTGGTTTCCCTTTGACCACATAATAATAAATCGCTGGAAACGATAAATTATTATTGGTGATTTGAATATATTTTTGGCATTATAGCGACGTATTTGCGTACACTTTCTTCTGACAAATTATGATAATTGATAGTGCTTTGTACATTTAGCTCATTTAATGTGATAGTAGAGAAAAATATGCTAGTTATAGGGAATGCATCTTTAAAAAGCTAGAAAAAAACTACATAAAGACTATCCCATTTCCTATTTATAACGCATATTTGTGTACTAAATAACAACACTATAGACTTTTATCACTTGTATATTTCACACAAGGAAACTGTCCCATATGGCGAGTTATAGGCCGCTACAATACAGTATTAAGTGGTTCGTATATAATTTAAGTTTAGTTTGGTGGATCCATTTAGCTTCTAGTCGTCTTCTCACGAACTACCAAATACAACAGAAGTTAGAAACAACATTGACGAAATGTACGCATTGACAAGGTGTTATTTTACTTATATTGTGTTAATGAAAATGCGCGATGATACGAATTTAACAGAGATGTAATTTCAGTGATTTCCCTTTAAACATAGACACAATGATTTTTCAATCATAGAGATTGTTCTGTACAAGTCAAGCATGTACATGTAAAAGGTGTATCCAAAAGTTTTTACAAAATCACGTTTGATCTGGACCAATTTGAGAAAAGGCATTTTATCATCGTTAATATTCACATATTTATTCTTGTAAATTGCTGTACATATTTCATGTCGATGTGGACCATATTCAAAATTGGTCTAGAATCAAATATGTTATCCACTAGACATAAAATCGTTATTATTATTATTATACCAATATCAAATCCCGCTTTGCATGTCAAATTGTAAAAACTACTCTTTCAGATGAAATATTATTTTCACGTCCCTTGAAGCAGATGGTCATTGGTCAATTATCCACTTGGGATCAAACCGAATGTCCACTCACTACAACTATTATATTATTTGACCACCAAAAAACATTTCAGTGTTAGACCAAAGGGAGTTCTTTCGTTAGTGGTTCCTTTAATATTGCAATATATTCCATTAATATAGTGTATTAAGTGACCACAAACGAAAACCAATCCCTTTGGTTTGGACCCAACAACTAACGACCGTGAAAACTTGTAAAATTGTATTTTGTTTACCTCTCAGAATTATACGTACCAACCCCACCACAAATTCTACGACCACAACTTCCTGTCGACTTTCCTGATATTCCTTCACAAAAACCACCATCACAAACTGGTAAACAAAATGACTATGAATATCTACATCAGAGTGGTGATATTAACTCTGAGAATAGAAACCCTTATAATGGGAAAGGGTTGATATCCGGTGAGACATTAACATGTATTCATTCGTACTTTTAATGAAAGGTTAAAATCCATTTTTTGTGTGTTTTACAATTGGACGATAAACCGGTATCTTACATTCAACTGACCATATATGAAACATAATTTTAACCTATGCACCAATTTCACGTATATTTACGTGTTTTGGTTTTTCTTGGTTCTATGGGTGGTTCAATGGACCAATGCACTTCATTTCGGAGAAACAACTTTATTATTATTACCCATCAACAGCTTGTAAACAAAATGTCTCTTTGGTTAGTTTAGATTTAAATATGTGAATTTTACATATTAATTCATATTAAAAAATTAAAGTTTACACATTGCAAGAACGTTTCCTTGGTTACCGTTGTCAAGGAAAACCCTGATATGTTTTGCATGTACATGTGTAATTTAAAACTATGGAGAGAGACTGTTTTGCAGCTTCACACTTGTAGTATAATTCATTATACTTCATAGAAAAATAACGAAATCATAGTATTCATAATTCGGAATGCTTCCATTTATATGCTTGAATAGACTAAATGTTGTAAACTTCCATCTTTATCAGTATTCAAAACATTCGGAATTCCTCGGCAATGTACAAGACTCATTCGAAGTGAGAATTGTACGAGTGTTCCGAATGTATTCAAAATGCATTTTCGGTACGTTATAAATGCCGAAACATGCACGTCACAATCTTATCACTCCATGTGTTTTAATCATACCATACCTTATCATATAATGTAGATTCTATGACTTGTTAATTTAGGTCTGTTATCTGTTTACATAACATTTATATCGCTGGCTTAAAATGAGAAGGTCGTTAGTACCAAATCAATAGTTTGAGGAAAACTGCCTGACAATCACTCTTTGCTTATGGTAAAACAGACTTTTTGAACATCAGTTTGGTCAACATGACAAATAGGACCCACGAAGCGCCATGTGATATATATTTCGAGTGAGCATTATTCTTATTAGGTCGTGTACTTACGACCGTCTCAATCAAAGCCAGCGATATAGTGGATACCCTAAGGTCATGTCTTAGAGGTCAGATTAATCAACTCGTACATTTTTACTGCCTTTTTATCCGAATCAAATGGCAAAAAATAACAGCATACAATGTTATGATATTACATGATTTTATACAAGTGACATACCTAAATAAACTAACTGTATATATGTTTGATATTCTTTTGTTAATATGTATTTGTCAGTATATTGTAAATACAATGTACGCCTACACGGGTTTCTATATGTCAACAAACGTGCGACATCTTGGACACATTGTTACTATAAATAGATAATCATTTGCATATAATAACCGAGATGCATTTGTTTAATGTAATTGTATCACCTTGAATGATGTCTGTTTGTTTTCATACAAAGATTTTCGTATACTGCTTGTCAGTATTAATAAGATACAGGTTGATTTACATTGAATTCAAGTGTTTTTCTTACTAGTACTACTTTTGATTAAATTGATCGCCAACTTAATTCGGATCAACATTGAAAGTCCGACGTTTGGTTTTTACAAAAATATAACAAAAATACTTGAATTTATGTTTAATTGCATCTTTTGGACGCCAAATTTTAATTGGTGCTGAAATTTATCGCCACTCTTTAAAATAGTTTTGATTGGATGCTATAATCACAGGTTTTGTTGCTGTTTTGAGACTCCATTTTGTATTTATGTAATATGCACCACAATATTTCATTTTTTTATTTATACAATGAGCGCGTGACGTTGGACGTCACGCGACGTCATTCCAAGCGTCACCATTGGAGCAGCGCATGGCTCCTTTCTGGACTGATACCCGGTCCCATGTATGATACTGGTTTTCATTTACTAGATACTTTGTGACCTTGGGATGAGTAAAGGAGGTACATTTTGTTATATTGTCCTCATTGTTACATTGGCTTCGGGTAATATAATGTGTTCGTGTTAAAGGCTTATAGTTGAACAGTGTGTTTCTCATTCACTTGATAGTAGTTGAAACTTTAAGGATAAACGCAAGAATCTTCCAAAATGTGTGTTTTTTCGTTTACATAAATGAAATATCGTTCCGCAGTACAGTCCGGTTTTTTCTGGTACACATGTATACATTTTGGATACAAACATTGCAATATCATATAAGTGCATTAAAATAATTTTAAATTGGATTAATAATTATTGGGGATATAGCTATTGGAAAACATTACCATATACATTAAGCACCATATATATATACACATAGTATATATTAAAATTAGACATTGATAAGAGAAATTGCAAAGTTTTTGTACACAAAAGACTGAACGGAATGATCAATTGATAGTTTGAAATGCGTATCACTGTGTATACATCTATACGACGGAGTCTATCATTTATGCAGCTTTTTTCATTATGTACATCCATGCATAATTATGTATTAATTGTATAATAAATTGCTTAGATCATTTGCAAAAGAATCAAACTTTATTGAATGAATAGAGAATTGTGAATGATATTTCTTTTGTTTTAGTAACCACCCATTGTTCTTGTAACATTATTTGTATATTTATATTTTTCTCATGCTCTTAGACTGCTGATCGAGATATCAATGATGCTCGGCTTGGGTATTTTATAATCAAATAGAAATGAACTGGTCGGAAACCCAGAGGAAGACTCGTGTGTGTCGGTGTTACACACCGAGAACGTTAAAGAACCAATGAGAAACTAGTGTTTCTCAACTACGATATACATTCCTTATCCATGTATCACATCACTTTACCTTTAGTAAGACGAATTGCCATATTGGAAACAGGTGCTTACACGTTTGAGGGTTATCTATGTCGAGAAGGTCTTATTAATAACACAACATTGAACGTCAACTTCTTACGATGATTTTACGGCACGGTCATTGACTGTTTGTTGAACATACCTCGGTAAAACCACACGTTTGTAAAATGTATGACTTAATAATTATACGATTCACTAAATATACCATATAATTTGCATTTGTTTGTAAACAAAAGTACATCGTTTTTATATAA
Organism: Spisula subtruncata; assembly: GCA_963678985.1. Classification (NCBI taxonomy): domain Eukaryota; kingdom Metazoa; phylum Mollusca; class Bivalvia; order Venerida; family Mactridae; genus Spisula; species Spisula subtruncata. Next base: position 29,930,391 of record OY787663.1, on the reverse strand, counting down.
TAAATGTTTTGAACGGTGCTGATATAGCGCATGGGAAGTCAATCATATGAATAAGGTCTATTGTAATTTATTGTATGGATAATTCAACATGACAGATGTAAAATTCATTTATAGTTATGTGTGAATGTAGTGTATGTGTTGCACGGATCATGAAGTCGTAATGTGCGCAATATCCTATATACGACTCGATTTTATTCATACCTGCATCGTATTTAGTGTATACATGCAATCTATCTATGACGATCTTTTGATTGTGATAGATATATGTTTTGATAATGTATGTATGCTTATAGTGGCTAAATGATTACTTGCGTTTGGACTTAAGCTAATATAATATATGCTATTCCATCTGACATATGTTAAATACGTTTGTATTTGTATGAATATAGTTTATTTAGCGTAAATGTATCTATACCGATGTTTTTGGATTAATACAAGTGCTATGTTTAGTATATGCTCCATCAAAGCCACTTGTACTATGTTAAATATATTTATATATGCTAAGGGTGAATTTGGTATATGACATATTTGAATTAGTACAATTACTATATGTTATTATATGCATGAATAATCACTATCGTCATTTCATATTTGCATGAGGGAATCAAAGATAGCAATTTACATAGGTGTTATGAGAATGGTATTAGATGTATGTGTCATTGAAATATGCTTGAAATATTTATGTGTGTACATGCATGCTACTGAACAAGTTAAACAGTTCTAAAAATGCTTCGCAAAATGCTGTAAATTTCATGAAGTAAGTTGAATATTTATGTATTGCACTGATCATGATGTCCTAATATGTGCAATATCCTACCTATTACTCGATTCTATTCATACCTGCTAACTGACGTATGCTGTACATTTAGTTTTTTAAATACACTCTATATATATGATGTTCTTTTGATTGTTATAGATGTAGGTTTTGATAATGTATGTACGCTTACAACTAAATGATTGCATGCTTTTCGTTTTAAACAAATCTATATATTATGACATTCCATGTGACAGATGTTAAATACTTTTATAGTTGTTTAGTATGAATGTATTTTATTTAATGTACATGTCTCTATATCCATGCCTTTGGATTGGTATAAGTGCAATGTTTAGTACAATTACGATATGTTAGTAGATGCATTTATGATCAATATCACCATTGCATGTTTGCATGAGGGAATCAAAGCTAGCAAGTTAAAATGGGCTATGATAATGCGTTACGCAAATATGCTATATAATTTCACGAAATAAGTTAAATGTTTATGCACATATTGCATTGTTCATGATGTGCAATATCCTATAATATCTATTACTCGATTGTATTCTTACCGGCTAAGCTAAGTATGTAGTACTTTAGTGTATAAATACACTATATCTATAATCCTCTTTTGATTGTAGCGGATGTATGTTTTGATAATGTATGTATGCTTATAGTAGCTAAATGATTGCAGGCGTTTCGATTTAAACAAATACAATATATGTATCGGCAATCAATTTATCCGTTTAGCCAGCATGAGGAATATGCATGTTTTAACAATACTTCCTTTGTTCTAAATACTCTAATTATTGCATTAAATTCATACCAACTACGTAAAGCATGCGATCAGTATAATAAGTATATTTATAATAATGACTTGTTGTTTTTGGGTTTTAATATGTAATATGAGAAATATGTTGGATGGAAAATGGTATGCATGTAACTATTATAATGAATGCATAAATGTTTATATATGCTTATGTCGTATAATTCTAAGATTGTCAAGCATGAATATGAGAAATATGTATGATTGAACATGGTAAACGTGTATCCTTTTGAATGAATGTGTTAATGTTTACGCCTCTTAAAAACATAATTTTTTGCTCTACAAGAATAACAGCCTTGAATTCCAAAATACATTTCTGGTATACTTCCTTTAACTTCTTTCAATAGTCTCGCCTTTTTTAAGTTTCATTTATATAATAAGTATGTTCTGAGATTAAAGATAGTCATAAGCAATGCTTTAGTCTTTTAAGCCATTAACAAAAACAATATGACATTTTAGAGATCAATACTAACACTGAACTGTTTTAACAGTGTACACAAATTATATAAGAGGGCGACTACCCTGAGTGTAGGAAATCAATTTAAACATGTTTTCACCTTTCTTTTTTTTATATTTTCCTTATCAAATCTTTATTATATGTTGTCATAGAAGTCGTGGTTTTTCCAATTTTCCAAAATGAGTCTTAAATTTCCTCGTACAATGTTAGAGGGCTAGGAAATAAAATAAAACGTTTAGCCATATTTAAGTTTATCGAAGATCAAAGCATTGATATATGCCTCATTCAAGAAGCACATTTTACTAGTAGGTATGCAAACATTTGGAAAAGTGACACTAAATACGATATATACTTTAGTGGTGATTCATCGAATAGTGCGGGTGTAGGATTTCTAGTCAGCAAAACAAAAGATATCAATGTCATTAAAACAGAAGAAATAGAAATAGGGAGAATCCTGCAACTGAAAATAGAAATAAACAGTCATGTACATTATATTATAAACTATTATGGACCAAACAAGGATGATACAAAACTACTTATTAAATTAGAAAACTCTATCAAAAAAATAAATAACGAAGAACTAATCATAGGAGGAGACTGGAACCTCACACTTAATCCATGCATTAATAAACGGGGAGGAAATATGAATACACATACCTTATGTAGACAAAAACTTACTAAAATAATGGACGAAAATGATCTTGTAGACATATGGAGGATCCAACACCCTAAGCAAACTAGATACACATGGAAATCAAGTACAGTGTCATGTAGGCTGGACTTCTTTATAATAAGCGACAGTGTAACAAATTCAATAAAAAAGGCAGAAATAATAAACAGTTAAAAATCCGACCATTTAATCCCTAACATATACATACAGACAAGCTGTACTAAACGTGGCAAAGGAAGCTACAAAATGAACAATCCTATTTTACTTAACAGAGACTACCAAGAGCGAATAAAGAAAGCAATTAATGAAATAAAAGATTACAATAAAAACTCAAACCCTCAAATACTATAGGAACTTATTAAAGGAACAATTAGAAACGAAAATATAAAATTCTCTATAAAAATGAAAAAACTACAATCGGAAGAAACTGATAAAATAAACTCAAACATAAAAGATCTGTTAGAAAAGCAACAAGACACAACTGACCCAAACTTAGAGGAAGAATTAAATGTCGAGTGCGCTAAACTGGACGAATTATACCATAGAAAAGCAGAAGGGTATATTACTAGACTGAAATACAATCATTTAATAAATGAAGATAAAAACATAAAACTACTTAAAGTGTTAGAGGAACACAAAGCAGAGAGCAAAACCATAAAAGTAATTAATGTAAATGATAAACAAATAACAAATCAAGAGGAAATTCTTGAAGAAACATTTAAATATTATAAAGGAATTTATACAAAAAGAATACTCGAAAAACAAACATTTGAACATTTAGAATTAAACAATATCCCAAAGTTGAATCAAGAAAGAAAGCAATACTGTGAAGGCATATTAACTATAGAAGAACTTCCACAAGCGGTGAAAAATATGAAAAATGGCAAAAGCCCTGGAACCGACGGAATAAATATAGAATTTTACAAACTGTTTTGGAATGATATCAATTCCGACCTTTTAAATGCTCTTAATTTCGCATTTCAAACAGGAAATTTATCAGAACTACAAAACCAAGGCCTTATTACTTTACTTCCAAAACCAAATAAAGATTTAACAAATTTAGGAAACTGGAGACCAATTAGTTTACTAAATGTAGATTACAAAATAGCCACTAAATCAATTGCGTCGAGAATTAAGGAAGTTTTAAATAATATAATTCATAAAAGTCAAACTGGTTTCGTAAAAAACAGATCTATTGGAGAAAATATCAGACTTATTGGAGACATAATTGAAATTTCGTACAACCAAAACACTCCAGGCATGCTTCTTTTCACGGATTTTGAAAAAGCTTTCGACAGCTTAAACCATGACTTTATGCACAAACTACTTGAATTTTTGAATTTTGGAAACGATCTTAGGCAATGGGTAAAATTATTCTACAAATCACCTACCTGTTCAATAACAAACAATGGTTTTAATACAGAATTCTTTAAAATAGAAAGAGGGGTAAGACAAGGATGTCCATTAAGTCCTTACATATTTACCATAAGTATTGAGCTACTATCATATGCTCTTAGAAACAACACAAATATTTGAGGTATAACTATAAGCGGAAAAGAAATTAAAAATGCAATGTTTGCAGACGACACAACCGTTTTATTGGATGGCACACGGCAAAGTTTTGAAAGTACTTTGGAAATGTTTGAGGTATTTGGAGATATATCAGGTTTAAAATTAAACTTTCAAAAATGCATTGTTTTAAAGATAATATCATTACGTAATGACCATGATTTAATGTATTCGCGAAAAAAAGACATTAATTGGAACAGTTCAGAAGCAAAATCTCTGGGAGTAATATTCCATGCAAACCCAATTAAGATGATCGAACTAAATTTTGAAAGAAAAATAAAAGATTTTTACTGTAATCTAAATAGATGGAAAACAAGAAAATTATCAACAATAGGTAATATAACTGTTTTAAAATCGCTTATTCTTCCAAAACTTACATACTTATTTTCGGTACTCCCAAACCCATCAATACAAACGATCAAAATACTAAAACAAAAAACCTTTGAATTCATATGGGGATGCAAACAAGAAAAGGTCAAAAGAAACATTGTCATTCAAGAATATAAAGATGGAGGCTTAAACATGGTAGATTTAGAAATATACATAAATTCATTAAAAGCAGCATGGGTACGAAAACTAATAGACAATAATAATCAAGGAGAATGGAAACATATCTATACAGAACAATTAAAACCATTTGGAAATACGAAAATATTTTTATCGAATCTAAACAAAAATGATCTACAAAAGATACGCATACAAAATAAATTCCTTAAAGATATATTAGAATCGTGGTGTAAATGAAATTACAAAAAGAAAATAAATTATATTCAAACACCGTTATCTGGAATAACAGTCACCTAAAATTTAAAAATGAAATTCTAAACAATAATACATGGATGAATAACGGAATTATGACACTCTCTGATTTATATGATATAGAAAACAGAAAATTTATAACGTTTACAACACTCAAAATAAGACATAATCTGACTGCAAACGATTTTATTTATCATCAAAAAATGAAATACTTCATAAAAGACGTAATGAATAGACAGTACAGAATAATAAATGCTGATAATTATACATTACATCACAAAATAAACAATATAAAAGGAAGAAGCATACCCAAAATTCTATCCAAAACCCAAATAAAACATATACCTTGCCATAACGAGAAATACCAAATAAAGTGGGCAGAAAATCTTAATCCCGAAAATAACTTTGATTGGGAACAGATTAATATAACTCCTTTTAAATTGACGAAGGACAGCAAAATTCAAAACTTTCAATATAAATTTATTCATAGAAACATAGCTACAAATGCATATTTATTCAAATGTAAGATGATTGAATCTAGCCTGTGCAACTTCTGCAATGCATCGATAGAAACAATGGATCATCTTTTTTGGGAATGCCATTATACACAAATTTTCTGGAACAAAATAAAAAAAATACTGCGATACAAAGCACATAAATGGTGAGATAAATAAAACCAACGCTTTCATGTGTGTTTCAAGGAATCCAATCTTATCACACATCTTTCTATATGGAAAACAATTTATCTTTTCAAGTAAATATAAAAAAGAATTACCTTCATTTACCTCTTTCAAAATTAAATTTGAGAGTAGATTAGAACTACAACGGAAACTAGCCCTAGATCAAGGAAACCTAGACAATTTTAATAAAACATGGGAACAATTTATGAACACCTGACGACTTCTGTGACATACAAATAATAACAAAACAAAACAACCAACATCTCTGACAACTTTTTTTTTCTTTCTTCTCTCTACTCGTCACTCTTTGACGAAAAAGGTCCCAATTCCTTTTATTACCCCAAAATATCAAATTTATGTAGATAAGTATATTCATTTATAGTATGATTTCTATATGCTCTGTTCGTTATATATATATAATATGCAAGGTTGTAAGGTTTGTGGGGGATGATTCTCCGACCCCCATAAAACCATTGGACGGGGAAAATAAATGGGGTTACCCTTCGGGGGCCCGAAAAAAAAACTTCTTACGATGCAACGATGTTGAAACCAGCATAAGCCATCAAGAACATTTTTACCAGCTCTCCAATACGGAAACATGAACGGTTACAACCAATAGAACGACATCGTATTCCCTATTTGCATATAAGAATCGACGAGGTAAATTTCAAATTCTCTTCTCGTGTCTTGTTTGTGCAAGATAAGTGAAATTATCGCACCACGAAGAACTGATACCATTGGAGAATCAATAGACGCTGTACATAATGAGATTCGTCATCCATAGAGTGTACACGTTTGTTAAATCGATGTATTTCTAACTGAACAAGGAACACATATATACAAGCAAACAGCACTTTATGAATTAAAATGTAACTAGTAATACATAATACATATCATCTTATGTACGGCTATATGATCAAAACTTAATGATGAAACTTTAAGAAACCTAGCTCTATTTTAATATTATAAATTGACAAATACCTTAGATTTTATGACTAGGTGTTTGTATTGAACTTATCAAAATGCTTACTCTCTAATAACAGTGACAAAGTTTCACGGTGATTCTTACTCTTACTATGGTATCGGATAATCAACGACCACACTGCAGAATAAGCATTTCTATGTCGTCTTTACAATCCGTGTATAATTGTTAGAACTATATTACTAATCGTATGTCCTAGTTTTATTCCTGACAATATGTCGCCATACGGTATAATGATTCTGAACGACCTTTTTGGTTAAACACTATGAATAAAAATTTCATAAACATAACACATACCGAAGTTTAAAAAAGTAGATCAGTTATACACATGTATGTCTAGTGACAGTATTGATTCATCTTAATATTGCAGAAGGGGTGCTAAGATATAAATCTCTCGTAACAAATCGATGATAAAAGTAAAGTTTGCCTCATAAATCTGGGTCAATGTTCATATTGATTTAGAACACCAACACAAAGTTGACGTTGTCAGTTTGTTCCATTTGTTCCCGGGAATGTATCAAACGTTGTACATTTTCAAAAGCTCATCGAATATCAGTTTACGTCTTGTGACAGACACATTGCAGCAGTCGCGGTCCATATTTTAGTTCATTTCAAACTAACATTATCTGATGTGAGACGGATTTATAATCTTGGTTTCTATAGAAAGTCAATATTGTCTGTCTCATATTAATGACATGGTGAGATTATTAAATTAAATAATTGAAGATCAGTTGGATTTGGGTCATGAATTTAGATTGAAAGTTTCCGTTTAAATCATTTTCCATAGTACCAACGATACATACAATGGGGAGCGGTGGCCTAGAGGTAGGGCGCGCGCTTCGGGATCGAGAGGTCCCGGGTTCGATCCCCCTCTGGACCACTGGTTAAAATCTCTGAGCAAGACCCACAGCTCCCTACCACCATGGTGTTAATTTGTACCTGTGAGGGCAGTGTCTATTTCTGGGCGCCGCAGATCGATGTTGGCTGCCACACCACAGGAGAAAAATAGTCTCCCCAGGGAGACACGAGTGTAGGTTTCCATATGTAGCCCAATGACCAGGGGAGTTAAAATGTCAAAGGGTGCTTGAGCGGCCTAACAGCTGAAAAAGAGCCATAGAAAATTAATTGGTAACTTTTTTTTAATGTCGCACTGTTTCTCTCTGATCGGGATTGAATGTTGGTCTAATGAATCAATGGGACTGTGGTATGTGCCTATTGTTGTGCATGTATTCTTTTTGTGACTGTCATGTCCTAATGTTTCTACAGATAAATGTTTCCCTCCATAGCATTGGGTTTTGCATTTCAATATAAATTACTAGAAAACTGTTCTAGATCTGGTTCTAAACGTTAAACTCTTAAACTAATAAAATCGCTATATTTGTCGTTTGGAAAGGGATTAACTTTCATCCAGAGCTAGAAGTGAATAGAATTGCTTTTCGTCGTCTTTTTGTGCTCTCTTGTTTCTGTTGAGTGCTTCTCTACCTGTCCGATTATTTGTTGTACATTTTTGTACATTTTTGTATTGCAGTCCATTAATTCAAAACTTGTCACTGATGTCAAAATGAAGAGTTTGTGAGAATTGCATGACATTTCGTGACATTCTGACCAATAAATTTACAATGTAACACAGTACCTAAATAACAGTTTGCATAGTTTATACCTGTTTAACATATTTAATCTAGATTCATTTAGAATTTTCAGTTGCAAAATATGTTAGATTTTTATTTATGTCTGAACATTGTGTCTTGTCAGTCACGTGTCATTGAAATATAAGCATCACATGCTTTCATTAATGTGACGAGATTTCACGAGACTAGCACATGTACGCGAGACAAATTAAGACCACGACACAAAGTGTATGGTTTTCTATAAATATTTCAAACTTTGCTTTGAAAGACATCTACATTGCTACATTAATATTAACCTTTATTCACATATAAATTTTCGATATAAACAACACACGTTCGAAATGTTTATTGTAACAACAACTTTTAAAGAAACTAATGTATAAGGTTTAGCCCGTATGTTTGTCCATCGTCTAAATTGACAATGACGGATGAAATCGACCTTGTCATGGCATTTCAACATTCGCAGAAACAATTAAGACTATGGAATTATTATTGCTTTATTTTAGAAATGTAGATATTGGAAGTGTGTATACATCAAATAGTCGTTAATTTATTTCCAATTATTTCTACTAAGCCTACAGGCCAACTTTTCCAGAAAATAATTCAATTAAACAATACAATAACTTTACTCAATATTCTCAATCTCAGTTTTAGTACATCCGTTTTCTTGAACTTGTTCATTTTATGCTACATGAATATATAACTGGGATGTTAACATTGTAAATAAAGACGTGAAATTACCGTCATTTCGTAACTTTAACAGTACGTTCATTTTATGTCTTGCATTGCTTTGCAACACAGAACGAACATAAAATACGCCTTCGAGTGTTCGCTTTAATGGTTGTTTCTAGGGAAAGATTGCAAAATGAAAAATAAAATTGAACGCGGCAATCGGATACTTTCTCTCTTGTTCGCTTTAAACGTCTCATTTCCTATCGACTGTTTCCGTAGTCCTCTTGATATCAAAATATATCTATTGTAATTGGTGTCGGAATATGATATAAGTGGAAGCAGTCTATTTTCTTCTGCGACACACCATTTTAATAATGTCATCGGAAGCGATAAAATGGTTAAGTGCATTGTCGAAATAGTGCTGGATTGGTACCTATAATGAACAACGTCATTACGAACAAAGTACAAAAGACCATTCGGTCATCTCAACAACCACACCATCCTTCAACAAAACACCAACATAGGTTAGAAATATAAACAGTATGAATGTAAACGTCTTCATCACAACACTCTGGTATCGGGTTTAATATGAGAATTAAAGTACATTGTATGTAGATTCAAACATACATGTAGACTTTTACGGCTGCCACGAAACACACACGGTTCAGATGTTAAATAGATAATTTGCTCCTATTCGGGGATAGAGAATATTCAAGTCTTCATTCCTGAAAATAGTTTACATTATTAACAGAGACAAGTTTACTTATCTTGTAAGAATGAACACAATCGCGACCATTTAACATACTGTAAGAAGTATAGAAATCCAGGAACAAACTGTGTATGTTGATTTACATACTGCTATTGTAATCTCCCTAACACTAAACTTAATACTGAAGTAGAGACGGATTCATTTAAGCACTAATGGCGTCCCTTTTAAACAGAAACATTTGGAGTTTTGCCAGACATGTTTAGATAATTTTATATTGAAATTAACGGCTCCCGTCTGGTTTAAAACCCTTCAAATACCAGTCCGTGAGTGCCCACATGCCTATTTTATATCATGCTAAATTGTTCTGACGTTACAAAATGACGAAATAAAGTATAGACAGTAGTTTGCTTCACTTTCCCTGACGCAGTGTCTTCTTCATTGGGGGGGGGGGTGATTAGATAATTGAAATATGATTTATGGATGGTTCGTTCTGTGTTTGACCCTTGAGTGGATAACAAGGCAGTGCAGCTTTGGATTGTTTGTGTGCTACTATGAGTGGAATATATCCATAACCAAATTAAAGAGCACTGCTACTCTGTTCGTCATTAATGTGCGTTTGTGTTGTTATTCGAGGGTGACAATCGTAAATATGTGGTCATCCGATTATCTCCTCCTTAACTGGCTAATGACCTGCGGTTTCCAGGGAAGATGCAGAAACATTGTGTGCAACGAGTAATCCGTGGGGGCTAACCAAGCTCTTTCCAAATAGACACAATAGTCGATAATCAAACCTTGGCATCTCGGTACTAAGTCAAGAGTCTTACCCACACGACCATCGTACCATTCTAATTTCTGTTCGGTTTAACAAGTCAGATATCAAATATTCTATGAAACAATTGATAATAACTGATCAATTACATAAACGTAGAGTTAAGACTTGAAAGAAAACACCGTGAAATGTCACGAGATAACAAGATGGGTGAAAACAACTGATATCAAACGACGAAAAACAAATTTAATTCGGATTTTCGCATGACGAAACAAACGATGGAATTAATTGGCTAAATCGGAAAATATAAATGTGCCCATATAAAGTCCCATCCACATGTATTAGTATCATAGAATCGCGTATGAATACTTTGGGAGAGGTCACAGCTATATTAAATACAAAATACGTAGTGGCACAGAGACAATACAAGGCGACACAGAAACGTCAGCAGGAGATAGCCACACAATTACTAAGTCACCCAGCTTCCCACAAAAGATACAAACGAAGAACACAGCACCCTCTTACAAATTTCAATATCTAACTACATGGTTTCATCCAATGTACCAACGACCTAATACTTTAAAGTTGATCAATAAGTTGACTAAGTGGGCTTTATGTCGAACATTGCCAACAGTCGAAGAGTTTGTTTCGTCGGGTTAGTTTGTATTTGTCGTATTTCCCAGTTTAATCCTGTCCTTACAAGTTCTTAATCTGACGTCACTCCAATATCATGTAATCAAGAATGCAGGGTTCTAATTTTCTGTATCAATGGTTGGTTCATGGTGAATGGCATTCGTTTTTTTCTTCACATTTTGGTTTCCAATAACTGAATTAAATGATACGAAAGATATCTAGGCATGGTGTTTGGGAGACTACATAGTTACTGCTGTAAACAACAATTTGTTCTACACGTGTACGATTACACACTCACAATAGAAACGCATCATTTTAGTTTTGGAACGCATGCGTTAACGTGTACAATATGAGTGTCAGTTTTACTATAAACGCTAAATAAAGTATCATCAAAACAGTGTTAAATTTAAAAGTTAAATTTTAAGTGAAGTATCACCAAAACAATGTTCATTTTGCAAGTTCAAGCAATTTGATTGATCTTTATCTGTCTTGGTAATGAATTCATGATCACTTTGGCAAGCGTCTTTCAGACATTGCAGCTGCAGTTATTGCTCTTGGCAAGCATCTGTCAAAACTGAAGATTAGCGTTTTAGACAAGCCTCTGTCTACACTGACCACTTCATTTCCTGTGTGTCTGTTGTCGTAAACAGCTTTACATGAGCAAGTGTGTGCTGTTAACAAGACTTAAGCTTAATGTAACGTGTGAAAAAGTCAATTTACCCGCATGACTTACGTGTAGTGTTTCTATATAGAAGTGATCGTTGTCAGCAGACATTATCTAAAATCATGGTTGGAGCCTTAATATATGTCTTTTATTTATTGGGCTGTAGAACGTGGACTCCGCTAGGAAATCAGCAAATTAAGGATTTGTTGTCGGCAAATATACCCTGGGGGAATAATTTCGAAGTATGAGTGAAAAGTCGGCAATCTTAGCTGCCAAAACGATCTGTTTTAGTATTATATCCCATGCATATGTTAATTCCATGGTGACTGTAGATTTTGTGTTCAATAATTCCAAATCAACAAGTCCTTATCATACATGTACAATGGACATTTTGGATGAATTATAAATACCTATTTAAACTGAGTTATGCTGAGACATAGGTTAGTGCGCCCAGGATATTGTGAAAAGCGGGAAACGTGGAATGAGCCACGGAGGTCGATTACGCAAGTCTGTACGATTTATCAGTGTTATTTTAGTACATAATCCAAGTAGGCTGGTCAATGTTTATAAACATCACATTATTCTGGGTGCACTATACTACAGTGTGTGTACTGTATTGTTATATAAATACATATACTTTTTGCAGTACCTCCGTAGATGCATATGTTCGTGATCATCAAATGTAAAAAGAACATTCTCCACCCCGACAAGGGATACGATATGAAGAAAGAGTACTTACTTGAAATGTAAGTATTCTATAAGACGGGTTCAAAACACTCAAACGATAAAACCAAACATACAATGTACTGCTGTATCAAAGAATGAACTAAATCAGTGGGGTATGTTGTCTAACTGAGCATAGGGTTTATTTTCCATACAGCCATACGGCAATAACGCTAAGCACGTTTGAGCTAATGATGCATGTCGACAGTTTGTCGCATTCGGAACAATTCGACAGCTAAGTTAAAAACATTATTAACTTAGAGTCCCATGAAAGTATACTGTTGTTTTTAAGTTCCATTACATGTTAATCAGCAATTGTCCCACGATTGGTCTGTACACAGAAGACAAAATTCGCTAACATTTTTTAATTGTTCATCGTGGTTATTTCTAGAAAGACTTTGAGTACATTTAATACTTCATTTTAACAGATATGTCTGACCGCCGGTATAGTCAATGACATCATGTAAGGCAATGTGACTGCGGTATTTTATTCAGTGACAAGCAAATTTAACGGAAACATTTATACTGCGCATGCGCGTTGCTGAAATTAATCTCTAAAATGGTAATCCACAAAATATACAAGAATCCACATAGGGTCGTAATTTTTGAAGAACAAATTGCCTATAATCGCTAACAATATGTTACTGGGTAGTATTTTGGATAGTTTGTCTTAATTTCAACAAACGCTACGGGAAATAATTTAACATTGTTGATTAATGTATCGCGAAAACAAGTCTTAGATACTAACTCATTAGCAATCGAGACGCAGACGTATTGATGAAAGAACATGTTAATATTTGGAGAAATAAGTAATTTATTTAGTGTAAAATAGTAAAAATTAAGCAGTACATATATTTGACAGAATCGTTACAGCGCTGGTATTATGTGCGCCTAATATTGCTTTAACACACAAAATAAAACAAGAACAGACTTCATTGAATAACGCAATAGTCGGATAACTTATTTTACCATAGTCATATTTTATATATGATGCGTTCCAATCGTAAAATTTATGCTATTGCTGTTTCCCGTTATGTAAATATTGAAACATTTCTTTGTTTAACCTTAATATATTACCCATTAATACATAGTCAGTTATTTCCTATTACCAGAAGATTTGTAAATGTGTTATTGGAAAAACGAAATGAAGTACAGTGCATGACTACAGCATGATAATATCCTTTTGTCAATATTATTCATTTGAACGTTCAATAACTACCGAATGCAGTAACCTATGCCTGACACTTGGTCGTTTAGTAAGTGTTACGAAATTCCAGTAAAAATTGTACCACTTTGAAGACTTTATATCGCGACGTGTCATCGAGACCTCGAATTTCACATTATACCAACTGCATAGGTTCGTTTTATTGATAGGATTCCATAAATGTTACAAGAGCTACAAACTTAATTATGCATTGAATCATTTCAAATCGAATTCCAGTTTCCATTTGGTTTCAACGTTTTAAAATGTCGTTCTACGACTTTGAGTGGAATATTTCAGTTCAGTAGAGCTTCGATGCCTCGGACAGCTTTGTCTCGAACAACATAAAACAGCTCTCCGGGCCGCCCTGCACACTTATTATCCATAATTGTATAGATTGATGGCCACCCAAACTTTTTCCCGATCCGAATGCAGTTCTAGTCGTCGAAATTCAACTGTAAATTCAAAAAAGAAAAATTCATTAAATGCTTCCTAGAACACGTACAGTCATGCCCTAAGACTCTGCTTCAAAAAACCGTTAAACTAAAATATGATATGGTAACAATGCGTGCCTGAATAAAGACATTTAATTTAAATTAAACAAAAACCACTTTTCAGTAATTATACAGATAAAGTATAAAATATGGGTTTAGTCACTTGTAGTTGATGAAACCAATAGTGGATACAAAATTTCTCCGATTTTACGCAAACATTGCAGAGATTCATTCCCGACCGTTAGAGGAAAATCCGATTAATCTGCAACACTTTGTGAAAAAACAATGAGAATAATCCAGCTGATTAAAGTCATGTTTGTTTAAGGTTTACGCTCAGAAAAAAGGCAACCGTGTAATTATAAAAGTTTTTATGTGTGATTTTGGCTACAGTCTGCTTTGATACAATACAATATAAGGCACTGTCTATATTTGGGGGTTGAATGAAAAACAGCATAACACGCATAACAAGTAGAAATATTTCTTTATTTCAGATATAGAAAAAGAGCAGCGCCAAAATGTATTTTTTGCTTTAAAACGACCATCATTTCATATTTTCAGTACCGGAAACTTATTGTGTATTTAGTCCAATAACCATTGATAGTAGTAAATGATCAACGTAAACTATACCTAAATAACCATTCAAACAATTACGCAATGAATTGTTTTAACAAGGGATATGTCTATAGTTATCCCAACAATAATGTCACATATCAATTTCGGCATTATCGAGTACAAGATCGAGAGTAGGATCAACTGAGTGGAAACAGCTCTTTCCATGATACCAACCACAGGCCTCTCCACACTTTATAACATTTCTATGACAAGAACACAGGGTTGGGGCGCACTGTCTAAGGTTGATGCTTTTACATTTGCAACAAATGAATTTGCAGGTGCTTGCTCCATGTTTATCATTATATGGCGCATTACTTTTTTCTCCACCCCCCCCCCCCAATTATTTGCATCGGGCAACCAATGTTTGTTACCGAATCTGCCTTAATGATATGAGGGATCGCGATTCCCCATTTTCAACCTTGCAATTCAAAGAAAACAGATTTCCCGGCTTTACTGCTTTCGTCTTGTGTACTTTCCCAATTGTTATCGTGGCTGCTTCGTCTTAAATTTTGTGAGATTTTGCAAGTGTCTTTAGTAGATGGGTTTTCCCTTGTCCAAATAAAGGTGATGTAGTGTCGCAACTACATTTGTACTTCAAGCATGGATGCAAAGTATATTCGCATTTACAATTATAGGGTCCATTACAGCATGTGCTTCTCCGATGCCATAGATTTCTGCAGCTTTCAAACTATGCTTATTCTCTTTCCTTATGTGAATATCAGCCATGTCGGTCATCCAGTGGTGTAGAAGCATTATAAAAATACCAGTGTCTTCAGCAACAACTACCACTGGTTGGCCATTTTGTGTGTACATGTAGGTCAGAGCCATCGAAACGATTAACATTACAACGAATGCGTATCTTTTCTTGCATTTTCTACTGTAACTAACACAGACGGATACAGCCTTTTTGAAGCTTTTGAGGTACATTTTTGTATCTACATCAACATGATAAGCCTTTTCTGGCTCTACACGTTTCCCAACAATTCAATGTCAATTCATTTCTGGCTCTACATTTCACTGCTTGGTAATGCATTTTCTGGCTCTACTGAGTATGGAATACTACCTAATACTCATACACATAAAGCTGGCTTTCTGGTGTACAAAAAATATTGTAACAGCAGTTTCTAGCCTTCTGTGTAGTATCTACCTACCTCAGTTAAAAACAGTCATTTTTGGCTTTGTATGATTTCTACCACATTCAGAAACAGCCATTTCTGGCTTTTGGATGTGCCTAATAAAGTCAGACACAGCTGCCTTTGGCTTCCTGGGGTACCAATAGCTGTTTCTGGGTTTCTGGTTTACCCACCACAATCACAGCCAGAAACAACACCAGCAGGATTTCTGAGGTACATACATCAGTGGGACACAGCCATTTCTGGCTTTCTGAGGTCCATACCTCAGCGGGATACAGTTACTTCTGTCTTTTTGAGGTACATACCTCAGCAAGCTACAGCCATTTCAGGCTTTCTGAGATACATATCTCAGTGGGATACAGCAATTTCCGGCGTTCTGAGGTACATACTCCAGCGGAATACAGCCATTTATGGGTTTCTTAGGTACTTACCACAGTCAGGTCCAGCATTATTTTAGGTAGGGATACCTACCACAGCTAGATACAGAAATGTATATTGCGAAATAGTTTAAGCTCTTATTTATACCGTGAGTAGTATACTATAGTATAACAAGGAAAGTTATTATGTTCCATCACCATTAAATGAGTATCAAACTCAATAATAACGGTTTTGAGTTTATAGTAAGACACTTTAAAACACATCTTTGGTTCTAGTACATGTATCTCTTTACGCAAAACACTACATTTTTCACAGTAGCTAAGCACTTGAGTTAGCGATGTATTTTGCCAAATCCCCCAAATAATAATTTTCTTTGATAAATGGTAATGTTTTACCTTAAATAGCTCATTATTTTCATAACATTCTGATACTAGATTCTGATATATTAAACTGCATATTCATATTGTAGTGATTTATTTCCAAATCAAATTATTAAAACTACTGTACGAGAGGTGTTCAACTTATTTTTGAACACCGATTTTGCAATATTGAATAAAAACAATTGAAATATCTTTTTTAAACCATGTGAAAAAATGTTTTAAGTTGAACATATGATCATCATATATTGTTTTTGTTTTCATTTGGTTAAAGCTCACAACAACAATTTAGTAGATGATGTTGTTTTTCCTGTTTTTAAGGCAAAATGGCCCTTTTATAAGCATCAAAAAAGTGTTAGTAGATTTTTATTTTGCATTATTAATGAGAAAATCAGTAATATTTGTCGTAAGAAGTGTTTTTAAGTTCTGTTTCCAGTAATTGTGAAATGGCACCAAAAAATGAAAATTGCCCAACATTGCCAAAACCTACACTATAAAATTAAATTAGTTTTATGATATCTATGATGAATCCATTAGCAAAACGGGGAATAGTACCACAGATGGGAGTGTCCATAGAAACTATCAGTGACATTTTTTCGAAACAGTTGAATGCATTGTTCTGGGAAAATGCCAATTTCTTACGCTGAAAATCAAGAAAAACATGCCTCGCAGCCAAAAGTCTTGGAATCTATAAATGCCAAATAAACAACATTATATGGAAAAATTGTTTCATTATGGCGAAGCAATGCTGAGTCTTAAAGAATATTATGATAGATTATGGTATGCAGTTTTAGGAAAAGTCACAAGGATAGGGAGATGCTCCTGTTTGTCCAGCTTTGTGTGTTTGCGGCCGTTTTCATGGAAAGGCATTGGGTTTGTTATATTGGAAATACGCACATCAAAATCAATATCAAATTGACGGATTTGAAGGCTGTGGTCTATGTACGAACCGTTTCAAATCAGTTTTTCAACAAAAAAGTGTTACGTATTGTTCCTAGTGACTGTTCGAAGAACATAGTGTTTCATCGATATCCAGCTTCAAGTCACCATACACAACGGCAAATAAAAAAACTTAAGAATTGACTTTGATATATATTATAACCAAACAGTGGATGTCGAAGTCTTCTCATGCTTTAACAATATAAGTTTCTATCTGGTTGATACTAAAACAACGATTAAAGAAGGAAAATGTTCACGTAATTATTACGAGTTTTGGACCTTCAAAAAGAAAATAACAACACCCTCTACCCTAATGCTGATTATGATTTAACCCTTACTTATTGGCAATTCAAAATTATTATATATACTTCTTGATACACTACTTTACATAAAATAAAAGTTTTTATTCAATATCATTGAGTAACAAAATATCGATGTTCATTTTCTGTTCATAAATAAGTTGAACACCTCTCGAAGTCCATCAGTTCCAAACATTCACACTTTTGGCTTATATTTGAGGGTTTTTACCCCAAAATGGCCTATGTCGCCCTTGATATGCAATGAAAAATAATATCATATCTGATTTGTGTTTCTGATATCCTTCCGGTCAGTTTGATATGCCATAGTTTTATGAATCTTTTATCATTTTAAAAAAAAGATTCTAAATTTCTTGGCAATGGATATACACACCAAACTTCAAAGCATCATAAAAAAGTTTCCTGAAAAGGGATTCGCTGGGACTTTTTTTCTGTGATACTAGGAATCATGTAAAGTAAATTTAAGTAATATATACATATTGTAGTAATTTATTTTCAAATCAAATTAATAATAGTGCTGTAGTCACAATTTTAGCTTATATTTTGTTAATTTGACCCCAAAATAGCCCATTTCGCTCCCGGTATGTAATAAACAGCAATATTTATATCTGATTTGGGTTGCTGACATCTTTCCGGTCAGTTTGACATGTCACATGACATCTGAATTTTTTCCCCAGATCACCCATTTTTGATCTTATTCTACTGGCCTAATTTGTAAATAACACATTGTAATAATTGGGTGACAAATTTTACGACGATATTATTGGTGCATTGGTTATACTGTATAGGACCCGCTGTGATATTGTTTTCTTCATTTGATGTCAAGCTGTTAAAAGTGCTTATAGAAATCGTAAACCAAATACAACAGTACAAACAAGATATCTTGGGCCCTTAATATTAGACATTCTAGTAATCTAACTTTGTGCTTACCGATGTAATGACTATTGTATGATATTTCGTTGCCATGTAATATAATTATAGTGCAAACAAATAAAATAAAATGGTTCTCGACCCTTATGCATGAATATATCAGTAAATCATAACTAATCGCAGCAAAACTAAAAGGGAATGATTTAACAAACGGAACATGCTTATAAAGTACTTAATAGAATTAAATTTGTTACGTAGTGGAAGCATTTCTGACAATGGTTGTTAATTTTAATAAAACAGTTGAGTCAATCCTTGCCAATGTAAATGTCGTTTTAAAACATTTTAATCTAAACTGGTTCAGAAAATAAATGGTTATTCAAAACATTATCAATAAATAAGTGATCTGATGTAGGTCCTGTTTTTTTTGTCCGAGGTCATTCGTATTGGTCCGAGATTGAAGGCCGATAGACCGATGGAACATGCGGCAGCCCCTCGGACAATAAACATGGTCTTTATCAAATCACTTATATTTAAGCGTATAGTACAAAATTATTATCCACTATGTGCCATACAAACACTAGACACCGTCGGCCTAATATGTTTCCTCCTATATCTCTTGTTAGCAAGCAAGCATACACAATCTTAAATACAAATAATATGTCTAACAATGAACTCACTTTGTCCTGGCCACATGATTCCAGACGTATTGTACATGTCACTCAGACGACATTATCATATTCGGCGGGAAATCGCTTGTCTTTGAGAATCGACTAGCGGTGTCTGATTTTCTGACGTTTGACGGACGTGCTACGTGCTACTGTAAGCGAACAAGTTTCCGAATTAGATCGCAAACCTGGATACCAAGGTACCGTTTAAATATGACAAATTCTCCGCTTTCATACCGAATTCTTTTGATGGAACACATCCAATTTGCCGCTATTGTAGTATGAGAAAGAAGCGTTAACTCCTCAACACTTCATTCGATTTAGCATAGTGTGCTCTGTGGGTTCCAAATGTATTGCAATTAATGGGGACGATAGAAGCTCTTCATGCAATGAGACAGAAAGAGTCCTCAATTTAGTTTATTCGGTAAACCTCGCGATC
Source organism: Spisula subtruncata (assembly GCA_963678985.1). Classification (NCBI taxonomy): domain Eukaryota; kingdom Metazoa; phylum Mollusca; class Bivalvia; order Venerida; family Mactridae; genus Spisula; species Spisula subtruncata. The sequence continues at coordinate 29,910,471 of OY787663.1, read as the reverse complement.
CGAACGATATCACCTCGCCTGATAAAAATGTTCTCACCGGACAGGGACCCGAGTTTCTCTATATCTCCATTTACACGATATATATTAGATTTCAAAACGAATAAGTCATCGGTAATATTCCAAATAAACTGAATTATGATGCAAAGTTTGCATGTTTTTTTCCTAAGCCGACCTATACAGGGATTTCAGGGCAGATTAATGTTTGTATCTCCCCCAAAACATTAAAAATCGTTATCAGAATAATGGTTGCTTATTGTTAAAGTCATCGAAAGTATGCTGCCCATCGAATCAAAAGATTTATCAAATTAGATTTGTAGAAACTGTTGTCGTTACATGTAAACGAAATCAAAATGTATGATACCTTTTGTTCAATTACAATACAAGTGGATGTTCATGATACACATTCAATTGATATTTCCTGAATATTCCCAGGGTAAATAAAGATATAGTGTGGCGACGTTATCATGATACGTTCCAATAGGACGGCTCAATACAAAGTGTACGTGGGGTTATCCAAAAGTTCGTGGACTTTTGCTCTTATTCAAAAACCATTTAACTTAAAGCTACGAATCTACGGTCCCTGTAACATTAATTTATATTGTACAAGTATACCAAATATCATACGGATACGATTACAAATAAGATAAATATAGCATTTGTAAGCATGCGTGGAAGGCATACTCGGCGCACGCTCAGAAATGACGTACGACGTCGCCCTCTCGACTAAATAATTTCATGAAGCTCTTAAACACTGTAAAGCGGTTGTTCTTCGTTTCCCGTAATCAGCTGTATGCTTATGATATGAAAATACACTCGTTCTGTCGATGCGGATTGAATTGTGTCTTTTTTTATTTCTACAAGTGGATTTTATTTCTCTAATACCTAGACTGGTCGATTCTAACCAACACAACGCTCATTCGTTGAACGTCGCTTTTGTGCATATTAACATGCATGGTCTGTCACATCACCCTGACTTTCTGTTAACTATTTATTCCATTTAAAAACAATTGAATACAATGCAGAAGGCTTCATACTTAATGTGCCAAACAATTATTTTCTTCCTCGCGGGTTCCCCTAGCTGCATATATAATTGATTTATTTTGCGACTGCTAACTGATATCTTGTGACGTCATATTTTAAGTTGATTTTTTATGACACCATTAACCACCATATTCATAAAATGGCTAATATACCAGATATAGCCTTTAAATTATACCGAAATATCGTTATGACATTACTCAACATGAGGAAGATTTTTTTGTATTTTTAAATAAAGAAACACTGTAACAATTGGCAATAACGTAACGCATTTTACTGGAAAAAATCTGCAGTGCGCCGCTATCACATTTTTGCGTTACTATGACAACGTGTTACTCTTGATACAAAGGGTATTTTATTAAACTATTTTATGGTATTGTTTGTAATAGATTAACGTCACTGTATGGTAATTTTCATACTGATCTGACTTAAAATAAAAAAATAGAGCAAAAGTCCACGAACTTTTGGATAACCCCACGTATGTACTAAGAAATTAGGATTATATGAGACAAACGTTTTATTTTGTGTGTACACATTCAATTAAAACCATTGTTTGAAAAGGTAAAGTGAATGCAGTATTTAGCATTTGAATTATAGATGGCAGCACACGGTAGTGAACTAGACCGATGCGTATTTTTATCGTAACTGGACGGTACATATTCTTGGAAAACAACATAACACATTATTAAATAGCATTGAGTGTGTACGAATAATGTAACTAGTTCAGCTATGCAGCGCATTATAAGTTTCAGCATGATATAATAAAATGACATATAACATAATCGTTGCCGTCTCTTTATTTTAGTAATGAAATCTATATCACTTTGTAAATAAATAAATGTAAACTGTCTAAATAATCATGTAACTGATTCACTTGTAACGAACTTACATATTGTTTACACCCATCAGATGTTTAGGATAGCCCAAATGATATTCTGGCGTGAGTATGCCATCTTTTTTCTCGTGTAGACAGTAGCTAGTCACTGTTCTGTCGGATAATTTTCTAACGAGGTTTTGAGTGATGTTTCAATGGCACGCTTTGCGGTGGCAATATAACCGATATGAAATTATTTACAGTGAAAAAAATATATGCGGTACATCTAACGACTAACCATGAACAGCTACGAACGAACCTAGAATGTTTGAGTAAGTAGTTCAAATGAATGACAAATACATAACAAATCTAATTAGATATTGATGAAGTAATTTACAAATACATCGCATGTACACAAATTGCTGTGTTAATGTAACTACTACGTCAAGTAGAAGTATCAGACAAACGACACGGAAGACACCCGCAGCGGTGCTGTAGAAACAATAAAAACAAAGATTAGAAAATGACCAATGTTTGACAAATAGCTATCTATCCATTGCATGTATATAACATGATTAGTGAGTTTAATTACTATGCCAAGTAACAGACGACTAGCATCTTGTGACAACCATTCGCATAGCTAATGTAGAAACAATTATAAGAAGAATAAAAACTTCAACAGTCAACCAATTACTCTCTAACCATAGAACCCCCGAATATTGACAGTCTGTGCAGGGAGATAACAAATTCGATAGGTTAGGTAATTTTGAATGAACGATAATCAAACTGTAACCAATGATCACATTTTTCATGATTCAATTTATCAAATATAGTCACTAAATAGACCGTTGATGTTGGCTTGCATGAAATTCAAGTCTAATTGTCAGTTGACTCATTAACAATGTTACCTCAAAGGTAGCTAGTTATTTATACATTCAGCTGCTCGAATGTACACTTCGTAGATGCGATTCTGAAAATGTCTGCTTTTAACTTACAAAGTGTTTATTTGCCTTTTGGTGCGTGTCCAAGCTTGGCTAAATGTTAACTTATTTGCGGTTATTTCTCTGCAATACAAATGAAATAACATTTTAACAAAATATTTGTTGTTGGTATTTTAAAAAAAACAGTATGTTACCGTATCAGAAGTACAATACTTATTAGTTTTGGCTTTTCAAACTTTTCAATAAATTAAGCAAATGTTGTGAGTGTCCCATTCGTTAAAGCCACCCGATTGACAAGGCAATATATCTAATTGTAATCACAATACAAGTGGCTTGAGTGACAGGAAGATTATTGATTATTTCCGTTTATATGTTTACGTAGCTATCCAGTCAACTGTGGGACAATACATCAAAACAGACACCACCAAACATTTGTTAAATCAACAATATTCTGTAAAAGAGAGAAATACTTGTTTTATTGGGACTGTCTGGGTAAATAAAACATCTTTTTTAAAGCCATATCGAATGAGAAATATTGCAGAGAATGTTGACATTACACCTTTTGTCGAGAATGCGACGTTGCCCGTATATATTGTATATGATAGACTATGACACATTGGTTGCACTTCATTTTGAATAACATTTTGCTACATACTTGTATACAAATGGCAAGTCATTGATAAATTTGTCAAATGTGTCATACGTCTGCTATAGGACATCCCACAAATGTAATGTTTGTTTCTTGTATACTTTGAGTGAACTTGCAAATTGGTCTTTCAGTGGTTAGATTCATTTACTCGTTGAATCAAGTGTTGGGTCCTATTCCCGGTAATTGTGAAATAAAATGCTTTTATGTTTCAGTCTGTGTTTAGCTGTTTAATTTGAGTTCTGTCTTCCCAGGCTGATTTCATTTTATACTTTTTTAGATAATTATTATTTAGATTTTTTTAATTGAGTTGGCTTCAATTAGTTGTCCTCGTAATTGAGTGACTTTCCTCCACAATCAATGCATAAGGTTCAGTACATGAATTATGTGCGGTACGGTGGTCGAGTGGCGGTTAACTCTCTTCACTACGGATTGAAATGATTCTGGTTCGAAATAATCTCCGCTAGAGCTCATTGTCATTTCGGAAACGCTGTCCCCACTCAAGATGGGGTGAACTGATCGGTAACACAAAGTTAGATTTCAACAATGCTCAATTTCAATGGATACACCTATACATACCTAGTTAGTAATCGGGGGACCAAATGATGCCCGAATGCAAAAGTCGCCGTACATTTTGGTCAAAGGTGAATCGCGTTTATTTATAGTGTAGGGTATAGTACCTTACCCTGAAAGAATCAACAAAGTATGTTTAGACAACCCTTAAATAGAGTTACTTACAAATGTATCGCATCTTATTGGTTTGTTTATGTCACGTGGTTCGTCATATTTGTATACTACTAGCAGGATAAGTGTAATCAGGGTGATCTTAATTGACTTAAGGATAGAAAAAAACCAATCAGGCCATACTGTATAATTAAACACTTTGCCAGTATGCAGGCGATATGTTTTACCATGCTTATTCTCTAATTAAATAAGACCAATATTGAATATCACCTCTCTTGTTTTTTTATAAATTTCAATTGGAAATTTTCCTTGCCACCTGTTGTAGACAAAGGGAGAACTTGTCATGGATATATGTATGACAATGATACATTGTCTAGACACAGAGACTAACATACAGCAATCATACCAAAACACTATGTACACTCCTTCGGGAGTTAGTATGAAGTATTGTTTCGTCTGATCTCACAGTAGATTACTATCGTATTTGCAAAAATGTAATATTTCGATGAATATTATTTATTTATTGTTACATGAAATATGAGATTGGATCTCTTACATATTAGAGACACAATAAGTCTAATATGAACGTACGATTATATCCGCTTATATAGTCTATGCCATTGCCTCATAGCATTACCTCTTAGAGACGACCTACAATTAACAGCATATGTACATTCCATGTGACGAACCAAGTGAACAAGACAAGCATAAATTCGGTTTATTTGTTTAAACATTTCAATTACAGAATATCAAATGTGTGATATGTGTTGCCGTCCCGAAAATAAAGCAGTTTATAATATGCTGTATGAAACATGTGTATAAGAACTTATTCATGATTAATCCCCCCCTCAATGAACTTGCAAATAACCATTTTCTTCGAATCACCAGCATACTTTTTACCATTACATGTATCTCACAGAGACTACCAAACTTCTACCTAACGCAACAAGGCTCCGATCTCACGAAACATCTCCATTTGAGCTAACTCTCATCTCAAGTGTTATCATATGTCTTTGAGATAATCACCATGACATGCTGGACTCTTAAGTGCCACCACAAAAAAGAAAACAACATTGTTGTGAGTTTATTACAGTAAAAATCAAAGAGCTCAAACTAAAAGTCGGACATTGATTCTAGCAATATCTCAATCGGAACTGAGATTTCTACTTGAGATGTTTACGTTCTGAGGGCATCAGTCTGGCTGTAGTGCTCCTATACTAATCATGTGGTCTATTGTAAAACACTTAAGTTATCTGAGAAGAAAACACAGAAAACATTAAACACCACATGAGCACAGACCAACACGACACGGAGAATGAATTTATAGCAATGTTTAACAACGATTTTTGTGTCACGAGGCTGTTACTCGGAGTTGAAAAGCAATCACCCTACGAGTGCCGCCCTTAGGCTGATAATGATTTCTGGATGGCACGCAAGGCGTATTTATTATAGTCAAATTTTCTCACAATGAATGTTCGAATATCATATGAAAGGAACGAAAAACGATAAATATTAACAAATTCCTAGGCAGTGAATAGCTTTGTAAATAATGTGAAACCGAACTATTGAAGAAATTAAAGTCAAAAGCAAATATGTCTTCAGAGACGGGAAGAAGAATGGTTTTATTTCTGTAAGGAATAATAATCAGAATGAGTGAATCATATGCTTGTGTCAAAGATCCCGGGGGTGTGTGCGTGTGTGCGTGCGTGCGTGCGTGCGTGTGTGCGTGTGTGCGTGTGTGCGTGTGTGCGTGTGTGTTATTTCCAAATGTAATTCAATTTCATTATTTAACGAGTCAGTACCTAACCAATCATAAAGTAAATTGCTATGCCGGCAACAGACATTGAAATCTCTGCTTCCTATAAATATTTAAACAGTTACAGATGATTATGTGACAGTATATGTAAATTTTTCAGTCATGTTCTGGGGATGACTTCCAGAATAGATGGACTGTCGTTATATTTATATTGTCAACATTTTGTGCAAACAAACGAGTAAGTCACACACCCTTGTCTTGAAACTAATTCCCGTCTTATAAACGTACGTAGTATATCTGTACATGTATAGTTTACGCTTCCAAGAAAATATTAACAAATAAAGAAAAGAAAGCATAATTAACCGTAACACGGTTATGTGGTATTTTGCATAACAAATAAACCATGAATCATTTTTCCACTGCAATCACCAGCGTTTACACACCATGTGGTATGTGACGTCATTTTTGGAAAGAAACTATTCACAACACAACCGTTAATGTTTTTATTCTTTGACTGTTGTTAACGAGAGACCGTTGACTGTCAAGCTGAGAATAAGCACTGTTCACACCACATAATAATTTTGTCCCAGTTATTGTCCGAAACCGACTGAATTACTTTCTCGTGAAAATCCACTATCGTTATATTCCATTTTCATTGACATTTGCCAAGGGAAATAACTCTTTAGAGAATTGTGATATGAAGTGTGAAAAATGAGGGTTCCTCAGTAACGCGTTTCGTCATGCAAACTGTCTTCGCCGAACACGATGAATCACTTACTGAAACTAATACCGCCGTCCAAATAAGGATCGTGATTTTACCAGCATATTGTTATCACATTTTAACTATATCTTCAACGAGCAAATTTCTTAGAAACTATCGAACACTTTATGGATTTTTGCGCCGATTGGTTTCATTTCGGTTATGAAACCTATCTCTATACCATACGTGTGCGCAGTCTTAGAAATATTATTTATTTCGTTGAGAAATACGTTATACAGGTTATCAAATGACAGTGAGTTGATTCATGCCTTGATATTGACATTACACAGAAAGAATGATCGTCTGCATATTAACACTCGTGACTCAGAAATTAATAATTCATGTGACATTTGTACCTCTCCTTTAGAGAGCTTCGCAATTGGGAGAAAAAAGAAGACATCGCTTTTTAGGAGATTTAAGTTCAATTATAGCATCATAATGCTATATTTGATTATGCTTTAATGTAATATCGATGTTCTGGTCATAAAATGGGAATATCGTTCTGACTCCTGACAAACCGAGCAATTAATCAAGCAGACCGGAATCTTTCTGACAATAAATCAAGTGTGACAGGCCGTCCTGAACTTTTATCATCCTTTCTTGAGTCTATAATTGAGTGACAGCATTCACGAAATTGAAACTGTTTTCTACACTATATATGCAAGAAGAGAAGGGGATTAGAGAGGAAGCGAACGGCCTTTTTACTATTCCAATTTACGGTCGTCGGTAATAAATAGCATTGTCGACACTAAACTGGATAGTATAAAACCGGTGGAACAATATAAAGACGTTTGATAAAATGTAGTTTCTAAGAAGGTATTGTGAATATGGAACGTATGCCTAAGAAATGATCAAAACATGTCTGGAAGCCTATTTGTGATTTATGATGAATACATTTGAAAGTGTCTCACTCGATTCGTACCCACTTACATATATCATTTTATACGAACATATTACATGACGTTATTTTACTAATCAGAAACTGTCAGTGAATTTGTCGTCAAAGATTAGCATGAGGTGTAGTGGAGTATATTCGTCAGTGTGTTTTGCTTGTTTTTTTCTAGTTACCTTTGAACCAGCCAAGTAAATACTACCGCACATTGTACCACAAATATATTTCTCATTTATAACTGTTTCTTTGTTGATCGCGACCTTTTCTATATCCTTCCCATTATTAACTTATAATAATAACATCTTTATTTAACGAAGGTTACATATAAAATATACAGAGTTTTAAACAATATACATCTTATTTTCATATGGCCTTCTGCAGGTATAATGGTAATGACGATAATAAAGCAATAACAAAAAGAAATCTATGTTGCCACATATGGATATAATCAGTATTATTTACATGAAACACACAATTAAATTAAATAAAGTAAAACTACAACTCAATATAACACGCCAATAAATAAACACATATGTCGACAGACACTAAGAAAAAATAATCATTAAAATTTTGTGTTAAATGAAAACTCACATACATGCATAAAATTTATATCAAAGTTAAACTTATTTCGAATAAATTCCAATCAATTTATTCTATTAGGTAGTTTTTATACGTGTTTTTAAATGAATACAATGTTAAAGATGTTCTTATATTTATAGGAATATCATTCCATGCTTTTAAGCTGAAATATGCAAAAGAATCTTTAAGATAGTTCGTACGAAGTGTCTTTTGTAAAACGAGATCTTTATGTTCAGATGATCTAAGATTATGATTTGAGTTGTTCGAAAATCGAAGTATGTCTGACATATATTCAGGTGCCATATCATTTTTATATTTTATACACCAAAACTGCAGTGTGATATTTACATCTTTCATTTAATGAAAGCCAATGTAACTCTTTAAATAATCCTGCTGTTGGCGATCTAATAGGCTTGTTGAGTATTAGTTTTGCTATTCGTTTTTGGATTATACTTATTTTATGTACTTATAAATTGAACAAGAGTAATCAAAAATGGGCAACAAGTGAGCATTGTAAAACAACAATTTCGCTTCATCGGTGAGAAAATATATTATATTCTTTAGAAGAGCTACTTTATTATTTTGATTATTACAGACATAGTCAATATGGCTATGCCAACTCAATGTATTGACGATGTATACACTTAAGGTGTTTCACCGCTTTTGAGTTTGGCGGAAGTTTAAAAATCATAGTCACTTTGGTGTATTGTGAGCGTCTGACAGCCGTGATCAAAATATACAAAATCCTTAATATTGATCTTTCAGCATCTTCCCATGTCTTATAATCGCGATTGTAACGAATAGTTAATACGACTATACACTTTAAATGAAAATACATACACTCCCTTATCTCAATCCACACGGATGATTTATTCCAAATGATATTAAACACCTGATCTAGCGAATTGGTTTCAACGTATTTAAAACGTAGTTCTATGCACCCATATCAAAATTATTCAATAGTTTTAAACAGTACCCCAAACACATTTGAGGACGGTTATTTTGCATTTATTCCTGAAGAATATAAAACAAATACATGCAGAAGCACCCGAATTAAAACTGATAACACATTGAATTATATACTATTTTTTTAAAAAGAATGATCGCGAAATTTGAATACAACAGATGCAAAACGTTGATTAATTTTGTTTTCTCCTCTTTTTTCAGCGTTTCTCAAATCACTTAAAGTGCAATTAAAATAAACTAGCCGTTCAATTATCATGAACTTTTTCATGAAATTTCAATATTTGTCACTCTACTTGTTGCATGCATGAAAACAGCATGTTGTTCAACGATTTTTCACGTTAAAGTCAGAAACGCAAATTTACACATTTTAAAATATTATTTAAAAAATCAAAATAACTTGCACAGTAAAACATAAAATTTACTGTTTGATTCCTTATATACGAAATTTCATGTATACCAAATTTTATGAGGATTAAAGCAAAACTTTTTCGGCAAATTACAATTATCAGTTTTTAGTGGTTGTCCCCAAAATCCATGAATATCTTAAAAACTAGCCGAGCAAAACTGCTGGGATTTTCCAGAATGATTGTCGTAAATGTGTTCATCATAAATGTAACAGGTTTTATATACCTTGTACAGAAAAATCCAACACCGGTGATGCACCTTAACAAATCTTATAAGGGTGCATGCATATATTAGCGATAGCTCAGTGAATACTTGATTTATCGTGCTGATATTTTAAAAATATGTAGCTTGAATATTTGCAATTACAATTTAATTGATCTAAGTACCATCTAATAAAAGATCATTGCAATCAGAATAAGCAAATGATGACATCATCAAAAGCTAATGTCACCAATTGTTGCAGCGAATGCATCGGTCGTTCGTCTGGCTCTTGATGCAGCTATTTGATCGCTTTGCTTTTAATTTGCGCTTATGATTGATCTAAGCACAAATACCATGATTCGAATAAAGCATAATTGAGGATTAGAAATAGGATCCTTGTGGAACACCAGATTTAACCGTTAACATTTCTGATTGTAGATTTTTTACCTGAACAATCTGGCGCCTGTTTGACAAATAAGATTTAAATAAGTTGATGGATTTCTCTGAAAATTTATATAATTTCAATTTATATAATACTATTGATGGTCAACTTAATCGAAAGCCTTTCTCGGATCTAGAAAGACGGTTCCAATAATCTTACCGCAATCGATATCATTAATCCATGATTCTATTAGTCTTGTAAATGCAGTATTGCACAAATGGTGTTCAGATTGTGTTTGATGTAAAATGTTGGTTTTCTCAAAATAAGATTGGATCTGAGTAGCAATGTGACGTTCATATATTTTAGATATTGTTGGTAATATTAAAATATGTCTATAGTTAGCCTCTTCTTCTCTATTTCCGGATTTGAAAATAGGAATTACATGGGCTTCTTTTAATTTATCTGGAAATATTCCAAAATATACACTATTATTTATTATGATTAATACCAAACTCTGTGGTACTCTACGAGGACACCAAACATTTCTTCTCAATCGATTATTGGATGTTTTTTGTTTTTTCTGATTGTTTGCTCTGGTTGACATGTGCAATCCCATAATACATTGCTGCACAGTTCTTGATATATAAAAAGATTAACTAGCCAAACACTTCGTGATTGATATTTTAAAAATAAAATCCTGCATGCAGGTGCCACATGATTATAATTTAACTGCGTTTGTTTTACAATGCATATGTAAATTAGGTAAAACACTATTTTTACACAAATATTTAAATATTGTAATCGAAGAAATATCTCGGTTATATGTAAATTTAGTTATGAAATCAGTCTTTTTGGTTATATTTCTGCAATTGTCCTAAAATACATTTGCATTTCACATCATTTATAAAAACATGTAGATGAATAATTAGGAATGTTCACGATATTTCATCACCAGCGTCTCCTGCAAACTCTTTAACGCACAGATCACACTGTCTGTCATATGCCAAACCTCTCATACCAATTGACAATTCCAAGAAGATGACTGGAATAGCAAATATAAGACATAAACTTCATTTTGCGGGTAATAAAGATGTGAAGTCTCGCGTAATCTCGGAGCCGTTGTGAGAGGGTCGAGCAAATTTACATGCTTTTTCATGGTTCAAATCTGACGGCGTATTAATCCAGACAACGCATGCATAACAATAAGGACAGCTCGCGGAGAAATATAGGAAATAGTCCGCGGATATATTTCCCTGTCGCTACGGCTAGAGCATAACTTTATATCAGCAGATGTGACAAGGTTATAAAGATCATCTGATAAGAACATGAGCTCCAATCTCCGTCCACGAGGGTAATTAATATTTTCCTTATCTTAGTGCAAGCCTTCAACGCCTTTTTACACATTTACATATCTTTCTTATATGTCCGTACATGAGGTATTGGTGTCATGATAGTTCTTGCAATTCGGCGGAGGAGATATCTTAGCAGAAAGACAGGGTTGATAAGGAGTATGAATTTTTGAGTCGCTGGTGTAGACAAATACTTATCACATGACATTTACTACTGTCACAGTAAGCATGTAATTAGTATACAATATACGTTGATAACCCACCGTTATGTTTGTGTATGAGACACATTGAACTTAGAATGTCTGTAAGAAGGAACCCCTTGTTCAGTCGTGTACATAGTTTAAAAGTTAGACCATTTCACCATCCTATCATCCTTCTCTAAACAATATTTTTCTCTGGAAATGTCACCCCTTTGCAAAACCTCCCATTTTGCAAAACCTGATCCCTTGCAAAACCTCTCTCCTTGCAAAACCTCCCTCCTTGCAAATCCTCCATCTTTGCAAAAAAATCCCTCTTTGCAAAATCTCCCTCCTTGCAAAACCTCCCTTCTTGCAAAACCTCCCTCTTTGCAAATTTCCCCTCCTTGCAAAATCTCCCTGCTTGCAAAACCTCCCTCTTTGCAAAACCTCCCTCCTTGCAAAACCTCCCTCTTTGCAAATTTTCCCTCCTTGCAAAATCTCCTTCCATGCAAAACCCCCCTCTTTACAAAACCTCCATCCTTGCAAAACCTCCCTCCATGCAAAACCTCCCTCTTTGCAAAACCTCCCTCCTTGCAAAACCTCCCTCCTTGCAAAACCTCCCTACTATCAAATTCTCTTTCTTCACATCACTCCTCGACGGTCTATGTCGAACAAATTATGAATTCCCGATGATTTCGCTATTTGCTGGTTATAGGAGTTGTTTGTAAGTGCAGAAACTATATTAATGCATTCTGGGAAGACTAAAGGGCACAGTTCTGTCTCTTATTTCTCTCTGACGTACTTCAGGCGCTAACTGCCATTCAAAGTTGCTTAAATTACACCCACGAGAGATCATTTCACTGCAATTACGTCTCTGTTAAATATGTATCATCGCGTATTCAGATTAACACAATATAAGTAAATTAACACCTTGTCAATGCGTACATTTCATCAATGTTTTTTGTTTTGTTTTTAAACTTCTATTTTATCTGGTAAATTCGTGAGTAGACGACTAGAAACTAAATGGATCCACCAAACTAAACTTAAATTATATATGAACCACTTAATACTGTCTTGTAGCGGTTTATAACTCGCCTTATTTGACAGTTTTCTTGTGTCCAGGGAAATATACAAGTGCTAAAAGTCTATAATGTTGTTATTTATTACACAAATATGCGTTATAAACAGGGAATGTGATAGTCATTATGTAGGCATAGGCGACAGAAAACGGAATATTATCATTTTTCTCGCCTTTTAAGTGTTTAAGTGAGTTTCTAAGCTACCGAAACCCATTATCTAACAACTAAGGATATGTACTTTATGGCGGAAAGAAGACACGATTTTCAATAAATTCAATTTTAAGTTAGAAAGTGTTCCCGCTTCATTTAAATGTCTTAGTGCTTAGCAAATCGTATGCTGTTATTTTTTACACTAACTATATAGGATATCCAATCATCATTTTAGAATCAGACATAGAACGAGTAAAAAATTTGTTTGTGCCATGATTATATGCAGTTAATCTACAGTTCATGACTACATTTTATATTATAGAAAATCATAAATGACAAAGAGAAGTTCTAATACTTTAAATTGTGCAAGCGGTGACGTCAACATAAAACAGTGATAATAAAATATCATCTTCAGCATCTTCTTCGGATTTAAAGTTGTTTCTCAACAGTTTATCGGTCATTTACGGTGGCCATTTCACCAAACCAGTGTTCCTGGAAAGTTTCCTAACCAGTACTAATTTAACATTCCTGAACACATCAGAAACTTTTCGGATAGAAAATCAACATTGATGTCCAATTTTCATATGCCTCGACCTATATCATAATTGTAATTTCGAGTACGCAGAAAGTAAACATATATACCATTTAGTCTAATATCTCAGACACATTGTCTTGCCCGCAGAAATAACCCGATTTAAAACTTTAAAAGTACAACAAAACACTTACAAAAAACAAAATATAAAATTGGTGTCCACTCCGTAATTGTTCAAAGCTTCACATGTATAGGTCTCAAAGTCAAACTGTTCCACATTTATTATTCGTAAATATATAGAATATGTATAAGTATGTTTCATGAATATTTCAGACCGATGTCGCCATGAATGTTGGACTCCAACAAGCAAAAACCTTCCAGAGTGTGTATTTCTCGTTGATTGTTGTAGTTTTAAATACACCATTGATTAATATCACTGTGTATTTGTCCACACGATGGCGTCTATCATTTATGTAGCTTTTTTCATTATGTACATCCATGCATAATTATGTATTAAATGTATTATAAATTGCTTAGATCAGTTGCAACAGAATCAAACGTTTCAATTATTAAATGAATAAAGAATTGTGATTGATGTCTCTTTTGTTTTATTAACAATCCGGGTGGCAACAAACAACTGCGTTACTGTGGCATTATTTCTATATTTATCCAGTTACTTCCGGAAAAATCGACCTGACAACAGAATGCCTAATAAACATTCAAATGTCAGGTCACATTATCATGTGACTTGCTTTATCGGGACACCTCACCGCGTGATCGGAAGGATTTCTTATAACGGAGTCGACGGTTGAAGACAGGCGAGGGTTTCCTATAAAACTTAAATGAGCTCGAGTTTATTAGATGGCCGACGTCGCTGGTTTATCGTGCATTGGCGTGGATTAAGTTAAAGTAAATTTATACCGTATGCCTCTGATTAATACAATACAAATACATGTCATTTGTATAGCGCAAAAATTATGAAATCATATTCTATTGCGCTTCACACTTATATACATTCACTTTAAATCATTCAATTTAAAACCTGGATTCTAGAAACTAGATTTAGTCATATGATGAAGAGCACACTCATTGCCGATGAAACTTACTATACAAATAAGTTTTCAAATATGCTCTGAACCTGGTTTCACTTTTGATGTCTTTGAGATAGTTTGGTAGATCGTTCCACCATTTTGGACCAGTGACGGCCATAGATCTGTCTGCTAATTTTGTTCGCCGTCTAGGGATGTGAAAGTTAGTGTCATTTTGTGATCGTAGTCTGTACCCTTGCCGAATAGGATCAAACATTGTCTTTAGATACGATGGAGCTGTACCGATGATGACACGGAATAAGATTACCAGAACTTTGAACATTATCCTGGCCTTAACTGGAAGCCAGTGTAATTCTGTCAGTAGATTTGCACTGGATTTGTCATAAGAAACATTAATGACAACTCTTGCGGCATGATTTTGGACTCGCTATAATTTTTTCATCTGATAGGCTGGAATTTCAGTGAATAAGGCATTGCAGAAGTCAATATGGGAATGAACCAGTTCATGCACTAATGTTTCAGTAGACTTTTGTGTGAGATGTTTACGTATAGCTTGTAGATTCCGTAGCTGCACATGAGCTATCTGGCATTTTTTCTGAATGTGGCAGTCAAAGTTAAGTGTTTTGGTCATGATTACACCAAGATCTCTAACCTGATTCACACATTTTACATCACATCCACCAACATTGACACTTGTGATGTTCAATTTAGCTAACTGTTGTCTAGTTCCATACATGAGTATTTCAGTTTTAGACTGATTCATTTTCAGTTTGAATGTTGTCATCCATTGTATGATATCAATGAGACAGCTGTTAAGTTGTTGAATAACAGTTGTCTCTTCCTGAGAATTTCCTGATTGCAATTTAAAAGCAATCTTATGGTCATCTGCGTATCCATAGAGATCGGATGGAAACTTCTGGACAACCCGAATGAGAGCCGATATATAGAGAGTAAATATCACTGGTCCAGCACAAGAACCCTGTGGAACACCAAACCTTAATGGTTCAGTCTCTGATGCTGACTGTTCGACTAAGACTTTCATTGTTCTGTTTGTGAGATAGGATTCAATCCATTCTAGGGGAGTATTACGAATACCAAATTCATCTTGTAGGATTTTAATCAATATTGGGATATCAATGGTATCGAACGCTGCACTTAAGTCGATCATGACTACGATTTTTATTTACGGTTTCCAAAAGATCATTATACATTTTTACCATAGCCGTTTCCACCCCATAGTATTTTCTATATGCACTTTGGTAAGCTGGAAGGAGATTGTTATCTTCAATATGCTTTGTGATTTAGTTTAATGCAGCTTTTTCAAGAATCTTGGAGAGAAATGTTAAATTTGACACCGGACGATAGTTTTTCAGTTCAAGCGGCAGCCCTTTCTTTTTTTAACAAGGGTTTAATCACAGCACTTTTCCACCCACCAGGAAACACACCAGATAGCAATGAGCGATTTACTATTTCTGTCACTACGGGAGCAAATTGAAAAGAAAACTCCTTTAATTTCGTAGTAGGAATTACATCAAGTTCACAGGTTGTAGATTTTGATGCATGTATAAGTTTCATGATATCATTTTAAGAGAGTGATTTGAATTCAGTTAACGCTATTCTAATCACAGGTAGATTTGAGCCGTTAGAAGTACCATTGCTGGATATTTCAGATGGTATGTTATCAAGATCATTTCTCAGCTTGATAATTTTATCAGCAAAGAATCGTAGGAACTCGTTTGCCAAAGATACTGCACTTGTGTGAAATGGGAGTGGATTATCCTTTGTCCTTCCCAATAAATCAGATGTTTCTGCATATAACTTTTTGATATTTCCTTCTGCTTCTCCAATCTTAGACTGGTAGTATTCATCCTTGGCCTTAGAAAGTTCTATACTATATATATTTCTTACACCTCTATATACGTTCTTTGACAGGTCTGATTTGTCATTCATAAAGATTTTCTCGATTGTTCGTTTGTAATGTTTCAGGTGTTTTAGGTAGCCTGAGTACCATGGAATCGTCGGTCTACAGATAATTGTTCTTTCCTTCATAGGGGCATGTTTTTGGACAATATATGATGTGGTTCTAGTTAATTCAGACACAAGAATATTAACATTTTGCGAGTTCCTTACAATGTTATTTAATTCTCCGAAATCTGCCTGTAAGATGTCACGTGATACAGATTTCCAATTACGAGCTTTGATTTCTTTCCTAATCAAAGGAGGACGATACTGTTCAATATTACAACTAACAAAGCAATGAAATGAGAAATGAGCAACAAACGACATTCCAGGGGTGAAGGTTTTATACTTTAAACAGCGGAAGTTGTCTACAGCAACACAACAAACAACGCATCACTCTGCAATAAGAATGAGTCTATATGGAATTGTGCATATCACTCGTGTTAGAATGCAAATAGATCTTCGTTTTCCGTGATATACCGGCCAATATATCACAGTTTGTCGTTCACATGCATAGTTATTCTAAAATCACTCAGGCCTACGCCCTTCGTGATTAATTCCTACGCATATGAACTCCAAACCGTGATATATTTGCCGGTATATCACGGAGAACTAAGATCTATTTCCTAAGTAAACGTTTAAGTAGCGGATTTTATAGTCTGATTCACTGTCCTAATTCTTACAGTACTTAGTAGAGGCCACGATAATTCCAGAGGTCAAATCAAAGTGGCGTTATTTTATATAGGCAATTTAGATAATCTTACTGAACAGAGACTTATGTTAGTGTCATATTGATGACACTTTGTATATCAATGACAACACTAATATTTACTAATTACCGTTTATAAAATGATAAAAAACATTTTTGTAGAAGGGTTTCAATTAGGAAATAGATCTTAGTTTTCCGTGATATACCGGCCAATATATCACGGTTTGGAGTTCATATGCGTAAGAATTAATAACGAAGGCCGTAGGCCTAAGTGTTTTTAAAATAACTATGCATGTGAACGGCAAAGGTGTCCAAATTGTATTGACTTGTAATCATGGAGTTTCTTGTTCGAGCCCTGACTTGTTAAATATTTTTTTTAAATTGAGTTATTAAAATACATGATTTCCTCATCATGTTCCTTATCCAAATATAAACTAATGAAAAATACATATAGAAAAAGGGGAAAAATAATTATAATATTGGATTCAAACTTGCAACATCCACTTTACTAGTGCACTATATACACGCTGATACATAAGTTTTCTTAGTTTAGTTTGCGTTGAATTTAGTACATATAAGTGGTATCGTTTTTATGAAACCTGTTTAATTTAAAAGAATATAAATTTGTCCATGAATATACAAAGTCTTATCAAAACGCCACACACATAACACACACTATAGGGGATAATCTAAAATTCCCTTTTTAAACTAACGTGCAACCACCATCTTGATTTAGCCATGGACATCAGGCCTTGTGTACATTAGGCCAGACCTAAACTGTAATGAATTGTAATATTTAGGTACCAAGAACAACACTAAGGCTTTTATAATATGAAGTTAAATTTAGGCTTACATTCATCGCACAACATATGATAAGCATTCGATTCCAGCTATGCGTACTTAGTCACCGAATGTGCCGTTATATGAGAACTTAGTTGTACATAACGGAACTAGATATATCGGCGACTAGGAAAAAGTTTAAGCTTACGCACAGTTGCAATCAATTGCCCATGTTTCAAAGCATAGAATCCGTCTCCTCGTAGTCGCATTGTGGTGTTTCGTTCGGTTCATGTTTCTTCTTTGGCATACATGTACATCGTTTCAATATTGACGGTATAAGTATTGTTAGTGGAAGGACGCATTTCTCATTCACTATTTCCGGTTCCGATGGTTGAGTGATAACACTACCTAGCACAGCTAGAATAATTGTCAGTAGCGTACCAAGCAAATGAATGTACATATACGATATGGAATACATGGTGTCCAACATAGATCTGCTTTCTTGACCGTTATTAGGGAGTGACAATGTAGTCGATGGTAGTGTGCGTACAGTGGTTGCAATTTGCGTAGTATGTGTAGTGTTGACAACGATGTATGCATTCGTTGAGGAGATTGACGCATCCGGCCAAGAGCAGTTGTCAGTTGGTCCGGGTGGTAAATACGGAGTTTGTTTAATTTCTGACGAGAACGTCTGGCCAATTATAATCCACAAACTTATTGATAAGCTTAACATCGCTGCTAAAATTAAAGCTTTTGGTCGACATCTACGAAAGAACACGGATACAAGAAACATTCCCGTTTCTGGGCCTGAGAAAGCTCCTGCAAATCCAGACAGGATCTGTCCTAGCGGACCCTCAACATTTGACAACGTGAAGGCTATGGCTGCTGATATCAGTCCGAAAATGATGACAAAAACTTTGGACATATTGGTCACCGTCACATCTTTAATATTCGGTCTTACAACTAACAACACATCCATTGATGCCACGGCTGCCAATCCACTTAGTCCTGATGATATCGTACTTAAAGATGCCGCCGCTAGTGCAGCAATGAAGAGTCCGGGTACTCCAGGGTAGCTGTGAAACAACTCAAGCATCACAAACGGTACGATCTGGTTGGGGTTTTCTACCTGTCCTGATGCGACAGGGTCACATCGCTTGGCCTTGAAGTATGCAAATATACAAACGCCTTGGAACATACAAAGGCCCCATACGGCACAATATATTGGCGCCGCGTAGTACAGTATCCTCTTCCCGGTTGATATATCTGGCGTCGACATAATTCTTTGGACGCCTGCCTGTGTTACAGCGCTATAGAACATCTGCGGGATAATTCCAAGAACTAATGTCCAAAACGTATGCCTTACCGTGGGGTCCACGTTGAAATCGAACAGTTGCAACCTCTCCTTCCCTATTTCTATTAGAACCTGAACATCATCGAAACTTGTCAAAATCTTGATGAGTACTGAAAAAGAAAAAAGTTGAAGATAGTTCGCCCATGGACAGTAAGTTATATAGAAACATTCCATCTTGGTTTTACATTTATTGTCCTGTGTGGAGAAACTAAGATGCACCTTTTTAAAAACGTCATACTTTGTCAAGAACCGTTATATGGATATTTTCCAATGGCGCAAACAAATTGCTCTGTCTTGGACTGTATATTATGCTTACCTTCGAGTATTTTGTTCACTGAAATGAAAAGGCAAACATCATGTTTATAAATACGACAGTTAGAAATGAGACTTATAGTATGCATTTTCAAATAATGAAAACAAGGTGTAAGAATGATGATTGTTTTATGTGGTTTAAAATAGTAAAAGTATACCTGTGACTATTCCTGCAAATATGATAATTGACTGGAACACATCGGTCCATATCACAGCTTTAATGCCACCAATAGAGGTATAGGTGATTGCCGATGTTGAGAATACAACAATGGTGATCCAAGTTTCCAACCCTGTCGTAGATCGCAGCGCCAATGATGCACCATTTAGAACCACCCCAATGTACATGATATAGTACAGTGCACCCAGGGACACGCCGAGGTATCGAACTCCGTATGATTCATACCGCAGGTAGTAGTATTCATAACACGATGTTACCCCAAGAGGGTGATAGAGTGGCACCACAATCGCAGCCGCCAGTATAAACCCCAAATAAACACCGACCAGTTGAATTACGTACTGTATGCCATATAAGTAAACTTCCGCAGGGGTTCCAAGAAACATTATCGATGACATAAACGTCACAACGAAAGAAATTCCTAAAGGCAAAGCTTTTTGTTTCTTGTTCCCAAGAAAATAATTTGTTGAAGTATTATGTCGCTTGTCTCGTATAGCAAACAGTATACCAACAAACAAACTAACGCCAATTATTCCTCCGAACACAACATAATCAGCCACTCCAAACATTGTACTATAATAGGTTAGGTCCAGGGTCTAAGTACTATGTTCTGCACGATCAATTATGAAGTCATCTTATACTTATACTAGTAGGTATAATATTGTAATTTACTCGTATATATTCAATAGAAATTTAATTTTTAATTTATAAACTTGGTAAAACCACTTTGCCATTCAATTTTAATTTGCATATGTCTTTTTATCTTTGTGTGATCGTTTTATATCAGGGGAGGTTGCGTGTTATGTACGTTTACGTGAATACTATTCACGTGTCATATAAGTTGGTTATGTTTATAAATGTATCTACAAATAACGGTATCGCTCGTGGACTCAATAATTTTATTCAAATATTCATTGTTGATTCCGACGAAAAACGACGTTCAATAAATGAGTGTTACGTTAGTCAGAATTGAACATTCTTAGTATCAGAGAACAAAATCCAATTGAAGAGATAGAAACGAAACAATTCCGTACATGTATATCGACGGAAAGAGTATAATGTGCATCTAATAAGTATAAGGCTGATTACGGGAAACGAGGAACAGCCGAATCACAGTGTTTAAAAGCTTCATGACATGAAACAGTCGAGAAGGTGACGTCGTACGTCATTTACAAATGCTATATTGATGTCATTGTTAATCATATTCGTATGATATATTGGTGCACTTGTGCAATATACGTATATAACAATTTTAAAGGGACCATAGAATCGTTACTTTAAAATTGGTTTTTGAATAAAAGAAAAAGTTCACGGACGTTTGAATTACCCCACGTATTTGTATAAGTTAGTTTGCAACCTCCATAAACTGTTAATTTAATGGTTCGAACAACATGTTCTAATCTTATGAACTGCATCTAGTTGAAGTATATGAGGGTGAAAGATATTATGATAAAGTATGTTTTTTATTACGTTTTAATGGTATGTATCTATTTTATGCATTTTACATTTCGTTTATCGTGAACCTGTTAAAAGGGGTTAAACTTCAAACAATGGCTCATGTTGTGTATCCCCAGTATACCATACCATGTGTGCATCTTTGAACATGTACGTTTATAATACTCGTATACATGTACAAATAACACTTTTGATAAAACAGGTAGCTATTTCTGTCTACAAGCCTGCTCTGTTATTGTTTTGTGTTGTTGTTTTTTTTGCCCACAGGGGTAACCCCATTTATTGTCCCCGTCGGTTGGTTTAGTGGGGGTCGGAGAATCATCCCCACGAACCTTACAATATTCAACAGCATTTATACATATCAGTGCATAATTAAACAATTTACAGTTTTATTGGTATAATCGGCTTGTGAAATGCCTTTGACCATTAACACAATAAAAACTAGAAGGTCAAGACAACAATAATAAATACAATGAAACGAGTCAATAAAAAACATGCAGTTTTGGGGACAATATATAAGGGGATTTGGACCCTTTTTGTCCAAGAGTGACAATAATAATAATAACATGTTACACCACCTTCATGTAATCTATAGTACGATAATACTTTTTTCTGTACTTATTTTAAAGACAACATTTTCTAACAATTTCCCATCTTTGTTATCTATTTCTGTAGCGCCTGATTTATTATATATATCTCCCATGCAAATATTTTTTAATGTTATAATAATAATAATAATAATATCTTTATTTTAAGAAGATGACACATTAAGAATATACAAATTATACAAAAAAAAATATCTTTTTTACAATGTGGTCTTCTGTAAGAAAACATACTGGTCAATCAATTCAATCATACATACGTACACACAACTAACATTCATTCCTGCAAATAGCTAATACATTACACACTACTCACAGTAGGCAGACACACCCATGTCAACATTATATTTGTCATAAGATGTTTCTTGTACTTCTGCTAAAAGGCTCATAATGAATACAAATTTTGAATGGAAAGAGGTATGCTGTTCCATAATTCCATTGCTACGTAAGAGAAGGCTTTTGGACCATAGTTAGTGTTTATCTTTGCATGTGAGATATCTCTATTTGTGGTGGATCTTAATGTATATGAAGTATTGTTTGCAAAAGGTAAGAAGTTTTGCAAGTATGATGACGTGATACCATGTAAGCATTTGTATATGATAATTACAGTGATGTTTTTGCATCGGCTTTCAGACGGTAGCCATTTTAATTCTTGAAATAGTTCTATGGAAGGAGTGCAATTAGGTTTTTGAAGTATTTTTTTAATCGTAGCGCTTTTGTAGAATTGATATTTTGGAAATATTGGTTTACTATAAGTCTAACGCGATATTCTGCAATGTAAATATAAACAGAAATCACTGACCATTACATTGATTTAGGGAGAGCGGAAGTGTATTTTACCTGCTCACTTCTATTCACCAAGTAAATTAAAATAACGGTAAAGCTTGGCCACATTGAGATGAGCCTGACCTATTGATTAGCGTAATTTATCAGTCGATATATTGTCTACGTTTACAACACCGAGTGTATGTTTTCATAATCGGGGAGTATCACGAAGACGCTCAAGATGTAATACAAACACAAATCTGAAATACTGATAATGCACGATTTGCTTGCGGAAATTGATACAATCAAAGCAAAAATCTTGTAATATATTCTTGCATAAAGGTTAGGCTCAGGTCACAATAGCCAAACTATACACATTGAAAATGATAATCCCTTTTCCAATATCCTTATATGTTGTTGTACCTGATCTGCTTGTTTACTTTAAGTGGCACATGTCCCAATACCGCGTTAGAGTTATACTTGTGCCCCAGATTACACATATGATCCGTTGTTGATAATACGCAGGAATTAAAATACAGTTGCCTCATGTCCTTAGTTAGGTAGTTGTTTATTCTTTTGAGCAGTGAAATTTTTGTTTTCAATTTTTTGCAAACATATCTAATTTGTTCATTCCAATTTAAATTATGATCAATATAGACGCCCAGAGGTTTTTGTGTATTCACCTGCCCTAATTGTGTATTGTTGATAAAGATTCAATTGATCTAAATGTTTTACTTTATTCGTTGAACCGATTACCATGCATTTGAATTTATGGGATGAATAAGCATGTTGTTTTCATAACACCAGTTTGTCAACGTATTAATATCCGCCAGTAATTGAGAATGTAGACAGTTTATGTTGCTACCTGTAGCATGCGATATTGAATCATCAACATACAAGTCAATGGACGAATGACGAAGACGCAAACCAATATCATATATGTATATAAGGAACAACAGGGGACCGACAGTTTTTGTAATATGGACCCCTGTGGAATACCACAAGAAACATCTTGAGACGAGGACCGGGTATTACCCAATCTTACACATTGTTTTCTGTTAGATAAAATAAAATTTCATTAACATTAGACTTGAGTCCGAGAAATGATAAAATTGTAATTTATGAAGAAGAATTTCGTGATCAACGAGATCGAATGCCTTTCTGAGATCTAAAAATATAGAACTAATATTTCCTGGGTCAATGCATCTATAAGTCTGAGCAGTGCAGTTTGGCATGAATGGTGTTCGCGAAACCCAGATTGATGAATATGTAGAAGTTGCCAATGTTCTAAGAAGTATTTTAACTGATCTGCAATATGTCTCTCGAAAATCTTTGAGATAGTCGGAAGAATCGAAATTGGCCGGTAATTGTTTGGATCGTCAATTTCAGCTCCTTTATGTATAGGAATAACATAATTATGCTGTCTTAAGACTTTCAGGAAATTGTCCTGTTGATATGCTGTTGTTTATAATTGACGTTATTGGTATTATAATATGTTCTCCACAATATTTGAGTATTTTAGCGCTTATGCCGTCAAGAACCGGTGCTTTATTTATGTCGAGATTGCTTATAATTTTCTTTACTTCGTAAGTTAATATATATTCTATATTAAAGAAATATGTCCCAAGTTTTTTGTCAACTGTATATTTTAAATTGTTATTAAATGAAGGATCATATTTTAACTTATTGACAATGTTTGAAACATTGACGAAATGGCTATTGAATGAATTCAAAATCTCTTTAGGATCACTTATCAAGTGCCGATCATATTGTAAGCTTCTTGGTAATTGTAAACAAGTACTACAAGAAGTGAGTGATTTCATAGTTTTCCATATGAACTTAGTTGATTTATGTTGTTGCACAGCATTGTTATAAAATTCAGTTTTTCCTCTTTTATGAGATATACCACTTTGTTCCTTAAATACCTTTATATTCTGTCCATACTTTTGAGGACTTTAGTTGATCTCGCTCCCTTATTGATCTCGCTCCCTTATTGCTAACTTGGTGTCTTCAGAAAACCAACCAGGAAGCTTCTCAGACTTAACTCTCCTTTGTTTAATAGGGGCGTGTTTGTTAAGTGTATCTAGAAGGATATTTGTTAAAGTGTCCAAAGCTTCATTAGGATCATGGATCATTTTAATTAATCTTATTTGAGAACGTTCCAGTTCTAATTGGTATTCATTCATATACACATTTTATATTGCCTGTAATTTATGTTTATGTGTTTATGGCTTTTAGATTTTTTGTTATTTATGTATCGAGTAAAGCAGACTGGAAAATGATCACTGATAGCATAGTTTGGAACGAATACTTCTGCTATTCTGTCAGATATGTTTGTGTATAAGTAATCAATGATTGAAGAAGATGATTTAGTTACTCTTGTAGGTGACTTTACAATTTGTATCAAGCCATATTCTGAAAAATTATACGACCATTTGTTGTTCATCAATGTGTTAGAGCTATGAATATATTGTATATTGAAATCGCCTATGATATGATATTCAATGTTACTATTGTCAATTTGGCTTAATTGGTCCTTGTATAAATCAATCCAATCTTGGGTTGAATCAGGTGGGCGATATATAAAGTTGAGCAAAAAAAGGTTTAGAATTACTGTAACTTATTTGTATCCATAATGATTCTAAGTTGTTACCATTAAGCTTAATTTATTTAAACTGCAACTTATTGTTTGAGTGAATGAGTAGTCCACCACCCTTTTTATTAGCTCTATATTGTCTTATTCAAGTTTAGTAAGGAATATTCAAAATATTGTCATCAATATGTTCATGCAAAAATGTTTCACAAAATTCAAAAATTTCTATGTCATATACTTAATTTCTTCTAATTTAGGCATAAAGTGCTGAATGCTGAAAACATGAAGACCCATCTTTCTAAATTCGGTCGAAGAATGAACATTATCCGCTTTAGGATTATTTCCAACTACATTTTTACCAGTATTCATTTTAATAGCGTTATATGAACTGAGCCTACATGTATTAATCGCTTCAGTATTTCCAGTATCACCACATGTTGACAATGTTGGCATTATAAAGTTATCGTCACATTCACGTACACCTTGTTTTAAACGTTCGTTTGAACATGCAGCATCACTTATACAAGAACAATTATCACCGCTGCAATTATATTATTTAGAATATGAAACTTGTTAGTCACTTTTATGGTATATGGGTGGCTGTCTACGCTACCCTAATGGTTTAGAAACCAACGGTATTCCCTTGTAAAGTGATTGTCAAGATCACGTTTCTCACAACCATCGAACTGAGCGTGGCTAGGTCTCCGCCATTCATGATTGAACCTTGGTCGTTGGGTCTGATTTGGGAGTCGTATAATATTCGTCCGAACTGAGGATCTAGGTTTGAGTATTGGATGGGACCGATCAATGCATTTCAAGAGTACGTATCGCAGTTCCTTTCGCGTTCAGATGGATTCCATCTCCGTGATAGTAGTGTTGGACTATGTCACCATCTCCGAAAACAAACTTTAAGTCAATATAAAAAATTAGGCATGATAACTTGAATAATGTGGAAGTACTAGGTAGGATTTCTTGTCTTTTGCATAAGTAAATTTATATGGGTTTTTTTAATTCAAGAAAAAGAATATCGATAGGTATGTATTCCTTTTTTCCACATCCTAATATGATAACTATCTCATTTATCTTTAAATTGGGATTATAAAGTATGATTTCATTATTTAAAAATTGTATGATTGGTGTTGCTCTTCAATATTCCCAAAATAAATTAGTTATCGTTTCTTCATGCATTCGGCAGAAAGTATAAAGATCAGTTGGTTTAATATTTATTTTGAAGAGTAAATTATTGGTAGCTAGAATGCTGTGTACATTTCTAGTTTGTAACCATTGTATGTATGTGTCTCTGGTATATTTAAAAACGTTAAAAGCTATGTATAAAGTCCCAGTCTATATTATTGTTACTTACTGATTCCCACTTGGGTTTGCTTGTGGATATTTCATCATTTTTAATCAGTGTTTTATATACAATTATATTGGATGAATATAGCAATTCATGCTTTGATTTAGAAATTGTTTGTTTTTCTCTAAATAAATGTGTGTTTTTTCCTTTTTAAGTATTTATTGACATTGTTTCTGAAACCATTGTAGGAAATTAAATTTTTCTCCTGTTATATCTTCAAGGTGTTTTATTTCAACAAATTCGCCTTGATCATTTACTTCATCTTCAATAAATCTTATTCCTTTTTGTAGCAGGAAAGTAGATATATATTTATTTATTATCTATAAGCATATTATTGAAAAGTGGCATACTAAGTATTTGCGTTGTGTCATAAATAGACAATTTATCCAGAAAGCAAATAAATTTTAACACGTCTATCCAAAATTGTTTTTTATTTTTGAAATGATGATGTTACTGTATATTATTTATTTATTTATTTTATTTATTATACCATATTTATATAGCCCTTTTTCATGTATACACACGTTCAAAGTGCTGTACAATCATGACTAATACATGGTTAAAACAGTATATAATGTACATAAAATATAGAAGTAGGACCTACTAAACCCAGTAGGCGGGGGCTCTACTTAACCCAGTAGACGGGGCTCTACTTAACCCAGTAGACGGGGCTCTACTTAACCCAGTAGACGGGCCTCTACTTAACCCAGTAGACGGGCCCTACTACACCTTGTAGTAGGGATCTATTGAAGACAGTAGACTGGACTCTACTTAACTCAGTAGGCGGGGCTCTACTTAACCCAGTAGACAGGACCCTACTAAACTTAATAGTAGGGATCTACCAATAGGTGGATGGGGCTTATAGTCATGGGAACATGTGGATCTTTGGGCCCTATGATAGGGCGCCAAGTTAATGGGAACATACACACAGTCAGCATGAATAAGCTATAGTAAAATAGTGCGTTTTCAGCGCTTTCTTGAAGGACGGTAGTGTTTTACTGACTCTGAGCGCTGTTGGTAGTGCATTCCAGAGTTTCGGTGCAGCAGCTGTGAAACATCGGTCACCGTAAGTCACAGTCCTCGTCCTTGGCACAACTAGAAGAACAGAATCATTTTCAGAGCTTAGCTGTCTTTGTTGAGTATATACTTCCAACATACTTCTGATGTAGCCAGGCGATTTTCCATGTAGTGCTTTGAAAACATGAGTCAAGACCTTCAGCACAGGAGTGATGTGATTGTAAAGCGGTGTCCGTGTGATGAGGCGGGCAGCTGTATTTTGAATAATTTGTAGTTTATTCAGAATGATTTTCGGGGTGCCACATAGTAATGAATTGCAGTAATCCAGTCTCGATTTTACTAAATAATTGATCAGGGATTTTGTTGCATCAACAGTCAGGTATTGTCTGACTTGACCTATTTGTCGGATCTGCATGAAACACGACCTTGAGACAGAGTTAACATGTTTGTCCATGTCCAAATGCAAATCCAACATGGCCCCGAGGTTTCTCATCATCGACGTTGGTCTGATCACAGCATCACCAACTTTTACCTTGAGATTGTCGACTGAACTGGCATTCCTTTTCGGTACAAACAGGATTACCTCTGTTTTTTCGGCGTTACGTTTCAGCAAATTTTCTTTCATCCATCCAGTGCAAGATATCCTTCAGACAAGCTTCAATTCGTTGCAGTGTTTCATCTCGCGAGACACAATCTTTTGGTTTGAATGCCATATACAATTGGGAGTCATCGGCATAGAAATGATGTTGCAATTGATGTTTTCTACAGATTGCACCTACTGGTTTTGTGTACATAATGTAGTTCTTTGAACCAAGCACAGAACCCTGTGGTACACTGTAGTTCATTAGTACAGGTTTTGAAAGTTCTCCATCTATACAGACAGTCTGGTAGCGGTCACACAAATAGGATTTCATCCACTCTAGTGGCTTGCCTGTTATGCCGAAATGATTGTCAAGTCGGCGTAATAGGGTGTTGTGGTCTATGTTGTCAAAGGCTGCTGATAAATCCAGCATTACCAGGACCGTAGCTTTATTCTGATCTAGAGAGCAAAGGATGTCATCACACGAAGAAGAGCCGTTTCAGTTGAGTGGAATTTTCTGTATGCTGACTGACGTTCTTCGTGGAGATCATGCAGTGTTAAATGCCCTTCTTGTCGAGCATCGACTACCTTCTCGATAATGAAAGGTAGGTTTGACACAGGTTTATAATTTTTCAGTACATTTTTATCAAGGCCTGGCTTCTTTATCAGTGGTCTTATTCTGGAGCTTTTAAAAGCCTTGGGTACATAAGCACTTTTGATTGATGCATTGAATATTCTTGTTAATAATGGCAGTCGTTCATTCAAGCAATCCTTTAACAGCCATGTTGGTATTGGATCACGTTCACATGATTTACTAGGTGATTTATTTATGAGTTTTCGGATTTCATCCTCAGATGTTGGAGAAAACTCTGACAATTGCTCTTTTCCGAACGGAGTTTCGACTTCAACACTGTCGTTTTGTTGGTATGACTGAATAGTGGAGGCTATTTCAGTACGTATTGCTTCAATTTTGTTAATGAAGAAATCACTAAAATCCTGTGCAAGCATTTTAGCAGGTTTACCAGTTGGCAAAACAACTTCTTTTTCATCACCCATCAGATGTTTAGTTATCTTGAATAACCCTTTCTGATCACGACCACAGGACTCTACCTTAATTATCTGTGTAATAGAATACTTTGGATCGTTTCAACATTTTGTTGACTACCGAACATTGATTCCTATATATACTAAACGGATTTAAAAACGCGACACTGGGGTATGTTGTATTATTGCAGACGGTTCAAGTTAATGCCTATATTTGAATAATGCAAGTTAAGGGTCTATTTATTGCCGTCATTTTGGTACCAAAATAATAAAAATCAGATGAGTATTAATAAATATATTGTACAATCAAAAAGTCGATCCAGAAAACGATAGTCGCATTCTGACCATTTTGCAATAGGTATAGCGCCGATCGATGTATTCAAATAGCGCGGGCTTATGTTTGACGTTAAATTTAGTTCGATGTTTTTGTAGCGGTTATTATATCAGTAGGACACATCTGAAACCTACGAGGTCAAATGGATCCAATTATGGGACTATCTGAAGCCACGAATTGGGCTACGTCGTCTTAACACACAGTACAGGACCTCCACGTTGCACTACAGAAAGAATGGCGACATATACCTTAGGCATTTATTCGAACATTGTGCAGTTCTATGAGACAGCGATGTGTTGCTGTTGGGAACGCTGGTGGAGGACACTGCCTAGTTTAACACTTTGATGAACTGTATTAAATACTCATCATGTTGTGACATGTTAATGTTTCACATGTGTTAATCAGTGATCATTTCAGTGAGATCTAATGTATTTATTTTTATGGAATAAAATCAATGAAATCACACCATGTGCTAGAGCATCCTTAATAACCAATTGCAACACAAGATGCTTTCTATTTCTGGGAACATGGTTTGCGTCCTGCTACGATATAGACACATTTTAAATAATTGGGTATTTGTCATTTATTCCGTTTAATGTAGAATGTTTGTTTAAAGTTAAGATTGTCCGTACGTATGTAGCCTAAACATTCGACTTTGTTATTCAACACTGCACTCGATTCGCCGATAAAGATGATACTTTCGTTTTCTGGACCAATGTCTTATTCACGCTATAATTTATTTAATACCTGTTGGATCTTAATACATTTAGTATCAAAATGACGACATTGAATTTACCTTTACGGAAATACCAAGATATTTGATGTAGGAACTCGCTTTCCTAACATATATCAACATACCCAAGTGGCGTCAGGTAGATATTCAGTGTACCATGGACAGGAGGGTCTTAAAACTATTGTTTTAGATTTTAGGGGTGCATGCTTGTCAATTAGTGATGAAAGCCCATGTGTATATACCTCAACTAGTTCATCAACGTGTGATATGTGCAACCCACTGTTCAAAATATCTGAGGATTCAATGTCTTTTTTGAATTCATTGATATCAATAGATTTTAACTTTTTTAGATTTACTGTTCTCCTTATAGGAGCAGGTTTAGCAGCACAAACTTTAAATACTACTGCAAAATGATCACGAGAGGTCTTTCCACTGTTGTCGGGTAGACCGGGATCAGATATTTCTACATGTGAGACAGAAGTTTCAGTGTCTCTTGTGATTAGCACTGATTACCACATCCAATGTGTGACCAGCCACTTTGGTTGCCCCAGTGACGTGCTGTCGCATGCCGCAAGATTCAAGAATACTTGTGAACTTCACAGTGTCAAAATCCAATAGATTGTCTATGTGGATGTTCAAATCCCCAACAACTATGATGTTACTTTCTGTTGTCATAAGTTTGGCCAGAAAGGATGGCCACTCATTTTCCAGAAAAGTACTAGTTTTTAGGCCATTTTTACAAGTTGGTGGTGGTCTATACACAACAGCAAGACGCAGAGAATAGTTCTTA
This sequence comes from Spisula subtruncata, assembly GCA_963678985.1. Classification (NCBI taxonomy): domain Eukaryota; kingdom Metazoa; phylum Mollusca; class Bivalvia; order Venerida; family Mactridae; genus Spisula; species Spisula subtruncata. The sequence continues at coordinate 29,879,510 of OY787663.1, read as the reverse complement.
ATAGATACCGTGTATTCCATGTGTTCAAAAGTAGTGAAAACTTTATCATTAGTAGCAGTAAGAAGTTGAATATTTAATGAAGTTTTGTATACAACTGCAATTCCACCACCACGTCCACAGCGAGGGACATGTTTTATTTTGTAGCCACTGGAAACAAGCTCAGCAATGCAAGACTTATCAGAGGGTCCCCCGAGCCATGTTTCAGTTAGAGCGACAATATCATAATCATAAAATACTATGTAGTCTGAAAGGGCAAGAGTCTTGTTTTTGACTGACCTTGGATTTACACAACACACCTTCATATAAGTTTGGCCTTTGCAAACAGTGAGTGATTCACATTTGATCTTATTCAAGTCATGATGTTGGGAACTATTGTCGTTTTCAGGATTAGTTCCGAGATTATCGGGGATGGTTCTGGAATTTTCAGGATTGGTTCTAGGAAATAAAGTTGGTACTATAGTATAGGTATTTCTTGGGAAGGTGTCTGAATGTTTTTTAAATTTACACCATCATTCAAGTCCCATGTGCGTTTACACCGATCCCCTCTAGTACCCCTAAACTTAAGTATTCCTAACTGATTCAATGTTGTCAATGTATGGGTATCAGGTTTTATAGGTGATAATTTCCCAATCAGGCTATACCTATTGTATTGTATAATCCCTGGTATACATTGGGACATGTTTGCCTCAGGCAAATACACATTTAAATTTACAGGTAAATATTGAACAAAATTGTAGAATATTTACACAAAACTCAAAATTTCACAAAATCTACAAACAACTACTACACAAAAATTACACATATACAAAAAGATTACTTCCATAAACATTCACAGCAAAATCCACAGCAATCACTGCAGTAATTCTGTAGATTTTAATAGCACAAAATGTTGCAGCCTACACTTGGCGTATTCACACCTATTTATAAAATGAAATGTAAAATGCCTCAGTTGAGAAATTTATCCATGTCAAATATAGAGTTAACGAGTTTGTAGCATTTACTTTTGCTGTAATGGATATAATTTTTCGACCATTTGATTTTTAGACTGCATATATAACTTGGGATGTCAATCGTTTTTAAGCTATCTTCTCGATAATCTTTTATACATATTGAATATTTTATTTTAATTTTACCTTTCCACATTAGTCATTAAATATATCTGTAAGATTTTGATGAATGTTCTGTCAGGAGTCGGCATGCTTATAATTAGACGAGTTAATATAAGCAGTAGCGTTTTTAACTTTTTTACAACTGTTATGCTACCTAGATAGGGGTTAGGTTGCGTCTTTTCCAATACAGTATGCTATTTTTTATATTTTGTAATTTTTCATTGAAGTTCAAATCATACATCTTATTTAAGTCAGTATAAAAAATAGGCATAATAACTTGAATTATGTATCACCCCATGAAAGTTTACATCTTGTTTTGATTGACCTAGTACTGTTTTTAAGGGAGCCTAACCATATTAACTTTGTTTTGTCAAAATGTATTGATGAGACCGGATATCAATGAGTATCTATGTAGTGTGTTTAGGGAAGAGTTCAATGGTAAAACGGTTCCATCTAATAATAAAGAAGTACCGTCTGCGACCTGAAAAATCTTATATTCATTATCATCTATATGTATTTCTTTGATATTTTTGTTATGTCGTAGTTTTACTGCTAACATTTCTGAATATATGATAAAAGATATGGTGCATTGGTGACATTGGATCACCTTTTCTGCATCCCCTGTCAACTTCGAAGAAGTTTGAAAGATATCCATTTAGTTGCGTACAGACTTCTGTATTATTCAAGAACAGTTTTATCCATTTTTGAACATATTACCAAATTTAAAACAATTGAGAGAATACAAGCTTACTTTAGTGTTTTTATTGTAAGAGAACATCGGGAGTGTATATACTGATGGCTTATAGTTGTAGAGTGTGTGTTTCTTGTTAATTAATTGTCTTAGATTTAAATGCAGTTGCAACAGAATCAAACTTGTTAATTATTCAATAAAAAAAAAGAATTGTGAATGCTGTATCTTTCGTTTTACTGGATTCATCGTAATCCTGTCAATCTTCATTATTCCTAGAGCTACATCTTAACCCTGTCAATCTTCATTATTCGTAGAGCTTAATCCTAACCCTGTCAATCTTCATTATTCGTAGAGCTATAACTTTAAAAACGTCCCTCCTTCTTCAAGGTCAATCAGCTCAGAAGTAATGCATCTTCGTGATAAGGGGTTGTGAGGAAGTTGCTCTTTGGGTTGCGGAAACCCCCTCATCCCCTCTAAAAGCTGGAGATACCACCGCAGACAAACAAATTCAACCCAAAATAGACCAACCTATATACAATAAATACCTATTCATAACACATAGGCCTACCAGGGATGGACAAGTCAAATGACTACTTTATAAAATATACTTTTTATGTACATTCAGTCTGTGAATTTAGGATTGAAGCCATTTGCCTGGATCTGTTGAACAGAACAGAACATACCTTTTATTAACCCAAATCGTAATTACGACACATGAGTATACTGTACATAATGCATGTTACATATATAAATATAATATAATGCAGTCATGGTGAAGTAATGGCAATTAAAAAATAATAGATGATACTAATATGATGGAAATCTTAACAATTTTAAACAATAGATGGCTCGCCAATGTCTACTGTAATGAAGAGTGGGTAAAGAGGGGAATAAAACTCATAGTGATTTGAAATAAATGATTCTAAATAAATTCTAATGATTCTAAATAAAGTCTTAATAAGTATGGATAATTATGTTTTTCCGTTGGTTTAGGTTTAGTAAATTACTTAATAATATAATATATATAATTAAATATTTAAACGGAGCAATACATTTAGTTTAACATTCATGATATATACAGAGTATGGTTTTTTACCAATTTGTTCATTCGCGCTCTCATACACAACCAATCACAACTTGCTCTCTATATCTACGCACTATATCATCCCTCTTATTCACATAGACAATAACACTGTTAAATTAAGCAGTTTCCCCATATTTTCTATAGAGATCTACATGTACGACTGAAAAAGTTGCATGGCATAAGCAACAAATACCTGTCCCGGGGCAACCGGAAATGTTCTAATTTCGCCGACTGTTCATTGCCGATCTAGCAATGATTTTCCATGATTATTTTTTTTGACTTCGAATAGGGGAGAATGTGAGCTTGATTTATGCATACTTATGGCATGCATCCTATGTGCGAGTCTAAACAGGTATGTTGATTTTACAACTTAATACTGTACCACCACAGGTCTAAATGATGTATTGTTTTCCCTTCCGTGATCAATAACAATAAGAGTTGAATATGAAGGTAGGAATAAAAAAGAAACATTTTTACATACATAGAGGATCTCACATGAGTGTCTTTTCATATTGAATTTATTAAACGAGTTGGATTAAAGTGATAAAATACGAGGCTCTGCCGAGTATTTTATTACTTTTATCCAACGAGTTTTATAAATTTAATATGGAAAGACACGAATGTAAGATTCTTTTTATCACATAAACAAAATAAGCCATTTAAATGCAGAAAACTAAAAATAGTAGACCCGCTTCCCCTTAAGAGAGAAGAATATTGAGGTGAGTAATGCGGTTAAGAATAAATGAGCGTCTAAACATAGTGCAACACAGTGACTGTATTTCAATTACATTTAATTTAATGTTGAAAACGAAAATGAGCCGAGACGGGTATATTTGAACGGTAATAATGTCACAGACCTTTTTAGTAGGCCTTACCCAGTCTTGAAATTAGTTAGGTAAGGGGAACATACTCGTACTAAAAACGGGAAACGTCACGTACATTGTGACGTCATGTTTATGTATTGACGTCATCACTACTTTGAATATCCGGGATGAGATGGATGAATTTTAAAGAGATGCGATTTTGAAACTCAAAATGCATTAAAATTGTGCAGGAAGTGTTAGCCTATGTTTTGTATAAATGTAGGTTTGTGTTTATTTATATTTGAATTGAAATGCCTTTGTAAATTCTCGTTGAGATTTTTAAATTCGACTTGTCCATCGATCTGACCTCTACCGCTGACGAAAAAAATCGCGGTCGGCCATCTTTGTTTATTTTTTTTTTGACAGCGCGTATGAATACATAAAAATAGTGATTAGCCCCCACTCATTTGAATACTTATTCTATTTTTGAGCAGTGTAATATCGTTTTTATGTAATGGACTTTATTACACTCCCACATCGTGATTTATGTGATAATTGATAATATTGAATGACTTTAACCAATTTTGTCAAATAACGAAACTCTGTTGCATTTAACTTAATATTTGTTGGTAGACTTTGACATTTCATTTTCATAGTCCGTTATATGTGGGCATGTTTGTGTCGTGTATTTGAGTTGTGAAATTTCTTTTGTTTTCTGCCCTCAGTTAGGGCTGTCTTTTTTGTCCGATTTTCTCAAATCTTTTGACATGGTAGCAGGATGGGAAATTTAAAAAAAAGATAAATATGAATTGACTTCAATGAGGGTATAAATAATGACAAGGAGCACTCAATACTCATACAAATATAATTTTATTACCAACATACAAAATGTAGATTATATAAATAATATTACAATACATGGACAGTTTTAAAAATGCAGTAGAAAACAACAGATCGCAGGTACAAGGTTGGTTCAAATCCAGATCCAACCTCTTCTAAATTGAGACATTCAGAGCACAGAACTAACCCACTATCTCCCAAAATATCCCAATTAGAAATCTCAGCTCAAATTGAGGGCAATCAAACTTCATATTGACCACAAAATCAGACTTAACCAAATCTCAATTTTATCCTAAATTTCTACTTTTAAATTAGATGCTTTTGGAAATTTGGTCTCATGGAAATAATCATGTCCTGATACTATTAGAAATTACATATAATTGAAAAACTAAAAGCTATACTTATAGGAAACACTATCAGATCTATGTCTAAAGATATGCATATTACACCTGAAAATTTAACCACTACTCATACCACATAGGTTTGATCTTGAAACATGTCCAGTTATTTGGCATTTGAAATACATTTAGTCTGCAATTTTGAAAATAAAAAAAAATCAAAAAAAAAAAGGTAAATTTACACAGGAAAAATAAAGAAAACAGCTCACTTTTTGGTGTTTAAAATCATGAAGTTTCTGGGGAAAAACGGACAACTTTTACCTATGTAAATGTTAAAAATAGTTTATTTTGCTTAAAAAGGTTGCTTTAAAGGGACTGTGTCACGTTTCAGCTGTAGCAAAAATCAAATAACATTGTTAAATATTCATTATATTTTGGCATAGATGCCTGTATATCCCATTAACAAGCACACTGATATAAATATAACTAAGGATTTTGTAATTATTTAAGTATTTTATCTTCATAATTCTATACCGTATTAATACGGTATAGAATTTTAAACTACTCTCATTTAAATTGCCTGAAATTTACTCGCATGTCGAATTTAAAAACAAATCAAATACTTGATAGATGTTTAGACTTAAGTTTGTTTATGTTATAGACCGATCTAGTGAATAATATTACTCAAAAGTCATGCTGAAAGGAAAAATTAAGTTGTTTTTAAAAGGTGTTTTTAAAAGTAAAAACACCCTGGTGTTCGCGATGTTGAAAGTGGTTAAAATCAATTATTTGCAATAAATATTTCTTAAAGCAACAGTCAACCATTTTCTATTATATAAATTCTTAATTTAGTATTAATAAAATTATACTTTTTAAAAAGATTCGCTCCATCTGTGAGACAGGCCCTTTAAAAAGTAAGATGATATTACAGTTGGAAATAAATCAAATAAAAAGCTACAAAAAAATTAAAACATATAAATAAAATGTTGAGATGGACAGAGTGTAAAAAAAACTTTAAATCCATAATTATAAATCTTTCTTGACGTTCCAGCAACCGTCGAACATAGCATTTTGAGTATGCATTATGTATGATTGTTGATTTATCACATAAACATGGAAACATTTTATATTAAAATCATATCAATGGACACCAAAAACAAATTCTAAAGTTACAATGACAAAACACTAAAGGTTAGTTCAAATCAAATACAAACTGTTAGAGTTTAAGCTATGGCAAGAATCAGTGTCAACCTTATACTCATGAATCAGTGGTTAGTCAAGTCCTCAGGCTACCAAATATTTCACATGAAAAATATGCTGGTTGAAGGAGAATGGTGTCAGTCTAATACTTATTTCTTTGAAAATTAAAACAATTTTAGTTAAAACATGCATAGAAGTGCCACAGGAAATATTTTCTTCATCACACCTGTATCATAGCCATCAAGGGCACACAGTTAAACTATCGTATAGACACACTTTAGCAAACAAAAGTGCATAGTTTAGCTATCAATGGTGCATATGATAACTTAAATATGCACACATGACAACCAACATGCGAAAGTGATGAATAAAATATATCCCAGTATGTCTTCTCTATGCCACCATACAGATACCTAATTACACACAATTTTATTTCAGTTCAAGTAATGTTAAAAACAATACAATGCAAAACAACAGATTGAAAATATATGTTCATCTTCCCAATGGTTAATAAACTGAATGAAGTCTTAGCACATTTACAGAAATAAAATATAAACATAATTTCGGTTAAAAATGAAAAATAATAAAGACCAAGGAATATCAATTATGTGGTCCTACTACTGAAACAATTCAGAACCACATATTAATTTGGTTTGCCTTAGGCCTGATCACAGATATGCTCGAAGGTATGTATCCATTTTGAGAAGATAATTTACAAAACACATAGAAATAAATAACACATATTTTACACTGGTTAGTTGCATGAACCTTTTTACACTTTATAGGGCATTAAAGCACCTCCATGCCAATACATTATGACGTATCTATCTGTGTGACACATTTTGATGCATTTATCATAAACTATGAGTGATGCATTTGAAGCATCTATCATAAACCTGGTACAACACATTTTGATGCATGGATCATACATTTTGATGTACTTATTATACACAATTATACTCCATGCTAATGAATATTGATGCATCAGTTAGAAATGCATGCAATTGCAAAACAGGACGGATGGAGATTATCAAATATTTTTCATTAACTTGTATTGAGATGGTACAAATAAACACAATCAGCATATGTATTAAGCAAAAGGGCTGAAATACCAAAACCTCAACCCATCACCCTTAAAAAATATGTGAATTGTGAGTAGGTCAGGCTGTGTATGAACCCTAATTTTTTTTCAAAGATATTTAGACAAAAAGTATGACAAATCAAAGGCATGAAATACTTAAGGTGTCTATGTAGGAGAGAGTAAATATATAAACAGTACACACTGACAGTTGAAGAAAATCATCATACAGGTACATGTCAATCAAGTAAAGATACATTGTCTGATTACAACAAACTACAAAACTTACCACAAACATAAAACATTATTTCAGTTAAATGAAAAGAGATGGCAAAATTTCGAAACTTCCTTATATACCTTATTATTATATTTTCTGACAAACAAGGTAATACAAATGACACTAGTGGTTATACAAGTATTAACCTAAAATAATTGTCAACCCTGTTTTAATCAATGGACAAATGATGGAGATGTAAGTTTTAATGCGCTGAGTAAAACAAATTATGTACGAGAGGTGTTCAACTTATTTATGAACAGAAAATAAACATCGATATTTTGTTACTCTAACGATTAAATTGAATAAAAACTTTTATATTGTGTAAAGTAGTGTATCAAGAAGTATATATAATAATTGTAAATTGCCAATGCATTACGGTTAAATCATAATGAGCATTGGGGTAGAGGGTGTTGTTATTTGCGTTTTGAAGGTCCAAAAACTCGTAATAGTTACTTTTTCATTTTCCTTCTTTAATCGTTGTTTAAGTATCAACCAGATAAAAATTATATTGCTACAGCATGAGAAGACTTCGACATCCACTGTTTGGTTATAATATATATCAAAGTTATATTCTTAAGTTTTTTATTTGGTGTTGAATATGGTGACTTGAAGCTGAATCTGGATGAAACACTAAGTTCTTGGAACAGTCACTAGGAACGATATGTAACACTTTTTTTGTTGAAAACCTGATTTTAAACTGTTTGTACATAGACCACATCCTTCAATTTCGTCAATTTAATAATCATTTTGACGTGCGTATTTCCATAGTAACAAACCAATGCCTTTCAATGAAAACGGCCGCAAACACACAAAGCTGGACAAACATGAACTTCTCCCTATCCTCGTGACCTTTTCTAAAATAGTATACCCTAATATATCAAAGCATTCTCTACGATTCGGCATTGCTCCTCTATAATGAAACATTTTTTCCACATAATGTTGTTTATTTCTAGATCCCAAGCCTTTAGGCTGCGGGGCATGTTTTTCTTGATTTTCGGCGTAGGAACATCGCATTTTCCCAGAACTATGCATTCAACTTTTTCGAAATAATTTCACAGTAAGTTTCTACAGACACACCCATCTGTGCAACTATTCCACGTTTTGCTAATGGATTCATCATAGATATCATATACCCAATTTAACTTTTTTGTGTATGTTTTGGCAATGTCGGGTAATTTTCATTATTTGGTACTATTTCACCATTACTGGACACATAACTTTAATAACCCTTCTAACGACAAACATTACTAACGTTCTCATTAAAAATACAAAATAAAAATTTACTTACACTTTCCTGATGCTTATAAAAGGGTCATTTTGCCTTAAAAACAGGAAAAACAACATCATCTACTAAATTGTTGTTTTAAGCTTTAGCCAAATGAAATATACAATGTATAATGATCATATGTTCAACTTAAAACATTTTCTCACATGATTTAAAAGAGATATTTCAATTGTTTTTATTCAATAGTGCAAAATCGGTGTTCATGTTTTGTTCATAAATAAGTTGAACACCTCTCGTATACTAAATCCATATAACGTAAATTAAGACATTGCAAACAATTAACGTACAGAACATTTACTTAAGTGACTCATGATCTAGGCAATTACTTAAATGCCGAGCATAGCCTTTATTTACCAGTCAGCTTTCGTCTTAAACATGACATACATATGAGTGCCTCTACCCAGATTTTAACCAGGATTGTCCGATTTGACGGCAAGCGGGCTTACCACTTAGCTACGGAAGCGCTTCAGGTCAAACAAGCTTCAACAGTTGCTGTTTTTAGTATCATAACAAGAAAGAATACTGGAGTATTTACAGATTGTCAGGCATAAACAACAGAGTGCATACAGCAGCTGCTCATCTTTGACAGTAGAGACACATGAATCGCAATGACTAAATGGTAAATATCAAATACAATATTCAATAATAATTCAATATCAAATTTTACAAAACATACAGTTTGTTTATTGATGTCATTCACTATAATGTGCCCAGGATAATGTGAACGGCGGGCAAATTTGGTACAGCCCACATATGTGGTTTAATCAAGTGTGCACAATTTATCACAGTTATTTTAGTAAAGAATTTACTATATTTGTTTACTTAAGAAACCCTTTTTTCAATAGTAGGCAACTCCAGACAATGAATGTAAATATCATAATTCATTATTATCCTGGGGCACTATAGTATACAATGTAATATCATAAAATTGTATTTTGAAATTCATAGTTTCGAACATTTTGATTGGAATTCATAATCAATTATCCAATACAGGGTACTGTTTTATCAAAGCATTTACAGTAATCATAAACTCAGGCTCAAATTTGAATTATTTTTAATTCTTTAACTTCTACAAACACTGGTTAATTGATATGTGATATCAATACATAGTTAATGATATCAAACAATATCTTTTCCCCATTTTAAGATGCAAAAACAGTATAAGGAATTTAGATTTGAGCTTAGCTTTACGATTTGTGTAAGTACTTTGAAAAAATAGTACCCATACACTACCAGATGACTAATTTTGAGAGTAGGATTATTATAGCACTTAAATTGTGGTGAATCAAAATGAATATCCTGGCCCTCAACCTTTCATAAATACATTACAATCTTCTTGTACTTTTTGTAAATTTTGACAAGAAAAAAATATGCCCTTACATCATTTAGCCCAAACCAGTCATTTAGGCAACTGTTATATTCACATGCATGAAGTACAAATTCAAAATACCCCACTGCTTATGAAAACACAGACTAAAGATGAATATAGACTATAAATTACCCATCATTACATTATGATACTAGTACGTACTAGGACCAGGATAGTTTGTTTGAGTAATATAACAGTGTTAAATGAGCAGGGGTGTAGAGATACTTTCGTGAAGCCAAAGAAAACAATTGAAAAAAGTATCTGGCAAGCATGACCAAATAGCCAGCTTGGACAAAAACAGATTACTGAATAAAAATCAATGTAACTTATATATATTATGGCTGCATATGACCCATGTACGACTATTTATGGTATATTTTAATAGTTTTCTGGCTCATTTCTACGCCCCTGAATGATGAAAGTTTAGGTGGGTATCACAGTTGAATCGTGGCTGTATTTGAAGGGGTGAGGGGGGGAGTTAGGTACAGGGATATCACAGTTAAGCTATCTTTGTGCTGCCTTCAATCTTGTGTTCTGTCTGGTTGATTTATGTGGTGTAACAAACTGGCCAGATCTGTAATATACAAAGCATGGAATAATTGCATGTCAAGATGTGAGAAACTAAACAGAAATGTATTATTTAATTAAAGTGTTTTAGACACAAAAACATATGTCTCCCTCAAGGGGCTGGAACTCCAGCCAAAATCATCTGAATTTAATTTCCTGACAATGTGCTCAATGATGCTTTATACTAACTATGCATGTGAAGTTTCATTTAAATGGGGCGAGTAGTTATCCAGCTATCCAGAGATATAACTACACATCTAGACAGACATATAGCACAAATCAACATCTCCCCTACTAAATGGGAGACTTCATTGTAAGCATGATCACCTAACAATACTACAGTCCTACTGAGGTATAATGTCCATCATCTAACAATACTACAGTCCTACTGAGGCATAATGTCCATCATCTAACAATACTACAGTCCTACTGAGGCATAATGTCCATCATCTAACAATACTACAGTCCTACTGAGGCATAATGTCCATCACCTAACAATACCACAGTCCTACTGAGGCATAATGTCCATCATCTAACAATACTACAGTCCTACTGAGGTATAATGTCCATCATCTAACAATACTACAGTCCTACTGAGGTATAATGTCCATCATCTCAGGGGCGTATTTAGGTGGGGGGCTAGGGGGCTTGAGCCCCCCAGCTGGCTGGCCAGATACGATTTTTAAAATATTAGCCCCCTAAAATTTCAAACTTATCCACTATAGGTACATTTCCTGTTAACTAGCCCCCCAATATACAGCTACATGTACGGTCAGTGTGATTTAGCCCCCAGGCATAAACTCCTGACAGGATATACAAGTCTAGGTAAACTACATGCTTCATTGATTGCTGGTGATTAACCACACTCTCTGATTGGCTAAAGGAGAAACATTGGACTAATGAAATTCCCTGAAACATTTAGCCACAGGCATATGAAATTATATTATGAAATATATGTACACAAATAATTGATGATAGAATGATCTGATTTTTTCTGTATTTACTGATAGTAATGGGATTTATAAACTATCAACTTTGTAATATAGTTTCTACTATATTAAATAATGTGGTTTAGTTGATGGTGATATTTTAAATATAACATTTGCAATTTACAACTAATTTTAAAAAAAACACCCGGAAATTTGACATCCATGATTTTTTATTAACAAATCTTTAGATCTAAATTTTATGTCAAAGACAAAAAGTCCCAGACCAATTGTGTGAGAGTGACAGAGAAACGGGCCTCCATCGCTCTAAAAAATACCGCACATGACTCAAATTGTTGAATTTTATGTGTCGAAACACTGCCAATAACTTTGATGTTATTCATGTTTGTACTGCATGTACAATGGCTATTACATTGCAGTAAATTACACCTATTGCATTTGCCAGTTGTTTTTTTCTGATACCACGGGAGCCCTCCCCGAACCCGCTGCAGGTTAAGCCCCCCAAACCTGAAGACAGATTTTTTAAAAGTCTGTTCGCACAATGCAGACTGACTAAGAAAAGAGTGGATAGATAGATATTAAGTTTTCCACAACAAGAGGAATACAACCCTATATTTAGGTCCACAACCTTAAAATATCTATATACATTAAATATGTGACCAATTTCTAACTTCTTGAGTTTATACATTTTCAAAGAATTGGTTGTTTTTTTATGTCCAAGTATTGAATGTTCATTTGTCAAGCATAATGGTGATTAGATAGCAGGAAATTGCACCAATTCAGTGGGCCCTTTAAAAAAATCGACCGCGGGAGGGGACACCCCTCCCGAAACCCTCCCCAGGTTGAGCCACCCCTCTGAAAATTTTCTGGATACGCCCCTGCATTTAACAATACTACAGTCCTACTGAGGTATAATGTCCATCATCTAACAATACTACAGTCCTACTGAGGTATAATGTCCATCACCTAACAATACTACAGTCCTACTGAGGTATAATGTCCATCACCTAACAATACTACAGTCCTACTGAGGCATAATGTCCATCATCTAACAATACTACAGTCCTACTGAGGCATAATGTCCATCACCTAACAATACTACACTCCTACTGAGGCATAATGTCCATCACCTAACAATACTACACTCCTACTGAGGCATAATGTCCATCACCTAACAATACTACACTCCTACTGAGGCATAATGTCCATCACCTAACAATACTACAGTCCTACCGAGGGATAATGTCCATCACCTAACAATACTACAGTCCTACCGAGGTATAATGTCCATCACGTAACAATACTACACTCCTACCGAGGCATAATGTCCATCACCTAACAATACTACAGTCCTACCGAGACATAATGTCCATCATCTAACAATACTACAGACCTACCGAGGCATAATGTCCATCACCTAACAATACTACAGTCATACTGAGGTATAATGTCCATCACCTAACAATACTACAGTCCTACTGAGACATAATGTCCATCACCTAACAATACTACAGTCATACTGAGGCATAATGTCCACCATCTAACAATACTACAGTCCTACTGAGGCATAATGTCCATCATCTAACAATACTACAGTCCTACTGAGGCATAATGTCCATCATCTAACAATACTACAGTCCTACTGAGGCATAATGTCCATCACCTAACAATACTACAGTCATACTGAGGTATAATGTCCATTCCTGAAAATAAGAAGTAAGTTTGTTTTGCTAACATGATAACACATCCCTAAACCAAAACATTGTTCTATTGTTACAGTTCCTTTACAAATTTTCAAATGAAGGCAACTTGGACAATCCTTTCAATATTTTTATCAATTTTACTTTTTGTAGATTCTTTCTTGGCAGAAAGTCATAACTTTCTTATTATTCTGGATGTGTTAACATACAGAAAACAAAACAATGATAATTGGTAACCTAATTTCCATGAAAACTGATGTTTGACATTTGAACATAACATATTGAATTTCTAGAGCTTTATTAAGAACATGTTCAAAACTCATGCCAAAATTAATAATTTCTAACACTAAACATAGAACACTAATAGAATTTTTTTTCGTCCAAACATTATGTATACAAGAGATGTTTATAAAACATGTATGCCCCGTGGCAGCCCAATAGTCGAAAATGGTTAAGGTCACAGTGACCTCGACCTTTGACCTCAAAATCGATAGGGGTCATCGACTGTTGCTGACCATCCTCCATGTAAAGTTTGAAGACCCGAGGGCAAAGCGTTCTTGGCTTATTGAATGTAAATCATTTAGTCTACCGACAGACAGGCATGAGCAAAGCAAAGATGTGGGGGGGCCATAAAAAAGCTATATTTGTCCTGATGATACTGTGTAATAAATTTATAGTGAACACAGAATATATGTATATATAGCCAATGACCCAAGCATAGTTAAGTATTAGAAGTATATATTTTTCTACAACTATTGTTAGTAAACTTTCCCCATCCTCATGCACATTCATGCAATCTACTCTTACATACTGTAAAATCATTAAATTTTGTGGGGGTTAAATTTTTTGGATTTCATGGTTAACCTTCAACAACAAAATCAAATCCCATTGAACAATTTTGACCCTCTAATTTATTACAAGAAATGCAAAATCCATGAATTAACGTCCCATTAAAATGGTCTTTTTTACCCATATCACGAAATTTCGTCCCATCTAAATTAAATGATTTTACAGCATTATAAAGTACACCAATATTTTTTGTTTAAAATTCAGTTTAAATGCTGTCCCAACAATTTCTCAGTCATATACGGCAGTTAAACATATCGTCACCTAACCAGTCCTAATTGACCCTTCCACAACAAACAATGCAGGAACTTCTCCACAAAGTAAAGTGGATAAAACTTAATCATGCATAATAATTGTAAGCAAAACAACCTAATGATTAATAACTCCTCTATGGGTTACTATACAAACAAGGGTATTCAAACCAAGTTGAGACACTAAATGTAGTAATTTAACCTTGAAAGAAGTCAGAATAATCTCTATAGAAGAGTTTCGGATACCTGGTAGATGTTATCAACATCAACTTAGCCCTCACCAATATTCATACTATACTTAATATAACTGTATGAGTAATTTATTTATTGATAACAATTTCGTCTGCCAGCAGACAGGCCATGATAGACAATAGTCATCTACTAAAACAACATATCCTCATTTCATTGAAAGGTGACACAAAAAATGAAACTAGGGTACTCCTGTAAATTCATTTAATCTCGATGGGATAAAATTTTGTAGTTTTGGCAAAAAAGACCCTTTCGGAGTGACTTTAATTTGTGGATTTTGCATTTCAGGTAATAAATACAAGGGTCAAAATTTTGTTCAATGGGATTTGATATCCTGGTTAAAGGTGAACCACAAACTCCATGAAATTTAACCCCCCCCCCCAAAATTAATGATTTTACAGTATAGAGGTTACTCTGAAATAACTGTGTCACAATATTACAACAAGCGATCCAAAAAATCATGATAAACCTCATCAATTATTCAAACACAAGCAATATAATATACTTATATAGATGTAGGAGTATTAGAATTATATAACATAACTTTCAGGTGCGTAGCTTCCTCTGGGAGGCTGTAGGCAGGCACAAATGTAATTTTCCAATATTCAAAAGATGTCAATTATAAATAAGTGAGGTGTGATAGGGAACAAAAATGCAATAAAAATTGATGGGGGGGGGGGGGGGGGGGCAAGGAATAATTTTGTAACCTCTACCGGCAGTTTTTGGTTTTAAATGGTGCCCATAACTAACCTGTACAGTACCAATTTTTGTATAAACAACACTTAGACTGTCATTCAAATGGTGTATGATCATATAACACTAAATACGTTAACTAACCTTATTGATGCTTTGAAAACTTTTCTCTCCGTTACTTACCCATTTATCATGTGTATTTTGTTTGTATTACATGTTTATTTATAAACATTGTATATCAGAGTTGAAGACTATGTACTTGTTACTTGTCTTAATAAATATATGTTCTGTTCTGTTCTGTTCTGATCAATTTTGATACATTGGTTTCTATAACCTACCACCAGAGCAAGTCAATATTGTTCTTGATTTTTAATCTGAAAACTGCCCAGAATGCATCAGTGACATGCCATCGGGACATCGAAACAATAAGAATTGTCTCAATATTTATTTCAACCAAGCTACGCCCCTGACTTTACCATGCAGAACTATAAACAAATTGAACACATATAACTTTTTTTATTAACTATAATAATTGACTATGAATGTTGTTAAGGAACAAATACATGCATTATGATATATAGACATAGTACCTTTATCTATAATGTACATTATCAAAGCTGAAAATTGATCATACGTAAATTATTCATAAATATTGTTAACTCATATAGTTTTTCCATTATTAATATTCTGAAGTATTTTGCAGGTTTAATATTGCCAAGTTAAAAAAAATGCCTTTTACTGGGTTTTAATCTAAAAGCATTAATTTTCTGCAGAAATGTGAAATGATCATTCTTTCCAGATTTCCGGAGTATTCCAGAATATGCACAAACATGAGCGAGTGTACAGTACAATATTATTAAGCTTATATCATAAACTAAAACATCTAGGTCAGCATATAATATGGATAAAAGCAATAAATAATGTGCTTAACATTGAAAGATTACAATGATATAAGTCAAGTAAGATCAATATTGAATACAACTCATTCAGCAAATATTATCAACCTAGTCTCAATTTGACTCGAGCAAAATGCCTCTCAAAATTATCTGGAATTTTCGTTATAATGTCAAAGTAATTTTCACAGTGCTCAGAAATCAAAGATAAATAAGGAGAGTTCATTTTCTATGTTATTGATAATCAAGTCAGTGTCCAAACAGCAGCTCTGCCGTTTGAGGAAAAAGTAGAGAGACGATACAATATGAAACACAATACACACTAATTATGTTATATGTTAATAAATAAGACATTTACCTATCTCCCTTCTTCGGTGAGGAAAGTCTAGATCTATTCTTAGTTGAGTTAAAGGAAATCTCAGAATCTTCCCTGTAAAAACACAATATGTTCAGTATTACAGGGGTACTTGCTGTAATAGAAGTAACAAATTCATTGTGAAGAATATATGCCAACTCTCACTTAAAAATTTAAGTACAAAAATGTATTTAAGCAGCTGTTAGAGAATACGGTATCATACCAAAATACTGAACTGTCAGAAAAATTGAAGATATATGACATCGAGAGACAAGCATATTGTTACACCCATAATGCATGGGTGATGGATATGAGAACACTAATCACTAATTGATGAAACGATTGTCATAACAGTACATACCTCATAGGTCTAAATTCTCCCTGTGTAAAGTCTAGCTCTGATTGTCCATCTGTGTTAACTCGCTCACCATTGTGATATCTGTCTTTAGTGGGCGGGGCAAACTCAAACTATACAACAATAAACAGTATAAGACTTTATATAACTTGAACCCTCAGCATAAAGGGAAACTGGCTTCTTTTCTCTCATATGCTCGTGGCGATGGATACAATCAAGAATCAGGTGTTGAGAGTGATTAATATAAGTTGGAAAAACTTGTTTCACAATCAACCTTAAATTAATTAGTATATACTAATAAAACTAATTCATTTTTACCTCTCAAAATCAGTATTTTTAGTGCACAAAAATACTGAATGATAGTGTTTATAATAGAGTCACCCCAAATAGGGTCAAACAAGTTTGACCTTTGTGACACCTATCTTTTGTGAGGCACAGTACCTTCACAATCTCTTCTCTAATTGTCAGACATTTGACAAAGATGGATCTAGGGCAACTATTTATTAACTAACTGGTTCATCATGTGACTTATACTACAACAGGCTGAAATACCCTCCACCCACCAGCCATAATTTCCCTGGCATAAAATGAGAAGGTCGTAAGTACAAAATTGATACTTGAGAGAACAAGAAAAAAATGTCGGGAAATTACTCTTTACTTATGGTAAAACAAGCTCTTTCAACTTCAGTTTGACCAACATGACAAGTTCCGATTTTCATGAAAATAAGTTCACAAGAAGAGCCTTGTAATGCTGATTTTAAATATGCATCAGTCTTATAAGGTCATTATGTAGTTCTTACAGCCTTTTTATTCTAAGCCAGCAATTTGTAGTAGGTTTAATTGATTCTGAAGCATTTTGTTTCCAAGATTGTAAGACAGAAAGAAGGACATCAGCCTAAAGGTGGCCGAATCACAGGCCTGTTCCGAAAATATTATACAACAGGTACTGTAAAGTCATTTAATTTTGATGGGACAAAATTTTGTGGTTTTGGTAAAAAAGACCTTTTTCAAATTGATGGGACAATAATTTATCGATTTTGCATTTCAGGTAATAAATACGAGTGTCAAAATGATTAACAACAAAATTAGCAAAATTTAACCCCCACAAAACATAATGATTTTACAGTAGGTATTATAGTTGTTGTGTAATGAACATGTTGAGTGCAGGAATCTGTACAGTACCTGTTCATGTTCGCGACGTACTGCATCACTGAGTTCTTGTTTCAGCAGAGTGACATGTCGACGGCCATTTTCCATTTCTTCTTCCATCCCTTTCACACGAGATACCAAATAATGCTGTGAATCTACAAATGCTCCTACTAAATTCTGAAAGAAATTGATAAAATTTATTATAGCGTGGTGAATTTGACACAAACCTGACTTTTATGCATGAATATATAACAAGGTTTTTGCTTTGAATATATCAATTTCCGCAACCAAATTGTGCAATATCGGTATTTCAAATTTGTGTTTGTATTACATCTCAAGCGTCTTTGTGATACTCCCCCACTATAAAAACGTGTAACCGAGGTTATAAATACAGGCTATCGACTCTTAAATTATGCTAATTAAAAGGTCAGATTTGTGTCAAATTAGCCAAGCTGTATCAAGACTACAAGCTTACAAAGAGAAAAAGAGCTGAAGGATGTTGACCAACAATATACAGTACAACATTTTTAATACAACACCCTTCGGGGAGATGCAAACATTGGTTGTGTAGAGGTTTTTGCTCTACAGAGAGGTTACATTATTAGCACTAAGTTTGTAATATACTAAATACTACCTAAGGGAAATTTTGAATGTGTTGTTATGGAGAGGTTGTTACTTTACTGAGGACCGCTCATGACATGTTGGACTATATACACTAAAGTTCCAGTTATAAGATTACATAAAAATATCCTAACAAATATACCTTTCCTCATACTTCATGGGTGAATATATGAACTTACAAACAAGTATAATATACAAAACTTGTTTTTACAATACAATACGATCTTTAGTCTTAGTACCCCTAGTACAAATTCATACTATGTATTATATACATACCTGACAAGCAATCAACTCTGGTCCTGCTTTACCCACATCTTTAGGTATAAAATCTGCATTCAGTAATAGTTTAGATAATGACATCTCTCCTGAACACTTCACACCTACTTCTTGCTTTGTCTGAAAGAGTTAATATCAAAGATAGATTTTATTTCAATTCCATTAGGCTAAGCCTGAAAGCCTATCAGGACAATACAATGCATATTTAACAGAACAGTGGTACAGTACATTTATAAATAAGACAACATGCTCCTTAATATGTGGAGAAGATTTTAAAGATACAGCATATTGCATATTGTTTGAATAACAACTAATAATGCTGGCTCATTACTATGACTGTGAAGATCTATACAATTGCTACATGTAACTTAGTTCATAAATGAAACTTGCATAGATTTACGAAATATAGCAATATTGTAGTTCATGATTATTTCTGACACGCAATATCCGAAAGTAGCATGCAGATAAGTGTGTATCAGTATATTATTGATTTATATTTTGAGCAAAATGTTTTTCTATCAAATATTCAACCTCATAAATCAGTGGTAAGTCAAGTCTCCAGACTCCAAATACACTGGTTGAACGAGAATGCAAGGACAAAGAATAATGCAAAGCTCTATCAGGGTAAATACCTAGCTTATGCATGTGTTTGTACTATGTACTTCTATCGGTTTATAATTATCACTATAATGGTAAATTCTCCCCTATTTAGTTTTCCTGAGGTTAATATTCACCGATAGATAACATTCCATATATATACTGGTAAGCCTTAATATGTTGTTTCTCAACAATTGTTCAGTAATATACATGTATTTATATGGTGGTCGACTTATCTAACCGGTTTTCTTAAACTAGATTCTAGCCAGTACCAACTTATCCTTTCACAAGTCAGCAAAGTCGCCACATGCAGAGGAAAATTTTAAAACTTGAATTATTTACGAGTTATTTATATGACATCAATGTTCACACTCAAGACTGCATGGATGAACATAGGTTACATTAAATATACTGAAAATCATTTAATTTCGATGGGATGAAATTTTGCGGTTTTTGGTAAAAAAGACCATTTCGATGGGACGTTAACTCATGGATTTTGCATTTCAGGTAATAAATATAATGGAAAAAATATTGTTTGATGGGGTTAAATTTTGTGGTAGAAGAATAACCACGAAATCCATGGAATTTAATCCCCCACCATAATTAATGATTTTACAGTACATGTAACACTCACCCTATTGAGAGCATTTTCTACCGCCTTGATGTACGTGGTCAGAATGTCTTTATCTCTGTAAGAATAATACAATGTCATCATTGAATTTCATATCTGATGACATACATTGTAATAAAGGTGCCCATAGGACATGTATGAGCTTCTATGCATGAATATAATACTATCTCTTGGTCAGCAACAGATGGTATGATTGGATATCCTTATTCTCCAATTAAATAAGATCAATATTGAATACCAGACCAGGTTCACTTGTTGGAGCTATACAATATCACTTCTCTCAAAGCCTCATGGCAATGGATTACATCAGGAATGAGGTGTCGAGAGTGGTCAATATAAGTTGGGAAAATTGTTTCACTATCGACCTTAAATAAGTTAGTATAAACTAATATCACTTACTTAGCAACCGTCCTGAGGGCTTTCTCAGCATCCTGTAGATTATTGCGCAATGATTCTTTTTCTCCTTCCAACATGGCCAACTGTTTGTTTACCTGTCGTACAGTTTGTTCTTTACGTCTCAATTCTAATTTTGTCTCTGCTAATCCCTATATAATATCAACAGCCAGTTAATTATGTATGTATATTTGATATTGACAATATAAAGGCAACATAATATTTTCATGTTCACTGAAGAACGCACAAATTACTAACTGATGCATAATGCCCAATCCTGAAAATAAGACGCAAGTCTGTTTAGGGGGCCATTAGCACTCAGGTATCCCGACACCAAAACACTGTTTCAAACATTTTTCCATGGTACCCAGCCTTACACCAAATCTATATCGAACTTTCAAACATGATTCCTTCATTTGAATTCTGCACAGACATTCCAAATAACCATAACTCAGTCAATACTTGGTATTTTTTCATCAAATAACGTTTAAGATTTTCAGATTAACCAATTTACTTTCAAGAATACTAACTTTTCGCGTTTTGTCGAACATCGGCATATTTAACTACAAACTTTTGCATTTTGAAGTCTCGCACAATGTCCATATTAATGTTTTGAATACTCTAGCATTGACTTAATTTCGTGAATTTCTATCACAAAGTAAAACGTGTGAAATAATTTCTAAGTTTAGAGTACATTGTTTTCAATCAAAACACACAAATCCGACTAACCTGAATAGCTTCTGATAATGTTTGTTCTTTCTCCATTCCTTCAGAGGAGAAGATATCCATTCTAGACGAGAGTTCCTCTAGCTGTCTACCTTGTTCTTGTAACAAATTCTGAGCTTGTTCTTCCCGTCTCAATGCATTGTTCAGTTCTACACATACACTCTCAAACTTCTCCATAGGTACATACTTGTTACCCTGTAATGTTAACATACTTGTTACTCTGTACTGTTGACATACTTGTTACCCTGTAATGTTAACATACTTGTTACCCTGTAATGTAAACATACTTGTTTAACCATGCACTCCATATCCCCCTAATGAAGAAAACAAGACATGGGTATTCTACGATAATCAGATGATGCTTTTTCTATTTCTAGTAATGGTGACACCTCCCCTTCACCCACTTTCAATCACAATCAAGGTTTTCATATAAGTTACCTACACAGCAAGTTTCATTATGATATCTCATTCCAAATTCAAGTTATCAATCAGAAACCAAGTTGTTGACATCCGCCTGCCCAGCGGCAAAATCACCAACAAGTTCGGCTCACTATATAACTTATTGGGATACTATAAAATTCAACTTGCATGCCTTATTGCAATAGCCTAATTTCAACTCGTTTATACAAAGTGCTTATACATGGGTATATCCAAAAGTAATGTCACTCCTCCCGTGGTATATTTGTTTATAAGCCGATATGCACAAATATGATATCAAAATGATCAGCAATTCAATTCTGATTAATATACTACGTGCTGCATTATTCGATTTTCATAACTGGATTATATGAACATTTAAAATATACCTATGACGTCATATCGCCGCACAGGAAAATTACGATTTTTTTTTCATTTTCATAACAATTTTCATTTATGCGTTTTTATAAAAAATAATTCTAGAAAGCAGACAATACTTTCGTGACTTGATTAAACAAATGTTTTGTATCTGCTGCTAAAAATGCATTAACATCACTCTACTTCGAAACTCCCAATATATTTTCAACGCACTGAAAAACTTAGCAAAAACACGGCAGATTTGTGACAAAAAGTCGCTGCACGTAGTTTTGCACTTTTCCTAAAAGTTATGAAAATCTCCTACTGAAACTTTAGTTACACAAGGTGGCAACATAGGCTCATGTGTATGTAGTATAAGCTTTTAAGGGTGCATGGATCACCAAATCATTATCGATAGAGAGTCATATGAACGGTTTTTAGTAGATCCGAAAAAAAACACCAAGAGTATTTTTAACGCCGTCAAATTAAATTTGACGTTCAAAACTGCAATAATTATGTGGTGAGTTAAAAAGTTTGCTTTGGGACTATCTAGAGGACACTTAAAAATAATTTGATTTTTCAGAGAGTAAGTGTCTGGTGGCTTACACATTTTTAAAGGTCTTGGAAATGACTGCATGGTTTATGAGTCGTTAGAAATCGCCAGGAATAAACTTCTGCTGGATGAGTAGGTGTCGGCAAGTAACGTTATTGTGATGTCGTTGACAACGGGCTTGCTGTGATGTTGGTAAGTATGTCTCATGTAAATATTCATATCTTTAGAACTATTATATGCATTGTTGTGAAATTTGGTCATCATATTCAAATTAGACTGAACTTATGATGTGAAAAATTTCGTGGTTTTACTGGCATTATACACGATTTTATAGCATCAGCGACAAAACTTTTGGATATACCCACGTATAAGGGGTTACATTGCCCAATCCTGAAAACAGCACAAAACATTGATTTATTGCAAAAATTCAGCTGATGTAACAAATGACAATAACTTTGTCAATTCTTTGACTTTTTCATCAAATAACTTTTTATGTTGTACCGAAAATATCATTCTTTCTAATGCAGCCTATCAGGATTTCTGAATAATTCCAGAATTGACATAACGTCAGTTGTTAATCAATACCCTTTAAATCAATTATAACGGTAAATTACAATCACATGGTTCAATGGATTAACTTGAAAACCTAGCCAAGCAGCCTACGACAAACAACTAGGAGGAGCGATCTCTGCTCTTGCGTAATGTCAATTATAGGACCACTGAAGACATACCTGTTGTGTTACTGCTATATCGTTACCCTCGGATACCAGCTCCTCTTTCTCAGGTCCGAGTCTCTCAATCTCTTCCTGTAGATGACTGACTTCCTGTAACAATGTTCGTCTCTCTACCTCAACACTGTGTAATCTCTGTGTGAAATCTAGGATGTGCGTTTGTAGTGATATCATCAACTCCTGTATAAAATATCATAAAGATAGCATCAATTATCACATCAATAACCTGATATTCCATGTGATAACCAATGTGTGACGTCACCAGCTTTTCGCCGCGAAAAACTGAACTCAGTAACTATTGTAATGTGATAAAAAAGCTAGCTAAATAACTTTGGTGATCAAAACCAAGTCTAGAAAACACAAGTCAAAAGACAATTCATGACGGGTCCTATATTTCCTGTATAACATACATCATTGTTATTATACTTCCTCAGCACTATAAAAAAGACAACGGTATACACTCAGCAATCTGTAAAAATGGCTTTTGGCAAAACAAAAATTAGAGATAAGTTTGAGAGCCATTTTGCTCCAGTCATATGCACAGTACAGGTTAAAACAGGTCTTATTGTGTACGGGAATTTCCCATATTTTTATAAAATTACACTAACATTAGTTCTCACCAAGTTTTGTTTTCTTGCTCGACTGTCTGTAGCTTTAATGTGTGATTTAGCGATAGACAGAATAATACATTTGAATATTCAACTAAGTTGGAGTGCCATTTTTGTTCTATTTTTTTTTTTCTTAAGTGGAAGTCACAATCCGGGTTAAACAGATTTATCATGCTATATATTACTTTTATAAAAAATTTGTGTTTGTTTGAATCTCCATGACATGTTTGATCAAACTAATGCAAACACTTAATTGATCAACATTGAATGTCAAATTACAGGTAAATAGAAAAAAGGAAACATTGCCAAATGGAATACGATCGGACTACAACTAGTACATACCTGCGGTGAGTTGCTGGATGGTTCTTCACCAGGCTTAGATCTCAATACTCGTGCTAAACCTCGTCCCAGTAAACGTACCAGAGAATTCCTCTCTCTGAAGCCAACCTCAGGACGTATTGATACACCTTCATAATATCGACCCAATCTATCAAATAGACGAGTGAAGGAATTCCTCGCAGCATTCACAACTGCTCGAGTTTCTACATTTCCAACTGAAAAACACATTGATTTCTCAATAATAGATACTAGTCATCACACCAACATTTTATTTTGACTAATAGTTTTCTGCTAGATATAAGCCATCAACTACTAACAGGGGTCCTACTGAACCAAAATGCCAAATCCTGAAAACTTAAGTTGCAAGTCTTAGTCCGGCAGAACTTGCATGGGACCGTGCAATATCTTCTATACAAAATGTTTTTGCATTTTCTTGTTTTCTGGACCATACCATGCCAGAATCCGAGTGATGCCACCTTGTCATCATTGAGCAATTCTCAGAATGAGGCCCCAAAGGGGTATATGAATTTTCATGAATTAATCAGTATAAATACATTATTATTTTATCAAATGTACCGAAAAACACACTAAAAGCTATTTATATTATGCCAAATAATGTTTTCATTCAATTTATAAACATTTGCAACAGTGAATTGTGAAAATGAGGCCCCACTCATGGTTTTGACATAAAACGAGGCCCGTTATTAGACAAACAAACGGCTTTACATTAGTAAATGATGCATGTTAAACATATGTTTTATTATATCAATTATTCGAATTGAATTCTGTGATATTTGTAAGTACAAACATGGCTAAACATTTAATCAATTTACTTGAGGCCCTGTCGTCATTTAGCAAATGTGGCCCCTTAGGGGTATATTATGTTTTTTTATCAAAATAGTTAGCTTAAACACATACAATTTTTTATGTTCAATCAAATATAACGCAAAACACCTGAAATGTAGTTGATGTTGTTTATATTTTATCAAGTTATGTGTTTATTCGGTTTAAAAATATTTGTAATAAAAAATTATGAAAATTAGGCCCCACTCGATGTTTACACCTAAATGCGACCCGTTATAAGACAAACAAATGAGTTAAATTAGTAAATGATGCATGCTTAACACATTTTTATTTTTGAATATATTTTATATTGAATTGATTGACAAGTGCAAGCATTAATCAATAATTTAATTAATTGAATTGAGGCCCTACTGGGGGTAAACTTAAAAAGTATGATTTTTTTTAAAATTCGTCCAAACTAATCGTAATAATGTTATGTTATTTCACTAAACCTTACGGAATGCAACCTATTAAAAAAGTGTTATTTAAATAGTCATGCACTACATTTTGAAAAAGATAAATGAGGCAATGAGGGTGTGCGTCTGTGTTAAACGCTGAAAAAGAGAAAATGAACATTTTATTATATTAAATATGAGACTTACTCAATAATCAAATTTCAGTAAATCATTTATATTCGCATAAACAACTAAAATATAGATTGGAAATGAAATGATGAATTGAGGCCCGTAATGGGTCGTTGAACTCTTTTATTTATTTCTTTTACATAATATGTTTTACCCTGATATTACCATTTAGAACTTAAGGCACTATGAGATACTCATAATGCACCTATCAATATGTTTAAGAGGGTTTCCGAACGAAAAATGATGTAGAGTGATTCTGTGTCCCCAGAAATAGACTTCAGTCTTTTGATTTAAGCCACTAACTATGACCGACATGCACCCAGACTATTTGATAAAACGAACACCTCCCATGTGAGGATTCGGTCAAATGATTGGCTTTAGGGTCCAAAAATAGAGAAAAAAACAATGCATAATACCCCTTGGTCTTGGTCAAAATATTGAAATGTGCATCAGCGTCAATGACTCTATGTCGTAACCGGTATTAATGTCCTTATAACAATAGAGCGCAGTTATTCTGTACATAAGGATACTCATCGCTTTCAAGAACAGACATTTCAAACCGTTCTCACAAAAATGTAAAACATCCCCATGAAGTATTCGCCACCATTAGTTCTATCCATTTTAATTCTATATAAATTGTACTATCCGGTATGGTATAGTGAAGCTCTATTGGTTACATATCAGGAGCGACTGTGATCATTCTGGTCCCGTATGGGTACATGCGACTACAAAGTGGTGCCATTCAAAAGCATGGGCAACTCTTCACTATATAATGCCCAAAAGCATTCCACCATTTACTGTAATTCGAGGCTGAACAGGGTACATTTGTACTTGGTCATTCAGATCCTCCATCGGTGAGTTATGCCATGTCAACTATGATTATGACGTACTCGCTTTACTAGTAACCAAATAAATCTACACCATCCCCATAACTATGGTACTCACCACCACATAGTACTTATTGCTCTACTTGAATAGCTAAAGGACATGCAATTGCAATACATACTGGGTGGTGGTGAGCAGTTCATGGTCGTGTGTGTAACAACGACCGGAATACAATAGCCTGGTTCTCACCGGTGATCAGTACTTTAAATGTTAATATTTCGGTGATAAAGAGTAAGCTATAAGTTGGTGCAATGGAATGGTTGGAGGTAGTGTGTGCCTCTTAGAGCCTAGAACGGCAGTAACCTATGGTGTTTTAAATATATTCATATGGGAGGGGCGGTTTGTATGCCATCTTGTTTGGCATGGCGTGAATTGATGATGTACAGTCTGATTGTTCTACCGGGTACTTGTTAATGCCTTCCTTATAAGGCTCTGAGAGGCTGTTAGAAACCCAAAGGGGCCATCGATACATATTAAGAGCCAGTAATGATTTGGTTGGTAGGGGTTAATACCCACAAAGTGATACAAATGCCCGTAGTCAGTGATATATGAATACCACTTTCAGAATGGAAAAGTTGTAGGAGTATGTGGCGGTGATGGAAATACTGGTAAGATTATAAAAAACACTGTTAGAGTAATTTTTGTGAAGCGGTTCATTCTGCTGTTTCAGTTGAGGATTGCCTTCTCCGTCGGCTGTCTGTAACTATTTGATCGAATACTACTCATGTAGTAATCCCTAGCAGAAATTCATGTCCCCGTTTTTTTCTATTTCCAAAGGTGGTGTTATATCTTATCTTGACTTATTTATGCGTTATTCACAGTTGAATTTACACTTTCAAAGACTCAAATTTACGGAATACCATATTTATAATTGTAATTGAGGCTATTAATACTAATCAACACTACTGAATTCATTTTAACAGTTTATTCCACACGTGAGTTATGAACAAATCGCCATTTTCCAAGTGTGGTCATAACTTATAGTTTTTCACACAAGCAGGGCCTCATTTCCTCAATTTATTACCAGTATTTCAAAATTTAATACCTGTATATTTCATTCACATTTTCATAACTTAAAGCTATTGCTAACGGTTCTCTAATATACTATAGTGGTCCATGACCAATTGATTTTTGAACGATAATATATTGTGTTCAATTTTTCATTTACCCTTATCAGGGCCTTAATGTCATTAACTAAAGAAAAACACCACCTAATCAAACCTGTTTGTACATTTGTATTTAACTATGTTTCTTAATTTTGTGTTATTCGCAAATGAAATATGTGTTTTAAACATATTCGTATACTTATCTAATTAATGTACTGTGTAGGCCTACTGCCGGACACATATCTAGTGTCGACCACAAGCGGGGCCTCAATTAAACAATTTACTTTTGGTATTTTGTATGCAACGCAATACTGAACACAACATGAACTACATTCCAGGGGCTTTACGTTACATTTGATTGAACATTATAAATTATATGTGTTTTACCTGATTATTTTGATAAAAAACCTAATGTACCCCTATGGGGCCTCATTTGCTAACTCAAGTAAATTAATTGTATATTTAGCTATGTTTGTACTTATCAATGTCATTGAATTCTATTCGAAAAATAGATATACTAAGTAATTGTTTAACATGCATAATTTACTAATGTAAGCCATTTGTTTGTCTAATAACGGGCCTCGTTTTAGGTATAAGCCAAGAATGGGGCCTCATTTTCACAATTTACTATTACAAATGTTTATAAATTTAATAAACACATTATTTGGCAAAATATAAACAGCATTTAGTGTGTTATTCTGTACATTTGATAAAACAGTGGTGTGTTTATTCTGATTAATTCATGAAAAATTATATACCCCCTTTGGGGCCTCATTCTGAGAATTGCTCAATGATGACAAGGTGGCATCACTCGGATTCTGTTATGGTATGGTCCAGAGAACAAGAAAATTCAAAAACATTTTGTATAGAAGACATTGCACGGTTGCCCCAAAATATGCTGATTATCTGCCGGACTATCTGTTTTGGATGCCATTAGGACACATCCATACATAAATAGGGGTAAGCATTGTTTTATTTTAAAATTCATATTTTAAGGGAACTTCAAATGACCCTAACTTAGTCAATTCCTTGATTTTTTCATTAAATTACTTTTCTGTGCTAAACAGATAATTCTTTCTAATGTTGCCAATCCAGATTTCCAGATTAATCTTCAACTGTAAGACCCCTGTATTTACGAAGCATACTAAAACAAGACCTACTTTTATCTTTGCCTCTGAGTTGATTGATGGTCTCCATGAGTTCACTTGTACTTGATGAGAGAGTATGTTGTAGTTCTGTACTGGTCAGCCATGATAACAGGCTAGCTTCACCGGCACCTTGCTTGTCTCTGTAACAGTCCTCAAAGCTATCCTCATCTACAAATACATACCAGTTCACACCATTATCACAGTTAGGCAATGCCTTGTATTAACGAAGCCTCTTAGATTGTACATAAAGAATTTTTCATTGATGAAAAACTTCCCTTAGAAGTAAGATGATCTCAAATTTTTTTTATATTGTTTTCATATTTAGGGATGGTAATCAGTACCTGAGTACTCAAGTGGATAAATACATAGACCAAAGTCCATCTGTGACAAAACTATGATCTTAGGTGAAAAGTTAACAAAATTATTCAACAAGCTTTTTTCTCAATTGAGGCTAATCTCAGATTAAACCTTGTTTAATTTTAAATAAACATGACTCAGCCTTACCTGTATCACGCACCGGACGCTCAGCATTTCCTGTGCAAACCAGAATGTTGTTCTGACCGGTTGATGAATCGTGAGTTACAAACGTACGTACACACGAGCGACCTAATCTCCTCAGTCTGTTAGCAGCCATGATAGCTATAGCACCTTGTCTAAATACTAGTGTAGGTGTTCGTTTCTGGGAAGATGGACTTTCCTTATGTTTTCCACTGGTTTTGTTCATTTCTGAAGTCAAGGTATGAACTAACAGCTCCACCCGTTCTCTACATACATCCCAGTTATTCAACTGATCTTCTAGAATTCTACGCTGCATTGCCAGGAAATTTGATCTAGAGCACAGTGGATAGAATGCACCAATCAAAAGTGAGCACGAGGCCAGTAGGGCAGAGTTTTGTTTCTTCAGATCAGCATGACGGCCCTGTAGTTCTGCACACTCGGATTCCAGACCTTGTTGTACACTTCCTGTTACACGAATCTTCTCCCACGCTTGATCAGCAACACTCTGACTTTTCTGTAATGACAAAATACCCAGGTGTAATGGCATACCTGCCAACATAGTCAAATCCAAAATAGGATTTGTAAAGTGAAACATGTAGAAGATGCACTTAAATGTGATTTAAAAGGGATTTAAATGCACAACAAGGAAGGTATTAAATCTAGTGGTTATAAATATGGGACAGAAAATAATAAAATCATTCAAAGGTACCTTAAGTTTGTACAATGGTAGAAATGAACTACGAAATTGGAGTAACTCCACTTTAATAGGAGTACTTGGTAGGTATGGTAACAGTCAGTTTTATCACTTGCCTAGAACTTCCCTGTCCTGTTTAATTCCACAGATATACTACACATGTTTATTAAGTAAGACATACTTCACATATTGTAAAATAATTGATATTTGAGGGGGATTTATTTTTTGTGTATTTCGTGGATGATATCAACTACAAAATTAAATCCCCACTAATATTAATAATTTCTATAATATATGACTTTAAGTCAGTGGATAGGACATCCTTGAAATTATGTCCCCATGAAATGGTCTTTTTCACTAATACTATAAAATTTTGTCCCATTGAAATGAAATTTTACAATACTTTTAATTGTTTGAATTACAAAAATTGTGATCATATTTTAAAAAACTTCTTTAGATGGGCCAAGTATACCTTTTAGCACTGGTGATACAGCATTATATAATGTTATAGTGTTCCCAGGATAACCTGTGCCTCCGTAGCTCAGTGCGCTAGTCGACCTGGGTTCAAATCGGGGGTGAGGCACATATGTATATGCCTGCCATATTTCAGTAGAAATAAATCAAATAAAGGCAATGCTCCGCATTTAACGTGAAAGGCAGGAACATTTGGTATAGCCCACATAGGTGATTTAACCAAGTGTGCACAATTGATCAGTGTTATTTTAGTATAGAATTGACCATAATTATGTGTTTACTCAAGAAACCAATTTTTCAACAGAAGGCAACTGCGGTCAATCTTTGTAATTATCATGTTATCCTGGGTGCAATAAATTATTATTATCATTAATACTATAGTTGATTGAATAAGTAATACTAATGAGGGGACTATCCCATTCGAAAGAATAGCGGTGAATACCGTTGACTCTGGTATACCTAGTGAAACCTAGATAAACATAGTTTACCAGTCGGACAATATTATATTTACAACCGTTACTATTGGATTTTGAATAGATTGTATAATCGTTACTCACCTTAATCCTAGACTGCATCTCATTGAGAAGTTGTTGATAATGTTCCTCCATTTCTTGTTTCTGTTTCTGCCAGGATAATTCTCGTTCCTTGGTCAGTGTAGACAGTTTGTTCAGCTGGTCTTCATGTGTCATGTGTTCATCTTTCAAACCTTCTTCCTTCGATCTCAGAGCTTCCTCCATATGTGATATCTGAAAAAACACATTGCACAATTACATGATACTGTAACAACAAAAGTCAAAATTTGGACTTTTGTCAAATACAGGAGTCAAAATGCAGTTTCAAGAGTCAAATGAAAGCCCTGATCACCTGTGAATCTACAATACCGGTATATGTCAATAGAGCCCAATTAAAAATCCTAACAATAATATGCAAGCGACCATTTTTGCCCAACAATAGGCCTTTAACCTAACTGGTTCTATCTATAACCAGGGGTCCTACTTGGGCATACCCAGTGATGTCCAATCCTGAAAAGGAGATACAGGTATGTCCCTTGTGCCATTAAAAAACCCTACACCAAATCTCAGTTCAAACTTCGATATTTTGTTACAATTCAGCAGATGAAATTTCAAATGGCCATATGATAACTTTGTTAAAAGTTTGTTTATATTTTTTATTTCAGCATTCTTTCTAGTATAACAAATTCAAGATTATATACGACTCCCTAATAGTGACTATTGGTGACGGTTTATAATGCAGTAAACTGTATTTCCTAAAGATGTTGATCTAACAAGACATTGTTATACAATTTTATCAAATAAATGGTGTTAAATTATATCTTCCTTTATGATCATGTTTAGACATAAATTGTTCTCCATGTGTGATAACTCCATTCCCAGTGCTCATAACACCTAGGTTCCAATTTTTGCTTCGGCAATGTATTCCCGATTTTAGTAAAAGGTCTTCTGCAGGCATCTGGAACAGAGATTTCCTAAATATTCTAATGATTTCCCCGAAGCTTCATGTAGACCACGATGACCTTTTTCCTGATATCTTCTAATGCTCATTGATAAAATCAGGAGTACATCGCCGAGGCAAAAATGCTCAGTTGGACGTAGGCTTCAATCAAAACACCTACAGGTTCTCTCTTATAATGCAAACTTCCAAAGTGCTAATATACCATCTAATGATCCACTAACAACCCCTTTTTAAGTACAGGCTCTAATAATTGAAACACCCCTTGTGCTCATAAACTATCTAATAATTGAAACACCCCATGTAGTCATAAACTATCCAATAATTGAAACACTCCTTACACTCAAAAACTATCTAATAATTGAAACACCCCATGAAGTCATAAACTATCTAATAATTGAAACAGCCCATGAAGTCATAAACTATCTAATAATTGAAACAACCCTTGTGCTCATAATCTATCTAATAATTGAAACACCCCATGCAGTCATAAACTATGTAATAATTGAAACACCCCTTACACTCATAAACTATCTAATAAATGAAATACCCTTGTGTTCATAAACTATCTAATAAATGAAACACCCCTTGCTCTCATAACCTTTCTAATAAATGAAACACCCCTTGCACTCATAACCTATCTAATAAATGAAACACCCTTGTGCTCATAACCTATCTAATAAATGAAACACCCTTGTGCTCATAACCTATCTAATAAATGAAATACCCTTGTGTTCATAAATTATCTAATAAATGAAACACCCCTTGCACTCATAACCTATCTAATAATTGAAGTACCCCTTACACTCATAAACTATCTAATAAATGAAACACCCCTTGCACTCATAACCTATCTAATAATTGAAGCACCCCTTACACTCATAAACTATCGAATAATTGAAACACCCCATGTGCTCATAACCTATCTAATAAATGAAACACCCCTTACACTCATAACCTATCTAATAAATGAAACACCCTTACACTCATAAACTATCTAATAAATGAAACACCCCTGGCGCTCATAAACTATCAAATAATTGAAACACCCTTGCACTCATAACCTATCTAATAAATGAAACACCCCTTGCACTCATAACCTATCTAATAAATGAAACACCCCTTGCACTCATAAACTATCTAATAAATGAAACACCCAATGTGCTCATAACCTATCTAATAAATGAAACACCCTTGTGCTCATAACCTATCTAATAAATGAAACACCCTTGCACTCATAACCTATCTAATAAATGAAACACCCCTTGCACTCATAACCTATCTAATAAATGAAACACCCCTTGCACTCATAAACTATCTAATAAATGAAACACCCCATGTGCTCATAACCTATCTAATAAATGAAACACCCTTGTGCTCATAACCTATCTAATAAATGAAACACCCTTGCACTCATAACCTATCTAATAAATGAAACACCCCTTGCACTCATAACCTATCTAATAAATGAAACACCCCATGTGCTCATAACCTATCTAATAAATGAAACACCCCTTGCACTCATAAACTATCTAATAAATGAAACACCCCATGTGCTCATAACCTATCTAATAAATGAAACACCCCTTGCACTCATAACCTATCTAATAAATGAAACACCCCATGTGCTCATAAAGTATCTAATAAATGAAACACCCCTTACACTCATAAACTATCTAATAATTGAAACACCCCATGTGCTCATAAACTATCTAATAAAAGAAACACCCCATGTACTCATAAACTATCTAATAAATGAAACACCCTTGTGTTCATAAACTATCTAATAAACGAAACACCATTGTGCTCATAACCTATCTAATAAATGAAATACCCTTGTGTTCATAAACTATCTAATAAACG
Source organism: Spisula subtruncata (assembly GCA_963678985.1). Classification (NCBI taxonomy): domain Eukaryota; kingdom Metazoa; phylum Mollusca; class Bivalvia; order Venerida; family Mactridae; genus Spisula; species Spisula subtruncata. The sequence continues at coordinate 29,845,617 of OY787663.1, read as the reverse complement.
AAACACCATTGTGCTCATAACCTATCTAATAAATGAAATACCCTTGTGTTCATAAACTATCTAATAGATGAAACACCCAGCACTCATAACCTTAGTGCTCATAAACTCCTGTATTGAAACGTGTCTAGTACTAGTGCTAGTGCTTATGGTGAACTATAATCGAGTGCTCATGTACGGGTGCCAAAGGCAAACCCCTCTTACCATTTCAAAGTTCAAACATGAGTTATTAATTACCTTTAGATCAAGTTCAAGATCTCTTTGTGTAAAATATATATCCTAGATGTCACAAATAAATGAAAGTACATATATTTAGCCAAAATGATTAAGATAACACCTAGCGATACTTTCCACACTAGGCTAAACATTCATTACATTGGATGGGGGGGGGGGCAATGGGTGAGTATAATATTGTTTAAGTGAACACAGCCATTGCCACAACTAATAATAAAAAGATTATTAATACAAATTTTTCATTCACAAGATGGGTGTTGGAACACTCAGAATACAAGCACCTCCATTAGAAGGGTGCAAATGTAAATGTAGAGCTTATAAAATAAACAGAAGTTCCCCCAGTTAGTTACATTCAATTATAAACACCTGCAAAGAAGGGAGTGATATACAAACATAGCCAGATCACTGCAGATGGACCCTAGCAATATTGTCAACAGATTTCAAGAGCAAGAAATACTTACATACAAGTCATTTCTAAAGCTCTGATAATAAAATGCAAACAATATCTGAATTAACTTTATAATTATACTTGGCCATAAGTCGAGTAAAATGAACTTAAATTAAATAAGTCTTTGACTAATGAAAACATGAGCTAAAATACAACTAAGTCTTCCTGATAACAAGAGCTGTCACTAGACAGCGCGCTCGACTATTCGCAGCCATTTGTCAGAAAAAATATAAGTTCAAAACAGGCCATTTAAAATTTGTATTATATTGAAATGTGAGTTACGCTACTTTAAGTTGACTACATGGCAATGAAAGCTAATGTACAATGGTTGTTGAGGCATGGCAATTATCTCAACACTGGACTATTAACAAATATTTGTCAGTGAAAATGATTTTAAGACTTCAAGCGGCACTGTACTCTATTCAAGAAATGTGTATGTTTAAAGGGAATTGTATACATCCACTGACATAACAAAGTTTCTACAAAATAATCATATGAGTAAGATATGATTTGTTAAAGGAGTCAATTTTAAAACAATGGTGACAAATTAAAATAATAATGTAGAGGATACAGTCATGTAATAAATCAGTGATGAGTTTAAAGTAGTTTAGTAATTATTTTTAGTATTAAATACAATACCATGCCAAACAACACAAGTTTGATATCCTCGCTGGATAGTCAAAACCTCGTATCTCAGGTTTGTATGAGCGGGGAAACAGGAGACCGTTTGGCAGAATGTATCCTGCAAAGCTTAAACATAGTATTTTAGACCAAATTCACATGACGAAATCGTGTCTCGTGTCCAAGTTAAAAAAAAGGATCATAGTTTGCATTAAAAAGTTAAACTTTTCAATGCAATATCATTGATAGTAGGTGAGATATGGTTTGAATGTAACTTGCATGCAAAACTTTAACCAAGGAAAGTCTAAGTTAAATGGGGCATAACTCGAATTAAACTAAAAATGGAGTTATTACAATTGACCAGTACCATTGACTAATGATGATAAACAAGTGTTATAAGTTTCAATGCAATATCATAAATAGTAACTAAGATATGGCGTGAATAGAACTTGCATGTAAAACTTGAACCAATAAACTCCTATGTTAAAAAGGGGCATAACTGAAATAAAAAAATAATAGAGTTATTGCCCTTGACTGATACCATTGACTGATGATGGTAAACAAGTGTTGTAAGTTTCAATGCAGTATCATGGATAGTAGCTGAGATATGGTCTGAATGAAACTTGCATGCAAAACTTTAACCAAGAAAATTCTATGTTAAAAAGGGGCATAACTCAAATAATAATCATAAAAGAGCTATTACCCATGACCGGTACCATTGCCTTATGATGGTTAGTAAGTGTTGTTAGTTTCAATGCCATAGCACAGATACTATTTGAGATATGGCCTTATTAGTAACTTGCATGCAAAACTTTAACCAAATTTTCTAAGTAAAAAAGGGCCATAATTTGCATTAAATTCATGCAAGAGTTATCTAACATGGTTGATTACATGACAGGGAAAGCCAGTGCAAAGTTTCAATCCAATATATGCACTGTTTATTGAAATATAACCAAGGTTAAAGTTTTGCATGTAAAACTTTAACCATATGCAACGCCGACGCCGACGCCGACGAACAAGTGACTGTAATAGCTCTCATATTCTTCGAATAGTCGAGCTAAAAAGGTTTACCTTTACATCAAAATAAGAAGTTATTGAAGGCTAGTGATATCTGTGAACTTGGAATTTCTTAAACAGCATTAGATTGTTGCCAAATCTAACAAGACCCGGTCTCCTCAAGCATCTCATGTATAAATCCCAACTCAGATTGAGATTTTGCTCAAAGCAGAGTTTGAATTTCAGATAAATGATTCAAGTTAGAGTTCTTCAAATTTTACTGCAATAAATTCAGATCAATATTTCTGGTTTGCAAATTCAAATTTTGAGTTCAGCCTGCTATGGAAACTTATTAACATTAAAACACTCGTCAATTTGTGAGATGAGATATAACTCAGATTGAGAGATGCTTTGGGAGATTGGGGACAGACAAAAATAGTCCTTATTACACAAACAAGGTTTTAACTTTTACCTTTTCTTCAGCATTCTGCATATTGTTGAGTAACGTGGCCACTTGATCATATACCATGTTGGTTAGATCATGCCACGAGAACTGATTGAAAGTTTTCTCTTTTGATGCCACAACAATCTTCCCAGACAGTAAACGCTGGTACAGACCGTGTAAAAATGCCAGCTTTTCCTACAGAAACAAGTCAATGTCAAATCTTCTGTTTATTGACATTCAAATTATAGAATTATAAATATATTCAAATAAAACGTTTGCAATTTCCAAGTTTGTAAATTAAGGTAAAACTTGGGTGCAGTATTTACAATCTGATAGTTTGTTTGCATACAACTGAGACAGCCATAAATGCATGGTCTTTCCTTTTTTTCTCCTGCCAGATTGGCCCTCCTAGTTCTAAGGGTCGTGTGACAGTTGAATGTGGTTGCACTACCCAAGCACTTTCAAAATTAACACATTGGTTCTTTAACATGCCCTATGTATAGCAGCAACAACCAATGATTCGGGAGTACAGAAGCAGACCAACATCGAGACAATCAGACATTAAGACATAATTACAGCAATCAGTCAAGTTTTTAAACTCATAAAAATTCTAAGAAAGAATTAATTCAGGTTTGATATATATTATATAAATTAATCACCCAATTATAGTAAACCTACACACAAATACAACATACCTCCTCGTCTGTTTTATGCTTCTTCACAAGCTTCATAATCTGTAAGAAAATGACAGTATAATGGAATTGGGACAATTTTAAAAACAATCAACTTTGATAAAACATATTTTTGTGCCTCCTTGGCTCAGTGGTTAACTAAGTGGGCTTTCTGTCTAGTCTTGCGACCTGGGTTAAAATCCAGGTGGACGCACACATATGCCTGATATTTTGGTCATTTTGGTTGCACACCTACCAACATGAGGTGTAAGTATACAATATTTGAACAATAACACATTTATTTAGTAATACTTTAAAATATTAAGCAGCTAAACTCTCATTTTAAACTTCAAAACATCAATAAGACGGGACCATTTTTGGGAGTGGTACGGTTTTTAGCCGATCATATTGATTTATAAATTACTGCTTCACCCACCTCTTCTGAGAGTTCTTGAATCCTGGTTCGATCTTTGCTCTGGTTCGTGGCTGTACTCTGCATATCAACCTTGAGTCGAGTGAGCAATGTTTCCAGTTCACCATACTCTGATCGGACACGATTCAGCTCCTTGGCTGTACGAGTATAACTCTTCTGAGCATCTTCTAATGCTTTATCTTTGGCCCAAATCATTTCTTTACATTGGTCTATTTCTTTATTCAACACTGAGCTAGATTTCTTCATCTTGGTTAACTGTTGTATGGTAACAATGATAAAGGATGAAATGAAGAGAGAAGATGTAGTTAAAATCAAATTATTGACTACACACAATGAACCACAAACAAGGGACACCTGGCCTCAATTTCCAGCAAAACTGTAAACTCATTTAATTTTGATGGGACAAAATTTTGTGGTTTTGGTAAAAAAGATCATTGCGAAGGGACGTAAATTCATGGAATTTACATTGCAGGCAATAAATACAAGGGTCAAAATTATTGTTTGATTGGATTTTATTTCGCGGTTGAAGATGAACCACGAAATCCACAAAATTTAATCCCCACAAAGAATAATTATTTGACAGTATCTCAATCTGAGCAAAATCTGATCTAAAATATTGACAATTAGATAAATTCTTAAGACGGTTGGACTCAAACTTTGCATATCTCAAACAGAAATCACTATTCTTAGAAATCACAATTCTAAGTTTATTAATTGTAAAATTTTAAGAACTGTAACTTCAGATTTATCTGAAATTAAGACTTTGATTTGAGCAAAATCTCAATTTGGGATGAGATTTCTATTTACGATGTTTCGGTTTCGACTGAGGCCTGACATAGCCCCGCAAGCCTGTGTCTGGTGAGGTAATAAGAAGAGATTTAAAAATGCAATACCATTTTTAAAAGTTAACAAGTCAGGAACTTATCAAATGCAGTATTTGTGAAATGCTTGTGAACGTAACTTCAAAAAACATTTGAAAGTTGTAAGCAGGCATGGTTATTTTAAAAAAAGGTCTGTAACTTTGTAATTTGATGTCACATTTTGCCCAAATTTCAAGAAACTATTCTTATCTTTTTAACACTGGATTATCATAATTTTCATAACTTTGTCACTAAGCTGGGCTTTCCTGGATAACAGGGCCCAATCTCCCAAAGCATCTCAAGTCGATATCTCAACTCAAAATTGAGATTTTCATTAAATTAGAGTCACAATTAGAGATAAATCTGAAGTTCCAGCTCTTGCAATTTTACTATAACAAACTCAGAATACTATTTCTGCTAACTTTGAGTCCTGCTGCTGCTTCACATGGAAAGTAACATTGAAGCGTTTGCCAATATTCAAGATGTGATCTTGCTCAGATTGAGATACTACAGGAGATAGGGGTCAGGTCAACTATAAACATGCTCACCTCCTCTGATGTATTATCTAGATGTTTTCTGTAGTCAGAGAGTGTAACACGTAGATTCTCTAGTACAACTGATGGTGAGGGAGCCTTTGTTGATTTATTCTCCTTGGTTTCTGAAATATAAAAATATACATTATAACACAACATTAAGAATTTCTGTTTAATGATTCAACAAAATATAAAATAAAGTAAAACAGTAAGAAGTTAGAAACACCCCGAAAACGTTAAGGGGCATAACATAATGAATCATCTTTCTGAATAATACTTATTCATCAAACTATAATATAATACTTATTCATCAAACTATAATATAATACTTATCAAAATACAGTATCAAGCAATTACGTGGGTGAATCAAAAAGTTCGTAGAATTTTGCCATAACTTTTTTATTTTCAGAGTTATTGTCGTCATATTTATACTGAATGAAAACATTGGTATTTTCTTTACATACACAAATTTATAGCGACCAGATGATAACCGTTTTAAAAATATGTATATCTTAAATAAGGGAGATTGCCTATACCGGAGCACACGGATAATTTGAAACACATTTTATTAAATTTTCTAAAATATCTCAATTGTAGGACTTCCAAAAACCGTCAAAATGTTATGTCTGATTACATGATATCATTTATAAAGTCTGTTAAAATTTCAGACGTCATCTCCGATGAATAATATAATAATCGACATTTACATAATCGCACTATGTAGAAATACCCGCGTAAAACGGGTTTACTGGAATTTACGGAACCACGGGCTGCTATTAAAATCTGCGTAAAACTGGAATATACGTACGGCATCAGAGACAATACATGGTTTGAAACGAGTAGTTATATATCCTGAAATAAATAGACATCGCTTTATAAGAGGAATTAGTGCTTTCGTGTAGGATACTAGAAGTTGACAACCGAAACAATACACCCAAAATTGGTGACGTTGATTCGCAACGTCGTCGAAGAGGACCAGCGCTATATAATAGCGGATATAGCAAACACTTAGATTAATCTTATGGGACAGCGCACACGATTTTAAACTAACAATTGAAAATGCAGAAACTACTATCACGATGGTAATTCAAAAATACCAACATATTGGTAACTCGAAAAGCGAAAATGAGTCAAAACGTTAACGTAAGTATTGACAAACGTGGCTTAAGTTTGACGTCGTTCATCGAATGACGCTGACGTGCTCCGGTATGCTGTTATAGCATGTGTGTGTTTCGATGTAAAAATCATGTAGTTTTGACTAATTCAATGAAATTTGACAAATTGTTTTGTTATACTTATGATTATGTTATATTAAAATTTGAAAGCATTTGAAGCTTTCGTTTGAGAGTTATGATATTTTTCTACGAACTTTTTGATTCACCCACGTATAGTTAAGACAGTTAGTAACAGACTGAAAAAGCTTGTATGGGCATAGTAAAATAATCATACAATATTTATGGTAATAACATCGTATTAATAAATGAAAAATGAAAAAAAATATCAGTATATGTGGACAACGAAAAATATTATAATCAAAACAAACATTATTTGTCTGTCAACTCTTTTTACATGTACCAGAAATAACAACATAAGAAATAGGCCTTTAATATAGCATACTTACTAGAGTAAGATCTAGGCCTTTAATATAGCATACTTACTAGAGTGTGATCTAGGCCTTTAATATAACATACTTACTAGAGTAAGATCTAGGCCTTTAATAAAGCATACTTACTAGAGTAAGATTTACGCCTTTAATATAGCATACTTACTAGAGTAAGATCTAGGCCTTTAATAAAGCATACTTAATAGAGTGAGATCTAGGCCTTCAATATAGCATACTTACTAGAGTGTGATTTTTTATTAGGTTTACTGTTGTCCTCAGATATCTGGAAGTTCTGTAACAATAGCTCAAGTTCTCTCATACTGCCTCCATATGTTTCCTCCAGGTATATCTGACGTTTCCTTGCCTACAATACAAGTGAAAATATAAGGTATATCTGACGTTTCCTCGCCTACAATACAAGTAAAAATATCAGGTATATCTGACGTTTCCTCGCCTACAATACAAGTGAAAATATCAGGTATATCTGACGTTTCCTCGCCTACAATACAAGTGAAAATATCAGGTATATCTGACGTTTCCTCGCCTACAATACAAGTGAAAATATCAGGTATATCTGACGTTTCCTCGCCTACAATACAAGTGAAAATATCAGGTATATCTGACGTTTCCTCGCCTACAATACAAGTAAAACATTTTATGTAAACATCCAATAAGATAAGTTAAGTTTATTTACCAAATTCTGGCCCCTTGCGGGTATATAAATATGATATGTACACAAAGTTTCTAAATGTATTGTTCTAACATAACTAAGAACAAGAGGGTCCAAAGGGCCCTGGGTCGCTCACCTGTTTGGCCTAGTGACCTAGATTTTGGCCCAAATGACACAGTATCTAACTTGACCTAGATTTTATAGAGATAAACATTGTGACCAAGTTTCATAAAGATAGAGTCAAAATTGTGACCTCTAGTGTGTTCACAAGATTTTTCAATGATTTGGCCTCGTGACCTAGTTTTTGACCCCAGATGACCCAATATTGAACTTGACCAAAATTTTATAGTGATGATCATTGTGATCAAGTTTCATAAAGATTAGGCTCAAATTGTGACCTCTAGTGTGTTCACAAGCTTTTTCAATGATTTGGCCTTCAAAGGCTTGTGACCTAGTTTTTGACCCCGGATATATGAACTTGACGTAGATTTTATAGAGATGATCATTGTGATCAATTTTCATAAAGATTAGTCTCAAATTGTGACCTCTAGTGTGTTCACAAGCTTTTTCAATGATTTGGCCTTGTGACCTAGTTTTTGACCCCAGATGACCCAATATCGAACTTGACCTAGATTTTATAGAGATGGTCATTGTGATCAATTTTCATAAAGGTTAGTCACAAATTGTGACCTCTAATGTGTTCACAAGGTTTTTCAATGATTTGGCCTAGTGACCTAGTTTTCGACCCCAGATGACCCAATATCGAACTTGACTTAGATTTTACAGAGATGATCATTGTGATCAAGTTTCATAAAGATTAGGCTCAAATTGTGACCTCTAATGTGTTCACAAGGTTTTCCTTTGATTTGACCTAGTGACCTAGTTTTTGACCCCAGATGACCCAATATCGAACTTGACCTAGATTTTATGGAGATGATCATTGTGATCAAGTTTCATAAAGATTAGGCTCAAATTGTGACCTCTTATGTGTTCACAAGGTTTTCCTTTGATTTGGCCCAGTGACCTAGTTTTTGACCCCAGATGACCCAATATCGAACTTGACCTAGATTTTACAGAGATGATCATTGTGATCAAGTTTCATAAAGATTAGGCTCAAATTGTGACCTCTTATGTGTTCACAAGGTTTTCCTTTGATTTGACCTAGTGACCTAGTTTTTGACCCCAGATGACCCAATATTGAACTTGACCTAGATTTTATGGAGATGATCATTGTGATCAAGTTTCATAAAGATTAGGCTCAAATTGTGACCTCTAATGTGTTCACAAGGTTTTCCTTTGATTTGACCTAGTGACCTAGTTTTTGACCCCAGATGACCCAATATCGAACTTGACCTAGATTTTACGGAGATGATAATTGTGACCAAGTTTCATAAAGATTAGGCTCAAATTGTGACCTCTAATGTGTTCACAAGGTTTTCCTTTGATTTGACCTAGTGACCTAGTTTTTGACCCCAGATGACCCAATATCGAACTTGACCTAGATTTTATGGAGATGATCATTGTGATCAAGTTTCATAATGATCAGGCTAAATTTGTGACCTCTAGTGTGTTCACAAGCAATTGTGAACGGACGACGGACGACGGACGGACGGACGACGGACGAAGAGCGATCACAAAAGCTCACCTTGTCACTTTGTGACAGGTGAGCTAACAAAAACAAATAAAATTATGACTACATTATACATAATAACAACAAAAAGAACATTGATAATATGTAATAACAACAGCATAATAAACAAGATGATCTAACAATAAGCTTTTAAGTATGTTTGATATTTAAACTTGGACTTGTAGAGATGTTATGTTTTTAATTGCATTAAACAAGGAGTTCTACCAACATAACGCCCAATCCTGAAAATGTGTTGCATGACTGTTTTTAACTTACTTACATTTACTCACATTCCTAAACCAAATCTCAGTTAAAGCATAGTTCAATGGTTCTATGGTTAAATTCAGCTTTTGAAATTTCTGATGACTGTTACTTTCATCAATTAACTTTTATATCCTGCAGATTGAAATGTTTTTAGCCTTGAACAAGGAGGTCACAGGTCTTTAGCTAATTAGGCAGCAGTAAAACTGCACCACAATCAAGCGCAATAAATGCTTTACCTTTGACAATTCTTCTTTTAATTCAAGGAAATTTTTCTGGTGAACTTCCAATTCTTTAGAGAGACTTCCGATGGTTGATTTCTTATTCTCTACTTCATTGGTGAGTTGTTTCCTGACAGAGCTGTACTCCTTCTCTAGTCTGGTGCAATATAAATAATGCCATACATCATATACATTAAAAAATAGGTATGAGAAAATCAGGGAAGGTAGCACTCAACCTAACCAGCTGAGCACAGAAATCAGAAATACCACAACACAACGAACCTGAGCAATGCGCACACAAACCCATGCCAAAACGGCGACCAAATGAGGCACAACAACCCCAGGGCGTGACCTAGTTTAAAATACTAAGGACAGTGACCTAACATTATGCGACCTTAAGAGGCACAACTACGACTTGACCTAGTTAAAATAATGGGCAAGGTAGGAATTGGGCGGGAAATAATATTACTTATTCCTAGCAAATACAGTGAGCAATGCCCACGCATAAGCCGAAGAAACAATTAAAAATCCAAGTCCCCACCGATAAAATGCAGGATGAACCACTTTCACAAAGAAATTATATAATAGCGGTTATTGCCGAATGAAACGCAGCCAATACTTGACCAAGTTCCCCAAGGCCCCACTGAACGGAGAATCAACCACACAAACCTGTACCAAAACGGCGACCATATGAGGCACAACCACCCCCTGACCTAGTTTAAAACACCAAGGACAGTGACCTAACGTTAATAGGTCTTAAAGAGGCATCAAAGTCTCAGGGGTGTCAATAAAATCAGATGCAGTCAACCATTTCTGACAATTTGAAACAAGAGGCATTCAACCACATTGTATCCCTATTTTAATCAGTTTTTATCAAGCAATTCTTTCAAAACAGATTAAAATGACCATGACTTTGCCATTTCTCAAGATATTTGAGATCTGTAAATTCATCCGAAAAATTGACACCCCTGAAATCTAGGCCAACGAAGAGTTATGAAGCATTTTTCTAGCCCAACGCCTCAACGGGGCTACAGCCCTAATGCATGCCATCTGAATTGCAATTGTAACACAGGCAATAGTCCTATAGGCATTTCCTTTAAAATGGAGGAGGTCTTGGTTTTTTTTTTATATTATTCATAGCCTCTATTCCTTTTAGTTTGTGCACACCTACAAGTTCGTGCATGTTCTTATTCATTTTAAATCATTGAGAAGACATTCAGCCTGCCGAGTAATGCAAAAAAATATTTTAAAAACATGGTCTGTTATGTCCGTGGCGAGTTTTGAACGAGAACCAATTTTGCTGTTTACATATTCACCACTTCCAGTGGGGAAAAACAGAGACCTTCAAGTTTGTTTTTCTTATTTTTTTTTCAATAGATGCGATATATTTACGATCAGAAAAGCCGCAGACCTACTGACAATAGATCAAACTTTATTTTATGCGACTTTTTATTGGCAAAATATTTCACATGCTCTCAGGGTGACGTCATCAATTTATGTGCACGAACTCACAGGTCACAATGTTTATTTCATGACTGCACAATGCATGTAGTATTGACGCTGATTTTGCTTTTTTAGCAGTTTGACATTCAGTTTGTGTTTGGAATTTGTTCAAAGATAGATAGTTGATGTTGTTGATCATAAAGATGGTTCCAATTAAACTTCTTTTGTGAAGATCAGCCCATTTGAAATTTAAGGTACACAAACTTACAGGTGCAGTACCTATTTTATTTTATGTCTGAATTGGATTTGAACCAAGATACAGTTTGAAGCAACTTCACATGTGCAAGTAGACGGTGTCATTCTGTGAACTTTGCGCAATTTAAGCATAAAATTTTAATGGGTGGTATCAGCTAACAAAGCAATTTATTATACAGTCAAACTTCGATGCCTCGAACTACCTTCGGACCGAAAAATAGTTCGAGCCATCTACCGGTTCGAGGCATCGAGGGTACGAGTATATATGCACAGTTTATGTATAAGTTCGAACGCTTCTCGGTACGTGTACCTGTCAATCGTGTGTAATTGTCGTATTTTGAGTGTTTGTTCGTATTTCATATTTAATGCATTTGTGTCAAATTGTTAAATAATAGGCATAATCATAATAAAACATGATATTGTTTGACAAAATTTACTTGAAATCGTCGGCTAGCTCTTCAAATATTCACATTTCTAAACAAAGTTCCCTGTTCTATTAATCGCGGGGGACGGACATAAGCCCCTACGCCCATTTTTATACATGAGGACATAAGCCCCTACGCATTTTTTTACACTAGGACATAAGCCCCTACGCATATTTTTACACAAGGACATAAGCCCCTATGCATGTTTTGTTTGAATTGTTCTATGTTTTCTTCTATTATTAAATGGTTAATTAAGAAATAATTATTGTACAAACTGTTCTATTGTATCTACTGTTTACTTGTTACAAATATGCATTAATTTCAGGTATAAAATTAGTAAATTGAGAGATAATTAGTCTGCAAAATGCTTAATAAGATCAATTATCCTGTATTGTAGTGACTATCTGTTTGTTACATGCCCCAAAACACTCATTTGTTCATAGTACTTGTTATAAATATAATAATTATTTATTATTATGTTGTGTCTCATTTGATATTTAATTACAACTTAAACAATAGTGCCAAAATGTCACAAAATACGCCCGTCTTGGGTGTGCTAGTGACAAAAAATTTTGATTATGAAATAAAAGCCCATATTAAGTCAAAACCTTTTTTTAGTAAAAGAAGGACCATAACCCAAGAAGGCCTGCACCGATTTGGCCTAAAATCTAACTTGGCCAATATATAATGCCAAAAACTGTCAGAGTAAAATAACAGACAATTAAGGCCAATTTCACATTTTTTTGGTAAAAGAAGGACCATAACCCAAGAAGGCCAGCACCGATTTGGCCTATAATCGAACTTGGCCTAGATATTATGCCCATAAGCATTGTCAGCAAGTTTGAAGACGATCGGACAAAAACTGTTTGAGTTAGAGTACAGACAAATTTCTGAACGCCGCCGCCCGCACGCCCCCGCCAAGGGTGTAGTGATTATTCTAGCACAGAATAGCAGGGCGCTCCGCCCTGCCCGTTTTTAACTCCGCCCTTTTGCCCGAATTTGGCAAGTATGCCTTTTTGAACCGCCCTTTTTGCCCCAAAACGCCTTTTGGAACATCCCTTTTGTCCAAATATGCCTTAAATCAACATGTCAATCAAACAACATTCGATTAAAGTTGCTGATAATGACATGTTAATTGTCCCCGTCGGCGAGAACAAGTCAGTAGGGGGTCGACTCGAGGTGAGAAATTAAACAAAAGACGTAGATTAGATGACCATCAATGGTCACAATGGGGTGTAAATCCACTGAAAACAATAAGTTATTACCTCGAACACGTTTTAATCCGTTAATTACCCTTGATTATGCTCACGCGCGTTGATCCATGCAGTTCGACTGACGAAAATTAAAATTAGTCACAAATAGTCGATCCGTAAAATTGCCGACGGAAAACGTAATCCAAAGGCCAATTGTAATGTTAAATCGCATATTTGCATGTAATTGACGTAAAAAAATGTTTACAAGTGAACACAGTTGCGTTTGACTGGCTAAATGAATTTATGCGAAAATATGCCGACATACGTGTCACGTGACTACGTGTGTTCTGCAAAATATGCCGTGTTAGGTTTTACGAATGTAAATCATTCTGGGGATGACCACGCGTGTAAACTACGAGCTTTAATGGCAAATCTAAGTGTATTTGACGAATCTATGAAAGTTTAAACGCATAAATTAGAATTAAATGGTCGAAAGTACGCTGTCATTGATATGCGAGTTTTCTAAGTTCGGATAGTCACGTATTTTCGGATACGCTTATTTACGCTAAATATTGGCCATTTTCTGGCAAATAAGCGCTACATACGAGGATTCAAGTATGTCATTCATTGTTTGGTATGATATATCAGCTGTCAAATACAAAATAGAATCGATATATCAAGCTTTTATATGCCACTGAAGAAACACATTTTATTATTTACAATTTAAAGTTACTTTGTACACCCTATGTGCAGCAGCTGTCTACTCCTGGGACCGAGGCTGAACTTGAAGGCCTCTAGATTTGATATGAATGTGATGGTTGTTTATTCCAATCCTGTTTAGTTCTCGGGAAGAGGAATGCTTGCATATTGAAGCATTGGCTGTTGGAACATAAAGCTAGCCAATGGGTCACTCAGACTCCGGTCCAGCAATCACAAGGTCTGGTGATGCTGGACACAACTTGGTATTTCCATGATCTTGAAAAGCTCGGTGGTGATAGCTAAGAGCCTCCCAGCCGAGTGAACTTACCATACATGTGACACACCGTGGGTGTCTGTCTGTGTGAAAATTATGCTGATAATGCCTCAAAATCTGTCCTATTTCAATATCATTTTAAGTACCTCAGGACGCCTAGAATGCGCCTGATGGATCCATTTTTTGAAAAATATTACGGGGGAGCATGCCCCCGGACCCCCCTAGACCCACCCTGCCCTATTTTATAGCACCCTGCCCTCTTTCAGGTCCTAGAATAATCACTAGGGTGTTCACATAATACGTCCCGTTTTTCAACGGGCGTATAAAAATTGAACTTGCAGACACTAGTACATGGCTGAGTTGTTCATGTTGCAAACAAACATGCATAGGAGTTTATGTCCTAATGTAATAAAATGCGTAGGGGCTTATGTCCTAGTGTAAAAAAAATGTGTAGGGGCTTATGTCCTCATGTATAAAAATGAGCGTAGGGGCTTATGCTTATGCGTACGGTAGCCTGTTTAATCAACGCTTTAATTATAAACTAGCGATTCATATGGCAAGTTTGTCAATCAATAAATAAAAAGATAGTGAAAACAGAAACATACGTTTGAGTTATTATTTTATGGCACTATAAATCGAGTTAAGTTTGTTTGAAAGAATGGAAACATTTAGATTAATGAAAAATAAATCAGTAAAAATTTCCTTCATTAAGTAATTAACTCACCTATAAGTGTTAAGTTTTTTTCTCAAACATGTAATACAATACAGCAGTAAACAGTACAATAATTGTCACAAGGTGTTTATAACACCTTTCACCGACTTCCCGTGGACAAACAATGGATTTCAACAATCAATGAAAGGTGCAAAAATTTGCATTGTTCGAGTCATCTACTGGTAAATCATAGCAAGGGACCAGCTAGTCAGTTCGAGCGTTCGACCCTCGGACTGTTCCAGTCATCTATGGTTTTTCTATATGAATAAAGAAGGGATTTTGACAGGACCGGTGAACGAGTTCGAGGCATCTGGGGTGTTCGAGGCAAGTACTGTTCGAGGCATCGAAGTTCGACTGTACATACATTATATCGTTGGAAACCACTTACAAACTGGGATCATCTATTTGGCAAATTTTCTATGTGTAGGCAAACCATATGTTTCATGGAGTTTTAACTACTACATGACTTGTTTAAAGTAGTCTATAGTAGACAAGGTTCCCTTTGTTTACTAATCATTGAAAACAAGACTGCGTTCAATAAACGCTTATGCCCCCGTGGAAGCCATTTCAATAAGTCTAAGTCCAAAATAAGGTCAAGGTAAAGGTCAAAAAGGAGTCAGGTGATACAGGCATGTAAAGAGCGTTTATATACAACATCCATGCAAGTTTGAAAGCTTTGAAGCAAGCCATATTAATGAAGAAACGGTCAATTTGGGTTTACCAGGCCGGACGGACAAACAGAGGGACGGATGGATGGACGGACAGACAGGTGAATCATTATATACCTCCCGATCTATCGATAAGGGGGCATAAAAATGTTTAATAAGCGTTAATCTATACTAAGAAGTTATATACAGTAACAACAGTTATGGTACATGAACACTTACTTTCCAAGTTTTTCAGACAAGTTCTTGTTGCTCTTTCTTTCATCTTCATATGAGGTTTCAAGCTCCCTAAAACATACATACAAATGTTTACAAGATCTATTACTTAGGCCAAAATAATAATATGTTGACTCTTGTAACCCTTCATACCCTATTTTTTATCCAATCCTAAATTTTTAGTGGCATCTTTCTTTCAAGAAAATCACAGCAGAAAGTTAATTTTCCATTGCATAAAATCAAAGAATTTTTTTTTAAAGATTGAACGCCTTACATACCACCGACCGACCCAATTGGCCTGAATGGCACTAAAACTTCCAGCAATTATACTGCTTTGTCAAGAACAGATAACAATAGTCTGAGGGCAATAACTCTCATGCCAGGACTGAAATATGATGCACATGAAAATGTTGTCATGCATACCTACACTCAAGACAATCTATTTGGCTCTTTATTATTATAGCAAGAAAATTCACCTCACTAAATCTGAGACATAAAAAAATTACACATTATTAATATTTTATAGTAATATTTCATATACTTACTTGATTTGTCTAGACAATCTATCTATGGCTTTATTTGCTTCATTATTGGCTGATTTCTCCACTTCTAGTGCACCCTCAATATCTCGGACACGTAGCTGAAAAAAACTTGTCATTGAAATGTTTGTAAAACATGTACGCACACATGTTGGCCAAACAGACATTTATGTTAAGGTATAAACAACATTTACCTTTGACCTATTGACCTCACAATCAAAAGGTTCATCTACCTGATGATAGCTAACAAGCCCCTTCTGCTTTCAGGGCATAAAACAATCAGATGAGCTTCCTGTCATGCTTTTCTATTCAATTAAAACCTTTCACAATGACATTGTCATTGGTTTTATCTTAGTGGCAGTTAGTTCTGAATGTGCTATATTTACAAGAATGGGATAAAGCTCCAACCCAATGTATGCTCACATTTACTGAAAACCCTTAACCACAAAGCGGGTCTTGCACCGATACATGTGTAAGTAGAATACACAACTCCTCATTTTTCCAATATTCAAGTTAACAAGTAATTAGGAATTACAAGCAATACAAAAGTCGCCTACCTGGTTGTCAGGTTGTTAATGTTTCTGTTGCCATGGCAACAATAATTTTTGTCAGAATCGCAAATAAAATAGACATGAATTCCGTAATCTACTAATTGGCCCCTATCCACATACCAAGTTTCACAAACCTAGCTTGAAAACAGTTTGAGTTATGGCAAGCGTATCCAGATTTTCTTGACAGATGGATGGAGGACAAACCTATAGTCCCCTCCTAAAAAGAATCATTGTCTATAGTCAATGTTTCAAATATCAACTTTCAAGGACACAATATCAACTTTCAAGGACATAGTGTTACATACCTGAACAATCTCAGAATTAAATTTGGTTTCTAAATGTGCAGCTCTCTCTGACTCGATACTTTCCTCAATGGCACGTAGACGCTGCATGGCTGACTGAAATAATAAACAGAAGTGGTTTGTTACTCATGCTACAACTAAATAGTCAATATAATAACACCCTTGACCTTTGACCTTCAAAATTTATAATCAATATACTATTAGGTCATGCATGAACTGATCAAGACAAACTTGCATACTAGTAGTTTAAAGTCAAACAATTGTTTACAAATCAATTTGAAACCACTTAGTACAATAATATTAAAAACTGTCAACGCAAAGAAAGTGTCAAATGTGACATAAAACAACGTCTGAAATAACGCATTTAAGCCAGAGACGTTACCTATTCACCTAAAAAATTCTGGTGATGTCACACATTTGTTATCGCACACAGAGAATATTTTTAGGGATTTCTGTGTGCATGGAAAATCACTATATTTATGTGAGAAATAAAGAGTTGCATACCACAATATGCATATCAAAATCATCTTTTCACTGTAATATTTTCATGATATTATATTACTTACATCAAGTTCCTTTTTCACCCGATCTTCTCTCTCCTTACAATATTCTAATTCTGTCACAGTTCTTCTCATGTTATCTGACTGGTGTTTCTTCTCACCTGAACAATAATGCCACATCAATCAATTAAATTATATACAGGCTCATTCAATACATAAAACAAACTACTGATTATCTCTAAATCTGACAAAAAAACTCCAGGACATCCAATTTAGTACTTAGGGCAGCATTTTATTGTATTTGTCAAGTATAAACCCTCCTGAAGGCTTAAGTGTTCAGCCGAAAGGTAGGTAATAATAAAATGATAAACTCCTCCATTGTTTAGTTGTGTGATTCCACTTACTCCCTTAATTATTGTTCTCAATCTGTAAATCAAGTAGAGAAAATTAGAATAAACTTTGTATAATGATTATACGGGACATATTTGATAGAATAATAGTACATCTAAGACTTTCTCAATGTCAATCAGTATAAAACATTATTATTATATAACTTACTTTCAAAGTCTTGTAGTTTCTCATTCAGATCTGATATGGTGCTGTAAACATAGACAAACAATAAGTAAGGATTCAGACATCAAATACCTTGTAGCTGCTTATTTCAATGGGGTCAAAGTAACAAAGTTTCTGACATATATATTACAACAGTCAGTCTCTTATTTTTTACTACGGGCCCTCAAGGGTAACCCCGTTTTTTGCCTCCGTCTTTTGGTTTGTTGGGAGGGTTAGATAATCATCCCAACAAACCTTACAATATTGAACAATAACTTTTATAACACAGATGTCATAGTGACGCGTAAAATTCTTAGTTATGGTAATTCGATGTTTTATAAGCTATATTTTAACAATAGAACAATGTTTGAGCAAAATGCCAAACCCTGAAATAAGATACAAGTCTGTTTGGGGTGCCATCAGCATACATTCCTACACCAAAACTCAGTCCTAACATTATTCTATGGCTAAAAATGTGCTTATAACATTTAAGATGACGATAACTTATTCAATACTTTTAATGTTTCAGCAAATAACTTTAATTTTATGCAGACATGTTCATTCTTTCCAGCACAATTGAACAAAATACAGAGATTCAAATTATTCCAGAATTATAAGATTCCTAATAACAGAAACACGTACAAGGCTCCTTTCATTTATTTGATATTGTCATCCCCTATGAGGAATTCTTAATAACAAGCAATGGTTTTCTGAAAGAAGGGTGTCAATAGAGAGAAGTGAAAGTTCCCGAAATAAAAATGAAATTCCAGGCTGGAATTTGCAGTACTATGATAGGAAGTTTAAGAGAAGTAACTTACTGTTCATGTTGTTGTATGAGACTATCCAGTTTCTCTTTCTCTTCTCTTAACTCACTGTGTTCTGTAGAGGTTTTAGACATTTCATAATCCTGAAGTTACAAGAAAGCCTAAGTATGAAGCACTAAAAATGTAACCATGATGCACATGTTAACATAAACTAAGGAGAGACTTTCAAATTGGGATTTTGCCAAATTCAGTGTGTTAGAATTAATTGGTTTAAAACAATACAGGGTAACCCATTACATATATTACAATTTTGTACCATTACATCTGAATACCATGAAAACACACTTGATCTCATACGGCATATTACAATTTAGTGAATTTACATGGATTTATTTCATGCATATCGGTGGTTAACGGCGGAATAACAGTGGATTATTCCCCGATAATTTCACAGTTCATAATTTCACGCAAACAGACTACTTTTAAAAAAAAAAAAAAATTCCCACTGCCAAAAATAAAATAATAAGTATTTTTTACTTAAAAAATAACAGAACATTTGTGTACATAAATGTAAAACAAATGGACGAAATTGAAGCCATTGCAGAAGAACTACTTGATTGCAACTCGACGCATGCATGGCGGGGAAAATGACGTCACGCAAAACATTTGAGAGGTACATAGTGGAGTATTTCCATCATTTAAGTTATTTGACTCGTGAAAATATTACATCAGCTGCTCACTCGGTGAATTATCAGCCGATCATACACGGAACAAGATGCCAAAATGTCACAAAATACGCCCGTCTTGATTGTGCTAGTGACAAAAAATATTGATTACGAAATAAAAGCCCATATTATGTCAAAACATTTTTAAACGATCATCTTTAAACTAATCTTTATAATCACAAACTATAAATAATGTTTTGACCATAATTTGTTGTCATCAAGTTTGAAGAAGATCGGACGAAAACTGTTTGTGTTAGGAGAAAACTGTTCGAGTAAGAGTACAGACATTTTTTGGGTAAATGAAGCCATAACCTAAGAAGGCCTATGCCGATTTGGCCTATAATCGAACTTGGCCTAGATTATACACTCATAAGCATTGTCAACAAGTTTGAAGACGATCGGATGAAAACTGTTTGAGTTAGAGTACAGACAACCCCAATTTCACATTTTTGGGTAAATGAAGGACCATAACCCAAGAAGGCCAGCGCTGATTTGGCCTATAATCACATTTGGCCTAGATATTACACCCATAAGCATTGTCAGCAAGTTTGAAGACGATCGGATGAAAACTATTTGAGTTAGAGTACAGACAAGGCAAATTTCACATTTTTTTGGTAAAAAGAAGGACCATAACCCAAGAAGGCCGGCACCGATTTGGCCTATAATCAAACTTGGCATAGATATTACACCCATAAGCATTGTCAGCAAGTTTGAAGAGGATTGGACAAAAACTGTTTGAGTTAGAGTACAGACAAATTACTGGACGCCGCTGCACACCTGCCCGCCCGCCAAGGGTGTTCACATAATACGTCCCATTTTTCAACGGGCCTATAAAATTACAAATATTCTCTATATCATGACCAAATTAGTGAAATTACTATCAATGCAACACAGTTATAAAAGACTTTTGCAAAAAAAGTGAGGGTTTTTTTGGGTTTTTTTAAAATAAATATCAAAACTGTATCCATTTTTAAATTTATTTCCACAAACCTTTTGTTCTATTTCTCGATTAAGCTGTCTCTCTCTATCGTCTAGTGAATCTCGCGCTTGTTGTAGCGCTTCTTCCAGTCTTCTCACCTCCTCACCATGTTCAGACACTTTTTCTATAAATAAAAAAAGATTAAATAAAATCCAAATATAATTCCAAATTGCATAAAAGTACACCATAATAGATAACATATCATGCATAAGTATACTAGTAAACTGAAAGACTAAATTTTCGCCATATTTTGGTAAAATGAAAGATTGGTCGTTTCTAAAAATTTTGAATGATCTGTGAGGTCAATCATGTAAGGGAATTGTTCCTGCAGTCTAAGTCATCAGCAAAATTAACGAAAATTGATTCATCGTGATCATTTATAACATTACAGTATTAAAATGAGAATGAACTCAGTATCAATTCAAGGTTAAAAGGGGGGAGGGAAGTTAATCTATATCAAGCAATCATGAAATGAATCCCGGGGTTCTACTGAGGCATAATGTCCAATCCTGAAACAAGTTGCAAGGCTGTTCCGGAAGCTATCAGCACACATCCCTACACCTTATCTAGGTTTCAAACTTTGTTTTAATGTCAAAATCGAGAGTTACAGGAACTTCAACTGACCATAACTTTGTCAATTCTTCAACATTTTTCATCCAAGAACTTTTATTTTTGGGCAGAAAAGATCTTTTGTAATGCAGCAAATTTCTTGATTATACCAGAATGAATGATCTACTAAATTTGTTCTTACGTTTAAGCTCCTTATTTGTGTTCTCAAGGGCTGATTCCAAACCAGCTGCATTGTGTTTCTGTTGAGCCAGGTCTCGTTTAGCCCGAGTAAGTTCAAATTCCATGTTAGCTTTAGATGCTTCTCCCTTCTCAACGTTTGCTCGAAGTTTGGCTATTTGACTTTCTAGTTCAGATGTCTGTAGTGAACGAAAACAAAAGGTCAAAATACTTTCAACAATAAAACAATAGACCTTCTCCAGATCTCCACTAATCTGTAGGTACAAATAGACTTTAACCGTTATAATACTTGAGCCTATTTAATATTCATATCTGGACAATAGAGTTTGGGTCAGTTGGTTTTGCATATGAATGCAAACTGAGTATAACTAGACCAGATTTGTTTGAACCTACATGTAAATTAAGGGGAAAACCAACTCGCACAGAGTTCCGGATATCAACTATTGACATTACGCCGGTTGTCAATCAATACCCATGAAATCAATTATAACGGTAAATTTTAATCACATAGTCCAATGGATTCACTTGAAAACCTTTGACAAACAACCAGGAGGAGCAATCTCTGTTCTGGCGTAATGTTAATAACCTCAAGTTGGTATTAAATTGTGAATATTATACATCTTTTGGATATTGAGGCATAATTTACATTGACAAAATAATCTTAATAAATTAATAACTAGACTATAATTAGGAAATAGATCTTAGTTTTCCGTGATATACCGGCCAATATATCACGGTTTGGAGTTCATATGCGTAGGAATTAATCACGAAGGCTGTAGGCCTGAGTGATTAATAACTATGCATGTGAACGACAAACCGTAATATATTGGCCGGTATATCACGGAAAACTAAGATCTGTTTGCATTCTAACACGTGTAATATGCACAATTTCATATGAACTCATTTTTATTGCAGAGTGATGCGCTGTTAGTCGTGTTGCTATAGACAACTTCCGCTGTTTATAGTATAAAACCTTCACCCCTAGAATATCCTTTTTGCTCATTTCATTTAAACAAACGCATAACTAGAGCTCATTCCAAACTATGTGTGTCATAAAAATTCAAATGAATCGATAAATGCAATTGCTTTTTCAATAATACGGATATAACTAAATAAATTAAGAAAGAACGCTACGAATATAAAAGTTCGCACAACGTCACGTTAACGTTGACGCCAAATAAACGTCATACAATTTGTGACGTCGTGTGATAAACAAGACGTCAATTTCATTCATAAAAATTGCTAATTATATGTGGGAGGTAAGACAACAGCAAAAAAGTGGTACGGCTATAAACTGTGATATACCGGAAATTTAACCACGGTACAGCCCTATAGGTTTACATGGAGCTAAAAATAGACATTGTTAGAATTTAATTTTTAAGCTTTTTTTAAAACTACCACTTGTAACAAAATCTGACAATACAATCTGCTCACCTCTTTGTTTGCTTTAGTTGCTGCTTCAAGTCTCTCTCGTTCAACAGAGTTCAATCTCTTTCTCAAGTTAGACACAGTATCTGAAATTATCAGTTCACAGAATACATGTATACAATTCTTCATACTTCAAGATCATGTACAATTAGGCTAGGTACCAACTATCCTTATGATATTTCATTAATATTCGACCAGTGGTTAAAGATTTAGGAGAATATATGCGGACAATATTAGTGACATCGGTCCAGACAGAGGAGATCAGCACAAAACATACATGTGGTATATACAGAACTCCAGCTAGGATTGAAGAAGGGCAGGGTGCTGGGCCTGAAAAGCGCACTAGCAAGTCGCACAGCGACGATTGGGGGAAGTTGCAAGAGGGGGTGGCCCCCTCCGGCCAGGTGTGTTTGGGGGACCTCCCCTAGAAAATTTTGGATTTGTAGACCTTCAAGATTGCTTCTCCTGTGTTTTTCTTCCTAAATAAAAGTAAATTTTGTGAGACTGATTTTGATGGTGTTTTTATTAAGTTATAATTTATTTGAGCAAGTTTTCCATTAAAATTTTATTTTTTACTACATATCTATCTAGAGCTATGGCTTGATGAATACCAGCCCAGATCAACAGCTTTTCTGTTGATACGCTCACTGCTATATTTGTTGAAATTATAGATCATTAAGACGGCTCCTCTTGTTTTCTTACTTAATTTGGTGTAGTTGTAAGACAATTTGTGTAGTAAATTTCATTTAAATCTACACCCCCCCCCCCATTATTTGGAGGGGCAAAACAGAACAAATATATACTGTGACTGTGTGTTTATTAATTTATATTGATGGGTTATATTGATGGTTCAACATTTAACAAGTTCAAAAGTGGCCTTTTAGTACATTATCTGAGTGAATCTACTCGAAGACTGACCTTGCTGACCTGGGTTAACCTTTTAAATATCAGTTACAAAAGCTATAAAATGCTGGCATTTACTCTAGGGAGTCATAAATCATAGGAATCTTCTCTCTTATGTGAGGTATTTTTTTATTTATTTAGGGGTTGCGTTACATAAACTTCAAGGCTAAGGTCAGACATCTCTTCTACATATTTCTCAGATTTTTGTGAATGATTTTGAAGTGTGAATTTTTAGTTGAATAAAGTTTTTCAATTAATTGTCTGCCCCCCCCCCCCCCTTCTATTCTTCTTTTCATTTTTATGCCTTCTGGGACCACTCAAGTACACACATGCGAGTCCTGTCGTCAGTAATTGATGTACACGCAACACTGTTCACAAATTGACAATCAAGAAAAACAGAAGTTCGTCTGCTAATTATGTCTCCAGCTGAGTAGGTATACAGTATGACATGTATCGGTAGGTGTGAATGGGGCAATAAACTGGTCTATAATCCAGGGCAATCAATGGATCTGTTTACTGATGGCTATCAGTGACATAATTAAGTCTGGAAGAGGGGTTTTTATCAAGAATAAAAGCTCCGCGAGTCGCATGTGTCGCCTGACTACATGAAATATGAGAATTGATGTTGTTAGTGACTTAACCTTACTTTAACAACAATAATGTAGGATCCGTCATGAGTTGTCAGACAACGGGTGGCGCATTCTTTTTATCATATTATCATAGTTACTGGGTCAATACAACGTCAGCAGTAACAAATTTAAGTCGTTGGCGCTACTGTTTCGCGCCAAAAGGACGGCGACGTCACACATTAAAATTTTGTTCTTACACGCGTTGGAGAACAACGTTCCGCGACTTGTTCTCCCATGGCAGATCACAGTTACTAGTTTTGTGCCTTTTTTGTGAAAGGGACATAATTAAAAAACGATGCAAGGATGAGTTATAGTTCTTGTGCACTGCACTTTGGCTTATTGCAAGAAACATGCATACCAAATCTTGAGTCATTTGAACATAAGGCGACAAAGTTATGCTCTTCAATTTGACCTTTGACCTCTAACTGTGACCTTGACCTTTGAGAAAAGAACCAGGGGTTGCTCATGACACTTCGATTAATAGAGGTTGACATTCATGGCAATATCAAGCAAGATTGGTCAATGCATGACAAAATTATAGTCCAGACAAGCTTCTTTAGAAATTCAGTGCTTCCGCTGGCGTTCGCCAATGGCGCCATTTGCGCAAGAAATGAAAATTTGGCGCAAGATAATTCAATTTGGCGACAAACATAAAAATCGGCCATTTTTTTCAATAATGTTTACATCTATGTCTCAAAATGTCCGTTTTACGACCACATGTCGTAAATTCACCGTAAAACGGTCTCACACTGGAAATGTGTGAAGCAATTAGCGAGCAGGTTTGTTTACACAGTTTGACATGTTTATTGGGGTCTGTCGAGGGCAATCAGGAAGATTACGATTGAAGTGTGGTATTGTTTGTATAACGATAATCTGATTAAGCGGTCTCGTGGGCAATTAATGTCAATTAAAGGGGTTAGATGATTGTATTATTGAAATTGAAATATTTGATCACGCCGAAATACACGCACGTTAGAGCAGTTTGTACCACAGTTGGTACCTGGTGAAAGAAATAGATTATGACAGTTAGCATGGTTCTGTTCGTCGGCGAGTCGGTGTTTGTTATAATTAAAGCCAGGACTGTATTTTTAATTACTTGTTTTGTGGTAAATTGGGCTTGTCTTAGGAACTCTCTCTCAACCTCTTCTTTAGAGAATCTGATGCACATTTCTATTAATGGCCCATCTAGATAAGACTTTGATTTCCATAGAGCTTTTGTATGGTGGTCAGGGGTTAACGACAGGCGTATTTTTAAGTGAAAGTGATTACTGTAAGACTATCAGAACTGTGAACTTTGAACTCTTGAAGCAACATGTGGCATGTGTATTTATTTAAGTGTTATTGTTTTTTGGTTCATTAATATAATTCCAAAAGGCAAGATAAAAATTTATGTAACAGTGTTCTTGTTTGTTAGTTTTTCAGTTCATGAAATATTATAAGGATTTATTGCTATTTTCTTGCTCTTGAAAATATGTTATAAAATATTCATCTTGGCTTAGCCTATTGGAAGCATGCTATTCTCTGATGAATGTTTAGCATATTGTCAATAACATGGAAAATATGAATAAATTGTAAATATATTTACAATTTATTTCACACTGAAAAGGAACATAAGAAATGCAATTAATGCATTACCATCGACACATCAAAATACACACAAAACAGAAATATATACAAATACAAGATTTATTTTGGTCAAAGTGGCGCATAGGTGGCGACAACTTTTTTCATTTGGCGAAAGTGGTGGCGCAAGAAAAATATAAGCCAGAGGAAGCACTGAAATTTGATCTGCAACTGTGACCTTGACCTTTGATATAGGAACATGAGGGTTGAGCATGACACTCCAGCATATGGAGGTGAACATTCATGCCAAATGTAAGACATATTGGTCAATGCACGGCAAAGTTATGGTCTGGACAAGCTTCAATTTGACCTTCAACTGTGACCTTGACCTTTGAGATATGAACCTCAGGGTCTGTCATGAACCTCTGTCTCATTAAGGTGAACATTGATGCCAAATATAAGAAAGGTTGGTCAATGCATGAGTGAGATACAGCCCGGACAAGGTCTATAATGGTCATTTTTGATGTTTGACCTCTAAGTGTGGCCTTGACCTTTGAGCTAGATACCTGGATCTTGCGCACTGCACACCGCCCCATGGTGTTTAACAACTATGTCAAGTAATTTAAAAAAGAGTCAATGCTTGAGTGAGATACAGCCCGGACAAGGTCTATAATGGCCATTTTTTACTTTTGACCTCTAAGTGTGACCTTGACCTTTGAGCTAGAGACCTGGATCTTGCGCACTGCACACCGCCTCATGGTGCTTAACAACTATGTCAAGTAATTTAAAAAAGAGTCAATGCTTGAGTGAGATACAGCCTGGACAAGGTCTATAATGGGCATTTTTTACTTTTAAACTCTAAGTGTGACCTTGACCTTTGAGCTAGAGACCTGGATCTTGCGCACTGCACACCGCCTCATGGTGCTTAACAACTATACCAAGTAATTTAAAAAAGTGTCAATGCATGAGTGAGATACAGCCCGGACAAGGTCTATAATGGTCATTTTTTATGTTTGACCTCTAAGTGTGACCTTGACCTTTGAGCTAGAGACCTGGATCTTGCGCACTGCACACCGCCTCATGGTGCTTAACAACTATACCAAGTAATTTAAAAAAGTGTCAATGCATGAGTGAGATACAGCCCGGACAAGGTCTATAATGGTCATTTTTGATGTTTGACCTCTAAGTGTGACCTTGACCTTTGAGCTAGAGACCTGGATCTTGCGCACTGCACACCGCCTCATGGTGCTTAACAATTATGCCAAGTTATTTTAAAAAGTGTCAATACATAAGTGAGATACAGCCCGGACAAGCAATTTGTGACGCCGCCGCAGCCGCAGCCGCCAAAGTAATACCTATATGTCGCCTTTTCAGGTTTCAGGCGACACAAAAACAGAAGTTCGTCTGCTAATTATGTCTCCAGCTGAGTAGGTATACAGTATGACATGTATCGGTAGGTGTGAATGGGGCAATAAACTGGTCTATAATCCAGGGCAATCAATGTCTCTGTTTACTGATGGCTATCAGTGACATAATTAAGTCTGGAAGAGGGGTTTTTATAAAGGCTAATTACGTAAGACGGTAAGTTACGAGAGAACACTTATATCATTATATCAGGATTTAAAAGGGCAGGGTGGTCAAAAGGGCGGATATATTTTAGGAACAGGCGATGCGCCGTGCTATAAAATCCTAGCTGGAGCTCTGCGGTATACATAAAAATAGTATACATTGTGATTACCTTGCTCAGTTTGAAGATCTGCTGTCAACTGCTTTACTTGTATTTTCATTTGATTATTATCAATCCGCATCCTTCCTGAGTCATCCAGACCTGGTGACAATGCCGACGTTTTCCAATCACGAGATACATCCGGTGAATATGACATGTCAGGTCTTGCTCCCTGAAATCAAGAAATAATCTGAAAACAACCCTTTTGACTTTTGACACAATTTGTATAATGATCAGGGACCTTCTTTAATACTAAGGGCAAAATTTTGTTGTATATGCTATGTAAAAACCCTGATGAAGGCATTAATGTTAAGCTGAAATTTAAATTAAGTAGCATTAATTCTAAATGACCATAATTTAGTCAGCTAGTATATTCAGTATTATATTTTCTATTTGATGAAATTTGGCACGGAAACCTACTATGCTTGCAAGGCATTTTTTTCAACGGTTGGGAAAGGGGCCTTTTCTTTAAATTTGGGAAAATTTTCTTGCAAAAGTGAAGAAAAAAGCTTGATGTAAATTGAACTTAAGGAGAATACTGCATGAATTTAAAGAATATTCTTGCTGGGAAGGGGCCTGTAAACGGCATACATATATGTTTACGTATAAAGCATACCTGGCCATATGTGAAATGGAGAGATCCTTCCTGAAATCTAAGGATTTCTTCACTTTGCTGGGACACATCTGTTTCAGTGCAGGTCATCTCTGGCTGGCGTGATTCATCATCCGAAGCCATTCTTTGAAACGACCCCAAATTATATCTGAATACAAATATGAAATGTGTTATTTATAATACTATAAAATCATTAATTTTTGTGGGGGATTAAATTTCGTGAATTTCGTGGTTCACTTCAACCACAAACTTTAATCCCAACGAACATTGATTTTGACCCTTGTTTTGTTACCTGAAATGCAAAGTCCACAAATTCAAGTGCCAACGAAATTGTCTTTAACTAAAACCACGAAATTTCGTCCCAACGAAGTTAAATGATTTTACAGTATTACATATTTTAGTTTCCTGACTATACAAAATATACAATCTCATTAAAATCAGATCCTTACATTTGCTCCATTCCTTTACGCTGTTATAGATCTGACAACATCCTGTAAGAGGTCACATTCAAATAACCTCTCTAGTGCATGTTCGTATTATTGGCTATTCACCTGTGTGTACATATATAGAGAGTGTATTAAAGTCAGTCTTTGCTACCTCTCTATGTATCAACATCTCTTTCACTGTTAACTAGGTAGTTCAGCAGAGATTCTCTGCACATTCAGATTTGTGAAAGAAGCCATTTGATTGGATGATATACAGTTCTGATTGACATGACCCCATACAGAGTGTCATCAGGTCCTATAACTGTGTAAAGTAGTGGAACATACAATGCATGTAATATGGGTCTGATTTAAATGAGATTGCAAAATATAATTCCATTCTTAAAACAAGATAAAAATTGAAATGATCTACAAAGGTAACATGTATCAATTAATTAAAACAAGATTAATCATTTAGATTTTCAGACACTGACGATCACGTCACAACAATAGCTCCACTTTTGTCTTCAAAAAGTCGAGCTAAAAATAATCTGAACACAATTAATGTGTTTTCTTACAAAATATTAATCACAGCAGAAGTCACAGCAATCGGGATATACAGAAAAGAAAAAGTTTCCATACATATATCAGGGCTAGACACTAACTATTTGGGCCACTGGTCTGCCAGAAGCATATAATTTGTAAACAACACAGTTACTTGTCCTTCAAGACTTTAACTGGTCTTTGATTTTCACCGACCTCAGGCCAGCGGACCAGTGTAAGTGTCGAACCCTGATACATTTCCAAAATAAATTGTAACTAATACTCTGAATATCAAAAATCCAATACATGTGTATAAATCATAATGAGGGCTCACCTACAAGTATTTAAACATTTAAAAATTAAAGGGTTACTATTATAATAAAAAAGGCTTAAGCTTAAATACATAACTTAATAAATTATTATACAAAATATTGTTTGTTCCGGGTAGGACTGGATTAGTGTGTACAGCATGGAAAATGATACCGAGATACAACACTAATTCCCTTATACCAAGTTATACCAACATCTTTGTCATAATTAGCCTTACAGCAGTGGTCATGGTATAAGAACATCAACAAAAACTTAAAATTAGAGAAATGAAAACAATATGTCTAGAATAATAAGTTATAACTTTATTTGAGAAAACACTTAGGTAAGATAACAAAGGTCATACCAATCGGGTTTTATGTTAAGTGTCAATTAAAAAAAAAATGAAAATAAATTTTCTTGATTTTCATGCTCTAGAGATGTTTTGTTCCGCAATGGGCAAGTTGGACTAAAAAATCCACTTGCCCGAAGACTGAATATACTTGCCCAGGAGAACACAACAAGAGGGCCATGATGGCCCTAAATCGCTCACCTGATTATAAATAAAGCCCTGCACAGTTTTTACCCAGGGGCTTAATTTGAACAATCTTGGTAGAAGACCACTAAATGACGCTACATACCAATTACCGAAGCTCTAGGCATTGTAGTTTTAGACAATAAGATTTTTGTAAAATGATTTTTGTATGTTTTCCCTATATATAAGTCTATGTAAAAACCTGACCCCCGGGACAGGGCCAATTTTGACCCCATGGGCATAATTTGAACAATCTTGGTAGAGGATCACTAGATGATGCTACATACCAAATATCAAAGCTCTAGGTAATGTAGTTTAAGACAAAAAGATTTTGTTATGTTTCCCTATATATTTAGTCTATGTAAAACTGGTGACCCCCGGGGCAGGCCAATTTTGACCCCAGGGCCATTATTTGAACAATCTTGGTAGAGGACCACTAGATGATGCTACATACCAAATATCAAAGCTCTAGGCAATGTAGTTTTAGAGAAGAAGATTTGTATATGTTTCCCCTATGTAAGTCTATGTAAAACTGGTGACCCCCGGGACGGGGCCATTTTTGACCTCAGGGCCATAATTTGAACAATCTTGGTAGAGGACCACTAGATGATGCTACATACCAAATATCAAAGCTCTAGGCATTGTAGTTTTAGAGAAGAAGATTTTTATATGTTTCCCCTATATAAGTCTATGTTAAACTGGTGACCCCCGGGGCGGGGCCAATTTTGACCCCAGGGCCATAATTTGAACAATCTTGGTAGAGGACCACTAGATGATGCTACATACCAAATATCAAAGCTCTAGGCATTTTAGTTTTAGAGAAGAAGATTTTTATATGTTTCCCCTATATAAGTCTATGTTAAACTGGTGACCCCCCGGGGTGGGGCCAATTTTGACCCCAGGGCCATAATTTGAACAATCTTGGTAGAGGACCACTAGATGATGCTACATACCAAATACCAAAGCTCTAGGCAGTGTAGTTTTAGAGAAGAAGATTTTTATAAGTTTCCCCTATATAAGTCTATGTAAAACTGGTGACCCTCGGGGCAGGGCCAATTTTGACCCCTGGGCCATAATTTGATATAAGTCTTTGTAAAACTGGTGACCCCCGGGGCGGGGCCAATTTTGACCCCAGGGCCATAATTTGAACAATTACTGAATCCCCCAATGCCACAAACATCCTGACAAAATTTCATCAAAATTGGCCAAATGGTTTCAGAGGAGATGTCGTTTGAAAGTGTGGACGGACGGACGGACGTACGGTGAGTGATCACAATAACTCACCTTGAGCACTTTGTGCTCAGGTGAGCTAAAAAGCTACAAAATTTCAGTTTCAACAATTAATCTTGTCAAGTTTGGGAGTAGCCTACATTATACCTGATACTGAATCTTTTTCAGTCAGAATTTAGGGATTTGCTTACGTGTTCAGGTAAAATAGAACACTAAATATTATTTTCTCATGTTGATTTTGCACTTGCCCATGGGCAAGCTGGATGGAAAAAAACACTTGCCCGCAGGCAAAAAAGCCCAAGCTGGACACTGGAATTCCACACCCCTGAATGCTTTTATTGACTTGGGTTTGTAATGTTTGATGTCTAAAATACAATCTAAGTGAGGTAGTGTTTTGTCTGCTTTATATTTTAATACATAGCTAGGTTTCAGAAAGCCAGCCCTGTCACTAAACATAAAAGTGATTTGGTATGGCCTAATTATAACAGAGGTTACATTACAAAGGTTACACTGCTTACACAGACGAATAGATACATGATGTAGTTTGGTGTTACCGTAAGCGACTTCAAATCTACCTTTTTAATACTTTTCAAAGGCCAAGTTATGGAACGAATCTTCTCAGAGGGGGGAAGTATTGTCACTATTATGAGTCTCCGTGCACTTTAAATACAAATTACAACAGAGCTCAGCTGTATTTATGTGGCGATTGTGGGCACTTTCCACTACTGGAACCAGTCTAAAAATACTGGAATCATATATCGAGGCATCTCATCGGCAGTAAAATGACAAGTATGGTTTATCTTACGCATTGTGTATTATTTAATTTATGGCAGTGGCTAGGATTATGGTACCGTAATCCTAGACCCACAGGCTAGGATTACGGAAGCTCCGTAATCCTAGCGAGTCCTAGCTAGGGCTGTCTAGAATTACGGAAGTTTTTATTCCGAGTGCAATTAAGTGTTAAATTATACAAATTATATTGGTATATTTATTGACAAATTAATAGAAAAATCAGTATATCATGCTTCGAGTTTTACTTCGCTTATAGTTTGTCTTTGCAGGGGAAGAAAATAGAGGCAGTCCAAATGTTTATAAATTAATTAATGTACGTGGTTGAAGGTGTCACACCGGTGAATTTTCTGCCATTGAAATTAATGCAAAATGACCCAAATTCGCATCTCTCCCTCCATTTCACTGACATTCCGGGTGATTTTCTGTGACCGTTTCCATAAAAAGCAATCCCTGTTATCCAAAATAAGCTGGAGAAAATGGCATGTCGATAGTTTCGTTTTCGAGCTACTGCAGGGATTCTGGAAGGACAACGCTATTTTCCATGCCTCAAAAGCTGACTTGACCGAAGCACACATACATTGTCAGTCTTCAGCCAGGGAAAGATAATTCAGAAAAATATCAATTAAACACTCTTAAAAGTTAGCATGCAGGTCATATTTGATCTACATTCATGTAATTTGGTCATCAATCAGCATTTTCCACATTAAAACAGTGCTTCCACAGACATATATCAAATTTCTGAAAGGGACTATTTTAGCATACTACGACCCGGAAGTACTTTCCACCGGTGTGACACCAATATACCTCAAATGTTTGAAATTTGCTAACCCGAATACTTTTATTCTGGTTATTTTAAGTATAGCGGCATATGTTGTTCAACCGGTTTTCACATTGAGCCCCTTACAAGTTGGTGTGACCGGTTAAAACATGGTCCCCCCCCTCCGAGAACTTGGCGCGGACTTGAAAAATTCCTTGAAAGGTTATTTTTGTTCTATTATTGCATTATTTTGGCAATTATGGAATGGATCTCAATAAACTAGATATTTTATTCAGTCCAGACACAGCAAAATAAGACCATAATAAGATGAATCAACCATTAATATTTTCAATCATGGACCGGAATCATGAGACGCGGCGAAATCATACTAATCATAAATAGAGTGTTTCGAAAGCCATAAATCAATTCCGCGACACCAAAAAAAAATCCACCTCAATAATAAGACCACCTCAATAAAATGACCACCTCAACATAAAGACCACATCCATTACAATTCTACCCCACTATTGTGACCACTTCACTACTTAGGCGACTTCAAAGTTTAGACCGGTCACAATTTCAAGGTCCAATTTCCGCGGTTTTGTGCTATATCGAACCTCTATATAAAGACCAACTTAGCGATAAGATCAGTTTTCAGGGTCCAATTAGTGGTGTAACCATGGAGGTTCAATTTATATTATTAAAAAAACACACACCAACAAACAAGAAATTAAGAGTTTGTCCACCAAATTGACCTGACAAAATTCCAAGGCCAAGGGCAACCACTCAGCTTTACCATTTGAAGAGGAATTGGACATATTTTTCATTTTTTTGAATAACATCCAAATTTCACAAACCTGAACAATTTCCTCTTGGCTACTAGGTTTTATGGTCCAGGGGTGCTTGCATGCCAAATCTCATTGGTTTATATCAAATAGTAGAAAAAATATTGAACTTCAAAAATCCTGATATAGGTGTCACACCGGTGAATTTTCTGCCATTGAAATTAATGCAAAATGACCCAAATTCGCATCTCTCCCTCCATTTCACTGACATTCCGGGTGATTTTCTGTGACCGTTTCCATAAAAAGCAATCCCTGTTATCCAAAATAAGCTGGAGAAAATGGCATGTCGATAGTTTCGTTTTCGAGCTACTGCAGGGATTCTGGAAGGACAACGCTATTTTCCATGCCTCAAAAGCTGACTTGACCGAAGCACACATACATTGTCAGTCTTCAGCCAGGGAAAGATAATTCAGAAAAATATCAATTAAACACTCTTAAAAGTTAGCATGCAGGTCATATTTGATCTACATTCATGTAATTTGGTCATCAATCAGCATTTTCCACATTAAAACAGTGCTTCCACAGACATATATCAAATTTCTGAAAGGGACTATTTTAGCATACTACGACCCGGAAGTACTTTCCACCGGTGTGACACCTGAATACACAAATGTAGTTCCATTGAAATTGATTGCCATGATGGAAACACATTTTGTTGCTAATTTTGGTAGTATATCTGATACGTTTGTTCGTCATTCGGTTCTCGAAATAAACATTAAGTAGCTACATCGTTTGTTCATGCCTACTACTGGATCTACGTTGATTCAGAGCGTAGTGATACGAATTCTAAATATGGTCATATGTAGTTTCTTAATGATTTATTTCAATTTGTAACTGATTAGGCTTTGTATGTCATTAGGAATCTTATAAAATTAGAATTATGTAAACAGTCCATCCTGTATGCGTTTTTAAAATGTAATTCAAAGGTTATGCAAGGTTTTTTTTTGCTCCACGAACCAGTGTTGGGCGGTATTTACCGCCCCGGTATTTACCGGGCGGGAAATACCGGGAAATACCGTCCTGTCCAATACTCCCAAAGTGTCCAATACCGGGAAATACCGGGAAATACTGGTCAATTGAATGGTCCAGTGGGAATTTTTTGTGTACTGGTTATTTTAAATGCATTATGAAGCAACTGAACTCTCAGGTTTTCATTTGTTGTTCTTTATTCAGTTCTTTATCATTCAATAGATCCTTAATTTATTTGAGAGTGTGATCTACAAGTGGTCAAATGAACTGGTCAATTCATTTTCAAAGTGGTCAATTGAACTGGTCGATTCAATTTCAATGTGGGAAATACTGGTCAATTGAATGGTCAAGTGGGATTTTTTTGTGAACTGGTTATTTTAAATGCATTATGAAGCAATTGAACTCTCAGGTTTTCACATGTTGTTCTTTATTCAGTTCAATAACATTGAATAGATCCTCAATTTATTTAAGAGTATGATCTACAAGTGGTCAAATGAACTGGTGGTCAAAGTGGTCGATTGGATTGGTCGATTCAATTTCAATGTGAAAATTTTTTTCTAAAACACAATTATTCTTTAATAACTAAATTTTGATTTAAACATATAGATCAAATACACTTGTTACAAATCTAATTAAAATATTTAGTAATAATTAATATATTAATTTCAATTTGAAATGAAAGTTATAATGTTATAGTTATACTAGAAAGTGCATGAGAGAGACTGTTATAAATAATTAATATTGATAATCATTTAGGCTTGTATAAATTGGCTTAAACTAATTTAGCACATTGTTAAATCAGGTCAACTAAGTGTGAAGTGTGAAACTGACAACTAACAGATTATGCAATATTGTGTCATATTCTTGCAGTTAACAAAGGATTAGTCTGGGGGAGTGTTAACATAACTGGACATAACCCTAGTACCCTACAATACAAAATAAAGATGTTCTATGGACAATTTTCTACACAAAGTGCATGAGTTTCAAGCGTCCCATTGAAGAGAATTTGCATGAAAAATACAATTTAAAACAAATAATAAGTTGATAACCTTTACACTAGTAGAGCTAGGTATATAGATAAAGATACATATATGGAAGCATAATTTCACATGACCAATTCAATCGACCACTTGTATTGTCCAATGGACCGGTATTTCCCGGTATTTCCCAGTATTTCCCGGTATTTCCCAGTATTTCCCGGTATTTCCCAGTATTTCCCGGTATTTCCCAGTATTTCCCGGTATTTCCCGCCGTCCTGTCCGTTACTCAATCGACCGTCCGTTATGCCAACACTGCCACGAACGTATATACATTCATGTCTGCTCTGATCACACAAGTGGCATTTGTGACATATGTTGAAGTATTCTTGTTCAACCCTACTATTATCTGTTATCTCAATATATTTTCCGTATTTTGATAACTTTATAAATTTATGCGTAGATGCAAGTACATGCTTTATGAACACAGTATCAAAAGTATTTGCATTTAGATATTTTCCGCCATTTAATATCTTTACTATACTCTATATCTTTAAATACCATAACCAAAATTCCATGTATAACTTCGTCAAATATTAATGTCAACATGCAATATAAGGCGACCCGCACACTTAATTGCACTCGATATAAAAACTTCTGTTATTCTAGCCACTGCCTTAATTTATTACGGGGACTGAATACGTATCTATTTCATGGGCAATTGACAGGTTTAATCATATGCTTGTTTATGGGAGCAGGGATTTACTCATTGTTTGAAAAGGCAAAAATCTTCACCGTTCCCCAGGTGTTGGGGCATGGTTTTCGGTGCATAAGATGAAGTTTTGTGTAAATTTTGAAACTGAGTCAGAATTGATTCAATATTTATAAAAATATAACAACATGTGACAACCACACAATTAATGACAAAACAACATTTAAGAGATAACTTAACTGTCAAAAGGTTTCTAACTCTTTAATTTAAACCTAAACCCGTAAAACTGAAAATTGTGAACAGGTCCAGACTGGAAATAATTTAGCGATCTTATCGATTGCATCAAAGTTCATACAGAAGGGAGCAAAATATACTGAATGTGCATTAAATAAAAAGAAAACAACATCATACATTAGTTGTGAAAGATTCAAAGCATGCAACACGCAAACAAATGAAACATAAGCGGTTATTTCACTGCAATCTTTTTAAAACAACCTCTTCGCCGCCATACTGTTTATAATTCTACTTCCGGTTAGCAGCGAGGTATATAAATCCTAGTTTCCGGAATACGGATTTTTTATAAAAGAAAAGTATAATAGCTAATAATTATAAAGACCATCCGCCGAACGAAGTTATGAAATGAAAACAAACGAATATAGTAATGTTAAATGTTCTTTAAGCAATACAAAAAATAATACAAATTAAAAATGCATACTATGTGAGTAACGAAGTGACAAGGGGCAGGTAATCCAGACTACCCAATGTACAGCTTCAAGACAGGCCCTACACAGTATAGCTACGCATGTTGGATTAAGCAAGGGTTTATATACCTCCATGGATTAAGTTAACCCTGTATGTAGGTAGTCCTACATTTACATTTATACGTTAAACTGTCATAAAATTGACAATCCTGGACCATGGATTCATATTTAGACTTATTTACCTCATTGATTGGGCATTATTTTAAAGGGACATGTGTGGACATGAACATGTCTCACAAACCGAGATGTTTTTAAAACACGTTTGCATACATGACAGCTCAATAGTCGAAACTGATATATATATAGGTCAAAGTGGCATTGACCTTTGACTTAGTGACATTAAAATTGATTATACAAGCGCGAGACTACCTCTGAGTTTCCTACCAGGAACCTCTCTAGTTGGATTTGAGACACTACACAAATGTAAATAGCGTTTCTGAAATGACCAAGTGTCCCGGCCGAGAATCGAACCCTGGACCTCTCGATCAGGAGTCTCGGTCACCGGTATGTCTTATAATATAAAACACATTTAGCTCCATACTAGCTTGTGAAATCCTATTTTGGGGATAAAACATGAAAGAAAAGAAAAGGAAACGGCGAACCACAATTTCATATATCGATCTATTAGAAATAAAATCACTTGGGTGTGAAGGTAGTAATCCGTTTTAATATATCACAAATCTATTGACCATGCAGCTATTACTCAAATTGCGATAATTTTTGGGTTAATTTGTTAAAAAGCATATTAAACGAAAAGTGCAAATTTTAGGAATCAGTGTACCACAATTTTATATATCGATCTATTCGAAATAAAACCACTTAGTTGGGGAGGTAGTAACCTATAGTTTAATATATCCAAATTCTATTGATCTGCTTTTACTCAAAATGCGATAATTTTGGATTAAATTGTATAATCGAAAAGTGCGAATTTTTGGAATCGGTCGGCTACAATGGCATCTGTTATTTTATTTGATAATTAATCTCTGCGATCCACGACCTCTACAGAAAATCAATAGTCATCTCACCACACTGTACATGCGGCGATATTGAAACCACCAGTCACTACCTTCTTTATTGTCCTAACTACACTATACAGAGACAAACATTCTTAGCTAACCTGCCATGTCCAATCACATTCCAGAACCTAATCTATGGCTCAGACCACTTGACCTTTGACAAAAATACCAATATCTTCCACCTAGTAGAACAATATATTGTCGCCACGCGACGTTTCACGGCATAGTCTCCCTGGCTAGATAGTATCCACAACTATTGACAATTATTTTTTATTGTTAAGATAGATTTTAATAAGGTGCAGCAACCAAACTTTTTCACGAACACCATTTTTTCATTCATTTTAATATTTATTATATCTTATTCTATTAATTAAATATGCATTTTACTTTAACTGTACGAACCAGCCATTATTTTCATCACCTTGGAAATGTATTAACATAAGTCTTATATAAGACTTGTTTACAAATCCAATTTCTACCCAAAAGTACCATAAAACTATCTGTTACTAATTATTGTGTATGTACCTCTTATCTTGAACAATCTGTCTATGTAACACATAAAAATGCATAATTATGGAAATAAATATTGTTTAAACTAATCACTGCGATATGTAGGTATGAAGGTCATGTTTTGGACGTCGAGGTCATACTTGCTGACTTATGTAGAAAAATCACTAAATTTGGGTCAAAACTTCACAAAAATAAGCGAAAATGCGATTTTTTGGAATTACAGTGTAATTCATGAACAGATGTAATTTGAAACCATGTCACTTCAGTATATGATGATATGTAGTGCAAGATATTAAAATATCTTAAGTCTAGGTACAGGGGAAAATGAGATAGTTTGAGGTAAAACATCACGAAAAATGAACAACGATCTGAATTTTGAGAATCATTAGACAATCAATCAATATTTTGATTAGGGGCGTGACGAAATCATTTCACTGAAAATATACGCCGCCGCTTTGAGACAAATATTATAGTTGTTCTGTGTGTTTCGGGGTAACGTATGGAGACGGAAGTGGATACTCTGACTAATTTAATGGACGTTTTTCGTCGTTTCGGTAAGTAAATTTTGATTTTTCATTGCTTAGTAAGGCGTTTGAAATAAAAACAAACTGACCAGAGTACCCGGCCTGGTTTCTAGTTTGCAACCCATGGTCGTTTTCCCTCAAATCACCTATTATTAAGCATTATGTGTACAGCTTGAAAACATATTCCTGTTTTTGCATATAAACTTATTTAGTATTCACAATGTACGTTTTTTTATCATTTGCGCGTAATATTCAGTTAATGGTCAAGTTGCATGTTGTTTTTATTATACCACAGTTCTTACTTGTCAGGGGTATCCGCCCCAAACGTCACTAGTCAAAGGTATTGTAGTGGATCTTTCGTGTGTTTTACCTCAATATATGATGGTATCGCAATCAGAGTCCTTCCTCAACAGCATACACACAATCAAATAAACAATCAATACACCATGAAAATCGGCAGAAATATGAACTATTAAAGACAACTCGTCGAGGTACATGTAACCAAAACCGCACTTTACGCGAGTGTTCTGCTTAATTATAGGTGCTTGGAGGGAAAACGACCATGGATCGCAAACTAGAAACCAGACCGAGTCGACGAAAAACGTCCATTAAACTAGTCAGTGTATCCAATTCCGTCTCAATACGTTACCCCCATTGACTTTTATTTGATAGGCACCCTGATGCCAGTCTATGTCCTACGGTCTTATTGTTTTTTAATAATATGAACATTATATTCAATCTACAGTAATCCGACGTCTACGGTGTTAATTGCATGATATATCGTTTCATAATAGTGCCACAGACGTTGACCTTGATTTTCTTGTGTGTATTGCGTAATAGTCGCGTGATCAATGCCACAGGAAACTGTATCATTGAAAAATAGTAAAATTTCTTTTCGAAATTTATATTACAAATGTACCTTTATATATAGATTTTTTTTCGTTTTAGTCATTATCATTGATACAGTTATCTTTGATCAATGTATATGTCGAATTGAGTTTTATCATGTTCGGTATTTGATGTTCTTAGAAATAGAATACATCTATAATAACTAAAATTAAGTAGAAATAGTATTTACAAAAATGGAAGAGTGTAATTGTCACCTTGTTAAAGAATGGTCATAGATCTCTAATAGCCTTGGTGTAATAATAGCCTTGTGTATAATCTGCTCGATGATAAAACAGTAAGTGAATCGTCCTTTCATTGAAATTCAACACGTGCGCTCTTTTTTTTTAAATAACTGCAGGGTATTGATAAAGAAAAAATATGCGAATACCGCGAGTGTCCCCCATGACTCTTGTAAGTTCAAATAGCAAATTCCTCCAGAAAATCCGACAAATCCACATTTATTCACTTAAGAATAATCTCGAAAATAGTTTTATAACTTGTAAATTACAAGTATATATAGGTAAAATCTATAGTTAATACTTATTTTGACGAATTGTAAGTGATATATTTAACTTTATACCATGTCATCATTCGTCGAAACAACACGTTAGCACTGACAGGGAACGTACACCAGATATTGCAGCTAAACGTGCCGACTTTTGACAGATTGGATGGATATAGAGAAATTGCTGACCATATAAATTAAGAACAAATACATAATTATATTGTGCGACTTTAATTTCTCTGATAAATATCGTTTAAAAAATAATCCTTCTTATATAGTCTATATGTGGTCATCAATTTTCAATACTTTAAAGTGACCACGCATTTGTCGAGAATTTGCTTACCATATAGAAAAAGAACAAATACTTATTATTGCTGCATATAAAACTTCGTATTAGTACAAAATAGATATAAACATTATATATTCCAACATTATCTATATACCATAATTAAATAAATAAATAAATAAAGAATATAATTATGTACTTATTAACTCATATCGCAATAAACTACACAATTACATTATCAAAACTTGCTATAATTTTTATAAAATCAATATGCACGAAGTACATAATAAAACATGATATATTTGTCAAAATATTTTTATAAACACATCTAAACTTTTCCGGATCATTATCCTTCTTTATACATATGGTCTATATTTTCTGATTATCCGTCTTTATACGCCGTCAGCAGTTTCCTCTATATTAGAAATCGTCAGCTTAATCGTCAGCAGCTTAGTGCGGCCCGAGCACAGATAATGATGACGTCAACACATGGTTTATAGTTTGTTTACAAATGGCCGATAAGTTGTAAAAGCGTAGTCAATCAAACTAATCGCTGTTATTATAGGTAAGCTTACATTCTTTTATAAAAATTTTGGTCTTCAGAGTTTCCTTCTAGCGTCATGTCTCTACTAAAGTGTGTCAGGGAACTGTTACTGCAGGAACTCGAGAAAGTGACGATTTCTACGTGGCTCAGTCCCAATTAAAGCCCAATTAAGGTAGAGGTTGAAGCACATAGAGAGAGCACAAGAGAGTACTACTGAAGCACAAAGAGACCATTTCGCTACCATTTCGCTACGTCAATAGCGTAATAGAACTACAACAACAACAACAACAACCTGATGAAAATGCTTGAAAAACACAAACTTGAAAAAAAACAATTTCAAACAGAATATGCCATCCGATTATATCATATATAATAGAAAAACAGTGTAGCAATTGCGTGTAGCGTAATATGTGCACAAACAGTGCCAAATGGAAAATACCTCG
Source organism: Spisula subtruncata (assembly GCA_963678985.1). Taxonomy (NCBI): domain Eukaryota; kingdom Metazoa; phylum Mollusca; class Bivalvia; order Venerida; family Mactridae; genus Spisula; species Spisula subtruncata. Next base: position 29,804,026 of record OY787663.1, on the reverse strand, counting down.
GTGTCAATCTGTCGAATGATCTGTCCTGGAGTACCCATGTATCGGCAACTGCGAAAAAGGCCAACAACTCACTGGCCTTCCTCAGGCGAAACCTTGCTAGCTGCCCAAAGGACATTAAAGCACAGAGCTACCAGTCACTAGTGAGGCCGATACTTGAGTATGCCAGTACAGTCTGGGACCCACACACCCAAGCGAACATCAACCAACTTGAGGCTGTTCAAAGACGTGCTGCAAGGTTTGTCAAAGGAGATTACAGGACCACCAGCAGCACCAGTCAAATGCTGAAGGACCTCCATTGGCAACCCCTACAAGAGCGCCGATCCCACTCTAAGCTGGTGATGGTGTACAGGATAGTACATGGGCTTGTCGATATCCCATGTACATACTACCACCCCTCAACCCTGAGCACTCGAGGCCATTCTGTTCCTGGTACCTTTCTGCAGACTAGACATTTACCGGCACTCCTCCTATCCCTCGGGCATACGACTGTGGAACAGCCTACTAGAGTGCATCGCCACGGTCTACTTCCTAGAGGCCTTCAAGGGAGCACTGGCCAACATGCTGAAGAAGGACACCCAGATTTTATTCGCTTTTAGCCCATATAAATATTTGCGTCACATTTTAACCTAAATTGTACGACGATGTCCCAGAGGGGATTTTGTACTTTATCGGAAGAAGAAGAAGAAGATGTGACATATGGTCACTGAATTCAAATGCTAGCACTAAAATAAAGGCGATACTTTGTGAAAAAATCATCATTTTTTTCAAAATGTAGAACATTATTATTATTGCATTCTATCAAACGAAACGCTGGATATGTTTTAAAACCGATTGTCGCAAGGGCATGCCAGGCTTGAAATTAAGTGTTGGCGTTTCGTTTACAAGAGAAGCAGCGTCACGTCCACTGATTTTTTCGACCAGGAGATCGCCATATTTGAACCCCCTTGTCACCGAAGAAAACGTACTGATACATGTATTTCAAACATATTAATCAACAAAATCGATTACCAAATGTAATGATGAATTTTTATTAGGTTCGTAATATATCAACTTTACAAACGATCTTAATATGATAGTAATAGAGAAATCTATGCATTTTCTGCAGCTGCAATCTAGTTTGTTTACAAATTTCGCGCTGTGTAGCAAATATGTATTCATGCGCCAAAGGTGGTTTAAAATACGGGACAGTTTATCTGCGAAAACGTTATGAAGCATTGTTCATAACGTGTTGTTCTTCATGATTGATGATATAGATAAATATAAAAATCCTTACCAGTTAATTAAAGTCCAATATGAATGTCAATATCCGCATTTTCGTATATCTGCAAAATAAGCACATGTTAGCGAATGGATAACTGGAACTGTGTTATGCGGCTCCTGTCAAACTTTATTTAATCTAAATCTCGAACGAAATATGTCTTTTAAAGCAATCCTAAGTGTTTATTATGTACTCATAATAATTGCATCAATTGTTTCGTAATCCGATTGTATATATCGTTGTGTGATCGTGTTTAAATAGTAAAAATCGATTCAGTACACTCCTGTCAATTCCCCACGAAATTCACGTGCTAAAGTTTCAACACACAAGTAAGTTTACGTATGGTGTAAGTTTACTGCCATATTTGGTTATTTTCTGCTAGTAGTGTTTTGCGTGATTTATTAACTTTTTAACTCCTACGAAGATCAACTATAGTAAAGTCCCATTCTTAAAAGTAAAAGGCTAACTGACACACAAAAATATGTTATGGACCTGCATGAGTACGAGGAAAGATAAAAACGCCTTTTCTTTCGTATGAACAATGTGGGTCTTATTAAAATATGTTTATTAAAGACAGAAAAACTAATGTTTGAAATAATGTTCCCCAAATCTGTTTTTAAGTTGTATTCTTCAATTATTAACTTTTTTTTAATTAATTGAGTTTTAAGTCAATATTAACCGATTTAATCAGATATGTGGCGTCTTTATTACAAACCAATAACTATCTGGTTCATCAGGCCCACCATACCCTAAAATATTAAAAGTAGTTCTACACACATACATTGTATCATTGATTGCAAGTCATGTTGATGTATTTATTTGTTCAAAATAAATGCATTTAAACCATTTCAATTTTTAAAAAAGGGCTGGCATGACCTTGATCAAATCTCTGACAACTGATTTGTCTATTTTTTCTAATATTTATCAACAAATAACAGTGAATTACATTTTGAAAAGTGTATACCAATTATATAATTATCTTTTACACATATATTTTGATAACAATGAGGTACAGGAAAAATATTCAGACAGATAGATAGTGTGAACTTTAAGCAACAAAACGGTGTATGATACTTCAGGGTTATTCTGTAAAAAAGGTATGTAATTCCCTGAAGAAAAGTACACACTTTTTTCTGTTCAAATGAACCTTAACATAAAAAGGACCGATTCTTCCTGGTCCCCAGGTAGTTCAAGAAATTCAAGTTGTCAGCCAACATAATTTTATTGCAATACTGCACAAATTACATACTTATCTGGTGTTTACAAAATGACGTCATAGGTCTTAACATTTTTTTTCTTAAAATTTATTAACTTTTTAAAGTTTATTTGATGTCATTTCACCATATTGATAATGATATAACAATATTTCCCAAAATTATGGAATTAATTCAACAACAATCTACATGATGTTTCAATTATACATTAAGGAATGGCAGAATATAGCACATAGTGCACCTGGGCAAAGGGATTAATTAGGCTCATTGAGTAACTATTTTTAAGGCAGTGGCTACGGAACCGGACAACCCTATGAGGTTTGGCTAGGGAACTGATTCCGGTTTCGTAGCCACTGCCTATTTTTAAAGGTCATTTGTGAAACAAGTTTTTCCAACTTATATTAATCACTCTTGACACCTCTTTCCTAATGTTATCCATTGCCAAGGGGCTCATAGAGTCGAAAAATATGGTTTATACCAGCTAGTATACCCTGTTCGTTGGGCTTTAAAAATTAGTTGATAAAATTCAACATTGATACTAAACTGAATCAAAGAAAAATATATCAATTTTTAATATCCATTAAATTTAGTCCACTTGGCAATTATGCTTGAATTTCATGTTTGATGAAATTTGTATTAATTCAGTTAAAATCTTTTGAAGTATTTAACCAGTAACATGAGTACAAGTGCTATAACACAATTTACATCTTATAATTTCAGAATCCTGCTGGTCAGGATGGCATCCAAGGAAAAAGTGAAGAAGAAGAAGCAGGCTCCATCACCAATGGTCGGCAAGAGAAATAAAACCCAAAAAGTGTCTGAGGAAATAGCCACAAGTATGCATGTCTATATTTTGCCTAGTCCAAGCTCTTCGACGATTATCATTCCATTTCATCGTCTAAAATGTTGACACCAGTGTAATCAAAATCATTATACCATTTAGTAATGGCATCAAGAACTATATTTTGCCCATCATATATTTTTGTGTCGCCTGAAAAGGCGACATATAGGTATTACTTTGGCGGCTGTGGCTGCGGCGGTGGCGTCACAAATTGCTTGTCCGGGCTGTACCTCACTCATGTATTGACACTTTTGAAAATAACTTGGCATAATTGTTAAGCACCATGAGGCGGTGTGCAGTGTGCAAGATCCAGGTCTCTAGCTCAAAGGTCAAGGTCACACTTAGAGGTCAAAGGTAAAAAATGACCATTATAGACCTTGTCCGGGCTGTATCTCACTCAAGCATTGACACTTTTTTAAATTACTTGGCATAGTTGTTAAACACCATGAGGCAGTGTGCAGTGCGCAAGATCCAGGTATCTAGCTCAAAGGTTAAGGTCACACTTAGAGGTCAAACATCAAAAATGACCATTATAGACCTTGTCCGGGCTGTATCTCACTCATAGATTGACACATTTTTAAATAACTTTGCAAATGTGTTAAACACCATGAGGCAGTGTGCAGTGAGCCTTGTCCGGGCTGTATCTCACTCATGCATTGACCAACCTTTCTTATATTTGGCATCAATGTTCACCTTAATGAGACAGAGGTTCATGACCGACCCCGAGGTTCATATCTCAAAGGTCAAGGTCACAGTTGAAGGTCAAATTGAAGCTTGTCCAGACCATAACTTTGCCGTGCATTGACCAATATGTCTTACATTTGGCATGAATGTTCACCTCCATATGCTGGAGTGTCATACTCAACCTTCAGGTTCCTATATCAAAGGTCAAGGTCACAGTTGCAGGTCAAATTTCTAAAGAAGCTTGTCTGGACTATAATTTTGTCATGCATTGACCAATCTTGCTTGAAATTGCCATGAATGTCAACCTCTATTAATCAGAGTTATACCTGGTTCTTTTCTCAAAGGTCAAGGTCACAGTTAGAGGTCAAAGGTCAAATTGAAGAGCATAACTTTGTCACCTTATGTTCAAATGACTCAATATTTGGTATGCATGTTTCTTGCAATAAGCCAAAGTGCAGTGCACAAGAACTATAACTCGTCCTTGCATCGTTTTTGAATTATGTCCCTTTCACACAAAAGGCACAAAACTAGTAACTTTGATCTGCCATGGGAGAACAAGTCGCGGAACGTTGTTCTCCAACACTTGTAAGAACAAAATTTTAATGTGTGACGTCACCATCCTTTTGGTGCGAAACAGTAGCGCCAACGACTTAAATTTGTTATTGCTGACGTTGTATTGACCCAGTAACTATGATAATATGATAAAAAGAATGCGCCACCCGTTGTCTGACAACTCACGACGGTTCCTATATTATTGCAGTTAAAGTAAGGTTAAGTCACTAACAACATCAATTCTCATATTTCATGTAGTCAGGCGACACATGCGACTTGCGGAGCTTTTATTAATAATAATACTTTCACTCTGAAAACAGTTGTTATCATTAAAGGGACTCAACTTCTGTTGGTAAATTGCAAAATTTATCAAAAAGTTCTCTTAGAATTGCATTTTTTGGCTTGACCTACCTAATGCATTTATATAGGAATCTTATTCATCTAGAAGAAAAATATAGTGCGTGACTAACACATTAAATATATATTCAACATTGTGTAGCGTATGGTGGTGTTTAAATGCCCAGAAAAGCTGTTACCTAATAAGCGGACTGTAAAACATGTTTCGTTATTTTCATCAATAGCTCCTGATCATAATGTAAATTGTAAAAATACTTTATATACCGGTATTCGTTAAAATTAGTTTTGTTATTAAAACGTTTACAAAAATGTGTTTTAATAATAGAAATGTAGTTTAGTCCCTTTAATTATTTTGTAACATTGTGCAGACATTGGCATGTTCCACTTATTATTATATTATATAAATGGTGTTCTCTTTTATTCTTTAAAATGTATACATAACAATTTTCACTGATTTGCTTACGCTCAAGAATCTATTCAATTGCTTAAGCCCAGTTATCGCTTTTAGTATAAATTCTAGTTCAATAATGTATATTCTTTATAATCTCCAGGACAATGTTCTCACTCCTGTACATTCCACATGGTTTGTCATGTAACTGAGCAGGCTGTTTTATTTACATGTATTTGTCTATTCAATTTGGAAGAAGAGGAACATTCACTCATTTTTGACTGACAATTTTTTTAAAATTTGTGCGGAGCCCGTAACTGTTTCAAATAGAAATGATTGGTATATAGAGGATGTATCACAAGTTGTCAATTGATATAAATTTATATTAAACAAGTTTTGGAAATTTTATTAAACAAGCCTCTGGCGAGCTTAATAGTTTTTCCTGAACAAGTTTGATATAGATATATCAATTGACAAAGAGTGATAAATTCTTTATATCTAAGACACTAAAAACGCAACATACGGTCCATTTTATTTGAAAAACACACCCATGTAGTATAACCTTATACTGTACATGTTACACATAAGATTATACATACTCGCTAAACTAACATGGATTCAAGGAAAGTCATGTGATTCTTACATAATTTCAGATAATGAAGTGAGTGAGGAGATACATGGATCCCAGGTATCAGTAAGATCAGCCACCAATGATAACATCAAAGACTTTACTAATCAGGTAACTTTTTGTAACTTCTAGATGAAACAGTATAAATGTGTTAGACTCATTTATTTCCTAATAATTCTCTGGCTTACAATGAGAAGGTCATAAGTACAAAATCAATATTTTGAGAATACAAGTAAAAATTGTCCAAAAATTAATTACTCTTTACTTATGGTTAAACCAGCTGTTTCAAATTCAGTTTGGTCAACATGACAAGTTCCGATTTTCATGAAAATATGCTTATAAGATGCTTGTTTTAAATATGTATCAGTATAATAAAGTCGTTAGAAGTACTTGACTGAAAATAAGAAAAATGTCAGAGGTGATCGATGTCATATTGTGGAAATAAAAAAGCAGATTTAATGTTAATTTTTTTTATTTTAGATTCATACTGAATTTTATCAAAGCTATGTATACAGTGTACAAATTTCTTACTCTTATAGCATAATGTATTGCCAGAAATGTAAGAACAATAGAAGAATGGTAAATACCATGAATTTTCCCTGAAACGGTGAAGCCTTTATTATATTCTCCTGATATCAGAACTTTTGAAATTTGATTGTTGAAAACGAACGTTTTTACCTCCCTGTATGTAGTGTTATTGTTTTGATACAGGAGCATGAGACACCACAGCCTAGTTCCTCCGGTCCACAGACGAGTGTATCAACCGGGAAGAAGAAAAAGAAAGATCATGTCGATGAGAAACTGGTGACAGGAAAACAGAAGGAGGGTAGTCCCCGTAAACAACAGCCATCATCAATCCTCAAACAGCCAGATGCTCACACTGCTATGGGAAGTGCTGTATCTCTAAGATCCAATATATCCAGAGTATCAAAAGGTATAATATCTAATATGTGAGGCTCCAAGCTAGTGCTCCTTCAAGTATGGTGTCAGTCTTAGTGTAATGTGGTTTACTTAGTGAGTTGAACTGAGAAGAGTTTTAGCCAAGTGGACAAACAACCAAGCACCGGATGTTTACAAATACAAATCAACAAAAACCCAGCTGACTATTGTATGAGTCTGTATTATTTTCAGGATTAGTTTAATTAGTTATTATTATGTGATACATTGACAATTATCTTGAAGATAAGAGATACATATACATGCATTAGTAATAGTTAGTTTTGTTGTCACTTTATATAGGAATTGGATTTGTAAACAAGTCTTTTGTGGGACTTATATATATATATATATAATCATATATACATTTCCAAGTATTATCAGGATTAGTTAATAATATTCTTCAATAAGGTATAAATTCTAAACTATTATCGAGTATTTGTTGTAAGGTATAGCTTGGCTGTTTTGACTTGAATCTGACCTTTACAAAAAAATAAATTACAAGGTTCTTGCTTTGAATACATGTATATTCATATCCGCAAGCTAATGTGCAATATTGGTATGTCAAATTGTGTTTCCATTACATCTCGAGGGTCTTCGTGATGCTCCCCTATTATGAAAACATACAATCGGTGTTGTATCGTAGGTAATATATCAACTGTTAAATTATGCTAATCAAAAGGTCAGACTCATGTCAAATTAGCCAAGCTATATAAATATGTATATAACCTTGGTACACATGTGATGATTTCTGTCTTTCAGAGGCATGGGTTGAGAACACTGAGAATGATGTGACAGGTATATTAGTTTTATCAATCTACTGCAAAATCATTCATTTTCGTGGGCAATTAAATTTCATGGTTTTCGTGGTTCACCTTCAAATACAAAATCAAATCCCATCGTACACTTATTTTGACACAAAACCATGAAATTTAGTGTCATCGAAATTAATTTTTTTTACAGTATTTACCCTTAGTCTCTTTTTATCTATGTCTCATATTTTGAGTGTTTTCTTATTGCTTCTAGTATGTCTCAAATGTACATAACAATATGGTTTATGTCTACACAAGGCCTAAAATATACATTGTTTGTTGTTTCCCCTTCCATGACCAATATCATGTAAGTTTAGGTAGGTAGAATAGAAAATATTTTTTTACAGATTCTAAAGTTGTATTGAATGACTCTCTTTGTACTCCCAAAATATTTTTTCTGATTACTAGAACTTTATAAAAATGTTGGACAGTTTTAAGGGGCAAATTTTACGGATAGGTAACCCAATGGGAAACAATATTTCAATTAAGGCTGTATGTTTTGTGTTTCATGTATTTTCTAATTGCTTCCAATTAACACAAAGTCTTTAAATATCTATAAACTTGAAGTGTTTTTGTCTATAACTTCTTTGTGGTGTTTATTATATAGAACAGGAATCGTCCAATGAGAAAACCAAGAAAGTATCTCGAGCGGGTAAACTGTTTCGAGATAATAAGGTTTCTCCAGAAGGTAAACCCGTACTGCTAGATGTCAGCCAACTCGATTGTCTCAAATTTTTCATTTTTTCTGAGTCATTTTAAAATTTGGAAACTTTGATATATTGAGAGTTGACTCTACACACGCATATAATTATAATCAGTTACAATGTATGACATGGTATAATGCTAGTATGTGCATGCATGTTGTATGGTCAGGATATTTATAAATGCTAGGGAAGTGCTGGATATCATGTATAAGGGATGATAGATTTGTTCAACTAGTGAGGAATGCTGTATTGTTTGTTACCATATAAGGGATGATAGTTTTGTTCAACTAGTGAGGAATGCTGTATTGTTTGTTACCATATAAGGGATGAAAGTTTTGTTCAACTAGTGAGGAATGCTGTATTGTTTGTTACCATATAAGGGATGATAGTTTTGTTCAACTAGTGAGGAATGCTGTATTGTTTGTTACCATACAAGGGATGATAGTATTGTTCAACTAGTAAGGAATGCTGTATTGTTTGTTACCATATAAGGGATGATAGATTTGTTCAACTAGTGAGGCATGCTGTATTGTTTGTTACCATACAAGGGATGATAGTTTTGTTCAACTAGTGAGGAATGCTGTATTGTTTGTTACCAAAAGTATGATGTATAACCATCAACTTAGAATGTCGACTAACTCTTTTTAATCAAATGTAAATAGGTATGATCTATTCAGATATATGCAATCCTGAGTAGCAAATTGTTTCTCATTCTGAGCTTCTTGAATGTCCTTACTGCCATGGTAACTGAAGGATGTCAGTAGTCCTTGAATACCTTTGAAGACCTGAAATGCTATCACTGGTCTTTGGATATCCAAATAGGCCCTGGAATCTTTGTCTGTTCCTTGGATGCCCTCAGTGGTACTTGGATGTCACACCAGTCCTTGGATGTTCTCAGCACTGTTCTTACTGATCCTTGGATGCACTCGGTGGTTCTTGAGTGTCTGCACCGGTCTTTGGATGCCCTGAGAGCTGTCTTAACTGGTCATTGGATGCCCTCAGTGGTCATAGAGTATCCACCCCTGTGGGGAGCGGTGGCCTAGAGGTAGGGCGCGCGCTTCAGGATCGAGAGGTCCCAGGTTCGATCCCCCTCTTGACCACTGGTTAATTTCTCTGAGGAAGACCCACAGCTCCACTCCACAATGGTGTAAAATGGTACCTGTGAGGGCAGTGTCTATTCCTGGTCGCTGCAGATCGATGTTGGCTGCCACACCACAGGAGAGAAATAGTCTCCTCAGGGAGACACGAGTGTAGGTTTCCACATGTAGCCCAATGACCAGGGGAAGTTGAAATGTCAAAGGGTGCTTGAGCGGCCTAACAGCTAAAAAGAGCCCTAGAAAATTGGTAACTTAACTTTTCTTTTTCTTTTTAACCTGTCATTGAATGCTCTCAGCACTTGTGGTATATCCTAACTGGTAATTGAATGCTCTCAGCACTTGTGGTATATCCTAACTGGTCATTGAATGCTCTCAGCACTTGTGGTATATCCTAACTGGTCATTGACTGCTCTCAGCACTTGTGGTATATCCTAACTGGTCATTGACTGCTCTCAGCACTTGTGGTATATCCTAACTGGTCATTGAATGCTCTCAGCACTTGTGGTATATCCTAACTAGTCATTGAATGCTCTCAGCACTTGTGGTATATCCTAACTGGTCATTGAATGATATGGATCAATATTATTCTCTGCTTAATGTGAATAATTAAACTGTAGGCCTATTGCATGTTTTCATTTACTCTCTTCAGAATGTATGTTAGCATGTTATCTATGTATTCTCCTACATCCTCTATCTTACGCTATAGTTTTATTAATGATGTCAATATTGTGAAATGTAAATAATTAAGCACTGTAAAAGTGGAATTGCATGAAAAATTGCTCTATAGTTTGGATACTGTAAAATCATTTAATTTTGATGGGATGAAATTTTATGGTTTTGTTAAAAAATACCATTTCGGTGGGACATTAATTCGTGGATTTTGCATTTCCCGTTATATATACAAGGGTCAAAATTATTGTCCGATGGTACTAAATTTTGTGGTAGAAGATGAACCACGAAATCTACAAAATTTAATCCCCACGAAAATTAATGATTTTACAGTATTCATTATTATTATTATTATTATATATTATCACACATGTAGATAATCAACACACTTGGTGCCATAAAAATGATATATTTTCAAGCATGCTTTAATCAGCATTCAAATATATGAGCCGTTCTCCAGGAAAACCGGGCTTATTGACATAACAATAGTAATTATTTAATAATGTTCAGAAATAGGTCTAAAATGAGAAAAAAGTCATGTTCACCGATTTAATCGTAAGTTGTTGGATATCATAGGACTATCTTAAAGATTTAAATTTTCTGGTAAATTATGATAAAATTACTTCCGTTATTGCTATAGTGACCAATTTTCGAAAACTATCCGAATTGAGAATAACAAGGGGTTAGTGGTTAAAAATAGCAGCTCCTTTTCCCTTTAAGCAAAGACTCACAATTTTGCAGTGTTTTATTAAAATCAGAATATTATTCTAAAATGACAAAAAAATTTAAAATTTACATCAATAATTCATCAAATACTGGGTTTATAAAATGATGGTTAACATTACGTCAAATAAAACTCGAATGACGTTTGCGATGTCACTCAAAAACTTGGAGGGAGTGGTTAGTTTTAAAAGTCTATAACTTTGTTACTTTATTTAATAATTTGTTCAAATTTTCAAAACATGTTCATAAGAGTCTCGTCTTTCTAACGATTTATTATCATAATTTTCGTAATTTTGTCAATAAGCCTGGTTTTCCTGGAGAACGGCTTATATATATATATATATATATATATATACGTGGGTATATCCAAAAGTAATGTCACTGATGCTATAAAATCGTATATAATGTCAGTAAAACCACGAAATTATTCACACCGTAACTTCAGTCTAATTTGAATATGATGACCAAATTTCACAACAATGCACATACTAGTTCTGGAAATATGAACATTTTCATGAGACATACTTACGAACATCGCCGCAAGTCCGACGTCAACGACGTCACAATGACGTTATTTGCTGACACCTACTCATCCAGCAGAAGTTCATCCCTTGTGATTTCTAACGACTCATAAACCATGCAGTCATTTCCAAGACATTTAAAAATGTGTAACCCACCCGACACTTACTCTCTGCGAAATCAAATTATTTTTAAGTGTCTCCTAGATAGTTCCACAGCAAAATATTTAACTCACCACATAATGATTGCAATTTTGAACGTCGAATTGAATTGACGGCGTAAAAAATACTATGGGTGTTCTTTTCGGATCTACTAAAAACCGTTCATATGACTCTTTATCGATAATGATTTGGTGATATATGCCCCCTTAAAATAGTATACTACATACACATAAGCCTATGGTACCGCCTTGTGTAACTAAAGTTTAAGTAGGTGACTTTCAAAACATTTAGCAAAAGTGCATTTCTACGCGCAGCGTCTTTTTGTCACAAATTTGCCGTGTTTTCGCTAAGTAATCAATGCGTTGAAGATATATTACGAGTTTCAAAGTTGAGTGACGTTATTGAATTTTTAGCAATAGGCACAAAACATTTGTTTCATCACGTCACAAAAGTATTGTCTGCTTTCAAGAATTATTTTTTATAAAAACGCATAAAAGAAAATTGTTATGATAATGAAAAACAAGCGTAATTTTCGTGTGCGGCGATATGACGTCATAGGTACATTTTAAATGTTCATATAATCCAGTTATGAAAATCGAACAACGCAGCACGTTGTACATTAATCAGAATTGAATTGCTGAACATTTTGATATCATATTTATGCATATCGGCCTATAAACAATTAAACCACGGGAGGAGTGACATTACTTTTGGATATACCCTCGTATATATATAGTATTTAATAACCATTCTTCTACTATTCAATGGTTATAAAAGCTTTCATTTTTTATGCTAATTTAGAGTTTAGCACCTTCAAAGTCTTTTATTTGTTCAATTGTATGTAATATTTAGATGTTCATTTTTCCATTTCTTCTAAATATTTGTAGCTGTGTTTCTAATACTTTTCAATATTAGTGACTTGCACTATAATGCAATGTTTATGAAGAAATTTGATACCAAAAATATGTTTTGTTAATTTGTATCACAGGTGCCTTTAATGTAAAAATATTTTTGTAAGTTGTGAAGTATAGTAAATGATACAGCCATCTGCGGTTTGTATTTAAATGAAAATTATTTCCTGGACTCAAACACTTGAATTACATCTAAAATATTGTAGCTTCCCATTGTCATATTTCAATGCTGGCTTTGGTCAAACAACGTGAACATTTTGTTGCCTTAAATGACACTCAGAATCTGAATTGAGCAAGTTGAGATTTTTATTTGAGATCAGGGTCTAACTAAAAAGATATCTTTCATTTCAAAACCAGACATCTAAAAGATGTGCATTTGTCAAGATGTATTTGTTAGGGCTGTAACAGTATACCGCGGTATACGAAATACCGCGGACTTCAGTCCCACACGGTTCACGATACAAGACTTCTATATTTCGGTACGGTTCGGTATTAGGTTTTTTATGAGCAAAATAATATTAAGACAACGACAACGCCTGACAACCTTCTGATTATGTATAATTACCATGTTTCACTCAATTAAATTTTATTAAGTAATGCTTCATATTATCTAAATTCACTTACACTAGTTGGTAGGCACATAATAATTGCTGTTATACAGTGTAGAAGATCAAATTCATTATCACTTAAAAATTGTATATAAGTATATAAGCTGCTGTTAGAGAATATTGTATCATACCGAAATATACCGAACCGTTAGAAAAATTGACGGTACGTATCATATAGTGAGGTAAGCGTACCGTTACACCCCTAGTATTTGTATGAATTCTTTATTTTGACTTGTTATCTGGATGGTCATTGGTTTTTAGTATTATACTTGAATGATCCTCACCAAAAACCAGGTTTGTCTTGTATTCTTGTGGTGTGTTTCATGAACTACCACCATTAGTGTATTTCATGAACTACCACCATTAGTGTATTTCATGAACTACCACCATTAGTGTGTTTCATGAACTACCACCATTAGTGTATTTCATGAACTACCAAACATTAGTGTATTTCATGAACTACCACCATTAGTGTATTTCATGAACTACCAAACATTAGTGTATTTCATGAACTACCAAACATTAGTGTATTTCATGAACTACCAACATTAGTGTATTTCATGAACTACCACCATTAGTGTATTTCATGAACTACCACCATTAGTGTGTTTCATGAACTACCACCATTAGTGTATTTCATGAACTACCAAACATTAGTGTATTTCATGAACTACCACCATTAGTGTATTTCATGAACTACCACCATTAGTGTATTTCATGAACTACCACCATTAGTGTATTTCATGAACTACCAAACATTAGTGTATTTCATGAACTACCAAACATTAGTGTATTTCATGAACTACCAAACATTAGTGTATTTCATGAACTACCAAACATTAGTGTATTTCATGAACTACCAAACATTAGTGTATTTCATAAACTACCAACATTAGTGTATTTTATGCACTACCAAAATTTGTGATTGTATGAACTACCACCATTAGTGTATTTCATGAACTACCAAACATAAGTGTATTTCATGAACTACCAACATTAGTGTATTTCATGAACTACCAAACATTAGTGTATTTAATGAACTACCAAACATTAGTGTATTTCATGAACTACCAACCATTAGTGTATTTCATGAACTACCACCATTAGTGTATTTCATGAACTACCAACATTAGTGTATTTCATGAACTACCAAACATTAGTGTATTTCATGAACTACCAAACATTAGTGTATTTCATGAACTACCAACATTAGTGTATTTCATGAACAACCAAACATTAGTGTATTTCATAAACTACCAACATTAGTGTATTTCATGAACTACCAAACATTAGTGTCTTTCATGAACTACCAACATTAGTGTATTTCATGAACTACCACCATTAGTGTATTTCATGAACTACCAAACATAACATTAGTGTATTTCATGAACTACCAAACATTAGTGTATTTCATGAACTACCAACATTAGTGTATTTCATGAACTACCAAACATTAGTGTATTTCATGAACTACCAAACATTAGTGTATTTCATAAACTACCAACATTAGTGTATTTTATGCACTACCAAAATTTGTGATTGTATGAACTATACCAAGATTTAGTGTATTTCATGAACTACCAACATTCGTGTATTTCATGAACTACCAACATTCGTGTATTTCATGAACTACCAACATTAGTGTATTTTAAGAACTATCAACATTCATGTATTTTATGAAATACCAAACATTAGTGTATTTCATGAACAAACAACACTAGTATATTTCATAAACTTTCAACATTAATGTATTTCATGAACTAACAACATAGTGTATTTCTTTAATTACTATTAAAATTTCCCCTATTTCTGGCATATGTAGAGGCTACAGGTGTGCAGAATATAGATCCTGTGTCAGTAGGCAGTCTACCTGATAATAAGAAAGCAGTTGTCCCTGTAGCACATGATGGATTGAAAGGGATTACAGGTAGATTTATTCATATGTGACACACACTGTATGTTCCCTACAAACATTCCTTCACACTGCATGTTCCCTACATACATTCCTTCACACTGCATGTTCCCTACAAACATTCTTTCACACTGCATGTTCCCTACAAACATTCCTTCACCCTGCATGTTCCCTACATACATTCCTTCACACTGCATGTTCCCTACAAACATTCCTTCACACTGCATGTTCCCTACAAACATTCCTTCACCCTGCATGTTCCGTACAAACATTCCTTCACCCTGCATGTTCCCTACAAACATTCCTTCACACTGCATGTTCCCTACAAACATTCCTTCACTCTGCATGTTTCCTGCAAACATTACCTCACATTGCATGCCTCTCTGGACGTTCCTTCACACTGCATGTTCCCTGCAAACATTACCTCACATCGCATGCCTCTCTGGACGTTCCTTCACACTGCATGTTCCCTGCAAACATTACCTCACATCGCATGCCTCTCTGGACGTTCCTTCACACTGCATGTTCCCTGCAAACATTACTTCACATCGCATGCCTCTCTGGACGTTCCTTCACACTGCATGTTCCCTGCAAACATTACCTCACATCGCATGCCTCTCTGGACGTTCCTTCACTCTGCATGTTCCCTGCAAACATTACCTCACATTGCATGCCTCTCTGGACGTTCCTTCACACTGCATGTTCCCTACAAACATTACCTCACATCGCATGCCTCTCTGGAAGTTCCTTCACACTGCATGTTCCCTGCAAACATTACCTCACATCGCATGCCTCTCTGGAAGTTCCTTCACCCGGCATGTTCCCTGCAAACATTACCTCACATCGCATGCCTCTCTAGACATACCTTCACCCGGCATGTTCCCTGCAAACATTACCTCACATCGCATGCCTCTCTAGACGTTCCTTCACCAGCATGTTCCCTGCAAACATTACCTCACATCGCATGCCTCTCTAGACGTTCCTTCACCGGCATGTTCCCTGCAAACATTACCTCACATGGCATGCCTCTGTAGACGTTCCTTCACCCTGCATGTTCCCTACAGACATTACCTCACATCGCATGCCTCTCTAGACGTTCCTTCACACTCAGTATTCCATAGTCCTCCAAGTATCAGATGCATTTGTGTAATAAACGTTTAATCTATTGTTCCACCTTTTCACTCTGCTTTAATAGTCATCCTCACATCATTAATTAGCATACACCCTCACATCATTAATTTTACTTTAGTATACACCCTCACGTCATAAACTCTACTTTAGTATACACCCTCACGTCATTCACTCTACTTTAGTATACACCCTCACGTCATTCACTCTACTTTAGTATACACCTTCACGTCATTATACCCCAGCAAACAAAGTTTGAAGGGGGTATACTGGAGTCACCATGTTGGTCTGTCGGTCTGTTGGTATGTTAGCATCGTGTCCGCTCTGTAACTTTGTCATTTCTTACTGGATTTTAAAATTGCTTGGTACAAATGTTCACCACATCAAGACGGTATGTCATGCACAAGACCCAGGTCCCTATCTCAAAGGTCAAGGTCACACTTAGAGGTCAAAGGTTATATAGTCATGCAAATCGTGTCCGCTCTGTAACTTTGTCATTTCTTACTTGAAAAATTGCTTGGTACAAATGTTCACCACATCAAGATGGTGTGTCATCCGCAAGACCCAGGTCCCTACCTCAAAGGTCAAGGTCACACTTACAGGTCAAAGGTTATATAGTCGTGCAAATCATGTCCGCCCTGTAACTTTGTAATTTCTTACTTGATTTTAAAATTGCGTGGTACAAATGTTCACCACATCAAGACGGTGTGTCATGCGCAAGACCAAGGTCCCTATCTCAAAGGTCAAGGTCACACTTACAGGTCAAAGGTTATATAGTCATGCAAATCGTGTCCACTCTGTAACTTTGTCATTTCTTACTGGATTTTAAAATTGCTTGGTACAAAGTCATGAAGACTATAATTTTAAATAATATTCCTGTGTCAAGGCGGTGCAGCACGGGTATGATTCATCACTCCTGTGATAGCTCTAATTCACTTTACTTTAGTATACACCCTCACGTCATTCACTCTACTTTAGTATACACCCTCACGTCATTCACTCTACTTTAGTATACATCCTCACGTCATTCACTCTACTTTAGTATACACCCTCATGTCATTCACTCTACTTTAGTATACACCCTCAGGTCATTAACTCTGCTTTAGTATACAGCCTTACATCATTAACACTACTTTAGTATACACCCTTACATTATTAACACTACTTTAGTATACAGCCTTACATCATTAACACTACTTTAGTATACACCCTTACATCATTAACACTACTTTAGTATACACCCTTACATCATTAACACTTCTTTAGTATACACCCTAACATCATTAACACTACTTTAGTATATAACCTTACGTCATTAACACTACTTTAGTATACACCCTTACATCATTAACACTACTTTAGTATATAACCTTACATCATTAACACTACTTTAGTATATAACCTTACGTCATTAACACTACTTTAGTATACAGCCTTACATCATTAACACTACTTTAGTATATAACCTTACGTCATTAACACTACTTTAGTATACAACCTTACATCATTAACACTACTTTAGTATATAACCTTACGTCATTAACACTACTTTAGTATATAACCTTACGTCATTAACACTACTTTAGTATATAACCTTACGTCATTAACACTACTTTAGTATATAACCTTACGTCATTAACACTACTTTAGTATATAACCTTACGTCATAAATCCTTTATCCCATAGTACCACTTTTCATGCCCTTTTTATTTTGGCTATATTATATTAACCTTTTTACGCTTAGTAACCTTAAATAGCCTGTGTCTTTGTTGTAAATAATAACTTAATATATTAACAGTGAATAGCGGCAAGTTGTTAATTTATGATAGCTTATTTAAACGGTGAATAGCCTGTATCGTTAATAATAGCTTAATAATAATTTATAAATTAATAGACTATGCCGTTAATAATAGCTTTTTAACAGTGATATTATCAGTAGCTAGCTTTTATCGTTAATTATAGCTTATTAACCCTGACTAGTATAGTTTCGCTGCTTAAATATGTACCTGATCATGCTAGTACATGATTGCATGCTTACACCATACACAAGTGAATGTGAACTATTGTACATACAGTTAGAACATGTTATATTATTGTAGTTGATGTAGAAGAAGATAGCCCAGAGAAACATGCCTACGTACCATACCTGTACGCCCGTAACTGTATCGCTAAAATCATGGAAGATATGAAAGGTATGAAACAGAACCATGTTCTCATTGTGGAGAATATACAGACACACTATGGAGACATTGAATCAGAGACACAGGTTAGTTATAGTATCCTATATACTTCATACATGCCATATTTTCCTGAAGCCTATGCAGGAGATTGGTGATGGAATGCAGGAGATTTCAAAGAAATGCAGGAGATTTTTCTTGCTGAAACTTTAAACTTAAATAAATGGAAATTAATATGCAGTTTTACTTTATTTTACTTGTAGGACATAACCATGCATGCTTCATAAAGCCATTAAAAATAATATTTGTTATCATTTTCTTCATGCAAACAAAAATGTCTAGGTTCCAGTATTCCAAGAAATTTGGTCTCAAATGCAAGAGACTCACACATGATGCAGGGGTCCATCTGGCATGTATGACATTCCTTGATTAAAAGTTTTGCATGCAAGTGCTCAATATTGCAATTTCTAACACAGTATCAGTTCATTAGTCTGTTTGTCAATCTGTCAATCCTGCATGGCTATTAGCTTATTTTTTACAATACTTCCTATTAAACCCTTCTCATTTTCATACACAGTACTGATTTTGAGACATTTAAAAAAAGAAATCTAATGCTGGTCAACCAACAGGGTTTCTAAGATTCATGCAACATATTGTTCTCCATTAATGCACTCTTAGTAATAATATTTCTGAATGTAAGGTTATCAATCTATAAGATATTTAACAGTGGTAGTAATTACATTTATTTAATAGGTACAGGAAATCTACCTAATTCTCCATAAATGGCATCATTGGTGGCTTTCCTATTAACTCTAAGTACATACTTTAAATAATTCAAATGCAATTTTTCACATAGTACGAGATCCATATCAAATACATTATAATTTGGTCGTTTTGTTTTAACAGAATTTGTGTTAATTGTTCCCCATATTTCGCAAGCATATACTGACACGGGTTTAACTGTATGATCAAACAAGTGTAACAAAGTTCTAACCCATGGCGATACTTCTCCAAAGTTTTAGGTTAACTTAAATTTGGCTTTCAATTAAGCCCTTTTATAAAGATCATTTTGACAATATGTATAAGTACTTTGTATGTTTGTGGGTAGTTGCCAATCAGGACTATGCACATTTAAAAACAAAACAAAAAAGTTTGGTCGCCGTGGCAACAGAAACATTGAAACTAATTTAAAAGTGTGTGGCTTCAAACTGGTAGTGGACTTCTTGTTTATTATTATAATACATATATTGAACTGTATGCTTGGGGGAAAGTTTTCAGTATTAATACTGATTTCAGTATTTTTAGAAATAATTACCCTATGTAGTTTTAATTATATGAAAATCCACTGGATCAGTATATTTTCAAGCAGTTTTCAGTATTTTGAAAATTCAGAACTTTCACCCATATATGTATCTGTATTCAGGAACAATTCAACATGTTTGTGTTATGTATGAGGGAAGAATACTCCAATAAGAAGACCATGTTTCGACAAGTGATAGATGCACACAAAGTCGAACTGGACAAGAAAGAGAAATACTGGAATGAAATGTTACAGGTTAGTGAGATTTTCATCCTATTTACCTTCGTGCCTCTGTAGCTCAGTAGTTAGTGCTCTTGCTGTCTAATCTGGTGACCCTTGTTCAAAAAAGGCTACGTTCAGCAGTGAAAAAAATTCTAAAAAGTTGATACTTGTATTTTACTTAATTATGGGTGTAGGAGGATGTCTGGACAATTTTTTTTTTAACCCTAGTTGCCAAATGTTTCCCCCCCCCCAATTTTGAGGACGCTCCGACGCCCGTGTTAATATTATGTATGTTGCTCTGTTCCTGGCTTTATTTCACTCTCAGATCATTATAGGTTATGTGATAATTTGATAAATATGTTATAAAATGTCAACTTATCTGGTATACACTTACAGACTTTGAAAACACACCATTTATTAAAACCTCGAAATTTAACAGTTAACAATGTTTAATTGCATAAAATATTTGTCTATATATAACTCATTTTATGTTTAAACTTCTAGCAAAATTTAAAATTACAGTTAACAATATTACTAAGTCACATGACACCAACGTGTTTAACTACCAAAACCAAATTCACAATTACCAAGAGTGCATGTAAATATGTGTTTTGGTGCTTCACAACAACGGGTACTCATTACAATTGCAATCCGCTTTTGGAGAATGCTCCTCTATTCAACAACAAAGGTTTGGGCAACCTTGTGGTCTAAGACAGGTCGAGTCATGGAACTCATCCATGGACTCAGGTTTGTAAGAACATGCCATATGTTTTCGTTGGGTCAAAATCTAGAACATTCCATCATGTAGATATTGTTTTTTTTCAAGAAAAGTGTCTGTTATGTGTTATTTATGTGCTTTGTTATATTCATGCTGTCTAAGGTCAACACCCCTGTCATGCGGAAACAGTAATACAAAAATGAAATGACTGTATGTTGAAGCATGTGTTCCGTGTTAGATCAAAGACCAGAAATTTAGGTCATTGGTTAGATGAAACACAAGTAAATAGCATAAATAAACGTGTTTCATAGTTTCTGTGATGATTAAGCAAATCTATTGACACCAAGCATTCGTCTGGCAGATACGGTTTCTGACCGGAAGTCGATTCTTTGGCGGAGCATGCGCATTAATTTTATCCAAATAAGGTGTCTTTTTAGGCCTTTAATTCCTATTTGAAGATCAGTGGTGATATCAAGTAGCATAAAACACTATTGAAAACAAATATTTATTGTTTCATGACAATGTAATTGCGCAAAAACTGCATGGTGGCTACTTTTGGTATGTAACATGTCTTTGCCTCCAGACACATCAGTTTCGGATTTTGGTTAAATGTAAACTTTTGTTTTAGGAATACTGAAAATGTGTTTATTGGTATGCTAATGAATCGTTAACACATCGTCATTGACATAATTCAGACATTTTCATCTGCATGAGATCCACATGCTAAAAGTGAAAATTGGCCTCTTGGTCACTGGATTTGGTTGATAAAAACGGATTAAAATGCACTTTACTGACAACGTGTTCTGACCCAGGAACAATATTACATTCAATTTGGTACAATGCAATCCTAAATATTTCATACAAAAAATACGGACCTCTGAAAAGTGGTGCATTTCCAAAGTCTGTAAGTGTATGTATGGCCGCATGAGTTTATGAATCAGAAGGTACCATGATAAGAAAATTAATGTCTCATGAGCCAAATAATTGATTTTTATCCACACAAGATGGATCACACATATTAATATATCCTTTTGTCTGTTAATTGACTATAATAATATATGTTACACAGAGCCTGGCTGAGAGAAATAATCGGCTGTTGAAAGAGAAGAGGATGCTACTGGTGCACAGTAAGACAGAGATAGAAAAACTAGAAACAGAGAAGGTATGTACACTTGACAAATCTATTTATTCAGCCACAAAGTTATGTTCAATGTTAGCATTTGTTCTAAGACTTATACTCCGACACGCTATGAGACCCCATTAAAACAGTGTACTTTATTTTCATAAGAGGACACTTTTATGAGACTTGGATGATACGTTGTATGTCCTTACTAAACTGTACAATAACCCTTGTAAGAAGACACTTTTGATAAATCAAAGCGCTGATGCTGCTGAAAGAACAGGGTTTGTTCTGTTGTCGTCAGAAAAATATTTTTCCAGTCAAAAAGCATAATTATGAGGGCATATGTCACCCCAACGCCATATGTATGTTCCAGCAGCTAGTTAATTCATTATAACCACTACTGACTATACTACTCAAGCCTAATGCAATAAAGCGCTAAGTCATCACCAGTCTGTGAATCTAACATTTACCACGGTATGTAATTTTAAAATGTCCTTAGAACTCACTGTATGGTATCTTTACCACTGACCGTCAGCTACCCTTGCTTACGCAACATTATAAACACTGTCTTGGCTGAAGATTGACTGGTTCCCGTATTTCAAAGTGGACCGCGGTACCAATCTAACCTAAATCATCCCCGAGAATAGCAACATGAATCTATTTTTAGCATAGATATCATGATGTGTCCAGCGTTTAGAACTGCATAACTAAGAAAACTAGACGGGTAACACTTGTTCCTGTCGATCTACGTTAAAGAAGAGATAGAATATGTAACCCGAACTGTATTGTTTGAAACACTTCTGATTTTTGGTTGTGGGTACTTTCAAAGCGATGAAGTCTGAAGTCATCCCTCGGAATGCGCAAATCCATCTATTTTTAGCTCGCAATCTTAACATTGTAAATTTAACGCCTGCACTGAACAGGCTCGTTAACGCTCCCTGTTCAAAAACTAGTACTGTATCTATTACATATTGCTTGATAATTGTTAATGTACATATTGTAAATGTTAAGGTGTCACCGTACTAAATGTTAAGGCAACACCATACTAAATGTTAAGGTGTCACCATACTAAATGTTAAGGTGTCACCATACTAAATGTTCAGGTGTCACCTTTCTAAATGTTAAGGTGTCACCATACTAAATGTTACGGTGTCACCATACTGAATGTTAAGGTGTCACCGTACTAAATGTTCTGGTGTCACTGTATGTCAGTTCAAACTTGTCTGTATGTCAGTTCACCTGTCAGTATTAATGAAGTCATATAATCTAAGATAACGCATTATTTTTCTTTATTGCTTTTTATTGTTTTTACGCTTGTCTTTTGTTCGCTTGTTGTGATTGATTTCAGTAAGGTGATTGTTGTGTTCTGAAAGTTCATGTTTATTGTTGTGTGATTTTTTGCAGGATTTCAAATATATACGAGAACACGATACACAAAATGCAGTAGTTACTGACCAAAGCAAACAAAATGCTCAAAAGACACAAAATACACTGATTTCTGATAAGGGTTCAGGAAAGGGTCTCGAAAAGGGTCCAGAAAAGGGATCAGTTTCAAGCCCCATCTCTGAAAACACACCCTCTTCTGGTCCGGCCTCCCAGGCTGCACCAGGCTCTGATAAAGGCACTGGTAGTATTCAGGTACATGACCAGGTTGGGGCTAAAACTTTGCCAGTTACCGAACAATCACCTGCAAATATGTCTGTTGGTGGTCAGCCTGCTGCTGGTGGTCAGCCTACGGTTGGGGGTCTGTCTACGGTTGGGGGTCAGCCTCTGGTTGGGGGTCAGCCTACTGTTGGTGGTCAGCCTACTGTCGCTGGTCAGCCTACTGCTGGTGGTCAGTCTGACCAGAATGTACAAAATACACCACATTCTGAGAAAAGGGGCCAAAAGGGCCCTGTTGTACAAGAGGGAGTTAAGAAGACTGTAAGTTAATCACTGGTGAATCATAACGCACAACCTGCAAAAATTACTAAATCAACATTGTACATTATAAAGCTACATGTATATAACATGTCACCATGTGATAATATAATGTTCACAATGATGGGGTGAGTGTGGCACATAATGGACTAATATCATCAATATCATCATACGTGACACAAGATGGACTAATATCATCAATATCATCATACGTGACACAAGATGGACTAATATCATCAATATCATCATACTGACACAAGATGGACTAATATCATCCATATCATCATACGTGACACAAGATGGACTAATATCATCATACATGACACAAGATGGACTAATATCATCATATGTGACACATGATTGGCTAATATCATCAATATCATCATACGTGACACAAGATGGACTAATATCATCATATGTGACACATGATTGGCTAATATCATCAATATCATCATACGTGACACAAGATGGACTAATATCATCATACATGACACAAGATGGACTAATATCATCATATGTGACACATGATTGGCTAATATCATCAATATCATCATACGTGACACAAGATGGACTAATATCATCATACATGACACATTTGGACTAATATCATCAATATCATCATACATGACCATGATGGACTTAATAAATATCATCAATATCATCATACGTGACACAAGATGGACTTATTAAATATCATCAATATCATCATATGTGACACATGATGGACTAATATCATCAATATCATCATACATGACCATGATGGACTAATTAAATATCATCAATATCATCATACATGACACATGATGGACTAGTATCATCAATATCATCATACGTGAAACATGATGGACTAATATCATCAATATCATCATACGTGACACAAGATGGACTAATATCATCAATATCATCGTACGTGACACAAGATGGACTAATATCATCATATGTGACACATGATGGACTAATATCATCAATATCATCATACATGACCATGATGGACTAATTAAATATCATCAATATCATCATACATGACACATGATGGACTAATATCATCAATATCATCATACGTGAAACATGATGGACTAATATCATCAATATCATCATACGTGACACAAGATGGACTAATATCATCAATATCATCATACATGACACATGATGGACTTATATCATCAATATCATCATACGTGAAACATGATGGACTAATATCATCAATATCATCATACGTGACACAAGATGGACTAATATCATCATACGGCAAAGTAACATACTCCCACCCCTACACATATCAAATATTTTACATTCATTAATTATTTGTACAGATTTCTACATAATATTACCACATATTCTTTCATATTTAAAAAAGCCTAAACAAGTGCACATTCAGGGGCGTGGCCAGGTTTAAACTGATGTTACACATACAAACCTTGAGGTTGGTGATTACGGTGGCAGGTAGTCGTAATGGTGGATATTTTGGACTTAAATGTCATTTGGCCATATTTATTATTTTATTTTTCAAACTAATGTTACGGATGTGCTTACATCTGTATCACTGGCTGCGTCCCTGATAGCATCATTAAGAGCCATATAGTAAGAAAAATTTTGACCCTTGTATTTATTACCTGAAATTCAAAATCCACAAATTAATGTTCCATCGAAATGGTCTTTTTTATCAAAACTACAAAATTTCTTCCATTGAAATTAAATGATTTTACAGTATGTGTAATTGGTGTTGTATATATACAACAGTGATACTCACTCATTACACCTCCCCCACTCCCTTGAACACATGCGCACAATTGTTGAAAGGGATACACAAAAACCTATTTGCACATTCAAGTTCTTGTGAGTTTTTGAAACACTCTAAAAAAGACTTTTGAAATAAGTGAGTAAACATCTTAGGACTAAGGTGTAAACAACCATTGTTCAGAAATAATAATGAAGTCTTTATCATGTGATTTAGAAATAATGTTTTATTTCATAATAAAGCCTACAACTCTCATATTGTTTTATTTCATAAAAAAGCCTAGAAATCTCATAATTTCCATGTATAATAAGGTCTGGGTCATTTAGAAGTTGTTCTAGCTTTATCCTATACAATATAATTAACCAGTGTTATCTTAACAAATACGAATATGTTCAAATCATGTTTTACTGGTACAATAATCAGGGCTCGACACTTATACTGGTCCGCTGGCCTGAGACCTGTAACAATCTAAAAGACCAGTGAAAATATTGAAGGACAAGTAGCTGTTAACTTTACAAATATTTATACCTTTATACTGTGGGACCAGTGACCAAATTAGTTAGTGACTACCCATTATAATATGCTTATTTGACATTGTTGGGTTGGTGGAATGTAAGTGTGATGCACATATTTTTATTTTCAAAACAAAACCTATACTTGCATATTTAGCCTGTTGATTCAATGTGTTCTGTGTTTATTAAATTTAGGTTCTTTAAGCCTAGGTCCCTCTGAGCATTTTTGCCTTGGCAATTTACTCCTGACATGATAAACGAGCATTGGAAGGCGTCCAGAGCAGGTTATCATGGTCCAGGACAGGCATTGGGGAAGTTATTAGATAACTTGTGAAATCCCAATTCCTGATGCCTCCCAAAGTGCATTTATTTCCATCAGAAGTACATCACAAAAAATGCTCAGTGGGACATAGGCTTTAGCCTGTACACCGATTGATTCAAAGTTTGCTTTATTCAATGTATAAAAATGTTTGTTATTGACTTACAGGCTGACCTGCAGGAACAGCTTGGTATGGTACCCACACCAGTCCCAACCCCAGGTATACTTATCTTCTTTTTTATGGTATATAAAGATTTTCATGTCTGTTCGTTCATCTGTTCACACTTAAGCTACTGTAGAATCTGGTTAATAAGCGCATACGCTTATATAAATTTTATTGACACTTTTATGCACTTATTTTCGATAAGCGCTTATACTTTAGCCAAAGAATATACGCTATAATGGATATGCCATTTTCTTGCAGTAGAATGAATATTAAGTACTGGTACTGGTTAATAATTTTTTCCAGGAAAGCCTGTCACATTTGATGGAAAAGTTCTTAAAAACGTGGTAAAACATGGTATTTTAACGAGTATTTTCAAAGAACAGTTTGTGGTGTGCAATATATTATACATTATTGTAAAGGTTAATACTCAGGGTGATGTAGTATGTATTTTTCTTACAGCCGTGCCACTAGCCTGGGAGGAAGAAAGAAAGGTATGCGACTAACTTATTTATGTTGTGAAGTACGAGAGGTGTTCAACTTATTTATGAACAGAAAATGAACATCGATATTTCGTTACTCTAACAACGAAATTGAATAAAAACTTTTATATTGTGTACAGTGGTGTATCAAGAAGTAGATATACTAATTGTAAATTGCCAGTACGTTACGGTTAAATCATAATAAGCATTAGGGTAGAGGGTGTTGTTATTTGCGTTTTGAAGGTCCAAAACTCGTAATAATTATGTTTACATTTTCCTTCTTTAATCGTTGTTTTAGTAACAACCAGATAGAAATTATATTGTTAAAGCATGAGAAGACTTCGACATCCACTGTTTGGTTATAATATATATCAAAATTATATTCTTAAGTTTTTTATTTGACATTGTATACGGTGACTTGAAGCTGAATCTGGATGAAACACTATGTTCTAGGAACAGTCTCTAGGACCGATATGTAACACTTTTTTGTTGAAAACCTGAACTAAAACGGTTTGTACATAAACCACAGTCTTAAATTTTGTCAATTTGATATTAATTTTAATGTGCGTATTTCTATAATAACAAACCCAATGCCTTTCCATGAAAACGGCCGCGAACACACAAAGCTGGACAAACATAAACTTCTCCCTATCCTTGGGACCTTTTCTAAAATAGCATACCATAATCTATCATAACATTCTTTAAGATTCTGCATTCCTTCGCCATGATGAAACAATTTTTCCACATAATGGTGTTTATTTCACATTTCTAGATTCAAAGACGTTTGGCTACGAGGCATGTTTTTCTTGATTTTCAGCGTAGAAGCTTCTCATTTTCCAAGAACTATGCATTCAACTATTTCGAAATAATGTCACTGATAGTTTCTATGGACACTCCCATCTGTGGTACTATTCCACGTTTTGCTAATGGATTCATCATAGATATCATAAAAACAATGTTACTTTATAGAGTAGGTTTTGGCGATGTTGGGCGATTTTCAATCTTTGGTGCCATTTCACAATTACTGGAATTAGAACTTTAATAACATTTCTTACCACAAATATTACTGATGTTCTCATTAAAAATGCAAAATAAAATTTTACTTACACTTTCTTGATGCTTATAAAAGGGCCATTTTGCTTTAAAAACACGAAAAACAACATCATCTACTAAATTGTTGTTTTAAGCTTTAACCAAATGAAATATACAATGTATGATGATCATATGTTCAACTTAAAACATTTTTTCGCATGGTTTAAAAAAGATATTTCAATTATTATTATTCAATATTGCACAATCGGTGTTCATGTTTTGTTCATAAATAAGTTGAACACCTCTCGTACTTTGTAGATGCGGAACTATGACACTGATGATAATAGCCTCAAATATTTGAAATAATACTTAATTATAACCTTGTTGTGGATAACATCATGAGTGATGTGTCAAATACTGTAAATTTATTTAATTTTGTGGTTTGGTAAAAAGGACCATTTCGATGGGACATTAATTTGTGGATTTTGCATTTCAGGTAATGAATAAAAGGATCAAAATTATTTTTCGATGGGATTAAATTTGTGGTAAAAGATGAACCACGAAATTTAATCCACCATGAAAATTAATGATTTTACAGTATCAGTCTAAACTACTGAATATATTTTGACTTAATACACATTGGCAATCCTCGTAGGTTTCTCTTTCAAAGTCATAGAAATAGTTTCTGTCTTTAAGGAAATATACATACTAGAATCTATGAGTGAAGCCTAAGTCTTTGCCTCAAACTAGATTCTTTGAGTGAAGCCTAAGTCTTTGCCTCATTTTGATGATCATGTGGTAAATGCTGTGGTATCTCTGTATGGGGCCCTTTAGGGGTGTTATGTAGGAGAAAAAAAAATTAAAATTCTTTTTGTCCTTTATCGTGTGTTAGCGTAATCAAATGATCTCCAGTTTTGTGGATTATCCCATATTAATTTGTTAGGTGTTACAAGACCAACTGGAAACTGAGAAAGCTACTGTAGCAAGTTTAAAACATCAGTTAGCTAATGCTGGAAGCGGAACTGGTCCAACTGTGAAGACAGAAGTAGCCAAGATGGAAAGCAAGGATAATGCTGTGATGTCTCCCTCACCTGGATTTGGAGCAGGTAAATATGCGTTCATAATGTGCCTCTACAGCCCAGTGGTTAGTGTGATTGCCTCTACAGCCCAGTGGTTAGTGTGATTGCCTTCTAATCTGGTGAACCAGGTTCAATAACAGTTATACTGGTGGAGGCACTCATATGCCTGCTATATTTAAGTGCAAAGCTGACTGGCAAATACAGGCTGTGCTGGGCAATATTTAAAAGAACACTATATATATATATCATAGGTGTAACATATCTTACTAAAAATC
The DNA here is from genome assembly GCA_963678985.1 of Spisula subtruncata. Classification (NCBI taxonomy): domain Eukaryota; kingdom Metazoa; phylum Mollusca; class Bivalvia; order Venerida; family Mactridae; genus Spisula; species Spisula subtruncata. The sequence continues at coordinate 29,774,864 of OY787663.1, read as the reverse complement.
ACTCCAGATTTATGAAAAATATTAAAAAAAGAAATTCAGCAAAAAGGTATGAGGAAATCAGACAGGGAAGGTAGCACTCAACCTAACCAGCCGAGCACAGAAATCAGAAGCACCACAACACCACCTCACTGAGCAATGCCCACATACAAGCCAAAGAAATAATTAAAAGTCCAAGTGCCTGCCGAAAAAAATGTATGATGACCCAATTTCACAAAGAAATTATAGAATATTGCATGAGACCAAATGAAACGCAGCCAAGACCGACCAAGTTCCCCAAGGCCCTGCTGTATGACAACCCAACCTCAAAATTCCATGCCAAAATGGCGACTAAATGAGGCCTAACCACCCTGTGACCTAGTTTTAAACACCAAAGACAAGGTTGGACGTTATAAAAACAGTATATAAATATGTAATTGTGTAGGAGCATTAGCTACTGCTGGTGTTGTGGCAGCTACTAAGGAGAACAACAAACAGATGGAGAGAGAGAGACACGAGATGGATGAGGAGAGGAATAAGTTGATACAAGAACGTGCCAAGTTTGATGAGGAGAGACAGGAATATGGTCAGGAACAAGATAAATGGATGAATGAAATAGCTAATCTACAGAAACAGCTGGGTGAACAAACTGTGGTACGTACATTCCATATTTCACGCTTGTTCAGGTTTATTAGCTTGACTTTTTGTACAGAAAAGTGCTTGACTTTTCTAAAACAAAAGTGCTTTGCTTTGCAAAAAGAAAAATGCTCTACTTTGCAAAAAGAAGTGTTCTACTTTTCAAAAAAATTGTTGGGCTATTGTCATGACGGGATCATCTGGGTGTGCGTTGTAATTCCATTTATAACTGTACATGTTTTGTGGTGATGGTTTATTTATGTTTGTATTGTGTTTTCTGCCCTTGTTACTATAAAAAAACGAAAAGGTTGAACATCAAGCACTTGTCGGCAGTGCTCTTGTTTTATCCTGACTGCATGCAAAACCCATACGGTTAATGTGTTGGTCAAATTGATAGGAAACAAAAAAATGAAAAAAATACATGAAATTTATTGGCTACATGGTAAGCCTTCTGCAACATTCTGCTACTTCATGGTCAGTGAAAGATATAACTGGAGTTATACAACCAGCTTACATAATGTCCTACCATCATAGGCCTAATTAGCTCAGTGGTTAGCATGCTTGCTGCCTAATAGGACGCCCAGGTTTAAATCCAGATGGAAGCACTCATATGCCTGCCATATTTTAGCAGAAAGCTGACTGGCAATTAAAGGCTTTGCTCGGCATTAAACAAATGACCAACAATAAGGGATGAAACTAATGTTTACAAATCTTTTAAAGGAATGGTGATCTCTGTATTCAGGTGAGGGTGAATATTAAGTCATAGAAATGTTTGTGTATATTATGAAAATGTTTGTGTATATTATGGAAATGTTTGTGTAATTTTAGGCTTGTAATGAATGGAAGGTAAAACATGACATTTTACATGAACGTTTACAAGAAGTAGCTGGAATACAAGCCAAGTATCAGATGTTGGAGAGTCAATATGCAGCTCTAGCTCTACTAGTGAAGGACTCTGATACCTCGGCTCCTCTAAATGTGAGTATCTTTAGTGACACGGCAGTGTTTTTTTGGGTGATTTTATAGCCTAATATGGGCTATGTTCTCAATTGAAAATCTTATTTTTTATCCCAATTTCAAAACTAAAATTCCCAATTCAGGGAAGAAAAATAGGGGCAATTTTTCCTGTAAAAATCAGCCAGTACAACTAATCTTGGGCATGACAAACACTTAATTACAGCATATTAAACATAAAAATTTCAGTTATTGTACATCAATTGGCTTTAACAGGTTTCGGAATTTACTTTTTACTTTTCCCAATTTGGACCAAATGCCGCTAAAATTCCCAATCTCAAAGGCATGGGCTGTGTTCCCAAAATAGGGAGAAAAAACTCTGCATGGTTTCCATTTTTTTGCACCTTACAGAGAATTCTCAGGCAACTTATCATTAATTACAAAATAAGTAGAAATGTGGGGAAATAATGGAAGAGATAAAAGCCTTTTAACCTCAAAGTGCAACTTTGACCTGAACAAAATGGTTTTATGATTATCTTAAGTTATGTTAAAATGTTGAAATAATTTATATGGTCCTGAATAATTCAAGATCACAAGAGTTGACTTTATATGTAATGACTTGTCAAATTCATTGTTAATAGTTTCATAATTATATATTGGGGAAATATTGTAGATTGTTATGAAGGTATCTATTTATCTAGCCTGTGTGTATTCACAAACTTTGTAAATTGGTTCTAATTATTGTCTTCCTAAAACAATTGATCCATTTTGCACTATATGTGTTCAATATTAACTGTTACTCTTAACTGTGTGGTTATCAACATGTATTATTAGTAAATGTACAGGGGGCATTTGGATTTAAGTGGCAATGAGGGCTGTATATTCAAACCATGTTTATTCTTGCATAGTTGACTTTTTGAGTCCCTAAAAGTAGTCTCCACCCGTCTGCACTTTTCCAAGTGTGCATGCCAATGAGAAAATGCATTATTGAACGCTTCATTGGGTATATATTACTTTTGAGGCGTGTTCTTCCCCCTTCAAAGAGACATACCCATCGTGCGATTGTACAATATAGAAGGGAATTTTCACCGTAGACTTTGTCTAGATCGGCTTTAATTTTTGTTGTGCTGATGTTGAGCAATCCTTATACTTTGTAGTACACCCTTTGCTCTTCACGTAAATCACTACTGTTTTCAGCCATGATTTCAGTCAGTATACCTGAGTACATGTATTTCCACTCATGATTAAAAGCATTTATGCACAGATTTTTAAGGCCGTTTCCAACCATATCTACAGATAATTGTCCGAGCTTTCTGTTGGTATGCTACTCTTTCTGATTCACAAACAAAGTGTGAAAATACGGGGCTGTTGCCACTTAAATCCAAATGATATGAGTAAGTTTAACTATATGACTCCACCATTAACATAGATTATGTCACTGTGTTTCACACACTGTTTCTTTGTATCACATCATTTTTTTACACCATACTTATGTCAGTCGGTCATAACGGGCAGTAAGTAAGGTTTGTCAGTTGTGTACAATGTATAGTTCAGTGATGGCCTTATTTGTTTCCCCAAATACCAAATGAATACTAACTTGCACTTCCCAAATGGAATATGTACAATAACAGAATGCTTGACACTAGGATCTTCAAACTTTCATTGAAGTTGGCCATCAGCAGTATTTTGAAAATGAAACAGACTTGATTCTGATTGATAAATCTTAAGTATTGTAAGACCAAGGATCTTTTATATACATTTTATAGGGACGTTGGTCACCATTATCAGTGGACTCCTATTGTTTTTGAGGTCAGCAAATGTAGGTCATCATGACTTTTCAACTCTTCTGACTATTTGGCTGCCATGTGGACATACACTTGTTTTACCAACATCTGTTTTAAGCTTACTGGCTTTGATAGCCAAGAATATCATAATAATTAGATAATGACCCTTATTGATCAGAATTCAAATGTTTAAAACGTGTCATATATATGTGTACAGGAACACATGGGACAGACAAAGGAAGAGATGAAGATGATGGGCAGTGAGAAAGCTAAGCTAGACGCTGACATTGATAAATGGGAAAAAAGTTTTGAGAAGAAAAATGGTCATAAACCAACTGATGATGACAAGTATGTATATTATTAAGTTCCCCATCCCAACCACAGGTAACTGTATCATTGATAAAGACGATTTGAACACGAAAATATTTTCTTTTGTAAGTTTCTTTTTTTGTCCTTTTTTGTTTTTTGTTTTCAACAATACAGTTACCTGTGATTCCAACATTGTTGGTGAAGGGTTATATTGCTTTGTATCTGTTGGTCGGCAGGTGGGTTGGTTAGTAGACAGTACAACTCAAAAACTGAGGATCCTCTAACTTTACATGGAGATTGGTCATCAAAAGTAGGTGGTCACTATTGCATGATTATGATGTCTGTAGGTCAAGGTCTCTTTCATGGGAGCATACCTGTTTTAAGTGGGGTCACCACCACCTGCTATACTTGCAAGTATATGCTGCCTACATGCAAAAACATAAGCAAAATATGAGAAACATTATGTGTAAACTTTTTTTGCAACAATCACTATGTGATAATCGCAGGGAGATCACTCTGTAAGCACATACTCGTCACATACAGGGGTAACCAGGCAAGTGACGTGTGTGTGACGTGCGTGTGACGTGCTTGTGATGTGCGTGTGACGTGTGTAGATGTAGTCTATCTGTACTCCCCATGTATTTGAAAAAACCATTGCAACCATCATATTGTACAAAGGCCTTTACATACACCTTAACCATATGTTTTTATTCCCCTGACGAGATGAACGTAGGTGTCATTCCATCAGTCAGTCTGAGCTTCTATGTGCAACGTTTCCTACATTTCTTAAGGGATTTTTATGAAAATTTCACAGAATAACAACTATGAGGACCTTATGATTCAACCATTTTTGTCAGGCCCAGCAGTGAGCTTGACATAGTCGCTACAATGGCGGTTGCGTGTCTGTATGTGAGTGAGTGAGTGAGTCCGTCCCTCCGGATCCTTGTCCGGGCTGTATCTCCCTTATGCCTTGACACTTTTTTTTAAATAACTTGACATAATTGTTAAACACCATGAGGCGGTGTGCAGTGCGCAAGACCCAGGTCTCTAGCTCAAAGGTCAAGGTCACACTTAGAGGTCAAACGTCAAAAATGACCATTATAGAACTTGTCCAGGCTGTTTCTCACTCATACATTCACTCTTTTTTAAATAACTTGGACATTTGTTAAACACCATGAGGCGGTGTGCAGTGCGCAATATACAGGTCTCTAGCTCAAAGGTCAAGGTCACACTCAGAGGTCAAACTTCAAAATTTATTATAGACCTTGTCTGGGCTGTATCCCACTTATGCTTGACCAATCTTATATATGGCATGAATGTTCACCTTCATGAGACAGAGGTTCATGACATACTCCAAGGTTCATTTCTCAAAGGTCAAGGTCACAGTTGAAGGTCAAATTAAAGCTTGTCCAGACCATAACCTTTTCGTGCATTGACCAATCCTTCTTATATTTGGCATGAACGTTCACCTCCATAAGCTGGCGTGTCATGCTCAACCCTCAGGTTCCTATATCAAAGGTCAAGGTCACAGTTGCAGATATAATTTCTAATGAAGCTTGTCTGGACCCTAACTTTGTCATGCATTGACCAATCTTGCTTGAATTTGCCATGAATGTCAACCTCTATTAATCTGAGTGTCAAGAGCAACACCTGGTTCTTTTCTCAAAGGTCAAGGTCACAGTTAGACTTAGAGGTCAAAGGTCAAATTGAAGTTCGTTCCTTATGCATGTTGGCATTAGATGTAACTTAGCACATTTAAGTCAGGGCATTTTTTTTCAATATCGGCTAAGGCTCGACATAATTTGCCTGAGGGCACAAATTTCTAGTTATCTGAGTTATGGCTCTTTGTTGATTATCTTCTCTTTGGCTGGTGATATGTCTGTCTATGACTGCTTCTTCCATATATGTTAATTTGATTTTATCCCTATATGCTAATAAAATGTGTATACAGTAAAACTTTGTTATCTCGAGGACTCATTGGGAGAAGCCAAATGCTCGAGATATTCATGGTGGTTAACATATTGGAATCTCATGATGATATTTTAGTTTGACTAAGTGTAAGAGTGTTTACAATACACACATGTATTTCGTTGTTTTAAGACAAGTATCATTGTTTATCATGTGTTCACATGTTTTAAATTGTGAAAACTGTCATTGATTGTTACCTGTGTCATTGTTAACTTCAATACTTCTATAAGTGTTGAGATATTGCAATAAATTCACATACAATATAGAGTAAATTTGATGGGACTTTGAAATTTCCTCGGCTTTAGCTGTGTGCTCGTATTATCAAAGTTTTACTGTAATATACAGATCGGACAGTGTGATAGAGATGTATACAACACGCGAAGAGGTCTCCTTCATGGTTACATCACTAGAGCAGAAAGAAGCCACATTTAAACAAGTACAAGCTGGTAAAGTACCTGACCCACCAGAGATTCCACATAAACCTGTCGATACCACAGTACCAGAGGTGGTCACTGTACAGGTAAACTCAAATACTTACATTGCAAATTCTACCTATAATGATGCAAATTCAACAACAACACATACACATATTGTTTTTATTGTATTATGATACTAAGTCTTACATTTCGGCTGAAGCCTTCTTCAGAGTAATAATCACAATGGTAAACAATGGATGTGATGTCATGACGTTAACCTAATATAACGTTGCACTAATGCGGGGAAAAACAAATATTTTTATTTTAAATCTACCCATAAAATATTGTAGCTTTCAAAATATTACAAATCAGAGGTGTTTAGTGTACTGATAAACTCAAATACAGAAACTTGAAATTCTTCCAATTGAATATCATAGCAGTCAATCCATGACATACCACTCTACTCTTGGGTATATGTAGTTAATAGATATGAGCGCAATATATTTTCCCATCCAAACTGCATGCTCAGGAATCTAATAGTCTGTGAGAACACTAAGCCATCAAGAGGAAAAGGAATTCTTTTACCTGCAACTCATACAGTAAAATGGTTATCTTCGCATTCACTTGATGAACAAGATATATTCCATAGTTTTCTTAAAAAAGTTATAAATTTAAATTTATCACATAACCTGTGAAGTGGGAGTGCATATAGCCGTGCAGGAAATATTGTAATGCACTCCCAGCCCAGTTATTAAATATTTAAATTAGCTTGATGTTGGTAGGTTCAAGGTGAGGTAACGTAAGCCAATCCATGCCTTGAATCTACCTGTGACATCAGTATAATACAAACATCGTCATGACATTGTGCACATTGTAACACTAAATTTGAAATGAAACCTATGTAGCGTACATTAGCGATTTGAACGTTAATGAGCGCTTAGGTTATGTGATAAATAGACTCTTACGTTTGTGCTAATTAAATATGAGTTTTATTGAACTCATATTAACGTTTGTGCTTATTAAATATGAGTTTTATTAAACTCATATGTAATGAGCGCTCATGCAAGATCCTCTATTAAGCACAGGTGGCAGTATCAGTATTTGGTCCGCAGACAATTAAAAAAATAAAATAAAAAAGTATAAAAAAAATTCTGTCACTGATCATGAGCTCATATACTATCAAGGTATAAAGCGTACTATATGTCTATATGCCAAAGATCGTGGAACATTTCATCTCTTTGTTTCAGCATAAAATACGGGCGCTGAAGAAAAATCGCTATACAAGTCATTCAAATAAACTATAAGATATTCATTCTTACCGAAAATCGCGTTCAATTGTATCTTAAAACTGCGAAACAGCAAAACAGTGTTACTTTCGTTATTTAACTTCGCTCAAGGTCATTTTATTTATGCACTGGCTACCCGCTGCGCTCACAGTATCGTAATAATTGTTCGGAACCAAGCCTATTGTAAGATGTGATGTTCCACAATCTTTGGACATAGACATATACTACGCTTTATTCCTTGATAGTGTACATGTAGTTAGATAGACAACTGATATATATACGGTCCATGTAGTGTATTAGCTCAGTGACGGATTTTTTCCTTTTTTCCCCCAAACACTGATACTGCCACCTATGCTATTAAGTACATGTTTGGTTGCATGTGGCTCGTCATATAAAGCTCACCAGTGTTTCATTATTGATTGATTGTTGTTTTCTTTGTAAGGAAGCTGTCAGGAATGGAATGTGTAAATTTGTTGTTTACATATTGTAAACATTTCTTCTAAAGGTGCAAGTTCCAGATCCAACTATTGTTGAAGAACTGAAATTGTGTAAGAGTGAAGTACTTATAGTGAAGTCTGAGATTACAACATATCAACAGGAGATTTCTGAACTACGTACTGAGATCAGCTCTCAGAATCAACAATTATCTAAACAGGTAAATATATCACATGTGTTCAACTATTCCAAATTAATACGGAAATCAGGATCGGCTGTTTTAAATAAAAGTTATTTGATGAAAAAATCAAAGAATTGACATTGTTATGGCAAATTTAAGTTTCATTATCCAAATTGTTACAATAAAACAATGTTTGAAACCAGTTAAGGTGTAAGGAAGGTGCTAATGGCATCTGAATCAAACTTGAGATTTGTTTTAAGGCCTGGGCATCATGCCTTAGTAGACTCCCTGATAACACTGTCATCATGGTGAAAAACATCACTTGAAGGTATCATGCATGAGTAAATTCACTTTAATAGTTTAATTTGCTATCAGATTCAATAATTTTTGTTACAAAGTTTTAGTATTTACAACTACATTGGATATCCTTGTCATCCGGACATAAAGTCAGGGATTCGAGCCTTACACACTGGTTGTACTGTAGTATACTGTATACCCTGAATAAACGTCCCCAAGGGCCATGGATTTTGCTAAGGGGGGGCTTTTAATTGTAGTCTCAATTTTGAAAAAAAATATATATTCTCAAATAAAGGGTGAAAAAATCATACTAAATGCCTATTTATTTATTGATGAAGCAACAACAAAATATTGATAACCATCATAAAAAACATCAAAAAGTATATGCTTTTTAAAAAATCAGAAATAATTGTTTTCCAAAAAGATGGTGGGGCTACTATAGGGGGGGGGGGGGGGGGGGCTTTTATTCGAGGGAATGCGGGTATGTGGTAGTAGGTGGGATGTGTAACATTGATGATGATTTCAGAGAGAAACTATTGGACAGTTAGAACATCAGATGGCTGCTATGAAAGCAGAGGGTTTGGCTACTGGTGCAGGAATGATGTCAGCTCTTTCTGATGAGGTAAACATGTAATACACTACTTATGCTTTGCAATCTCGATTTCTATCCATTCTTCCATAAAAGGTACGAGGAAATCAGACAGGGAAGGTAGCACTCAACCTAACCAGCCGAGTACAGAAATCAGAAACTACACAACTACACTGAGCAATACCCACACATAAACCAAAGAAACGATTAAAAGTCCAAGTCCCCGCCGAAAAAATGCAGGATGACCCAATTTAACAAAGAAATTATAAAATAGTGGTTATTATATCAGACCAAATGAAACACTATTTTAATCCATTAAGATAATAGTAAATCGGACAGAGAAGGCAGCAATCAATTTAATAGCCAAGCACGAAAAAAAACATAAAACCAACAGAAGGCAACAATTGCACGGCAAAATGTCCAACACTTAACTGGACAGGAAAATTCATTTTACTGCTGAATGACAAAGTTTCAGCCCTCAAATATTGTCTTTGTCTCATGACCTTGCTCCTGTCTACATGAATGAGTTGACAAGTGAATATCAGCCAACTAGGTCTTAGAATTCACTAAGTATTGTTATGCTTTTTTTGTAACTTTTTGTCCTCTCCAACTGGAGATTCTTTGATATGAAGTTTTTTACCTATCATGGGTGGCAATCTAATAGAAGCCACATGACCAAGTGATCTAATAAAGCGAAGAATAATCAGCGCCCTGTTATCTGGCCGATATTGTCTCATGATAAGTGACCTAAACTAGCAAAGTATTTTTGCCACCCTTATCCGGCCATTATTGCTGATAGTTTATATGTGATTTATTCACTTGTAATCATTTATGATATATTGACTTGCTTATATTACTAGGAACTTGATGCGTTAAAGAAAGAGAACCGTGAATTACGTCGGGATATGAAGAAAATGATCAAACAATATGAGAGGTTGGCAGCTAGAGGAGATGGTGGTGGTAAGTCTGTGTTGAAATATCTATAGTCTTAGTGCATAGATAAGTCACACACAATGTGTTTTAACTTTTGAGAACAATAATTGAGTAAGTAAATCCACAAGACTAAACAATGTCTGGAGGAGTTTATCATTTTATTATTACCTATGTTAATATGTATCTATATTGCACCCGCAGAAATAACCAGCTCTACGGTAGTTTATATTAACACTTAAGACTGGAAATGATGACAGGGTTGGTTCACACAATATTTTTCAGTATTTTCATCCATGTAGTCATCTTTGATGATGTTAAGTTTGATGTTATTTCAGAGAGCAACAAAGATATAAAGGATATGACCGATGCTCTAGCACAACAAGATGGTAAGATAGCCGACCTTGAAGCAGAGATAGAATCACTACGTGAAGAGAGACTCATACTGAAGGAAAAAGTCAGGGTAGGAAACTTATGAGTATTTTATTTGATAACAATTTATTTAATTTATAAGTAGATTGAAAAACAAGTTTAAATTATTGAATTGATATCTAATTCAATAACTTTTGATGACATTTTTAGATGGGCTGCTAGGGTATGATAGAAGAGGGGTCGATTTCACTTCTATACGGAGCATCTAGCATGGGAATTCAGGGTACCATGTTTATTTCACCTTTGGTATGACACGGCCTGGGATCAAACCCAGGACCACCTACACCCAAAGCAGACATTCTATCGCTATACCACTAGGTTATCAAGGTGGGGGCATGGATATTTTGTTATCTTGACAAGTTTTTATATTAAATTTGATATAGGTCAGCGCGATTTCACCTTTTCTCAAGAAATTTATTATAGGAAATAGTAATGTTCAAACTGTTTTCTATCATGGCTATTTATTTGGATTTGAAGTTTGAATATAGGTCAAATCTGGTCAAAATTAAAGAACTGATATGGCTGTAGTATAATTTGTTACATTAAAGTTTGTATTAATATACAATTATTGATTGGATATAGAGGATCTATCACGAGTTGTCAATTGATATAAAGTTTTGGAAATTTGGAATTTTTATTAGAGGAGCCTAGGGCATCCTTAATAATATTTCCTGAACTAGTTTATTATAAATATATCAATTGACAACTCATGATTGACTCTTTATATCATATGACACTAAAAATACAAAATATGAATTGTTTAATTGGAGAAACACACCCATGTTATATAACTGTATACTATGCATGTGGGATATAAGATTATACATACTCACAATTACTAACCTGGATACAAGGAAAGTCATGTGATATATCTACTTTCAGACGATTACTGAGACTATAACTGTAACTCACTTTGAAGAAAACAAGAAAAACACGGAAGAAAAGGACAAGAAAATAGATGATCTTCTGGCTGTAAGTCTTATGATGTATCACATTACCATAGTAACCCAGTCAAAACAATGTCAGAAATAACAAATTTAAGCCGACGTAATTATGTTTTTGTGCCAAAATAGCTGGTGGCGTGACATATTTGTTATCCCATGTGTTGGAGAACATTGTTCTGTGATGTGTTATATCATGTGTTGGAGAACATTGTTCTGTGATTTGTTATATCATGTCTTGGAGAACATCGTTCTGTGATTTGTTATGTCATGTCTTGGAGAACATTGTTCTGTGATTTGTTATATCATGTCTTGGAGAACATCGTTCTGTGATTTGTTATATCATGTGTTGGAGAACATCGTTCTGTGATTTGTTATATCATGTGTTGGAGAACATCGTTCTGTGATTTGTTATATCATGTGTTGGAGAACATTGTTCTGTGATTTGTTATATCATGTGTTGGAGAACATCGTTCTTTGATTTGTTATATCATGTGTTGGAGAACATTGTTCTTTGATTTGTTATATCATGTGTTGGAGAACATTGTTCTGTGATTTGTTATATCATGTCTTGGAGAACATTGTTCTGTAATTTATTCCCTCATGGTAGATCACAGTTAATTCATGTGATAAATACTTGTTTCATTATATTTAACAGAGCAAACGTTTGATTCCCCCACCAAAAGCAGAAGTTTTAGCAATTAGCTTACCATGAAGCTTAAGTCAAAGTATAGTATAAGCAAACATGCAGTAGTATTTATTGCATGAAAGAGAACTAATCAAAAGACGGACAGGTGGAAATATTGAGTTTAGAGTGGTTCTGCTACAAACAGTATTGTGATCCCCTATTAGAGATATATTTATACTGGACTAATTATGTACTTTTATAATTTTACACATTTAGGAATTGGCCAAACTTCGTGAGGAGAATGTATCAATGACTAAGGATATGAAGAAGATGGTGAAGACTCATGCTAAGACGAAGGTGAAACTGGATGAACTCATGTCAGCTGAGAAAGCTGTAAGATTGCTGGAAATTGTCGCAATGCTGGTACGACTATAATATGTACAATTTACTCATATTTTTATGATGCCAGCGCATACTGTAAAATCATTAATTTTCGTGGGGAACAAATTTCATGGTACACCTTTAACAATTGTTGCTCCTTGTATTTATTACCTGCAATGCAAAATCCACGAATTAAGGTCCCATCGAAAAGATCTTTTTTAAAAAAAACACACAACATTTTGTCCCATAAAAATTAAATGATTTTACAGTAAAGTGATTGTCCGTTTGTTCTTTTGTCCGTTCTTTCATTCAGTTCGTTTGTCCGTTCATTTGTTGAAACTCAAATATTTTTAATATCTGTCAATACATCTATAAATACCTTACATTGTGAATGCCATGTTTCACTATGCAGTACTCTGTAGAGCATCAACCTATCTATAACAACACCTTCCCTAAATTTCCCATAGCTCATATTAAATTTTACTATAAATTTTATTTCTGTAAAGTAACAACCTGTATACAATAGACAATAGTTCCATTTCCCATGATTGATGTACCTTCTGGTCAAAGGTGCCAGGATAGGAAAGTATAATTTTGTGGATATATGAATTGGCATGGAATTTAATTTGAAATAAAAGCAAAAATATCTAGTTTCTGATATAAAAAATGCCGAATATAACCTTTATTTGTCAGTCAGCATTCTGCTGAAATATGGTGAGTATATACGAGTGAACCTGGTTTTGCCAGATATGCCGCCAAGCAATAAACAGTATGTGTGTTTACAATAACAGGTACATGAAGTACATGGGGAGGTACCAGACGCAGGGGGAAAGATTAACGTTCGATTGGATGAATCACAAGCAATGGTTAGCCAAGCAAAGGATGTGCTGGACAGAAAACAAGCTGCTTATCAAGCATGGGTTGATGAATTCCAGAAGAAACATAGTAAACTACCGGGCAAGGAGGATAGGTAATTATTTGTTTTTCGTTTGTATTATTTGATTTCTCCTCACCACTGGATATTCCATATGGATGAGGCCCTCAGAAGAATTTACTAGTCATTTTAGGTTACGGGGGATAGTGCAGATACAGGAGGTGTTCCAGTGACACCACTGGTTCTTTTACATGCCAGGTGTATAACACCCACACATGGGACCACGGTGTAAAGTCTCATCCGAAAGACTATTCGTAAATTTTAGTTGACCAGCCCGGGATTTGAATCCACAACCATGAGATTAGTAGTCATGTGCTCTATTGACTGAGCTATAAGCAGGATAAAGAAATTATTTGTAAACAATTGTACATTGTTGGGGGTGAGGGGGAAGGTATAATATGTCTGAAACTGGAAAATGCTGTTGACGGGTTACGTTAGACTTGGTTTTGACAAAGCAAACAATTGTGACTGTGTGTGGAGATAATAATCCAGGAATAAATTTAACTTTGGCCTAACATATTCTATTTTAGTTTTATCTCATGATGAAAAGTTACACTTTATGAACCAATTTGAATAATTTATTTAATTAAATATGTATGTAGAAAAGGTGTCAAACTATTATTGCAAATGTACTGTAATTGACTGTCTGAGCATGTAAACTTTGGTAAAAATAAAGAACAGTGTCATGCCCCAGCAATGGTATCTTGAATACAGAGGGTCCAGTGTTCATTTATAGTTAAACTTATTCAGGTAAAGGCTGGCCTTTGAAGAAAGTCCTATATTCTTGGAGGCCCATTTGGAGAAGTTATTGGATATTTAGATCCATAATGATTTATCATACTAAACATTTTGTCATGTTTCAAATAAATTAAAAATGAAGACTATGGTAATGTATATTTAGACTATCTTGGAGAAGAATGACACTAGAGGAAAGTGTTGCATTACGTTTGTATACCAGGTATATAATTGTGTATGGGTGGAAAAGAATAACAAATATAAGTGTCTATTATTGTTGCAGTATTGATGGGAGTGTTTTAACTAATGGGTTTATTACATGTGCTGTTTGTGTTACATGTGCTGTTTGTGTTACATGTGCTGTTTGTGTTACATGTGCTGTTTGTGTTACATGTGCTGTTTGTGTTACATGTGCTGTTTGTGTTACATGTGCTGTTTGTGTTACATGTGCTGTTTGTGTTACATGTGCTGTTTGTGTTACAATGTGCTGTTTGTGTTACATGTACTGTTTGTGTTACATGTGCTGTTTGTGTGACATGTGCTGTTTGTGTTACATGTGCTGTTTGTGTGACATGTGCTGTTTGTGTTACATGTGCTGTTTGTGTTACATGTGCTGTTTGTGTTACATGTGCTGTTTGTGTTACATGTGCTGTTTGTGTTACATGTGCTGTTTGTGTTACATGTGCTGTTTGTGTTGCATGTGCTGTTTGTGTTACATGTGCTGTTTGTGTGACATGTGCTGTTTGTGTTACATGTGCTGTTTGTGTTACATGTGCTGTTTGTGTTACATGTGCTGTTTGTGTTACATGTGCTGTTTGTGTTACATGTGCTGTTTGTGTTACATGTGCTGTTTCCGTTTTAGTTGAATTATTTGATGAATTGTGATAACAGCTTCTAGACAAACTTGAATTAGTTTTGCTGATTTAATGTCATTTGATTGATGTCACCTAATTTGTTCTTGTTTTAGATTGTCTGTTCCTTTCATAAACACCTGAAATGTTATTTATTTGACTTATAAATGTTTGATGTAACTAAATGCTTGCGGCTTGTGTTTGGCTGCTATCATCCAGAATAGAATAGATAACTATGACCCTCGCATTGGTAACACCTTATCTCACCTATAAGCATGTGAGTTTTCAATATTTTCGGGATTTCAATCATGTGCTAACAATTCATTTATCTAATATAATGCCCTTAGTGGATTTTGACGAAATTTTCAAGAATTATCCTTGGATGGAACTCTTTCAATGTGGTGTTGACACTGCTGTTATAGGTGTATATGACACTCTGATGTGAAACTGATGACTTACTAGAATTACTTGACCCTCTTTGTAATTATTTCTTGGAAGGTGACATTTTCTAGAACTTTACAGAATTTCGGGTACATTATCTATATTGAATAATTTACAGGGATAAACTAGGTACAATGTTATATTGAATGATTTGCAGGGATAAACTAGGTACAATGTTATATTGAATAATTTACAGGGATAAACTAGGTACAATGTTATATTGAATAATTTACAGGGATAAACTAGGTACAATGTTATATTGAATAATTTACAGGGATAAACTAGGTACAATGTTATATTGAATAATTTACAGGGATAAACTAGGTACAATGTTATATTGAATAATTTACAGGGATAAACTAGGTACAAGGGTGCACTAGGTACAATGTTATATTGAATGATTTACAGGGATAAACTAGGTACAATGTTATATTGAATAATTTACAGTGGTAAACTAGGTACAATGTTATATTGAATGATTTACAGTGGTAAACTAGGTACAATGTTACATTTAATGATTTACAGGGATAAACTAGGTACAATGTTACATGGTGAGTGGGATACTGCTAAACAAGACTACAAATCCAAGCATCTACACATGTCAGCCTTACTACTGATGAAGACAGGAGATGTCAGTGGTGCTGTAGAGCAAGGAGATGATACAGATAAACAATGTAAGTACTGTATATAGATAAACAATGTAAGTATTGTATACAGATAAACAATGTAAGTACTGTATATAGATAAACAATGTAAGAACTGTATATAGATAAACAATGTAAGAACTGTATATATATAATCAATGTAAGAACTGTATATAGATAATCAATGTAAGAACTGTTTATAGATAAACAATGTAAGAACTGTTTATAGATAAACATTGTAAGGACTGTTTATAGATAAACAATGTAAGAACTGTATATAGATAAACAATGTCAGAACTGTATACAGATAAACAATGTAAGTACTGTATATAGATAAACAATGTAAGTACTGTATACAGATAATCATTGTAAGAACTGTTTATAGATAAACAATGTAAGAACTGTATATAGATAAACAATGTAAGAACTGTATATAGATAATCAATGTAAGAACTGTACATAGATAATCAATGTAAGAACTGTTTATAGATAAACAATGTTAGTACTGTATATAGATAAACAATGTAAGAACTGTATATAGATAAACAATGTAAGAACTGTATATAGATAATCAATGTAAGAACTGTATATAGATAAACAATGTAAGAACTGTATATAGATAAACAATGTAAGAACTGTATATAGATAATCAATGTAAGAACTGTACATAGATAATCAATGTAAGAACTGTTTATAGATAAACAATGTTAGTACTGTATATAGATAAACAATGTAAGAACTGTAGTACACAGACAATTCGTAGACACACAGCTACGGTGTCATCACCTAGCCACACACATAGTCGTAGACACACAGCTACGGTGTCATCACCTAGCCACACACATAGTCGTAGACACACAGCTACGGTGTCATCACCTAGCCACACACATAGTCGTAGACACACAGCTACGGTGTCATCACCTAGCCACACACATAGTCGTAGACACACAGCTACGGTGTTATCACCTAGCCACACACATAGTCAAGTGGCAGACATAGAACAAACCATCCACATTCCCATAAAATGGATGTTTCAAGCAAGTCTACATATGAGCTCTGCTGTGCGATTTACAACCTGATGTCAAAATTTCACATCTTCACATTTTGGTAGGATTGTGTAGAGTAATGTTTAAGGATTCCAAAAAGGTATACCTTTTCAAAATCGTCCAACATAGTGTCAAGCTATGACAAAATGAAAACTAGAGGCATGAAATTACAACTGATGTTCAAAATGACGTTATTGACGTCACAAAAATAAACAAATATGGTGACGTCATATAATCAGTACAGGTCCTATTATAAGCGCCCTATAAGAAAAGGAAAATAAAATAGACATATTTAATTTGTTGGATCATGACACATCAAGGATGTATTGTAAACTAATTTGATAGTTGATTTTTTGAGTAAACACAACAAAATAATTAACAAATTATCAAAATTCCCACTATTCGTTTATGTTTCACACTATTTTACCCCAAAAATACTATCATTTAGCAAAATATTCTGGCTCTATAGTTTTGATATATAAAATTGCAAGGCGCTATGTACCTACCACAATTAAAAAATTTCAAATATATGTTTTATGACATTGTAATCAACCGATTCCAAAAATTCTCGCTTTTGTTTAGATTTTGACAGGTTTTGTCCCAAAATATCGGATTTTCGACAACGGTCTGGAAAATTATTTTTAATATCGTAAACTACAAGTAACATCATACCTATCACAATCTATTTGTATCCCATAAAACTGTAAATGGTGATGTGGGTTACTGATTCCAAAAAATCACGCTTAGCTTTTATATTATGTAAGGTTTTACCCCAAAATAATAGACTTTTAGATTTAGATTTTTAATATGTTACAAAACATTTTGATAACAGATGAAATACAACTAGCGGGTATGGAGAAGGCACTAGTAACTGCTGATAATCAAATCATTGACCTTGAAGCCCGGGCACAGAACCTCACTGATGAGAAAAATAGATACAAAGACAAAATGGAGGTAAGTCTAATTGATAGTTGTACTTATATACTAGTATAGTATGAATGTCTCCATTCCATGCCCGGTTTGTTTATACACCAGGATACTTCTGTGGAACATTTCACCCAACTTAATCTTGATTGGAGAAAATTGCTTTTGTGCTGTTGCATCTGCCTGGATGATGCAAAGTTAATTTGTCTATTCCTGTTCTCCTGAACCACTGGTCAGATTTTAATGCAACTTCAAATGGGTATTTATTGCCCTGCTTAACTGCATTCATTGTGAGGAAATTTAGATTGTTAAATTTAATCCCTTTGTGATAGACATACATTTTAGTGTCGCTAATCCTTATAGTTTTAAGTCAGTGTGATGAAAGATATTCAGAAATTAATATAATAGTAACTGTTATATTTTTATATTTAAACTTGAGAATGTGTGAAGCTTTGGGCATATGATGTTGTTTTGTACTGCTTTTAGCTCTTATCTTTGGGTCACCTTGGTATTCAGTATTGATCTTATTCTATTGGAGATCATATCACCTGTTACTGACCTGGAGTTTAATATGGTGTGATCTGATTGGATGTTCTTATCCTCAAGTCAATTAAGATCTATATTGAATACTGCCCCTGACCGCCAAACAATTTCGTGACCAAGTTTTTCTCCATGTAATGTTACTGTTATTTACCTGGTTCATTCACAGTTTTCTTGTTGTACTAAAGGATGATATTATAGTGTTGTTGTATATTGTAGGACTTGGAGAAGATGATATTAGATATGCAGAAACAAGCTGAACTAAATAACGCATTGTTAGCAGATTCACAGAGTAGTGCTGTAAGTTTGTACTATAGTTCTATCACATATTTTACATTCTCATCTATCATGGCTAGTATTATAATGAATGCATACTCTCTTTTATCTCATGTCCTGCAGTTCAGCAAAACTGTTAAACTGTGCTGCAAATATCATTTGGCACTCCTCTGACCTCACCTAGAGTGTGCAATAAACTGTAACACAGAAGTGGACTACTAAATTACAGACCAAATGTGATGTAAAAAATTAACATACAAACATTGAATTTCACTTTTCTCTGTGGATCCTCTACTTTATCTGTTTTCTGGGGCAAGTAGAGTTTTAAGTGCAAATTGCCCATGGGCAAGTGCAACATTTGAAAATTTCCACACCCCTGATGTATGTAAGTTATGACCATCACATTCAGATAAAGTAATATTCACAGGCCTGGAAAATGGAGCTAACAAGCATTGACAAAATGGTCTTTTTCACCAAAACCATGAAATTTTGTCCCATTGAAATTAATAAATGATTTTACAGTAAGCATTGAAATTTGACTGTATTTCAGGAGTTGACGGAACAAGTGAGTCTAATGCAGAAGCGAGGTGATAGTTTAGAAGGTGAATTAATGCAGGAACGTATGTCACATGTTAACACACGAGATGAGATGGAAACATTACGTAAACAGATGGATGTACTGAAGGAAGAGATGGAGACGGAGAAACAAGGAATGGAAGAAAGAATGAACGGAGCTAAAGCTGGTCTCGAAGCTCAACTCGATATCAAAGATCAGGTATTGTAAAATCATTAATCTTCGTGGATTTCGTGGTTCATCTTCTTCCAAGAAATTTAATCCTATCACACAATAATTTGGACACATGTATTTATTGCCTGAAATGCTTAATCCACAAATAAACGTCCCATCGAAATGGTCTTTTTCACCAAAAGCCACAAAATTTTGTCACATCGAAATTAAACGATTTTATAGTATGTTATTCACACTTGTTATCCCCCGTTAATGACCAAGGGGTTATGGCAATGGTATAGGCATTCTTCTGTCCATCAATCTGTCCATTTGTACAGCGTTCTGTTGGCGTAATGTCAATTATCCCCAAAACCAACCAACAAACAAATGCAAATAAATGTATTGAATGTTATTTGTTATTTATTACGTAACCTAGAAGTTTGAATGTTATCTGTTATTATGTTACTTAGGAGTTTGAATGTTATTATGTTACCTAGGAGTTTGAATGTTATCTGCTATTGATTAAGCTTTGTTATTAATTACATTATCTGTTATTTATTATGTTACCTAGGAGTTGTAATGTTATCTGTTATTTATTACGTTACCTAGGAGTTGAAATCAATGAAGGAGAAGAATAAAACATTAGAAGCTGAGAAGTTATCTAAGCTGCCCCCAGATGCTGCAGCTGAAGTGAAGAAACTCCAAGATCAACTGGTTAGTGTACAAATACAATCCTCTTACACTCATATCTATCTTGCTCAAGTCAAAGTTTCTAATCTGGATGTGCAGGGATATCATATGATACATAAATCTGCTTGTGGTCGTATTTAACATAATGATTTAAAAATGATACTTTTTAAATTGGATAATAAGCCATATAAGAAAGTTGAAAGCTGTTGAAAGTACTTTGATATGTTCGCCAGAAAGGAAACGCCACGCTCAATATGGCAGCCGATAAATCTCATTTATACTGACAATTAACTGGTTTCAAAATTTTGAAATCATCCCAATCCTAACATTAACTGTCAGTGGAAAACAAAATAAAATTTCTTATATTTCTTCAAAATATGTTCATGGTTTTCAATGCTCATGTGTTTATATTATAAATGTTAAATATGGTACGGTTCTGTTTTGTCATTGAATGGTTTATCATTATGATGCAATACAAGAAATTTTTAATGTGCTTTATGACTTGACAGTCTGTGAATTTAGAATTTGAAACTTTCCATTGTACTCTATACATAACTTTTGCAGGGGCCTTATTCACCAACATTGTAAGACTGAAACTCAGACTTAGACTTAAAGTTGACAAAATTTATAATCATTGCCATTTCTTTGAAATTAGATTTAACCCTGTGAAACTTTATCTGATTATTTGTGAACATGTGTACCATTTATATATCAAAATCGGTACATTTATAACAATGTGACAGCGAATAAGACATTTGGCAATATTAAGTCTAAGTCAGAGTTTTAGACTTACAACATGGATGAATAAGGCCCTAGTAGTTACTTGTCTGAATCAATGGTCGTTCGTCCCATTCTTCCAGGTAGGTGCATATAGCACAGACTGTGACTACTGTACATGTATATATTATGTATAATGTTACAGAGAGAACTAGAAGAGACCAGGAGTAGCAGTAACACATCTAATGCTGCAATCACTGCACAGCTTGCAGAACTCACATCCAAACTTGATGTCGCTTCAAAAAATCTCGAAACTCAGAGATCTGCTAATAGAGAACTTGAGGTTTGTACACCATATGTTCCCTTTGTTATGTAATGAGGGGTGTTCACTTTGTTATGTAAAGAGGGATGTTCACTTTGTTATGTAAAGAGGGGTGTTCACTTTGTTATGTAAAGAGAAGTGCTCACTTTGTTATGTGAAGAAGGGTGTTCACTTTGTTATGTAAAGAGGGGTGCTCATTTTGTTATGTAAAGAAGGGTGTTGACTTTGTTATGTAAAGAATGATGTTCACTTTGTTATGTAAAGAATGATGTTCACTTTGTTATGTAAAGAGGGGTGCTCATTTTGTTATGTAAAGAAGGGTGTTGACTTTGTTATGTAAAGAATGATGTTCACTTTGTTATGTAAAGAAGGGTGTTCACTTTGTTATGTTAAGAGGGGTGTTCACGTTGTTATGTAAAGAGGGGTGTTCACTTTAAATTGTTGTGTAAAGGAGGGTGTTCACTTTGTTATGTAAAGAGGGGTGTTGACATTGATTTTGTGCTGGATGTCTATCTGGAGGTCACAACATTTGTCTCAGCCAGCCTAGCTCTCCTAAACTGTTGGTCAAAATTTATTGAAATTTCACATAAATGTTAAGTAACAAACCAGTAGTTCTTCATATTGTCAGGAATGTTGGGTCAGATGATTTTTCCTAGAGTTATGACCCTTTGTGGGAGAAAGACATTTTAGTGCTCCCTCACTTATTTATAAGTGGAGGCATTTAGCATTGTTGCTGTTTGCCTGTCCTTCTGTCTGTCCGTTGTGTAGGATAATAACGCCAATTTTGTGTGTTTAACTCCTCACAAATCGGAATTTCTTCAAACTTTTGCAGATTACCAGGCTAAGCATTGATGTGTAGTTGACAGTTAAGGATGGAATTTTTGCTGCAGAATTTTTATCAGAGTTATGGCACTTTGTGACTTTTACTAAGGACACATTTCTAGTTGTGCTAAAAACCCAAGTATGGATATAATGCATACCCGCCAAGATAGTTTAATCCAAAATAGGAGTAACTATCCTTTAATAGGAGAACTTGGCAGGTATGATCAGGGCTTTCAATTGTCTCCAAAAGTGATGAGTCAAAATGACTCTTAGACTCTCAATTTTCAAGGGTCATCAAAATATTGCAAGAAAATTTGTATTTTAAGTATAGTAAATTTGACTCTGGCTTAAATTTTTAAGAGTTGAAATAGGCACTTTTGTCAAATTCAAGAATCAAATGAAAACCCTGATGATAATGTTTTGACAGGCGAAGGTAAAACAAGGCAGAAATGAGAAAGAGAAGGAAACGAAGCGAGTATCTCGTCATCTTGAAGAGAAACAACAGAAAACTGCATCGGAAGATAAACAGCGTATCACTATGCTCGTCAAACGTGTTAAGGAACTGGAAGCCAAGGCTGGTAAAGGAGCTGTGAGTTATTCATTATAATACTATGTTATATTGTATATATATATACTGTACATAATAAGCGAGTGGCATAGAAATACAGATGAATTTCCCGAATTTGCTAAATTTTCAAAATATTCATCAATTATGAATTTTTGCCAACTGTAGAGTTCTTCATAGAAATTTTAAAAGTCACTTATATTTTGACATTTTTGGTCTGAAATTCAGAATTTGTCAACTTTGGCCTATTACTAGTAATACCAGTAGTTGACTGCTTTAAACAAATGCAGAGACTGTAATTTAATGTGTTAGTATTTTCTGTAAAATAATTTAGTTTCAATGGGAAGAATTTTCATGGTTTATGTGAAAAAGAGCATGCTTTTGTTGGGACGTTACTTCAAGGATACGTTATCCACTTAGTCAGATACTAAAGAATCATTAATAATTGTGGGGGATGTAATTTCATTGTTGATGAAATCCACGAATTTAATCCCCCTTGAATATAAATGATTTCACAGTACATGTAGCTTGGTGTACCTTATTTCCTCGTATTAGTGCCCCCGCCCCCCTCTCTTATTAACACAAGCCCCCCATTGATTTTCTGGAAAAAAAATCTCACCTTCAATAATTGGTCCTACAGTAATCCAATTAAGTATCCACACAAATCCAGAATAACAGTCAGTCATGATACGGTTATCCATTCAAACGAACAATTAATTACTGCAAAGTAATTATATACCGGTATGAACAGCGTAGTCTACATGTTTATTAGCCAGTTTTGCATACGATAGGCAAAAAAACGAAGTCCGGTATTTTTAAGAAGGGGAAGTAATTCATACTGGTTAAGGTAACGGCTAAGTACCGTACTGTACGGTACCGTTCCGTGGGGGGTGTTTATCCGAGATCTGAATAATTTTTTCATAAAATGCATCGCCCCGGGGGGCGATAATACGAGGTAATACGGTATGTATGATGCAAACATTGTATGTACTGCTATATAGGCTTGTGAGATAAACCATGGGCACAAAGAGCTGAGTGGAGAACGGTGGCCTAGAGGAAGGGTTCGAGCTTGGGGATCTGAAGGCCCTGGGTTTAACCACCCTTTGGACCACTGATTAATTTCTCTGAGCCAGACCCACATGATCCACTCCACCATGGTGAAAAATGGTACCTGTGAGGCCATGGTGTCTATTCCTGGGTGCCGCAGATCGATGTTGGCTGCCACCCCCACAGGAGAGAAATAGTCTCCTCAGTGAGACACAAGTGTAGGTTTCCACAGGTAGCCCATTGACCATGGGAAGTTAAAATGTCAAAGGATGCTTGAGTGGTTTACCAGCTGAAAAGAGCCCTACAAAGTATTATTGTTACAGTACTAATATAATGTTGTAGATGTATTATTTTCGTTTTGAGCTTAAATTTTTTATTGTTGGCATTTGTTACATAGTGATCAAGTTTACCTTTGTTTGTTTTCAGAATGTTATTCCTGTGGTAAGTTTTTGTTTATTTGTAATAATTCTGTAGATATACTATATACTTGCTTGGTGACGTAAAGGGCAGAATTTGTAGTGACCTACTTGGATCTTGATTTCAGTTCAATGGACCCGACTACTTTCCATGAGTAAGGAGTTGAAAATCACATTTTTATTGCGCAATACCTGTCCCTGGTCCTTAAGTGTGCGTCTAGATGTCCTTTCTTCCTATGATAGTTGTGCGTGTCAACATTTTATTTGCTCATGTCTTTAAATAATCATTACGGTGTTTACCGTAACCATAACGTGTCTGTTGAGAAAATACGATTCCTAAGAAAAAAGGGGGGTTAGTCCCAATTTGAATTTAAATCTATGGTGACCAAATTCTAAACGGTCTAAGCATACCTACTGCAGTTCGGTTTCCTCGGAAATTGTAATTTTGATGAATTTTATTAATGTTTTTTATTGTGAACACTTACGATATTATATTAGAAGTATTAAAGAAATAAAATCTTGAAAATACTTGATTTACCCTTAATTAATACGCTATTTAATTTTGTGACTTATAATTTTGGGTGATGTAAATTACGCCTTTACCGCAAATTTTCATACACATCAATTTCTTAATTGACTATTATTGCAGATATAGTCACATGCTTTAAACTAAAACTGGTGAAAATTGGATAAGTTTATCTAGAACGTTTTTGAGATATCGAGAAAAAACAAGTTGCAGCTTTAGAAGTGCCTTTAAGTGTATGTCTCTGACCACCGGACCAGTGTAACAGTCATAGTGTTGAGTACACATAAGGTAATGTAGATAAGTATAATACCAAACTACCGAGTGATGATATCAAATTAGAGGATAATATGATAGGTTCTCATAACAAGATAAGGTCAAATGAACAAACTGTAAAATCATTTAATTTCATTTAATTTCAATGCAACAAAATGTCATGGTTTTGGTAAAAAAGACCATTTCAATGGGACTTTGATTCATGGAATTTGCATTTCAGGTAATAAATGCAAGGTTTAAAATTATTGTTCAATTGGATTAGATTTTGTGGTTGAAGGTGAACCATGAAATCTACAGAAATCAATGATTTTACAGTTGGTTCTCCTAACATAATCAAATGAACATACTCATACATTATTCTCACTCATACAACTCATCCTCACCCTACTACTGTGAAATTATTAATTTTGGTGGGGGATTAGATTCCATGGTACCACGAAATTTAATCCCATTAAACAATAATTTTGACCTTTGTATTTAAGACCTGAAATGCAAAATCCAAGAATTAATGTCCCATCGAAATGGTCTTTTTAATTTACCAAAACTACGATATATCGTCCCATCAAAATTAAATGATTTTACAGTTTTATTTGATGTGGATGTGAATTCAAGCAAATTGTTGGTTTTATTTTCTCAGCCTGTTGGTGGTGGTGACAAGGGGTCGGAGTTGATGTTGAAACGTGAAATAAAGGATCAAGCAGCGGAGATCAAACGGTTGGAGAAGGAATTGAAGTTTGCTGGAGGAGGGGTGTCCATGAAAGATGCAGTAACAGATGTAAGTTGTTCAGGGGTTCTACAAAATTAATCCAGACTTGTCCTGAATCAGGATTTATGTGTTCTGAATAGAATAGTTATTAATTGCTGTTTGAAAATCTATGTATGAACTGTTCGGATGGCATTTAACCATGTCTTGATAAATCCAGAGTTACTTCCCTTTCTTGTTTATATTCCATGTAATTAAAAAAGAATAAAAAAATAAATGAACAATGGTCATTTGACCCATAAAAGAAGAAATTCTGAAAAGCCACAATTTGACCCTCATGCTTCTGTCAATATGTACCTTTAAATTATTGATATTTTAGCGATAAAAATATAGCAAAATTCAGTACAAATTTATCATAATGACCCTTGAATTACCAACCCATTATGAAATCTCTTACCAATATTTATTCTACTCTATTTATTAAGTTTCAGAAAAGCCTTTCTCAAAAACACATTCAAAGTTCTTACACTTCATTTCTGTTGGCATTTATGTCGGCTATTTTAAAAAGAATGTTTTAATATTAAATAACTAATCCCTATGGAATTTAATCAGAGACAATATTTATTATGTTATGATGCAGAAAAAGAAGTCAGCCCAGCATGAGAAGATACTGAAGGAGCTGGAGAAGAGAATGGAATATGAGAAAGAGAAATCGGGTAAACTTGTAGACGGACTAAAAGCAGCAGATGAGGAGAATAAAATCATATCAAAGGTGATTTCTTCTTTACTTAAAACCATTTTGGCTCATGCATTTTCAACCATTTGGCTCTTGTAATACCCACTTTAGCTCATTTGTCAGTCTTTTGGCTCATTTTACACCATTTGGTGCCTTTTAGTGGTTCTCTTTTTAAGTGAATAAAGTTTGATTTTCAAAGTCTATCTTTAAGACATAATTTGTGTGAATTCCGGAGTAAGTGTATTCATTGAAAAACGATGCTAATCAGGATAAAAACCTTCTGTAATCAGGAATTGGATGAAAAGAATCGTATGCTGGCCAAGTTGACGGCTGAGATGAAGACAATCAGTATGGCGGCCAAGGAAGGTATCGAAGCAGCTGCTAAAGTCAAAGATCTTCAAACAGACAATAAAAGACTTGGTGATGAAAATGTTGTATTGACCAAAAACTTTGAAAGTGAAAGGGTAAGCTAGATTTGTATTAAGTTTAACTCTTTACTCCATTACGACACCTTTATATGTATCAACAATGATGTATTTAAACTAATCAGCCCAATGTCCTTGTAAATGTTTTCCCAAGTTAAGTAAAGTCTTATAATGAATAATAATTTTCTGAAGAGTGTATGGAGATGCTAGTACAATCTGACCAGCATCAGGATACTGTTAGTGTACTAGATATGTGACTATGAGGTAAAGGGTTAATAACTAGAAATGGAATGTTTACCAATTTGATCAGTTCGAGTTTGGATTATAATCAAAATCTTAGGAGTTCTAGGCATCTGGGATCATTTCTGATTTACTGCCCTTGAAAGAATGATCTTAAGTGCAGAAAATGAACTTTTATTTGATGGAAATACTCCAAGTATTGACTAAGTTAGGGTGTTAGGGCCATTTTACTTTCATAAGCTGAACTTTAATGTAGGTACCTGTATGTTATTAGATCAGTGTACAGTTTTCAGGGGTGTCAATTGGCCGGATTAATCTGGAATTACAGATTTACACATCCCAAAAGAGCCACGATTTCTGACCAAACTTGAAGTTAATTGATGAACATATCTTGAGAGTTGGCAAAATTATGGTCAATTTTTATCTGTTTTGAAAGAATTTCGTAAGCAAGAACAATTCAATATGGAAACAATATTGGTGAATGCCTCTTGTTTGTCAAAAATGGTTGACTGCATAATTATGATTTTCCTGATTTTAAATTTTGCTCCGTTGATACCTGTGAGTTAGAAGAGTGTATGTTTTCATGTTGTAATGTATTATATTGTTACAGGTACTACGCAAGAAATACTACAACATGGTGGAAGATATGAAGGGAAAGATTCGTGTATACTGTAGAGCCCGACCAATGAGCAAGTCAGAACTTGACAGAGTATGTATATATATCACATGTTTATTCATTTAAGAGGGGAATGGGGCCCAATTTCTGCCCCAAAAACGGTCAAATGAGGGCCATGTCAGGTTATAAATACAAGGGTCAAAATAATTATTTGATAGGTTTTAATTTTGTGCTTGAAGTGAACCATGAAATACACGAAATTGAATCCCCATGATAATGATTGATTTTACAGTAATGCTATTTTCTTGTGATTTCAGGGTAACAAGCCTGTATGTAAGTCTGTAGATGAGTACAGTATCAATGTTGATACATCCAGAGGTCTGAAAGAGTTCCAGTATGATCAGGTGTTCATGGAACATAGTACACAGGAGAAAATATTTGAAGATACAAATGTAGGTATCAA
Source organism: Spisula subtruncata (assembly GCA_963678985.1). NCBI lineage: Eukaryota > Metazoa > Mollusca > Bivalvia > Venerida > Mactridae > Spisula > Spisula subtruncata. The sequence goes on along the minus strand of OY787663.1, from coordinate 29,747,042 downwards.
ATTGACATTATGCTAGTTGTCAATCAATACCCTTTAAGTGAATTTTAACGGTAAATTATAATGACATGGTCCAATGTTGCAAACCTTCGACAAGCAGCCCTAGACAAACAATCAGGTTGAGTGATCTCCGCTCTGGCGTAATGTCAATTATCAAATAATTAGCTACTTCCTTAGAGACGCTACGCTCATTGTTGGCGTACATTAGCATAACCGATTAACGACATAATCGGCGTTTAAACGTATTTATTGCGTAACAAGGAGTATTCGGGTATTGATCATTCCATTTTCTGAACTTATACCATGGACCTGATATTTTCATTCGTCAGATAATAATCAACTGCTATTTAAAATACTCAAAGTTTAGTCCGCACCTCGTTTTGGAGAATTGTATTTTAACGCAAAATACATGGTTATTAGCTCACCTGAGCACAAATGTGCTCAAGGTGAGCTTTTGTCATACCGAGATGTCCGGCGTCGTCCGTCGTCAACAACATCTCCTCCCAAACCGCTTGGCCAATTTCATTCAAACTTCACAATAATAATCCTTGGGTGACCCTCATTAAAAATAGATAAAATTGTTCCGCTCCGATGAACAAGATGGCCGCCAGAGCTAAAAATAGAAATATCCTTTAAACGCTTTCATCTCCTTAACCACTTGGCCGATTTCAATGAAACTTTACAGGAATGATCTTTGGGTGACCCTTAACCAAAATAGCTAAAATCGTTCTGCTCCGCTAAACAAGATGGCCGCCTGAGCTAAAAATAGAAATATCCTTTAAACGACTTCTGCTCCTAAACCACTTGGCCGATTTCAATAAAACTATACAGGAATGATCTTTGGCTGACCCTTAACCAAAATAGCTAAATTCGTTCTGCTTTGCTAAACAAGATGGCTGCCTGAGCTAAAAATAGAAATATTCTTTAAACGACTTCTTCTTCTTACCCACTTGGCCGCTTTCAATAAAACTTTACATGAATGATCTTTTTGTGACCCTTAACCAAAATAGCTAAAATCGTTCCGCTCCGCTAAACAAGATGGCCGCCAGAGCTAAAAATAGAAATATCCTTTAAACCACTACTTCTCCTTAACCGTTTGACAAATTTTGATTAAACTTTACAGGAATGAACTTTGGTTGACCCCTAACCAAAATAGCAAATTGTTCCAGTCTGCTAAAGATAGAAATATTCTTTAAACAACTTCTTCTTCTTACCCACTTGTCCGCTTTCAATAAAACTTTACAGGAATGATCTTTTTGTGACCCTTAACCAAAATAGCTAAAATCGTTCCGCTCTGCTAAACAAGATGGCCACCAGAGCTAAAAATAGAAATATCCTTTAAACCACTACTTCTCCTTAACCGCTTGACAAATTTTGATTAAACTTTACAGGAATGATCTTTGGTTGACCCCTAACCAAAATAGCTAAAATTGTTCCAGTCAGCTAAACAAAATGGCCGCCAGAGCTAAAAATAGAAATATCCTTTAAATGGCTACTTCTCCTTAACCGCTTGATGGATTTAGATAAAACTTTACAGGAAGGATCCTTGGGTGACCCTTATTCAAAACAGCTAAAATCTAAAACAAGATGGCCGCCAGAGCTAAAAATAGAAAAAATCTTTAAACGACGCTTGACAGATTTTGATAAAACTATCTGAATGATCAATGAGTGAAGTCATATCAAGTACAAAACTGAAATTTTCCCAAATGACTCAGGTGAGCATTACTGGCCCCTCAGGGGCCTCTTGTATTAGATAGGCGGCATGACAAAGAGACGCGGTAATTCAGGCGATACACTAATTCAGTTTAATTTAACTTAAAATCAAATCTGCTAAAATACGCCACACTTCATTCTGTACATGTAGACAAGTAAAATTTTGTCAGATGTTGAATTTATTCATATCAGATTATAGACAATTCTATGTACTTTTTGGCGGTTATCTTTGTTTTGTGAAAAAATACAAACTGATTTCGATAGTTTGGTACAAATCAACCCCACTTTGTTAATTTCGGCATTTTTTGTCACATGTGACATCGCGGCTAGCAAAAGTACTCATATATCAGAAGCTAAAACTGAAGTCCGACTAGTACAAAACATACACTATTCTAAAGAAGGATGTATGTACTTTTTGTCAGAATAAATATTCGAGAAAGTCGGCTTAAGTTAATGGAATTACTTTAGTATTCGCGGAAAGAAATGAAATCTTACGTTTTTCTTTAGGACCAGTCTTTCGCTTCCAGTTGGTTACTGGAAGCATTAAACGGCAAATGATTGAAACAAGATGAAATTTAGTTGCCACTACATTGCCGGGGCTATCTATCAGGCTCATTAATATAATTTCATGAATTAGTCATGTCGTTAAATATTGTGCATTCAATTTGGTCAACTGTGTTACATCTTGCATGACGTTATGTTGACGTTCTCCGTCATTTTGTGTCAATTTCAAGGAATACTAAATATCAAACGTTAATTTGGGCCACATAATTTACATGGTGAATGTTTCTTCTTTCTTGTGATATAAAAATATCAACAACCGTATTTCTAAAATTTATTTTATGTAAATTTGAAGTATAAAAATGTTGTAAACCCGATGTACGACAACAACGTATGTGACGTCTAGAGCATGTTTGTAAGAGCCTGAAACTACATTCTCCAATCCCTATACGCTACAGTAATGCACCAGTAAATATTATACCCCCCCCTTGACTTATACAGACAAATCTTTCCAACAGGCGGGAATTTGACAATTTTATGGACTCCAAGACTTTGGTCTAGTTCCATTACTCATGTATGTAAGTAAGTAAGTAAGTAAGTAAGTAAGTAAGTAACAACTTTATTTATAGTAGATAACTTATTTGGTAATATACCAATTTTCAATATGGTCTACATAAAGAACATATATACATTAATTACATGATAATATACAAACATATTAATGATAAATACAAACAGTATTACATATAACCTAATGAGATGATCAGAATATGAAAACACACATGTTGTTAAAGCATTAAATCATATATAAATAAATATCTTTGTACATAGTGTATACATAATCAAAAAAGGTATGAGAAAATCCGACATGGAAGGTAGCACTCAACCCAACCAGCCGAGCACAGAAATCAGAAACACCACGACACAAATACCAGAGTACAACTTGAAGACAACTGGTATACAAATTACACAAACCCGAAATCCCATCCCGCGCGTTTGCCGCCTCAGTCAGTCAAACAACGCGGGGCAAGAACCAAGCGACAAGACTAGAACAAGGGACAACACACATTTAAATGACAAAATTTACATGTACTATTGATTTTGTTTCCATTGTAAGAATTGTCTTTTAAATGAATTGATGTTCTCTGCCTGCCTAGAATTACTATGTGATACCCGATCTGAGGGATTTAGACATTATGTTTTGTCTCCAGGGTGAAGATTGAGAAGCCAAAAATGGAAAATATCTTATTCCCCCTGGGTCGCCCGCTGCTGCCCCAGACAGGCAAAATTTTTACTGTTGCATAATCACTGTTAATGACTGCATGGTCAAGAGTTCGGTGTCTGCTCAATAACTCAACAAGACCACTTGAAGTTATTGGACCAAGGTCAAGGTCACATTGAATTTCACTGGGAAAACAGTTTCCACTCAATTTAAAGTCTAAAATGCAATAAAGCTTCTAAAATTGTTCAATGTGTTCTGCAAGGAAATTATATAAGTCTTGCAGACTTGAAGATTTCTCATAATGATTTCAAACCATGGTTATATTTTTTGTAGAAAAAAATTAATTTCCAGGTTTCTTTTGTAACTTTGGCACTCATGCTCAGCCTATTTGTGTGAATTTTCAGAATTTGATCCAGTCCGCTGTAGATGGTTACAATGTGTGTATATTTGCCTACGGGCAGACGGGTTCTGGTAAGACGTTCACTATGATCGGTGATAGAGAACAGAACTATCCTGGTATAGCACCAAGAGCATTCAACAGAATATTTGAACTGGCTGGGGAACTCAAGTAAGTAGTTTATATCTACAGTTTACCCACAGGTAACTGTTATCTACAGTATACCCCCAGGTAACTGTTATCTACAGTTTACCCACAGGTAACTGTTATCTACAGTATACCCACAGGTAACTGTTATCTACTGTATACCCCCAGGTAACTGTTATCTACTGTATACCCCCAGGTAACTGTTATCTACAGTATACCCCCAGGTAACTGTTATCTACTGTATACCCCCAGGTAACTGTTATCTACAGTATACCCCCAGGTTACTGTTATCTACTGTATACCCACAGGTAACTGTTATCTACTGTATACCCCCAGGTAACTGTTATCTACTGTATACCCCCAGGTTACTGTTATCTACTGAATACCCCAGGTAACTGTTATCTACTGTATACCCACAGGTAACTGTTATCTACTGTATTCCCACAGGTAACTGTTATCTACAGTATACCCCCAGGTTACTGTTATCTACTGTATACCCACAGGTTACTGTTATCTACTGTATACCCCCAGGTAACTGTTATCTACTGTATTCCCACAGGTAACTGTTATCTACTGAATACCCCAGGTTACTGTTATCTACAGTATACCCACCGGTAACTGTTATCTACAGTATACCCCCAGGTAACTGTTATCTACAGTATACCTCCAGGTAACTGTTATCTACAGTATACCCCCAGGTTACTGTTATCTACTGTATACCCACAGGTAACTGTTATCTACTGTATACCCCCAGGTAACTGTTATCTACTGTATACCCCCAGGTAACTGTTATCTACTGTATACCCCCAGGTAACTGTTATTTACAGTATACCCCCAGGTAACTGTTATCTACAGTATACCCCCAGGTAACTGTTATCTACAGTATACCCCCAGGTTACTGTTATCTACTGTATACCCACAGGTAACTGTTATCTACTGTATACCCACAGGTAACTGTTATCTACAGTATACCCCCAGGTAACTGTTATCTACTGTATACCCACAGATAACTGTTATCTACAGTATTCCCATAGGTAACTGTTATCTACAGTATACCCACAGGTAACTGTTATCTACAGTATACCCACAGGTAACTGTTATCTACAGTATACCCACAGGTAACTGTTATTTACAGTATACCCCCCAGGTAACTGTTATCTACAGTATACCCCCAGGTAACTGTTATTTACAGTATACCCCCAGGTAACTGTTATCTACAGTATACCCCCAGGTAACTGTTATCTACAGTATACTCACAGGTAACTGTTATCTACTGTATACCCCCAGGTAACTGTTATCTACAGTATACCCCCAGGTAACTGTTATCTACTGTATACCCCCAGGTAACTGTTATCTACAATATACCCCCAGGTAACTGTTATCTACTGTATACCCCCAGGTAACTGTTATTTACTGAATACCCCCAGGTAACTGTTATCTACAATATACCCCCAGGTAACTGTTATCTACTGTATACCCACAGGTAACTGTTATCTACAGTATACCCCCAGGTAACTGTTATCTACAGTATACCCCCAGGTAACTGTTATCTACTGTATACCCACAGGTAACTGTTATCTACAGTATACCCCCAGGTAACTGTTATCTACTGTATACCCCCAGGTAACTGTTATTTACTGAATACCCCCAGGTAACTGTTATCTACAGTATACCCCCAGGTAACTGTTATCTACAATATACCCCCAGGTAACTGTTATCTACTGTATACCCCCAGGTAACTGTTATCTACAGTATACCCCCAGGTAACTGTTATCTACTGTATACCCCCAGGTAACTGTTATCTACAATATACCCCCAGGTAACTGTTATCTACTGTATACCCCCAGGTAACTGTTATTTACTGAATACCCCCAGGTAACTGTTATCTACAATATACCCCCAGGTAACTGTTATCTACAGTATACCCCCAGGTAACTGTTATCTACAATATACCCCCAGGTAACTGTTATCTACTGTATACCCCCAGGTAACTGTTATTTACTGAATACCCCCAGGTAACTGTTATCTACTGTATACCCCCAGGTAACTGTTATCTACAGTATACCCCCAGGTAACTGTTATCTACTGTATACCCCAAGGTAACTGTTATTTACAATATACCCCCAGGTAACTGTTATCTACTGTATACCCCCAGGTAACTGTTATCTACAATATACCCCCAGGTAACTGTTATCTACTGTATACCCCCAGGTAACTGTTATCTACAGTATACCCCCAGGTAACTGCTATCTACTGTTTACCCCCAGGTAACTGTTATTTACTGAATACCCCCAGGTAACTGCTATCTACTGTATACCCCCAGGTAACTGTTATTTACTGAATACCCCAGGTAACTGTTATCTACAGTATACCCCCAGGTAACTGTTATCTACTGTATACCCCAAGGTAACTGTTATTTACAATATACCCCCAGGTAACTGTTATCTACTGTATACCCACAGGTAACTGTTATCTACAATATACCCCCAGGTAACTGTTATCTACTGTATACCCCCAGGTAACTGTTATTTACTGAATACCCCCAGGTAACTGTTATCTACAGTATACCCCCAGGTAACTGTTATTTACTGAATACCCCCAGGTAACTGCTATCTACTGTATACCCCCAGGTAACTGTTATTTACTGAATACCCCCAGATAACTGTTATCTACAGTATACCCCCAGGTAACTGCTATCTACTGTATACCCCCAGGTAACTGTTATTTACTGAATACCCCAGGTAACTGTTATCTACAGTATACCCACAGGTAACTGTAGTGTTGAATTTTTTTTTTTAATTTATATTTTTCAGTGAATTTCTTTTTTTTCGTTTTCAACGATACAGTTATCTGTGATTATACCTGCCATGATAGTTAAATAAAAAATAAGAGTGATAAAGCAATACATGTCACAAGATGCACTTATTAATAAAGGTATTTAGATGCATGAACAAGGAAGGCATTAATTCTAGTTGTTATAAATATGGGACAGAAGATCATCAAATGTTTATACATTTGTGCAATGATAGGTGAACTTAGAAAGCTAGAATTTATCAGAGAAAATTCGGAGTAACTCCACTTAATGAAAATAGGTTCATAAGAAGCGCCTTCTGATGCTGATTTTAAATATGTTTCAGTGTAATAAGGTCGTATGTTGTACTTTGTAAGCCAGAGATATGTTGAATTATGATTAAGTATTGCACTATGTACAATGTTATGTATGTTATCTTGTCTTTGATTGTCAGGAACAAATTCCACATCAAGATTGAAACATACATGTTGGAGTTATACAATGACAAACTCATTGACTTATTTGCTAAACCCGGACAATCAGATGATGTAAGTACTATTATACACTATTCATATATATACTATATCAACAGTGCCATTCGAAAATGCCGCATAATCAAAATACTGTTTTTGATCATTAGTTAATCCTGTTTATTATTTTCCCGCCCTTAATTACGCCTTATCTGGGTTAAATAAGCTAATGGGAGACCATCAAATCATCACAAAAAGAAAATACCGAATATCTGTAAGTTTTTATTTGGGGCGAAGAAAAGAACAAACATCAGCAATAATTCCATTATATTTATTATTCAACAAGATGCTTTGCATATGAAATATATAATTTAGTTCTATATTCAATGATTTCTTAAGGAATTTTTTCTTAGTTTTCATATGAAACTGTTTTTGCCTCAGAGTTTCCTGAAAAGTGCGTTTTCATCATACAGCATATGGTACTGTCGATATGTAACATTTATCTTGCACCAAATATGGTTTTATAGGAGTATTTTGTATGTTCAGTTTGATTCTTGGCATGATTTTATCATTCTTAGGTTATGTTTAAACTTTCTTGATTTATTGTATGAAGCATGATAGTTTGCATTGTTTACATCAACTTGTTTGCCCATGAGTACATGTTATAAAAACAAAAGCAAAATTAGACCAATTTTAATTTTAAGTGATTATGTTTAAATTGTAAATTTATCCATTATTGTAATGTGATGTAGACTGATTCAAATGTCACTTGGAATTTAAAATATATTAAAGTTTTTGTGACAATTTCAACTTAAAAATTGAAATCAAACTTATGTTATATTTACTTATAATGACAGTAGTTTTCTAAGACTGGAATTGTATTCATTGATGAACTATAACAATTTGTTTTATTCTGTTCAGAAAGCTGGGGTATATTATATATTAGTTATTATGTAAACTTGATATTAAATCAGAGCTTATGTGTTACCTCTCCACTCTATCTAGATGTTATATGATGTTACCTCTCCACTCTATCTAGATGTTATATGATGTTACCTCTCCACTCTATCTAGATGTTATATGATGTTACCTCTCCACTCTATCTAGATGTTATATGATGTTACCTCTCCACTCTATCTTGATGTTATATGATGTTACCTCTCCACTCTATCTTGATGTTATATGATGTTACCTCTCCACTCTATCTAGATGTTATATGATGTTACCTCTCCACTCTATCTAGATGTTATATGATGTTACATCTCCACTCTATCTAGATGTTATATGATGTTACCTCTCCACTCTATCTAGATGTTATATGATGTTACCTCTCCACTCTATCTAGATGTTATATGATGTTACCTCTTCACTCTATCTAGATGTTATATGATGTTACCTCTTCACTCTATCTAGATGTTAATGATGTTACCTCTTCACTCTATCTAGATGTTATATGATGTTACCTCTTCACTCTATCTAGATGTTATATGATGTTACATCTACTATTTCCCCTTTGTAGGGGAATGTTGCTTTGCACATGTCTGTCTGTTGATACACAGCTTTTCCTGTAACTGTAGATAAATTGAGCTAAATTAAATAATCTTCGTCAGTAGGTCAAAGGTCAAGGTCACTGTTGTAACTTATATTGAATATAAGTGACTGTTTGACTGGTAGTACAGGAATTATAGGGGGTTTCTGTTTGACTGGTAGTACAGGAATTATAGGGGTTTCTGTTTGACTGGTAGTACAGGAATTATAGGGGGTTTCTGTTTGACTGGTAGAAGGGGAATTATAGGGGGTTTCTGTTTGACTGGTAGTACAGGAATTATAGGGGGTTTCTGTTTGACTGGTAGAAGGGGAATTATAGGGGGTTTCTGTTTGACTGGTAGTACATGAATTATAGGGGGTTTCTGTTTGACTGGTAGTACAGGAATTATAAGGGGTTTCTGTTTGACTGGTAGTACAGGAATTATAGGGGGTTTCTGTTTGACTGGTAGTACAGGAATTATAGGGGGTTTCTGTTTGACTGGTAGTGACTGGTAGTAATGGAATTATAGGGGGTTTCTGTTTGACTGGTAGTACAGGAGTTATAGGGGGTTTCTGTTTGACTGGTAGTACGGGAATTACAGGGGGTTTCTGTTTGACTGGTAGTACAGGAGTTATAGGGGGTTTCTGTTTGACTGGTAGTACAGGAATTATAGGGGGTTTCTGTTTGACTGGTAGTACAGGAATTATAGGGGTTTCTGTTTGACTGGTAGTAGGGGAGTTATAGGGGTTTCTGTTTGACTGGTAGTACAGGAATTATAGGGGGTTTCTGTTTGACTGGTAGTACAGGAATTATAGGGGGTTTCTGTTTGACTGGTAGTACAGGAATTATAGGGGTTTCTGTTTGACTGGTAGTAGGGGAGTTATAGGGGTATTCTGTTTGACTGGTAGTACAGGAATTATAGGGGGTTTCTGTTTGACTGGTAGTACAGGAATTATAAGGGGTTTCTGTTTGACTGGTAGTACAGGAATTATAGGGGGTTTCTGTTTGACTGGTAGTACAGGAATTATAGGGGGTTTCTGTTTGACTGGTAGTGACTGGTAGTAATGGAATTATAGGGGGTTTCTGTTTGACTGGTAGTACAGGAGTTATAGGGGGTTTCTGTTTGACTGGTAGTACGGGAATTACAGGGGGTTTCTGTTTGACTGGTAGTACAGGAGTTATAGGGGGTTTCTGTTTGACTGGTAGTACAGGAGTTATAGGGGGTTTCTGTTTGACTGGTAGTACAGGAATTATAGGGGGTTTCTGTTTGACTGGTAGTACAGGAATTATAGGGGTTTCTGTTTGACTGGTAGTAGGGGAGTTATAGGGGTTTCTGTTTGACTGGTAGTACAGGAATTATAGGGGGTTTCTGTTTGACTGGTAGTACAGGAATTATAGGGGGTTTCTGTTTGACTGGTAGTACAGGAATTATAGGGGGTTTCTGTTTGACTGGTAGTACAGGAATTATAGGGGGTTTCTGTTTGACTGGTAGTACAGGAATTATAGGGGTTTCTGTTTGACTGGTAGTAGGGGAGTTATAGGGGTATTCTGTTTGACTGGTAGTACAGGAATTATAGGGGGTTTCTGTTTGACTGGTAGTACAGGAATTATAGGGGGTTTCTGTTTGACTGGTAGTACAGGAATTATAGGGGGTTTCTGTTTGACTGGTAGTACAGGAATTATAGGGGGTTTCTGTTTGACTGGTAGTACAGGAATTATAGGGGTTTCTGTTTGACTGGTAGTAGGGGAGTTATAGGGGTATTCTGTTTGACTGGTAGTACAGGAATTATAGGGGGTTTCTGTTTGACTGGTAGTAGGGGAGTTATAGGGGTATTCTGTTTGACTGGTAGTACAGATATTATAGGGGGTTTCTGTTTGACTGGTAGTACAGGAATTATAGGGGTTTCTGTTTGACTGGTAGTAGGGGAGTTATAGGGGTATTCTGTTTGACTGGTAGTACAGGAATTATAGGGGGTTTCTGTTTGACTGGTAGTAGGGGAATTATAGGGGTATTCTGTTTGACTGGTAGTACAGGAATTATAGGGGGTTTCTGTTTGACTGGTAGTACAGGAATTATAGGGGGTTTCTGATTGACTGGTAGTACAGGAATTATAGGGGTTTCTGTTTGACTGGTAGTAGGGGAGTTATAGGGGTATTCTGTTTGACTGGTAGTACAGGAATTATAGGGGGTTTCTGTTTGACTGGTAGTAGGGGAATTATAGGGGGTTTCTGTTTGACTGGTAGTACAGGAATTATAGGGGGTTTCTGTTTGACTGGTAGTACAGGAATTATAGGGGGTTTCTGTTTGACTGGTAGTAGGGGAGTTATAGGGGGTTTCTGTTTGACTGGTAGTACAGGAATTATAGGGGGTTTCTGTTTGACTGGTAGTAGGGGAGTTATAGGGGTATTCTGTTTGACTGGTAGTACAGGAATTATAGGGGGTTTCTGTTTGACTGGTAGTAGGGGAATTATAGGGGTATTCTGTTTGACTGGTAGTACAGGAATTATAGGGGGTTTCTGTTTGACTGGTAGTACAGGAATTATAGGGGGTTTCTGTTTGACTGGTAGTACAGCAATTATAGGGGGTTTCTGTTTGACTGGTAGTAGGGGAGTTATAGGTGGTTTCTGTTTGACTGGTAGTACAGGAATTATAGGGGGTTTCTGTTTGACTGGTAGTACAGGAATTATAGGGGGTTTCTGTTTGACTGGTAGTACAGGAATTATAGGGGTTTCTGTTTGACTGGTAGTACAGGAATTATAGGGGGTTTCTGTTTGACTGGTAGTACAGGAATTATAGGGGTTTCTGTTTGACTGGTAGTACAGGAATTATAGAATGGGTGGGTTACTTTTTGCCTGTTTGTAGGCAGGGTCCTCACTATACGTAATGGGAATGGGACCCAACCTTTTGGAGAGGGTATTTGCCGAATAAAAGCCCCAAAAAATATTAAATTGAGGGCCTTGGTAGCGGATACAGGAGAGGACAGGGGTTTTGTTTGACTGCTAGTAGGGCAGGTAGGGGCGGGGGTTACAGGTAGCTGCTAGTTTAGAGCATTGCAAGAGCCTTCAAGAGGGAGGGGCATATAGTTGGTCTCTTGTTGTGTTTCACTGTCTAATTTGTTAACCTGTTTGCTATATCATTTTGTGAGTAACATTTAGGGTGAGCACATATTGAGTTTTGAGACAACTTGCACAAATTATTAAATCACATGATATTATCAAAGTGTGAAGTACTATACATTACAGTGTTATTCCTATATCACTTTGTACCGTGTCATGTATCATTGTTCCTATATCATTGTGTCATGTATCATTGTTCCTATATCACTGTGTACCGTGTCATGTATCATTGTTCCTATATCACTGTGTCAGGTATCATTGTTCCTATATCACTGTGTCATGTATCATTGTTCCTATATCTCTGTGTCATGTATCATTGTTCCTATATCACTGTGTCATGTATCATTGTTCCTATATCACTGTGTCATGTATCATTGTTCCTATATCACTGTGTCATGTATCGTTGTTCTTATATCACTGTGTCATGTATCATTGTTCCTATATCACTGTGTCATGTATCATTGTTCCTATATCACTGTGTCATGTATCATTGTTCCTATATCTCTGTGTACCTTGTCATGTATCATTGTTCCTATATCACTGTGTCATGTATCATTGTTCCTATATCACTGTGTCATGTATCGTTGTTCCTATATCACTGTGTCATGTATCATTGTTCCTATATCACTGTGTCATGTATCGTTGTTCCTATATCACTGTGTCATGTATCATTGTTCCTATATCACTGTGTCATGTATCGTTGTTCCTATATCACTGTGTCATGTATCATTGTTCCTATATCACTGTGTCATGTATCATTGTTCCTATATCTCTGTGTACCGTGTCATGTATCATTGTTCCTATATCACTGAGTCATGTATCATTGTTCTTATATCACTGTGTCATGTATCGTTGTTCCTATATCACTGTGTCATGTATCGTTGTTCCTATATCACTGTGTCATGTATCATTGTTCCTATATCACTGTGTCATGTATCGTTGTTCCTATATCACTGTGTCATGTATCGTTGTTCCTATATCACTATGTCATGTATCATTGTTCCTATATCACTGTGTCATGTATCATTGTTCCTATATCACTGTGTCATGTATCGTTAAATAACTTTCTCAGTTCTACAATTTTGTTTAAAAAGTTGAGCAGAATAGCACACATTTAATTATCTTGTTAAAGCTTGTTTATTTCAACATTTTGGTGTGAAGCTTTTCCAAGACCTGTGACTCCATCTCTGTCGTACTGTTTGTTATAATAAAAATCATTCTTTTAATATAAGTACTTATCAGAAGAAATAACAATTTAACAAAAATTAATATTTTTTTATCATTCTTGATATTTTATTCTTTTTTTTCCCCTCTGTCAATGAATATTTTAGTCTATAACCTGTATTTTCTGGAGATATGTAGTTGGCATGATTTGTGATACGTACATTATTCAAATATAAGACAAAAATAAAACAAAACAATTATACTCCAGCATGTAGAAGAAAATTTAGAATGATGATATATTTGATAGTTTATAGAAATATATACCATGTTTATATACCATATTGTTAGACTAAGTCCATATCCTGGATGGATCAAATGGATGTATGTATATAAATGTATGATAGATTTGGATTATATAACAGTATTTGTTTGGACTGTAAGGCAGGTGTCAGGTGCTTGGAGTTGTCCAAAGCTTTACAAAATACACAAAAAATCTGTTCACAAGATACATTACAATAGAAACTGACTCCTTAGTTCTTCTGTGATTATTTTATTAATTTGTGTCATTAAATCAAATTAGCTCATGCATGGAACAAAAATGATTTTGATTTTGTAGGTCAACCAATTTTTATCAATTATGTTATATTTCTGTTTCATCAATTAATTTGTGGTTTATTGACATATTTTGGATGGAATAATAATGTTTGAAAGTTTTGGACATTATCAACACTCCTGTCACCTGTGGACTGTAATAGTTTGTACTGTTCTGTGTATACAAACTCTAGTTGCTTTGTGATTACCCCATGTATAATGAGGAACTTAAATAGCACTTGGCAGTGATTACTGGACATTTGGTCAATACAAACAATGATATATGCATCAAATCAACCTGTTTGTGACTGAGTGTTATTTAAAAATGTAGACATATTGTTACTCTACCAATGCAACTGGATTTATGTTTTGTTTGTTTCATTGTATTAGACATTAATACAAGAATTAAGCCTAGCCTGTGCAATGGTCACATGTAGCCTTTGGTTTACTTCTATTGCCAGTTTGTAATGGACAATGAATACATGAGTCTTTATCTGGCAGAAAGTTGTGCAAGGAAGTTACACATGCATGTGTCTCTCATATATAGGTCCAACAATCTGAGAATATGTATGTCCTGGCCTCAAACTGCAATGATCTATGATTGCAGCCTTGCAGCCTACTGCTAGGACCTGTAAACTCACTGTGACTTTGACATGACAATCTGGGCATTGTTGTTACCTATAACATAATTAATTTTGACTTCTGAATGGTCTTTAACCTGTACTAATGAATATGTTAAATGATAGTGTTTTGTTTGCAGAACTCAACCTCGTGTAGTGTGTTAGTACTGATTTGTAGTCATCATGTATTATATTAGTACTGACTTTGTTTTGTGTTAGTACTGACCTTAAAGTCTTTGTAGTGAGTCAGTACTGACTATTGATGGCCTAGCATACATCTGCATGTTGTATGTTAGTACTGAGTACCATTAGTACTGTGTAATATACAGTCATGACAGCCTTTTGTTGTGTGTTAGTACGAAGTACTAATGTCATGGTAGCCATTTTGTTCTGTGTCTGTACTGAATACTACAGTAATCGATTGAACAAACTTTCGATATTGCATACTTGCTATTCGTTTTCAATTTCGAAATAGTGCTGATTTTACTTCAAGCATGATATGCGATATGTTGACATGACCGATGAAACATGAATAAACTTCACCACAAACATAGATATGAAGATTTTGGTTCGTTTTCATCGACATCGAATGTCAACAAATTTTAGGCAATAAATTGATACTTATAAAATGTCAAGTGTGTTCCACAAGTAATATACATCATGTATTAGTATCAGTTTGCTTGTTCGTAGGATATACATACGTCTATAACACAATTAATTAAGCGATTAGTTTTGTAATATGCATAAACACGGTGCAGTCCCTTTAAGATAACATGGGTAACGCGGTGCCGATTACAGTTCATTCTGTCTCGATTACATAATCTCCGTATTACTAATGAACAGACTCGCTGTAAATTTGCTTGTTAATCATTTCAAATCGTTTGATCACGTGATTCTACACACTGACTGTCTTACCAACAGGAGGTGTAATTGTCAATAATGTGTTAACTGACCATAGTTACGTATTATTTTATAAAATGGTCCAAACTAAAGAAGTTGGCCTGTCATCTTACGAATACATGAATACGGCCGTTATTTACGATGTAATGCGTATTTTAATTGAAAAATCATTTTGCATATTGTTACTCTACCAATGCAACTGGATTTATGTTTTGTTTGTTTCATTGTATTAGACATTAATACAAGAATTAAGCCTAGCCTGTGCAATTGTCACATGTAGCCTTTGGTTTACTTCTATTGCCAGTTTGTAATGGACAATGAATACATGAGTCTTTATCTGGCAGAAAGTTGTGCAAGGAAGTTACACAGTTAGATTAAAGAACTCAATGTAATTTATGAGCTGAGCATAATTTGAACTAAGGGAATTAAGAAATTTAAGCTGTATTTTTCATAATCTCATTTGTTTTAAATATCATAAAATGCCAGAACTGATGAAGATAAGTCACCATCAGTAGATGAAGTGCTGTTGCTCCGTATGCTCGATTGTAATAAATAAAGATCATAGTGGTCTTATTCATGGTACAAGAATGTTGTAAGCAGTCATTGAAAAGTACATGTCTCACAAATGATATTCATTTAATTTAGTTTATCTCTGTCATACTATAATGGAATTATTGATTAGTATTATACGAGTCACACAAATAATATTATTGTCGGTTCAGACAAACTAAATCAATTAACCTATTGATAAAACAGTACTGTGCAACTCCCGTTGTGATTAAAGCATACACACTTTCATTCATGTCGTGTTTCTATAGTCACAAAGTTACATTTCTTATAGATTCAAAATAAAGAGCATGCTATTATATATAATTTGATCATGTACCTAGTCTAAGACCAAGACCGAGTGGTTAGAACATCCGCATTCGAAGCAGGAGACTGAAGTAATCGGTTAGTGATTGAGAAAGTTCTGCAGTTAATTGACATTTTCAATATTTCAAACCCAAACAAATTCAGTGCCTTCAGCGCTTTGATTGTTGTGTGTTAGAACTGATCTAGCTTGTAGTAATGTTTTCAGAAATTATTATTTAAAATATTTAACATTGATGTGGAAATAATGTAATGTTTTATGATGGTATGTAGGATTGGTATGGTTATCTGGTTATCTAGCCATATCTTATATAACAATACATCTAGGTCATCTAGCCATGTGTTGTATCTTATATAACAATACATCTAGGTTATCTGGCCATGTGTTGTATCTTATATAACAATACATCTAGGTTATCTAGCCATGTGTTGTATCTTATATAACAATACATCTAGGTCATCTGGCCATGTGTTGTATCTTATATAACAATACATCTAGGTTATCTGGCCATGTGTTGTATCTTATATAACAATACATCTAGGTTATCTAGCCATGTGGTGTATCTTATATAACAATACATCTAGGTTATCTAGCCATGTGTTGTATCTTATATAACAATACATCTAGGTTATCTGGCCATGTGTTGTATCTTATATAACAATACATCGAGGTTATCTAGCCATGTGTTGTATCTTATATAACAATACATCTAGGTTATCTAGCCATGTGTTGTATCTTATATAACAATACATCTAGGTTATCTGGCCATGTGTTGTATCTTATATAACAATACATCTAGGTTATCTTGCATTTTTTTACAGTCTTATATTGTTTTTCACAATAATGAAGATTATGCTTACTAGATATGTTTCTACATCATCAATGATTGATATAGTATATACTTTATCATGCACCTCATACAGCATATTCTCAATAATTTCTCGACCATGAAAAATAATTAATTGCAGTTAATGAATCAAGTTACATATTAAACATGCTCTGCAGCAATGCAATACATAGTATAGCACTTGGCAGTAAAGTATTGAATTAGTATCGGCGCTCGAGGTCTTCCACAAGACGTGTTGTAGTTGTAACAAAATTATAATTATAATCTTATAATTTTGTCTTGCACTTGGCAACAAAGTTCTATGAAGCAGTATGCTATTAGAAAGAATTGCTTAAAACTGTAGTGTAGTGTTGCATAGCTCAAGTCTGAGGGAAAGATATACAGTGATATATAATCCACTGTCTGTGATACTGGCCCTAGATCTACAGGTTAATTGTCACATTCTGGCTTTACAATGACATCGTATCTGTATGCTAATGTTAAAGCTTCTCAAAACCAGAACTCCATACATGCAGCCTGACTTCTGTCCATTTGGGAGGGGTGGTCCCTTTTATGTCTGATACCTAAGCTTTTGACAAAGTAATCACCTATCATGCTCTTTGTAGTATGTGCATGATATATATGGTCATTTTATTATTACAATTACAGTATATGGTTGCCAAGATACATTTTTAAGTAATGACTATTATAACTATTCTGTGTTAATCGTATTAGCTATAATAAAAATTATTTCTCTGGACAATATATAATGAATAAAACCCCTTGTTTTACAGCATAATTGTGTATAGAATTTTATATTTAGGTAAATGGAAACTTTCTTCCCTTATTTTGTAAAGAAACTCTTGAAATTAAATAATTATATAAAAAATAACGTTTTATGACAATTATTAATATTGTATAAATTGATGTTTGATAAATGAGTTTACTGATTGGTATTTTAGGAAAAGCTGGAAATCAAGAAGGACAAGAAAGGAATGGTGTATATACAAGGAGCAGTGATTAAGGCAGCTCAAAATGCGAAGGAATTATTTGCACTATTTGATGAAGGAAGTCAGAACAGACACACAGCTTCCACAAGTAAGTCAAACTTTGAGTACATATCATCCTAACATGACCTATACACTAACAAGGAAAAATTTAAGGTATAATATTCGCTATGAAAATGTCAAACTTACTACTAATGTTAAGAGATTTGTTTATCTTGGTGTTACCCTATCCGCAAATGGGAAGTTTGACTACACTAAAAAACAATTGTCTGAACAGGCATTGAGAGCTTTATTTTCCTTATATTCTCTATTTGATAACGTGTCTCTCACTATTGATGACAAATTGAAGTTATTTAAATCTATTCTTCAATATGGTTCTGAAATATGGAGTTTTCATAAAGCTCCAGATATAAAAAAGCTTACAGTACAGCTCTCGAGATTTTTGCCAAAATTGCGATTCGTCTGTAAGCAATTTTATACTTGCGTGGAAAGTCGCCGCGATTTTAGCGTGATTGTCCACTGTAAAACCACCGGCGAATCGCGGCAATCATGTCGGTAATCACGAGAACGCTCAGGTGATTAAAAACGCTATTATCGCGTGCGATCGTGTTAATCTTCTGTTAGTGTTTGATTAAAAGTTCTAATTAACAACGCACCTGCAAGAAATACTTAAGAAACATTATTAGCTGCTTCGGTTTGTACTGAAAAAAACAAAATACTGAGAAATTGTCTACATACTGTTGTTGTTGTTGTTGTTGTTGCTATATACATTTAAATTCATTATTTGTATGTTATTGTTAAAAAATACATGATCATTCTTGAAAGTTAAAACCTATTGATAAGTTCATAATACATATTTTAATACTGTATATGAAATCAATAATCAATTTAGTAAGCCTATTCTCTGTTCATCTACATGAAATAACCTGCAAATTTAATTGTCGTGTTTACCGCGAACGCAGTAAAGGTGATAAACGCGGTGATTTTATCGTCGCTCAATCAGCCAGATTACAAGAAAACCGCAAGGAAAGTTTCGTGCTGATTCCCTCGCAATGCCGAGGATTAGCGTGACTCCCGCGCTATTCCACTTTGACATTAATCGTGCAAACGCGGGACATTAGGCAAAAGTCGCGAGAGCTGTACTGTACATAATATTGAGAAAGGTTAAAATTATCAAATATTGGTATAAAATTGTCAATTCTGAAGATACATCATTGCACCAAGTGTATTTATGCTGCAAAAATACAGTTATATTAGACTCTTGGTATTGCAATGTGAAAACAGTTATTGAATACACTCGGATTTGGATATTTGTTAAACTCTGTTTCGCTTACTACCTCACAACAAAATAGTGTTTTAACCAGACTATATGACCAGGCTAAACAAAACATGCATAGTTAAATAAATAACATGTCAAGATTATCTACATATAAACAATTTAAAACAACGTTCGAATGTAAAAAATACCTTACTATTGTATATATTGACAAGCATCGTGTGTCTCTAACTAAATTATGCTGTTCTTCCCACAAATTAGCAACTGAGGAAGGACGAATTCATAACATTGAATGCCAAAATAGAAAGCGTGTACAAGATTAATGTCTTCATTTAAAAAAATGATACTATGCAAATTAGCAAAATATGTACACCTAGCATTTCAAAGGCGTAACTCTTATTTAGATAACCAGTAGTATTTTTGTAATCATTAATTGGTATATAAACATGTATTGTTATATTCTTTGTACATATTGGGACTATTGTTATGTTATTGTGCTCACATTGTTTATTGTGTTTTGTATATGCTCTTCTTATGTTGATTGCATGCCGCCTATTGTTTGTTTAAGGCGACTAACATAAATAATGTTCTTATGCTAATAAACTGAAATTGAAACTGGTATAGCATTGAATATACATGAATCCTTAAAATGCAAATTAATGATTAAGTCAGATTAAGAAACCAGTCTTGCAACTAAGAATGGTAATCATGGAATACATATCAAGCGTTAGTATGATAGAGGTTTGCTGTTCTGATGCGGTTTTTATATACACTCAGGCCATATATATTACATTATAATATGCCCCCAGAAATCCCTAACGATTCTGTCCAAAGGGTCACAATTCCTTTAAAATATAGGTAGTTTTGAAAATGATAACAAATGGTGAAACTCTGTATAGAATTATTTAAGTGACCCTTGATATTCAGTCCCTTGCCCCTTACTAAAATGACCTTATAGATATGGATTTGTATAATTGTAATTTTAGAGATGAATGCAGAAAGTTCACGCTCACATTTGGTGATTGGTGTTGTAATGGAAGCAACCAACAAGAACACAGGCAATGTCACACGTGGAAAGGTATCACATTTAATAGCAAATATTCATTTATGCATTTTCTTGGCACTAAATTGCATGCTTTTAGCTAACCAAAGTAAGCGATCTTTAGCACCACTATTTGAAGAGCGACAGCGTAATGGTAATGTTAAACTTTACATACCACCTCAAATATTTTCAAAATCAATTGACATATTGGTTTGAAACTTGGCACACTTGTTAGCCATCATGACCCCAACCTTTATCCAGGAGAAGGTAACTCTATCAAGCATTTTGACTTCAAAAACAGAAATAAATTTTACACTATCAAAGGGTGTGACTGAGAATAGTGGAGTGCCCTGTCCAGGGACAGCTCTTGTTATTTCATTTTGGTGGCACTAAATTCCATACTGTTAAAGCTACTCAGTGTGAGTGCATAGAAGGGTCGGATATCCAGCATCCATAAAGCCACAGAGGTATTGACATTATTCAAATTGTTGATAGTTTCAGGAGACGATCCAAGGTAATATATTGACGGTGCCATTCGAAAATACCATATGAAACAATCCACTTTTCAGGAGAGGCAAAAACAGTTTTTTATGAAAACTAAAATTCATTCAGAAATCATTGAATATAGAACTAAATTATATATTTCATTGCAAAACAACTTATTGAGTAGGTATCGAATGATATATATATAATGGAATTGCTGAAATTTGTTCTTTTCTTCGCCCCAGAAGAAAACTAACAGAAATTTGGCATTTTCTTTATGTGATGATTTGATGGTCTTCCATTAGCTTATTTGACCTTTATAAGGCATAATTAAGGGCCGGAAATGATAAACAGGAATAACTTATGATACAAAACAGCATTTTGATTTTTCGGCATTTTCGAATGGCACGTCAATATTTCTTGGTTTAAAATAAATGTCAATAGAGATAACTGTTATTGCATATTTCTTAGGTCAATTAACCTAAGGGTTACATATGAAAGTCTGGGCTTTTTTAACTTATAAACGCTTGTTGTATGATATTCTCAATTTAATAATCTTCCTTCAACTATCCTATAAAGACTGAATAGGATCATGGTTGAAGGAAGATAATTGTGAACATCATAAGATAATTACCTATGCTTAAAATTATATATCAAAGACCCTACTATATTAGCTGATATTGGGAAAATGGTTTAACTTTAAGCTTAACTGTGAACAAAAAGTGGCTGACACATGTCAAACAATTTTTACAATATTTATGTTTGCAGTTGAGTCTGGTGGATTTGGCTGGAAGTGAGAGAGTGGGTAAAACAGGAGCTGGAGCTGAACAACTCAAAGTGAGTCATTTGTTTCAATACACTAAATGTTACAACTCAAAGTGAGTTATTTGTTTCAATACACTAAATGTTACAACTCAAAGTGAGTCATTTGTTTCAATACACTAAATGTTACAACTCAAAGTGAGTCATTTGTTTCAATACACTAAATGTAACAACTCAAAGTGAGTCATTTGTTTCAATACACTAAATGTAACAACTCAAAGTGAGTCATTTGTTTCAATACACTAAATGTTACAACTCAAAGTGAGTCATTTGTTTCAATACACTAAATGTAACAACTCAAAGTGAGTCATTTGTTTCAATACACTAAATGTAACAACTCAAAGTGAGTCATTTGTTTCAATACACTAAATGTTACAACTCAAAGTGAGTCATTTGTTTCAATACACTAAATGTTACAACTCAAAGTGAGTCATTTGTTTCAATACACTAAATGTTACAACTCAAAGTGAGTCATTTGTTTCAATACACTAAATGTTACAACTCAAAGTGAGTCATTTGTTTCAATACACTAAATGTTACAACTCAAAGTGAGTCATTTGTTTCAATACACTAAATGTTACAACTCAAAGTGAGTCATTTGTTTCAATACACTAAATGTTACAACTCAAAGTGAGTTATTTGATTCAATACACTAAATGTTACAACTCAAAGTGAGTTATTTGATTCAATATACTAAATGTTACTGGGTTGTTATAATGTGACGGCTAATGTTGTATATTTAGAGAGCTATGTCCATCAACAAATTAGAAATTAGACGTTAAATCTGTTGTTGACTTTTTAGCTCACCTGAGCACAAAGTGCTCAAGGTGAGTTATTGTGATCACTCACCGTCCGTCGTCCGTCCGTCTGTACGTCCGTCCGCACACACGAAAGCTACCTTAAGTGGTCGGAGGTGTGGCCTAACACAATAGAAATCTATTCAATTCATTCTGTGACCACTTAATTCTTTTGTCCTTTAAGTGGTCGTTCCTTTGATCTTAAACAATGGAATGACCACCTAAGGTAGCGATCGTGGGGGTGTCCGTCCGTCCGTCCGTCCACACTTTCAAACAACATCTCCTCTGAAACCATTTGGCCAATTTTAATGAAATTTTGTCAGGATATACGTGGCATTGGGGGATTTAGTAATTGTTCAAATTATGGCCCTGGGGTGAAAATTGGCCCCCACCCCGGGGGTCACCGTTTTACATAGACTTATATAGGGAAAACATATAAAAATCTTCTTGTCTAAAACTACAATGCCTAGAGCTTTGATATTTGGTATGTAGCATTATCTAGTGGTCCCCTACCAAGATTGTTCAAATTATGCCCCTGGGGTCAAAATTGGCCCCGCCCCGGGGGTCAACAGTTTTACATAGACTTATATAGGGAAAACATAAAAAATCTTCTTGTCTAAAACTACAATGCCTAGAGCTTTGATATTTGGTATGTAGCATCATCTAGTGGTCCCCTACCAAGATTGTTCAAATTATGCCCCTGTGGTCAAAATTGGCCCCACCCCGTGGGTCAACAGTTTTACATAGACTTATATAGGGAAAACATAAAAAAATCTTCTTGTCTAAAGCTATAATACCTAGAGCTTTGATATTTGGTATGTAGCATCATCTAGTCATCACCTACCAAGATTGTTAAAATTATCGCCCTGGGGTCAAAATTGGCCCTGCCCCGGGGGTCAGGTTTTTACATAGACTTATATAGGGAAAACATAAAAAATCTTCTTGTCTAAAACTACAATGCCTAGAGCTTTGATATTTGGTATGTAGCATCATCTAGTGGTCCCCTACCAAGATTGTTCAAATTATGCCCCTGTGGTCAAAATTGGCCCCACCCCGTGGGTCAACAGTTTTACATAGACTTATATAGGGAAAACATAAAAAAATCTTCTTGTCTAAAGCTATAATACCTAGAGCTTTGATATTTGGTATGTAGCATCATCTAGTGGTCCTCTACCAAGATTGTTAAAATTATGGCCCTGGGGGCAAAATTGGCCCTGCCCCGGGGGTCAGGTTTTTACATAGACTTATATAGGAAAATCATATAAAAATCTTCTTGTCTAAAACTACAATGCCTACAGCTTTGATATTTGGTATGTAGCATCATCTAGTGGTCCTCTACCAAGATTGTTCAAATTATGCCCCTGTGGTCAAAATTAGCCCCACCATTGGGGTCACCGTTTTACCTAGAAACATACAGGAAAAACATATAAAAATCTCATTGTCTAAAACTACAATGCCTAGAGCTTTGATACTTGGTATGTTGCATCATCTAGTGGTTTTCTAGATTGTTCAAATTATGCCCCTGGGTGAAAATTGTGTAGGGCATTTATAATCAGGTGAGCGATATAGGGCCATCATGGCCCTCTTGTTATATGTTATATTGTACATTACAGGAAGCAATGTCCATCAACAAATCTCTGTCAGCCCTAGGTGATGTTATATCTGCACTCAGTAGTGATCAGCAGTTTATACCGTACCGCAACAACAAACTCACCATGTTGATGCAGGATTCATTGGGAGGAAATGCTAAGACACTCATGTTTGTCAACATCTCTCCGGCCGATTACAACATGGACGAAACTGTTATCTCACTTACGTATGTTTCATTTGTCCTTGCCATGTAATATATTCACACTGTAAATTATCTTATATTCATTTGATTTATATGTGGCAACTTTTGGTGTCAATATATTACGAGGTTTGAAACAAACCAAAAAATTAAGTAATGACATTTTTCCTGGTTTTCACCTTTAAAACTTAATGAGACAAATTGAAAAACATAGTTGATTGGCTATTGTGTGATAAAAAAAAATTATCCAGTCACTTCCTGCAATATCATTTAGACCTGATAACAGGGTGCCTGATAAACTTTGTGATATCAGGTCAAGTGACCATATAACTTGCTATATATGACCACGTGATCTGACAGAAAATTCCCACCTTGCCAGATAAACTTACTCATCCTCGGCACTAACCTATTATTCTCTATATATAAAAGTCACAGAAAACTCAAGTTTGTGTCATGGAAAAATTTGATGAAAATATTATGAACCCTGAAGATTGATGCTTGTTTAATTGTTGTTGGTTTAAATCAATTGATTTGGGTTTAATTGTATGATGACTTGTATGTTGATTTGCCTGCAGTCATTGGTAAGTCCGATCATGATATGAGTATTATGTATTTTCAGGTATGCTTCGAGAGTGAAGCTTATCACCAACGATGCTTCAAAGAATGCGGACAACAAGGAGATTGCCAGACTTAAAGCTGTAAGTCTAGATCATGTTTTTGTCATTGTACACTCTATTATTTCAAACCCCTATCTATTGTCCAGCATAAAATAGACAACTGTCAAATATGCCATATAATCGGTGTAATAAGCTGTTTAAACCAAAAGTTATGACCCTTTGTGGTAGACATTATAGCTTTGAGGGTGACAGTAAAAATGTAAGCCTGAGGAAAGTACTGTTACCCAAGGGAGAAGAAAAGTACTGTCAAAAAAGTACTATCACCCTGCTGACAGTAAAAAAATATTCAATCACATGGTGTATTGATCCGCTTGATTGTAACAGTAAGAATACTACCTGTTTGTCTATGGGAAATTAACATTACGAAAAAAGTGAGGGGTGATAAAAGTTTTTGTGTCGATAATACTTCTGAATGATTTGATAAAATTTTATTTTATATGAGAATGTAACTTGTATTGTATTCTGTCTATTCCTACAGGTGATAGAGAAACTGAAGCAAGGAGAAAATGTTCAAGATGAAGATATATAAACATGCAGAAAATGTTACAATCTGTGTGTTACCTATCCACTATACGAGGGTCATTCAATATCTTCGTAGACAAGCGTTGTCATTTACTCACATTTATGATTAAATAATAAGTTCTTATATCATTATAAACATCTATCTATTACCTATTGTAGGTAAAATTTTATCTTTGATTATGCAACACAGTAGCATGGCATCAGCTGTTATATTGCCATAGTAACGCGCTACCACCCCCGACCGACGTAACATACCTTTTTCACTAGTTCAACTAGTTATCAATTCCGAACTAATAAATTTACATTCCCATAAGTTTGCCAGATTATTGCAAGATAGTATCTAAAGATTTTGTGATGTTATCAAAATATTTAGATGTTTCAGTTTTAATTGGGAAGTATTTGACCTATGCCTGTCACGTTTTTCTTTACGTCAAAATGCCGATGAATTTACGCAAGGAAATTCGTGCAACTATTAAATTGTGTACTTGATTAGGAATTACACACCAAACGAACTAGATGTTCTAATGAGAGCAAACAGAGAACATGCAGTATTCAGTTTTCCTGTGTTTTAGTGGCAAAATCATTTTTTGAAGAGCAGCGTGGTCTTAAAAACGATATATAGGGGTCGGACGAATTTTGCAAACGCCGGAACGTTTTAGGAAACGTCAGTCAAAATATACGAAGCGTTTCAATTTAACATACAACCATAAAGTCTAGTTTAATCCATAACTTTGAATACATAAAAATGTTGTGGTAGATATATTTAATAATATACAACTCAAATAATTATGTTTAATTCCAAATGAATGACATAATTCAATTACGGGTTTACCATTTGAGAAATAGCAAAACGTCAATAACGTCGCTGACGTCAGAATATAATTGCGCTGTGTGGTGGTTGTGGTAGTGTGATAGTTTTGTTTTAGCGATATTTTCGCTAAAAATGCCCCGTTTCCAGCGAAATTTTCTGCACTTGTGTCAGAAAGGCTGTAGTTTAGTTTGATATACTTAGTTTTTCTATGGGTCAATATTTATTAAAATGATGAGTCCAGTCCACGAATTTATTGAATGACCCTCGTATAAACATGCCGACAATCTTACAATCTGTGTGGTAACTCACTTCTATATAAATACTCGTACAATCATGCTAAGAGGTGGTACCTCACCACCATATGAACAATCAAACTGTTTCAGATATGTTAGCTGTACTTACTTAAATGTCTAAGTATGGGTTACCTCAAAAAAAAATTAATATCCAGGCCAATATGAAAAAATAATTTTGAGTTTTTGAAAGTTTCAATTAATTTTTATGTGTTTCTGGTCTTATTTTAGACTTTTATTGATTTTTTTATTAAATATGCCTTTTATTTTTATTAATATCTTACTAATAGCTTTTTTAAACACATCATTTTGAGGTTTTATTTTTATAACTTACTCCTGCTAAGTCTTGCATTTATGTTATTCATAAAAAATAAGACAGCATTTACTTTCAGCATTTACATAAACAAATGTGTACTTATGAAAGTTGAGCATTTATTTTTGTTCAAAGAATTATCAATATAATGTATTTCAGTTTGCATTTGTCTGTATATTGCAGGAATTAAGTCAGACCCAAAAGTTTTATTCAACAATATACATAACTGTGATATAAATGATATGTGACTGTGATAAAATATTCCATTATTTTTACTGTAATATTGTTAGATAAAATTCAGGAAAAAATGTTTATAATAACTGTTGATTTTGTACAAAACGCAGTATGGAATCTGAATTTCTTTTTCCAACATGTGGTATGGAATCTAGAATAGAGACTTCGAACAATGTTTAGTACGGTATCTAGATCTTATACGCCAGAAATTCCAATGTTTAGTAAGGTACATGTATCTAGATTTTATATGCCAGAAATTCCAATGTTTAGTAAGGTACATGTATCTAGATTTTATATGCCAGAAATTCCAATGTTAAGTAAGGTACATGTATCTAGATTTTATATGCCAGAAATTCCAATGTTTAGTACGGTATCTATACTTTATATGCCAGAAATTCCAATGTTTAGTAAGGTATCTAGACTTTATACGCCAGAAATTCCAATGTTTAGTACGGTATCTAGATTTTATACGCCAGAAATTCCAATGTTTAGTACGGTATCTAGACTTTATAACGCCAGTAATTCCAATGTTTAGTAAGGTATCTAGACTTAATACGCCAGAAATTCCAATGTTTAGTACGGTATCTAGATTTTATACGCCAGAAATTCCAATGTTTAGTAAGGTACATGTATCTAGATTTTATATGCCAGAAATTCCAGTGTTTAGTAAGGTACATGTATCTAGATTTTATATGCCAGAAATTCCAATGTTTAGTAAGGTACATGTATCTAGATTTTATATGCCAGAAATTCCAATGTTTAGTAAGGTACATGTATCTAGATTTTATATGCCAGAAATTCCAATGTTTAGTAAGGTACATGTATCTAGATTTTATATGCCAGAAATTCCAGTGTTTAGTAAGGTACATGTATCTAGATTTTATATGCCAGAAATTCCAATGTTTAGTACGGTATCTAGATTTTATACACCAGAAATTCCAATGTTTAGTACGGATTCTAATGAATCCTCTCTATTGCAATGATACGCAAACTACATTATTTGTACATACCTTGCATGTAAGTTATTGTTTGAGGGGTGTTAAAAAGTATGCAAACAAATTTACCCAAACCTTTATAAGTAAAAGTTTATTCTAATTTTGGTTGATGGTGAAGTTGTCACAACTTCTTTTAATTTCTTTCTAGTTTAAACCCCTCATTCCTGATAACATAACATCACCATGGTAAAATAACATCACCATGGTAACATAACATCACCATGGTAACATAACATCACCATGGTAACATAACATCACCATGGTAACATAACATCACCATGGTAACATAACATCACCAAGGCCTATCATTTTAACACCCCTTATACAAGACATTTCCATGCAGCAATCATGACTTATATTCTATCTCAATATATTTTTAAATAACAACATAAGTATACCCCAATATAAACTTTTACACATTATTGTATTTGTAATGTACAGGATGTTACAAAATTTCGCTTGCAGAATCTATAAAGTCATATCAAATTTGTATCGGCAAGGTACACTAAGTCTTATAAAATTCAAAAAATGTTACAATAGTAAAACTAATTTAAAAATAGCTATACTGAAGCCTAGGTCCCACTGAGAATTTGAGCATCCACAGACATGGGGATAAGGGTCTTTGTGGTCTAGGGAAATCTAAGGGGAAGTCATTAGAAAATGTGTGATATCCCTGTTCCTTAAACTTATTTATTTCCTTTGGGTGTACATCATCGATGACTTTATTTCCTTTGGGAGTACATCATCGATGACTATATTTCCTTCGGGAGTAAATCATCAATGACTGTTTTTCCTTTGGGATTAAATCATCGGTGACTATATTTCCTTTGGGAGTAAATCATCGATGACTATATTTTCTTTGGGAGTATGTATTGGGAGTTAATCATTGATGGCTATATTTCCTTTGGGAGTAAATTATCGATGACTATATTTCCTTTTGGAGTAAATCATTGATGACTATATTTCCTTTGGGAGTAAATCATCGATGACTATATTTCCTTTGGGAGTAAATCATCGATGACTATATTTCCTTTGGGAGTAAATCATAGATGACTATATTTCCTTTGGAAGTAAGACTATATTTCCTTTGGGAGTAAATCATCGATGACTATATTTCCTTTGGGAGTAAATCATCGATGACTATATTTCCTTTGGAAGTAGATCATCGATGACATAAAATGCTCAGTTGGTCCTAGGCTTTACTGTCAGTACAATTCAACAATGCTGAACCTGCTGGATGTTTACTTTCAAATCTGTGATCATCTTGGATTACCAGAATACTTAAATAAAATATTGTAACTTAAACATAATGTGAGCCGACTTTTGTAGCACCCTTTATGCATGTATTTATACAGGCTGGTCCGTCCAATCTTATTGCTGTGTTAAATATTTGTTTTATATGTATATGTACTTTATGGGCTGGTCCTTTTTTATTTCTTTAATTATAGTTGATAGTTTTTATTTTGTCTTTTATCATTTGAGACCCCTTTCGGCAGACCCCGTTTAAAAGCATAATTCACAAGCACACAGTGTCATTGACTAATAAACTTGCTTGAAAAAAGAACTTAGAACTATAAATAACATCACCATAGCGCTCCTATATGCTTACGCGCTGGGAACCATTCTCGATTTAAGTATTGTTCCAAGTAAACTGCTCTTGATTAAAATATTTGGTTCCCAGCACATAAGCGTATTACAGCGTGCAGTCATGGTACAGGTAAATTTATATTAGGATTGCATCACTTCTGTTGGTTGAGATTATGACTGCTGAGCTGCCTTGTTGTTATTACTAGTTCTACGTTCTTTTATCATGCAAGTTTATTAAATCAATGAACCGTGTGCCTGTGGCATTATTTTGTCTATATTGAACTAAAATTTGTGATCAAAACTACTAATCTTTATATTCTTATGTAAACTAATTTTTGAAAATTTCAATGTCCTTGTTGTTTTTAAAATAAAGATAATCGAGGTATTTGACTGCAATATTGTCAACCATTCAAGGATCTAAGTGATTGATTGAAAGGCACCTAGACAGTGCACGGGTATGTTTCAGTACATTTGGTACAACAATTTGACAATCAGACCCTTACTTGGTATTACAAATGTACTTTAAAATACAACAGCTCATATTCAGATTGGTTTCAAAATATTTTATATAAAATTCAGAATTTACCCTTATATTCCCAGTATAAGTGAAACCTATTTATAGGGACACTATCCTGTACTAGGTAGTAATCCTGACACATTACTTCTCAGTTCCATGGAGAAATGTACTGCTGTAGTCTCATGGCTATTATTGAACTGAAATTATTGTAATGCTAGGATGATACTTGAGATACACAACATGTAAGCTCTGTATGAGGGTTAGAGATACACAACATGCAAGCTCTGTCTGAGGGTTAGAGGTACACAACATGCAAGCTCTGTCTGAGGGTAAGAGGTACACAACATGCAAGCTCTGTCTGAGGGTTAGAGGTACACAACATGCAAGCTCTGTCTGAGGGTTAGAGGTACACAACATGCAAGCTCTGTCTGAGGGTTAGAGGTACACAACATGCAAGCTCTGTCTGAGGGCCAGAGGTACACAACATGCAAGCTCTGTCTGAGGGTTAGAGTAACACAACATGCAAGCTCTGTCTGAGGGTTAGAGGTACACAACATGCAAGCTCTGTCTGAGGGTTAGAGGTACACAACATGCAATCTCTGTCTGAGGGTTAGAGTTACACAACATGCAAGCTCTGTCTGAGGGTTAGAGGTACACAACATGCAAGCTCTGTCTGAGGGTTAGAGTTACACAACATGCAAGCTCTGTCTGAAGGTTAGAGGTACACAACATGCAAGCTCTGTCTGAGGGTTAGAGGTACACAACATGCAAGCTCTGTCTTAGGGTTAGAGTTACACAACATGCAAGCTCTGTCTGAGGGTTAGAGTTACACAACATGCAAGCTCTGTCTGAGGGTTAGAGGTACACAACATGCAAGCTCTGTCTGAGGGTTAGAGGTACACAACATGCAAGCTCTGTCTGAGGGTAAGAGGTACACAACATGCAAGCTCTGTCTGAGGGTTAGAGGTACACAACATGCAAGCTCTGTCTGAGGGTTAGAGATACACAACATGCAAGCTCTGTCTGAGGGTTAGAGATACACAACATGCAAGCTCTGAGGGTTAGAGGTACACAACATGCAAGCTCTGTCTGAGGGTTCGAGGTACACAACATGCAAGCTCTGTCTGAGGGTTAGAGATACACAACATGCAAGCTCTGTCTGAGGGTTAGAGATACACAACATGCAAGCTCTGTCTGAGGGTTAGAGGTACACAACATGCAAGCTCTGTCTGAGGGTTAGAGGTACACAACATGCAAGCTCTGTCTGAGGGTAAGAGGTACACAACATGCAAGCTCTGTCTGAGGGTTAGAGGTACACAACATGCAAGCTCTGTCTGAGGGTTTGAGGTACACAACATGCAAGCTCTGTCTGAGGGTTAGAGGTACACAACATGCAAGCTCTGTCTGAGGGTAAGAGGTACACAACATGCAAGCTCTGTCCGAGGGTTAGAGGTACACAACATGCAAGCTCTGTCTGAGGGCCAGAGGTACACAACATGCAAGCTCTGTCTGAGGGCCAGAGGTACACAACATGCAAGCTCTGTCTGAGGGTTAGAGGTACACAACATGCAAGCTCTGTCTGAGGGTTAGAGGTACACAACATGCAAGCTCTGTCTGAGGGCCAGAGGTACACATCATGCAAGCTCTGTCTGAGGGTTAGATGTACACAACATGCAAGCTCTGTCTGAGGGTTAGAGGTACACAACATGCAATTATATTGTTTCATAAGATTATGTTTCTACTTAAAAATCCATGTAACCCTCATACAGAGCTTACATGTTGAGTATCTCTTACCCTCAGACAGAGCTCTCCTGTAGAACTGAGAAACGGTGTATACATAGTCATACCTGTCAAGTACTCCTATTGAAGTGGAGTTGTTCCTATTTTCGTTGATAAATTTCTGGTTTCCAAGTTTGCCTACCTTTGCACAAAGGTACATTTGATTCATTTAATGATCTTCTGTCCCATTTTAATAACCATTAGCATTAATACATTCATTGTTTATGCATGTAAATCCCTTTGTATGACATTTAATTGCATCATGTGACATATTTCGCTTTATCACTCCTTTTTTGGATTTAACTAACTTGGCAGGTATGGTTGTATTGGGATCACTACCATGGGAAATAATACAGAAGCCCTTGCTAACCCCTCTTCTTCATATTCATTTCAAAACATATGGTAAAATAGCCAGATTTGGAAGTGTAAGATTCTATTGAGTTCAAAAAATATCTCGGGTTCTAGGCCAATCTTTGTGTGAATGGGAGCCAAGTACAGCACTGGTGAACATCTCCAGAACTTTGAGGCACAACAAGTTAGTCCAAAATGTATTTAAACCAAAACTCAGCACTGTTATTGTGCATAAAACAAAGTAAACAGTTAAAAAGTTTGATAAAAATCCTTAGAACAACTGTAATTCAGGCTTTCTTGTAAATTCTGTTTGTTCTTTTGTTTTGATAATTCTATTTTATGTAAATGATTTGTAAATGAAGTCTTGCCTATTTGATACACCCATCTATTCAATAAAATTCTATCTTGAAATAAGTTCTTTGTGTTTTTAATATATTTTCCAACTAATATCGAATAAGCTGAATTAGTCGAGGTGAAATGTGATGTATAAAAGGTGTATCGTGTTGGATAAATTAAAGTAGGCCCAGGGATAAACCCCCTCCATTGAATGTTTTATTTAAAAATGAACAGGATAAAAGAAAGATATGGTAGACTACTGAACAATGCGAAATTAAAAGGTTCAGATGAATTTAAGGATGTTTCAATAGCCCCAGATTATATACTTTCAAACTACAGCAAATAAACAACAAAATGAAGAATGATGTAAAGCTGCTCTAGTAGAAGAAGAAAATATAAAACTTTTACTAACCATTAACTAAATAAATGAGAAACAGTGTAGGGGGGGGAGTGATGATCGTGTGTCAATGTTCAAAATAAAAGTATTTTGTGTCAATGAATTGTTCAAAGTGAACACAGTCGACGTCAAAGAAGTCCTAGACCAAATGTCCAAACTCAAGGTCTTAGGCTACGGCTACGTTATCATGAGGATCAAATCGCTGACTTAGAATGAGAAGATCGTAAATACAAAATCGATATTTTGAGAAAACAATAAAAAATTGTCTGAAATTTACTCTTTACTTATGAAAAATCAAGCTTTTGTCAACATGACAAGTTCAGATTTCCATGAAAATAGGGTCATAAGAAGCGCACTATGGTGCCGATTTCAAATTATGTTGCTCTCAAAGGGGTAATATGCGAACCATTCTTAAAGCGGATACACGAAGGTCATTCAATATATTCGGAGATTATAAATGTGTTTAAATAATAGTGTCTTATATCATTATATGCATCAGCTTATTACTTACAACCTATACAAATTTATCCAGTCTGAATAATTCCAATTTAAGCGATGCAGTTGTCTGGTAATAACGCCTAGTTAAAGCATACGCTTTGATTTCAAGTGTGCATAAACCAATTAGTTTTCATAGTCACCGCCAGTCCACCAGTATATATTAGAAGAGAGTTGAGATACACTGATGCACTATGAACAATAATTAATTTACGCACACTTGAAATCGAATGCACACGAGTTCAAGAGTAAACAAAATGCACATGTGCTTGACATGAACTGTCAGTGTACACATTCGGCTTCATAACACATATTACAATAATTTGGAGAAAATGAAGTTCTGCGGACCATTTGATGAATTCTGTCAATGGATATATGCCAGACCCGGATCCAGGTTTTTCAGAGTGGGGGGCACGAGGTATGAACGGGAGTCGGTCACCATAAACTATAATTAACTATATACTGATATTTGGGGATTTCCGGTGGGCAGTTGTTTAATATGTGCAAGAAAATTCTTAGAAAAGGGGGCTACATTCTGTTGATGTGTGGAATCCATATATTTACATGTTTAGCAGCGTTTCATGTATGTCTGTGCATATTAGTAAATGTTAATATATATAATAAAATTATATATAGTGACTACATATTTTGGCAATTACAAGATTATTATATAAGTAGTGGGGTACCGGATTTTTTTTCAAAACAATGGATGCATCTGGTGCATTCTAAGCCTATCTGGGAGCACTAAACTAGTTTCTTTTGTTATAAAAATTATGCGCTTTCTTACATAAACAAGCACATTCAAGTCTTTATTTTGTAAATCATCTTACTTTAGTGCTTGTCCGAATTCTGAGAGTTAACCTTAATGGTTTAATAAGATTATTTAACTTAGGAATGACAAAGTCTAAAAGTAATATAATGAGCTAGGGCAAACCGTATCGTGTAATTTATTACTGTAATGCAACAGTTATGATAACATATAAATTAAAAATATTCTGCAAGCG
The DNA here is from genome assembly GCA_963678985.1 of Spisula subtruncata. Taxonomy (NCBI): domain Eukaryota; kingdom Metazoa; phylum Mollusca; class Bivalvia; order Venerida; family Mactridae; genus Spisula; species Spisula subtruncata. The sequence goes on along the minus strand of OY787663.1, from coordinate 29,712,663 downwards.
AACCGAGGACGTAAAATGCCCATCTTATACTTATTCATCTAGAACATATTGCAAATTACTCATATTATTGACGTAAGACTAGTTTAGGCCCAATATTATACATCTGATCTGAATTATTGATGAGTAAAAACTATCTATGGTCTCTTGTACTGACATTGGGGACCTGTGCCCCTGGTCCCGCGACTCCTACATCCATGAATTGTGGCCTTCAGGGGCATTTTACGTGAACTGTAAACTGTATAACTGTAACTGTATATTTTAAGTGCTCATTCTTACATTCTTAAATGGCGAATGAGCACTTAAAATATACAGTCAAAAGTAAAATAATAAGTATTTTCACTTGTTCTCTAAATCTTTAACAAATAACAGAACATTATATGTACATAAATGTAAAACAAATGGACGAAATTGAAGCCATTGCAGAAGAACTACTTGTTTGCAACTCGACGCGTGTATATTAGTATTTCACCGTGTATTCATGATCGTTTGATAATTCACCTCGTGAGCAGCTGACTTATATTTTCTTTATCTGTTTTAATTGATGCCAAATTATTACACTCGGTTGGAAACTGCATTTGGTCGAGCATCAATTAAAAACAGCTAAAGATAGAGCGAACGCGGTACTTTCCGGGTATTCTTACATATACGGAATGTATTTTAGGCTATATAATATAACCATATTAAATGCACGATCGTTATAATCAAGAACAAAACTCACCGTTAGCAGACGAAATCGTAACAGTTTTGAGTGTAAAACGGCATTCATTTGATCACGTGATTCTACACACTGATTTTGCGCAATCAATATAGTAATAATTACGTAAATTTGTTTGATGTTTTTATTTACAAATTGTAGTTTTAAAGGTTCATTAGCGCAGATGATCAATGTAATAAAGGCAGTGTGATCTGATGCTTTGTGAGCCAAAATGTTCCAGGCAGTATCTTAACATATTCAGCAACAATTGTTGAACAATAACACGAGTTTTAAAGTAAACAAAAATAAAGAATACAACCAGAATCTGTGCTATTGGACCTTTCCAATAAAACAAAATAGAGGCCTCATTCCATGTTCTTTTATTATTTTATAGAATCATAACATTGAACATGTATTAAAATAATGTATTATCATGAGACTTTACTCTATGTTTATTTTCTTTTATTTTCTGGCTTTTCACTGGTGTTCTCCATGTCGATACAAATGGCAAGGTGGTGCTGCAATAACTCTTACCGTGCTGATCTAAATGGTGACGGCTTATTTAGTGTTCAATTTGCGACACAAAGCTTCTTAGTTCCAATTTTATTCTAGGCGATGAGATAAAATTTCCCTTTCGTTTTCGTTTCTGACACTCTCCTTGGATTAAGTATCGTCTTTTTGGTACATATTCTTCAAACCAGGAGTCTGAATAATAAATAGAAACAATATTTTTAATCAATGAAAGTAACAAACTACGCTGCGAAACATTTTAGAACAGAAAACTAACATTGATTTAATTCTCCACAGTTCGGGATTAAAGTTGACGAGTCTCCATGAAATCGTCTTAAACGTTAAAAATATGCACATGGAGCCTCCTAGATAAGCAGAAACAGTATTTAAACCATTAAATCATGCATGAAGTACCTAGAAAACACAGTAAAACCAACCAGGATGCCCTGGATACCTCAGAATTAATAAAAATCAATGCGGACTACGGACACCCGATGTCACTATCCCTTCCTTCAGGCTTTTATCGCTGCACTGACGGACTAAAACAGACCGCCGATAGGTGGCTTAAACTTATGGCTAGGCGGTTATCGCATACACATCACATATAAAACTAAAAAATAAACTTACTTTGCTGAAAACGTGTCCGTCAAGTGACAAAAAACATCAAAATATCGGCCATTGGCACCAATTGTTGTTGTTGTTGTTTCTTGTAGTTTCCTCCGTTTTCTTCGGAGCACTCCCCAACGAGGATATATATCTTCTTATCGTCACAATCATAAAAACTCTTCCACTATTAGAGAATGTCAACTTGTTAGAGACGTATAAACAGTTTATATATACATGTATACGCGACGCGGCCATGAAAGTTAGACATTAGGTCATACATAGCCCATGTAAACAAATATAAAGAGGACCTTGAAATTTTTGCAGGGCATGTATAGGTTAGGTTTAGATACCCACTATATTGCTACATAGAGTCTGGGCTCTTGTGGAGATGAGACGTTCGCAGTAGGCTTGAGACCATCTTTCGACATCAATTTCCTGTTTCCGGTTCAGGTGGACTTTCTCCTTCACTGTATGATGGGTGCAGTCCAGGATAATCTGGACGAGAAGGTCTGGTTCCTGTGCGGATGAAATAGATGAAAGTCGAGTTTCCTCAAGTATGGCTTGTAGTTTTTTCAGGTAGTCGCTCCTGATATTTCCTAAAGTTGCACATCTTGTAAGTAAATGTTCTCTAGTCTCGTCTTCCTGTCCACAGAGCTTACACGTTGCAGAGACGGCATTCTGGTTGAATTTTGCAGTGTTGCTTTGCAGGATATATGTTCCTGTAAGGAGCCTCGCCTTGATTTCTGCCCGTCTAACTTCATGCGGTTTGGGTTCTATGACCTGCCAGATGTTATGTGGTTTGTTGATCGGATTTGTCTGGATCTGTATGTATTTCGTTGTGGATTTCGAATCCAGCTCACGTCCCCAGGTGTCTGACCAGTACTCGTTCGCAGCCTTCTTGAACATGGATTTCCATCTTGATTTTGACGGTGGATTGTGAAGGAATTCTTCAGGGGTTGGTAAGTCATACTTTGCCAAGATATTTCTAATGTTTGATGTAAAGGTATTGTTGTCAGTATTTCCCATGGCTAGTTGTCGTCTTAGTATGTGATATTCAACTGAGTCCGGAAGCCGTATGATATTCATAAACAGAGCCAGGCAATTTCGGTCGACGATCAATTCAACTGGTTCCCCTCCTATCAGTGTATAAATTGCGGATGTGGACGTCCTCTCTGGGAGACCTTGAAGATGCTTGATAATCTTTCTTTGATAGTTTTCTAACTTATGTAGATTGGTCTTTGTAAGGTACTGAACTTCAATGGCCAATCTCCATGGGAAGTCTTACTTAAACCACCAATCTCCATGCTTTAGGTTATACCCCTTGAGTGTATAGTCAAGTCTCCAGACTATAATAATGTAATTGAAAATAATACGCTGGTTGGACGAGAATGCTGGAATTGGGGCATCTTCTGTATCATGCATTATCCCCCAAAACCTAAAAGTACTAAAACTCTTTTGGGGGACTCGCCCATATGGATTATCCGGTGGCGAGGATAAAGAAACTCTTTAAAATAAATAGCTATGTAGATGAGAATGTGTGCAAGATCTTGCATCTGTAAGGGTACCTAGCACTGGTTGCAAAAGATGTGACAGCGGGGTTAAAGGAGGCACATACCCAATTTTCAAATCTTTATTTATTTGCATTCGATCTTTAACAAGTGGTTTTGTTACTAACAAGAAAGGCAGGTTTTGGTAAATGTTGATGTGAATGCTCTGTTGGTTAACTGCTTGATGGTTCGTGTAGCTATTGTTACTAACTATTTTAATGAGAATTTTTATGCCCCCCGTATCGATAGATCGGGAGGCATATAGTAATTCATCTGTCCGTTCGTCCGCCTGTCCGTCCGTCCGTTCGTCCGGCCTGGTTAACCCAAATTGACCGTTTCTTCTAGCATTAATATGGCTTGCTACAAAGCTTTCATACTTGCATGGATATTGTATGTGACCACTCTCCACCTGCATGTATCACCTGACTCCCTTTTGACCTTCACCTTGACCTAATTTTGGACTTAGACTTATCTCCCCTTTAGTATTTTTACAATAAAATTTTGTCTGGAGCGTATCTTCAAAACTATTTAACATATTGACTTGAAACTTGAAATGTAAATAGATGGCAACTTGGAGAAGTGCATTGACAAAGAACAATAACTATGTCTGTCTTAAATTTTGAATTATCTCCCCTTTAGTATTTTCAGAATCAAATTTTGACCGGAGTGTGTCTTCAAAAGTGTTTAAAATATTGCCTTCAAACATGATATATAAATAGATGGTAGCTTGTAAAAGTGCAGGGACCAAGAACCATAACTATGTCTGTCTTACATTTTGAATTATCTCCCCTTGAGTTTTTTCATGATAATTTCATGAGCCCCTTATAGTTCAAAGCCATGTAACACTATCAAACATTTTAACTGAATAATGGCCCCTGATTGACTAAGCTTTTTATGGACATGGCTTCCACGGGGGCATAAGCGTTTATTGAACGCTGTCTTGTTTTAAACTTAAAGTCCAAAGTTTAGTCTATAAAATATAATCAAAAATACTTCTAGATGGCGGAAAATACACAAATTTCGTGAATATGTAGCGAAATAATAGTAGCATATTCTTTCACAACCATATAATCACTGACGTAAGTATCTTTCTAAAATAAACAGTAGGTCAAGGTTACCGTGACCTTTACAATTTTCGACTATTTGTCTGACATGGGGGCGTTCGTGTTTTGCAAACATCTCTTGTTATTAAAACTATATACTAATATTCTCCATAATTGATTAAGCAGGTTCTGTATTTTCGTAGTTTTTGCTTAAAACTGATCATTTCCCTTTTTCTTTATTTCTAAATTATTGACTTTGCCACAGAGAATGCTAGGATACATATAATCATACCTCAATTAGTATGTTGATTCATATTTTAGAATGTTTTTTTTTTGTCTGTATGCTCGATCCCCATCAATACATTGCGTTTCACTTTTCGAAATGCTCGATTGTACTATCTGGCAAAATTAAGGGAGTTTTGTACATATTTGATACTGCACAATACGTATCTCGCTATGGAGAATGAAAACGTATCCAGTAATAAGAAAATAAACAGGAATCATGTTAGCTCAGTCTAGGGATTTACGGCTGACCAACATAGCTTTTGGTGACGTACGTGGTATGGTCACCGTTCGTTGTGTCTGGTTTGAATTCTGAAACTAGCTCATTTAGCTTTGTGAAAGCTGGGACTTGGGTTTTTCATTCCCGCTAAGTGTTCGGCATTGTGCCTTGTGTTTGTGGTAGGTCATGTATTTTATGTCTTCTCAATCTGTGCTCGGCTGTATAGGTTAAGAGCTTCCTTCCTTGTCCAATTTTCTCTTATCTTTTTGGGTGCATTATAAAGTGAAAGGGTTTTAAATTAGCAAACCTGAAATGTGTGCCCATAATGTGTTAAGATTTTTGCATGAGAGCGGATTGTATTGTGTAAGTGCAGTTTTCTTGTATGTACGTGGGTATATCCAAAAGTAATGTCACTGATGCTGTAAAATCGTGTATAATGCCCGTAAAACCACGAATTTTTTCACATCGTAACTTCAGTCTATTTTTTTTCGGGCCCCAGAAGGGTAACCCCATTTATTTTCCCCGTCCAATGGTTTTATGGGGGTCGGAGAATCATCCCCCACAAACCTTACAACCTTGCATATTATATCTATATAACGAACAGAGCATATAGAAATCATACTACATGTATAAATGAATATACTTATCTACATAAATTTGATATTTTGGGGTAATAAAAGGAATTGGGACCTTTTTCGTCAAAGAGTGACGAGTAGAGAGAAGAAAGAACAGAGATGTTTTGTTTTGTTATTATTTGTATGACACAGAAGTCGTCAGATGTTCATAAATTGTTCCCATGTTTTATTAAAATTGTCTAGGTTTCCTTGATCTAGGGCTAGTTTCCGTTGTAGTTCTAATCTACTCTCAAATTTAATTTTGAAAGAGGTAAATGAAAGTAATTCTTTTTTATATTTACTTGTAAAGATAAATTATTTCCATATAGAAAGATGTGTGACAAGATGGTATTCCTTGAAACACACATGAAAGCGTTGGTTTTATTTATCTCACCATTTATGTGCTTTGTATCGCAGTATTTTTTTATTTTGTTCCAGAAAATTTGTGTATAATGGCATTCCCAAAAAAGATGATCCATTGTTTCTATCGATGCATTGCAGAAGTTGCACAGGCTAGATTCAATCATCTTACATTTGAATAAATATGCATTTGTAGCTATGTTTCTATGAATAAATTTATATTGAAAGTTTCGAATTTTGCTGTCCTTCGTCAATTTAAAAGGAGTTATATTAATCTGTTCCCAATCAAAGTTATTTTCGGGATTAAGATTTTCTGCCCACTTTATTTGGTATTTCTCGTTATGGCAAGGTATATGTTTTATTTGGGTTTTGGATAGAATTTTGGTTATGCTTCTTCCTTTTATATTGTTTATTTTGTGATGTAATGTATAATTATCAGCATTTATTATTCTGTACTGTCTATTAATTACGTCTTTTATGAAGTATTTTACTTTTTGATGATAAATAAAATCGTTTGCAGTCAGATTATGTCTTATTTTGAGTGTTGTAAACGTTATAAATTTTCTATTTTCTATATCATAATAAATCAGAGAGTGTCATAATTCCGTTATTCATCCATGTATTATTGTTTAGAATTTCATTTTTAAATTTTAGGTGACTGTTATTCCAGATAACGGTGTTTGAATATAATGTATTTTCTTTTTTTGTAATTTAATTTACACCACGATTCTTATATATCTTTAAGGAATTTATTTTGTATGCGTATCTTTTGTAGATCATTTTTGCTTAGATTCGATAAAAATATTTTCGTATTTCCAAATGGTTTTAATTGTTCTGTATAGATATGTTTCCATTCTCCTTGATTATTATTGTCTATTAGTTTTCGTACCCATGCTGCTTTTAATGAATTTATGTACGTATATTTCTAAATCTACCATGTTTAAGCCTCCATCTTTATATTCTTGAATGACAATGTTTCTTTTGACCTTTTCTTGTTTACATCTCCATATGAATTCAAAGGTTTTTTGTTTTAGTATTTTGATCGTTTGTATTGATGGGTTTGGAGTACCGAAAATAAGTATGTAAGTTTTGGAAGAATAAGCGATTTTAAAACAGTTATATTACCTATTGTTGATAATTTTCTTGTTTTCCATCTATTTAGATTACAGTAAAAATCTTTTATTTTTCTTTCAAAATTTAGTTCGATCATGAATCTAAATTGGGTTTGCATGGAATATTACTCCCAGATATTTTGCTTCTGAACTGTTCCAAGTAATGTCTTTTTTTCGCGAATACATTAAATCATGGTCATTACGTAATGATCCTATCTTTAAAACAATGCATTTTTGAAAGTTTAATTTTAAACCTGATATATCTCCAAATACCTCAAACAATTCCAAAGTACTTTCAAAACTTTGCCGTGTGCCATCCAATAAAACGGTTGTGTCGTCTGCAAACATTGCATTTTTAATTTCTTTTCCGCTTATAGTTATACCTCTAATATTTGTGTTGTTTCTAAGAGCATATGATAGTAGCTCAATACTTATGGTAAATATGTAAGGACTTAATGGACATCCTTGTCTTACCCCTCTTTCTATTTTAAAGAATTCTGTATTAAAACCATCGTTTGTTATTGAACAGGTAGGTGATTTGTAGAATAATTTTACCCATTGCCTAAGATCTTTTCCAAAATTGAAAAATCCAAGTAGTTTGTTCATAAAGTTATGGTTTAAGCTGTTGAAAGCTTTTTCAAAATCCGTGAAAAGAAGCATGCCTGGAGTGTTTTGGTTGTACGAAATTTCAATTATGTCTCCAATAAGTCTGATATTTTCTCCTATATATCTGTTTTTTACGAAACCAGTTTGACTTTTATGAATTATATTATTTAAAACTTCCTTAATTCTCGACGCAATTGATTTAGTGGCTATTTTGTAATCTACATTAAGTAAACTAATTGGTCTCCAGTTTCCTAAATTTGTTAAATCTTTATTTGGTTTTGGAAGTAAAGTAATAAGGCCTTGGTTTTGTAGTTCTGATAAATTTCCTGTTTGAAATGCGAAATTAAGAGCATTTAAAAGATCGGATTTAATATCATTCCAAAACAGTTTGTAGAATTCTATATTTATTCCGTCGGTTCCTGGGCTTTTGCCATTTTTCATATTTTTCACCGCTTGTGCAAGTTCTTCTATAGTTAATATGCCTTCACAGTATTGCTTTCTTTCTTGATTCAACTTTGGGATATTGTTTAATTCTAAATGTTCAAATGTTTGTTTTTCGAGTATTCTTTTTGTATAAATTCCTTTATAATATTTAAATGTTTCTTCAAGAATTTCCTCTTGATTTGTTATTTGTTTATCATTTACATTAATTACTTTTATGGTTTTGCTCTCTGCTTTGTGTTCCTCTAACACTTTAAGCAGTTTTATGTTTTTATCTTCATTTATTAAATGATTGTATTTCAGTCTAGTAATATACCCTTCTGCTTTTCTATGGTATAATTCATCCAGTTTAGCGCGCTCGACATTTTATTCTTCCTCTAAGTTTGGGTCATTTGTGTCTTGTTGCTTTTCTAACAGATCTTTTATGTTTGGGTTTATTTTATCAGTTTCTTCCGATTGTAGTTTTTTCATTTTTTATAGAGAATTTTATACTTTCGTTTCTAATTGTTCCTTTAATAAGTTCCCATAGTATTTGAGGGTTTGAGTTTTTATTGTAATCTTTAATTTCATTAATTGCTTTCTTTATTCGCTCTTGGTAGTCTCTGTTAAGTAAAATAGTATTGTTCATTTTGTAGCTTCCTTTGCCACGTTTAGTACAGCTTGTCTGTATGTATATGTTAGGGATTAAATGGTCGGATTTTAAACTGTTTATTATTTCTGCCTTTTTTATTGAATTTGTTATACTGTCGCTTATTATAAAGAAGTCCAGCCTACATGACACTGTACTTGATTTCCATGTGTATCTAGTTTGCTTAGGGTGTTGGATCCTCCATATGTCTACAAGATCATTTTCGTCCATTATTTTAGTAAGTTTTTGTCTACATAAGGTATGTGTATTCATATTTCCTCCCCGTTTATTAATGCATGGATTAAGTGTGAGGTTCCAGTCTCCTCCTATGATTAGTTGTTCGTTATTTATTTTTTTGATAGAGTTTTCTAATTTAATAAGTAGTTTTGTATCATCCATGTTTGGTCCATAATAGTTTATAATATAATATACATGGCTGTTAATTTCTATTTTCAGTAGCAGGATTCTCCCTATTTCTATTTCTTCTGTTTTAATGACATTGATATCTTTTGTTTTGCTGACTAGAAATCCTACACCCGCACTATTCGATGAATCACCACTAAAGTATATAATTATCGTATTTAGTGTCACTTTTCCAAATGTTTGCATACCTACTAGTAAAATGTGCTTCTTGAATGAGGCATATATCAATGCTTTGATCTTCGATAAACTTAAATATGGCTAAACGTTTTATTTTATTTCCTAGCCCTCTAACATTGTACGCTTTCGATTTATTTTTTATAAAAAACGCATGAAAGATAATCGTTATGATAATGAAAAAATATTGTAATTTTCGTGTGCGTCGATATGATATGATGTCATAGGTATATTTCAAATGTATCAAAAAAGAATACTGGAGCACGTTGTTCATTAATCAGAATTGAATTGCTTAACATTTTTATATCATATTTATGCATATCGGCCTTTAAACAAATAAACCACGGGAAGAGTGACATTACTTTTGGATATACCCTCGTATATATACGAAATAGCTTACTATATATAATTTATAACCTGAAGCTTAGGCCATACCAATACGGTTTTATGTTTAGCGTCATCGTGCGCCTAGGTTGAAGTAATTTTTCGAGAGAGTGAGTGAGTGAGTGAGTGAGTGAGTGAGTGAGTGAGAGTGAGAGTGAGAGTGAGAGACGTATATTTGAAATAAAAACCTCGATTTTTACGTCCTAGTACATGTACTATTATTATTTTTATTATTATACCATATTTATATAGCCCTTTTTTCAATTATCCCAACAATAATTACGATACTGTGAGCGCAGCGGGTAACCAGTGCATAAATAAAATGACCTTGAGCGAAGTTAAATAACGAAAGTAACACTGTTTTGCTGTTTCGCAGTTATAAGATACAATTGAAGGAGATTTTCGGTAAGAATGAATATCTTATAGTTTATTTGAATGACTTGTATAGCGTTTGTTCTTCAGCGCCCGTATTTTATGTTGAAACAACGAGATGCAATGTTCCACAATCTTTGGCATATAGACATATAGTACGCTTTATACCTCGATAGTATATTAGCTCAGTACGATTTTTTTAAATATTTTTTTATTATTTTTTTAATCGTTTGTGGACAAAACACTGATACTGCCACCTGTGGTTTGGGGGGGGGCACATGTCTCCGACCGCGGAGCTCTTGTTTATGTACTACTGCTTTAAAATAAAATATACTTTTGTTTACTGAATCTTACTTGTATTTTTGTCCACAAACTGTCTCTTTTAAATGATCTTGAATTTCCATAGTCAATTAGTAGTTATAATAGTAGTTGTAGATAGTAGTATAACCAATATTCTAACCCGTTTACAATTACTGATACCCATCGCATATACACTTAAATTCACCGAAGCATGACACTATCCGTATTGGACAGTTCAGTGGATATAATATTGTCTTTCAGATTTATGTTCTGTACAGTATAGTTCAATTTTGAACCCTGAGCCATGACCTTTTCTAAAGACGATTCTATTTGGGCGGGTACCCGTGATTTATTGATTTCAATAGTCATGGTTTAAAGATATGATAGTTACTAATATGTGTAATTTATCAATTGGCAATTTAACACAGTCAATGCCGTAACAAGCTTTATCGGCGAATTGATTAAACTTTAAAAGTGCAGTCACGGCTCAATGCTCGAAATCGAACTATTTTTTTTTTAAGTTCAATTTTGAACCCTGAGCCATGACCTTTTCTAAAGACGATTCTATTTGGGCGGGTATCCCGTGATTTATTGATTTCAATAGTCACGGTTTAAAGATATGATAGTTACTAATATGTGTAATTTATCAATTGGCAATTTAACACAGTTAGTCAATGCCGTAACAAGCTTTATCGGCGAATTAATTAAACTTTAAAAGTGCAGTTACGGCTAAATGCTCGAAATCGAACTATTTTATAATAACGCATTGAACTGTCAACTATTCGCTGTTATTTATTATAATATATTTTATATATATTATTCATGCAGTTACACAGCCATCGTCATGTGATGTTTTTTTGTCACTTGACGGACACATTTCCACCAAAGTAAGTTCATTTTCTTGTTTTATATGTGGTGTGTATGCGATAACCACCTAGCCATAAGTTTAAGCCACCTATCGGTGGTCTGTTTTAGTCCGTCTGTGCAGCGATAAAAGCCTGAAAGAAGGGATGGTGACATCGGGTGTCCGTAGTCCGCATTGAATTGTATTAATTCTGACGTATCTGGGGCATTCTGGAAGGTTTTTCTGTGTTTGCTAGGTACTTCATGCATGATTTTATGGTTAAAATACTGTTTCTGCTTATTTAGGAGGCTCCAAGTGCATATTTTTAACCTTTAAGACGATTTCATGGAGATTCGTCAACTTTAAGACCCTCTTCATAGAGATGTGTTATTATTTTGTAAACCATGTGTACTGGTATTATAAACATGGAAGTAATCTCTATTTTGTAGCAATTTCAGGGCTACCGTCTTACAGAGGGTCTTGGCTTGGCGAGTAACATATAATTGGAACCAAATACAGTGACAACACCACCTGGCTGCAACAATTGTTGTGATTTTCTTATTTGTACTCCAAAGATATGCATATAAGTAATAAAGGATGATTTTTATAATCGTGTGCGCTGTTTATTATGTACCAGTCAAATCCAACCCTGACTCCCCAAACCCGGGGTATACTAGTAGTCACGAGTTTTTAATTTTTGATGTCCCCGCACTGCCGAATGAGAGCAGGACTTTTGCTCCGAACCTAAATGCGTAGATGTGAAATGCAGCCGGGAATAAGTTTCAAGGGGGGTGTTACCTTTTGTAAGGCTCTCGGGCAGGGATTTTACCATGGTTTAAAAAGTCAACCCGTCCCTTCCCCGTGCTAAGGTTTTCAATTGACTGGTGCATTGTGTATCTGTTATGATATTCAGTTGAACTGACAAAAGGCCTAGTAGTAGCCGTCTTCTCTACTAGATGGATAGTATCTTCTTCGGAAAGGTGTGCTACAGGCCACATCAATTTGGTAGATTGTGGTTTCAAATATATTTGAAACACCTACCATTTTCTTCATCGCATTTATAATATAGAGGATTTGTAATCAGTTTTCTGATCAGTATTCTTTCAAGCACTTACTTACAATCCACAAGGAACCAACCACTTCTCAACATGTGGAGTAAAACCAGCATTGACAAATTGAAGCAACTGGGAATCAAACCAAGATTGCTTGTTACAAACACTGCGCGTTAACCATTGCAGCAGTTTTATAAGTGGCAGTATATTGTTGGTCAATGTTCAAAACATCACAATGAAACCTCACTTATCCGACCACCCTTATTTATTTTAAAACATACTTATCATATCCGTTTATGTATTAATAAAGGCTTATTTAAGAGTTGGTTATATTATAAATCAAAAGTACAACATGTAATCATGTGAATTGACTTCGAACTGGAGGTTTTAATTTTGAGATGGTTTTTAAGTGAAGTTTTACTTTTTGTTACATTCATAAGAGTGAAATTTCAATAATCTCTCTCGTCTCTAGGATGCATTCATCTTGTTAAATGCATCGTACCATTGACACTTATTTTGAATGGTTCCTGTGTTTTTGCTAAAGATGCAGTATGAACACAGTATGGTGTTTCCATGTATATGGGCGAACTGCCCTACAGACATTCGTTCTTTAACGTACCTGGTGTACAGCTCTGGTACATGCGAGACTACCTCTGGGTCACCTTCCAAATAGATCATGTCTAGTTGGGTGGGAAACACGGAAAAGTGTTCCATGAATAACTAAGTACACCGGCCGAGGTTCGAACCATGGACCTATTGATCAGTAGTCAAGCGGGCTTTCCGCTCGACCACAGTGCCACCCTAGTAAATACTGTGTATACAATTTATAAAGGCAGTGTGATCTGATGCTTTGTGAACCAAAATGTTCCAGGAAGTATCTTAACAAAGAATACAACCAGAATCTGTGCTATTGGAACTTTCCAACCAAACAAAACAGACATTGATGCGCATCATTTCATGTTATTTTATTATTTTATAGAATCATAAACTTGAACATGTATTAAAATACGTGAATAAAATGTTATCATGAGACTTTACTCTATATTTATTTTCTTTTATTTTCTGGCTTTTCACTGGGGTTCTTCGGATCGATACAAGTGACAAGGTGGTGCTGAAATTAATCGTTTTCTTTTTGATGACGAATATCTAAATGGTAACGGCGTATTAAGTCTTTAATTAGGCAATGAGATTTTATTAAAATTTCTCTTTCGTTTTCTTTTCTGCCACTTCCTCCTTGAACGAAGTATCGTCTTTTTGGTACGTTTTCTTCAAACCAGGTGTCTTAAAAATAAATAGAAACAACATTTGTAATCAATGAAGGTAACACACTATACTGCAAAACATTTTAGAACAGAATACTTACATTCATTTAATTCTCCACCGTTCGGGTCTTAAAGTTGACGAATCTCCATGAAATCGTCTTAAACGTTAAAAATATGCACTTGGAGCCTCCTAAATAAACAGAAACAGTATTTTAACCATAAAATCATGCATGAAGTACCTAGCAAACACAGAAAAACCTTCCAGAATGCCCCAGATACGTCAGAATTAATACAAATCAATGCGGACTACGGACACCCGATGTCACCATCCCTTCTTTCAGGCTTTTATCGCTGCACAGACGGACTAAAACAGACCACCGATAGGTGGCTTAAACATATGGCTAGGTGGTTATCGCATACACACCACATATAAAACAAGAAAATGAACTTACTTTGGTGGAAATGTGTCCGTCAAGTGACAAAAAACATCAAAATATCGGCCATTGGCACCAATCTCCATGGAAAGTCTTACTTAAACCACCAATCTCCATGCTTTAGGTTATACCCCTTGCATATGTGGGTCCAAAATAGGAAAATAAACAATACCTTATGCGTTTTACGTGTAATAATGGTGCACAGACATCACTCCTCTGAGACATTACTCCTCCTGGACTTTACTCCCCCTAGACTTAACACCTCCCAAGGTACCTGGAAATTACTCCTCCTTGATTAATGATTATTGGATTAGGGTGTGTGAAGGTTCCAGACAGGCCCTGTCTCCCCCCAGTCAGTTTTATCAACCGGGGAAGAAGAGGCCTAGTCAGTTTTATCCCCCGCCAGCCCTATTCTTCCCCCACCCCAGGCCTCTTCTTCCCCCACCCTAAAAATTATGATAGGGGAAAAAAATGGTCTAGTCTATTTTATCCCCGCCCGAGTATAATTAATATGATGGGGGAAGAAATGGACTAGTCTATTTTATCCCCCCCGTTTGAGTATAGTTAATATGATGATGGGGGAAGAAATGACCTAGTCTATTTTATCCCCCTTCTGATTTGGCGGCAAAAGCACTAACCACTGAGATACTAAATGAGAAGGTCTCAATTCTGACATCTAGTTGAATGAGGACATTTCTCTTTGTTTTAAATGCCGAACAAAGCCTTTATTTGCCAATCAGCTTCTGCTGCAACATGGCAGGCATATGAGTGCCTTCACCCTGATTTGAACCCGGGTCACAAATTAGATGTCAAACATGCTAACCACTTAGTTACAGAGGTCCACTCAAATACAACGTATTGTGACAAAAACTCAAAGCCTTACATATATAAAATATTTATTTGCAATATAAATGTGCACATGCAAAGCAAATAGTAGTTTGGTATTTATAATGTTTTAAATTGTAGATTTAAGTTTGTATATATATACACAGTCATGTACTCTCCATCAATTCTGGGTTTCATAAATCTACAAAACGTTCAGTGTCAATAAAGATAACCCAATATACATTGCTAATAAATGAACCATGTGGGTTTCTCATTAATCTGGCCCCAATCTCCCAAAACATCCAACTTATACATCTTATCTCAAATATTGGCATGTATGTATGTGTCTTGTAGTCAATTTACATTGGAGGTTGGATTCAACATTGGCATTCCCAAACATTCCTCAAACATTCCCAAACCCAAACATCCCAAACAGAAATCTCTCATTATTCTGATTTTTTACAGCAAAATATAAAGCATTTGAACTTAAGATTTATCTCAAATTCAGACTCTGAGGTTAGCAAAATCTCAATTTGAGATGAGGTTTCTACTTGAGCTGTTTCAGGAGATTAGGGCCTGAGTAAAGGGTCACTTTTGCCTGTTTTAGAAGAGTTAATTTCATACTTTTAACCGATGATCTTAGTACACCTAGATGCTCAACCCTGATAATGATGTAGGGTTTGTATAGTGTACAGCTGACCTTTCAATTGAAATGAATTTAAAAATCAATGGAATATAAAACATGTACCAGTATACCCCATGGCAGCCAAATATTTGAAAATGGTTAAGGTCACAATGACCTTGACCTTTGACCAACTGATCTCAAAGTCAAAAGGGATCATCTACTGTTGCTGACCAACCTAGCTCCATGTATAGTTCAAACAATCTATAGCAAAGTGCTGTTGAGTTATTGAATGGTAACCATTAGGTCTACTTACCGACAGGTATGAACAAAGCAATATGCCCCCTCATAAAAAATGGTGGGCATAACTATATCAATAAATGTGACCACAGGACAAATAGCCAAAATACCAGTCATGCAATTGTCGATAAAAGATGTCACATATAGGTTATCACACGATAGTTCACATTGATCACCTCATGCTCAGTCAAGGTACAAATTTCTAGTTATGAGTCGAGTTACAAAACATGACCATTGTGAATGCATCCAAATGTGTGTTTATGAACTGATGAAGAGACTGCATGAACAATGAGTAGTTAAAAGGAATTATTTTATTAAAGCATTTATGGAAATCTTAAACTTACGATCAAATTTGAATTCTTTTTAACACTTTTACAGCAATAAAATGTGGTAAATTTTAATGGACATGTAATACTTACAAATATCCTGTCAATAATCTCCTACAAGCAATATCTGTCCCCAATTTGCAAGTGTAGAAGATATATACAGAATTTAAATTTGAACAAGTTTAATTATAAGATATCCGTACATGCTTTCATAAAACAGTACCCACAAGTGTAGGGTTCAGACAATATTCACACAAACTGTAAACCCAGAAGAAGGGTAATACAAAAACAGTCTGGAGTTGCAAGTACTGTAAAATTATTTAATTTAAATGGAAATTTCGTGGTTTTTGTTAAAATATTTTAATTTCAATGGAACAAAATCTCATGGTTTTTGTCAAAGTTATTTAATTTCAATGGGACAGCATTTTGTAGATTTTGTTAAAAATCATTTAATTTCAATGGGGCAAAATTTCATGTTTTTTTGTGAAAGACCATTTTGTGGGGACTTAATTACAAGAATACATTATCCTCAAAGTCAGATATTATAGAATCAATTATATTCATAGGGGATTTAAGTTCATCCATGAAATTTAAATCCCCACAAATATGAATGATTTTACAGTGGTTAGTATCCACCGTGCTTGAGCGATTTATCAACCTCATCGTACAAACTTCTAAAAATCCATTGGTAAATGAATGATGCTTGAACAGACAGGTGCATCGCTATACAGCTAGGCATCAATAGATGCCAGGCATAAAAACATCTTAAATTCCAGATGTAAGTATTCACAGCACTTCACAGTAGCCTGCTTTCCTGGAATTTCGTGAACATAAGACTTGTTTATGGAGAATGCTCAATTGTTTGTTGATTTATAAACATTTTTCTACGATGAAACTAATGCCTGAACACCTCTCTAATTGTTAAATACAAAACATGATAAGAAGTCATCGTATTTTCCAAGTAGCAGCCATCTTACAGAGTGGACTCCAACACTTCAATCAGAAGACAAGTTTCCTAAAGATTCGTGAATTCTGATTGGCTGGTCAGTAAAAATCATTCTGGAACTCTGTTTTTATTGGTTCACAGCAGAATTCCATTGGGGGTTCTTCTAGCATGTGTATTTACAAAATGGTGGCTGTGTGATGATTCTGACGCACATAAATGATGAAATTATAGACATGGGGTCAATTGCTTCTCTGATTAACTGAATTTTAGGGGTATTTTATAATTTTTCCACTAAAATTTGTTTTAAAGAGACATATTCTCAAAATATTTATGGAAAATCATTTTTTTAACTGCTTCAATCATTTGTCAATAATTTTGAACCTGCGCGTTTAGCAGAAATATGTCAAACAGGGTTCACGAAACCATAGGAATTCACGAAACTATAGGAAAGAAGGATATAAACTAATCAATAAGAAAATGAATAATGCTTGAAAGGTCTGACAGGGATACAATTAGTTGTCTTCATAGACAGTTTAGTTTTTGTGGACTGAAAGACTGATATCTTGTTATAAAATGATAAGGCCACACCAAATTAATTTTTGGTTCTACGGATTTTTTGGGGAAAAATTAGGGGCGAGCGAGCGAAATATAAATTTAAATATTTATTTTTGAAAAACCCGTAATTGAGAGCGAGCGAAGGAGCGAAATAATTTTTTTTTAATTTATTTTTGAAAATGCCATTTTTGAAAGCGCGTGAAGGAGCAAAAGTGCCCTATTCATTTCTGATGCACCCATTTTTAGGAAATTGTGTCAATATTGAAATTATTACAATAGCTTTAATAAGAAATGAGGCCAAATAAATGATTGTTATATATTTCTTGTTATGTTGTGTAGGATTTATCAAATTATTTTACCAGAATACAGGTATTCAAGGTAATTGTGGGCAGACATTGTCACATACATATAGATGATAATGAACACAAATGCACTGAGTGACAAGTGGTTAAAGATTCAAATCAACTAAGCATCCCCCTAGAAAATTTTGGATTTGTAGACCTTCAAGATTGCTTCTCCTGTGTTTTTTTTCCTAAATAAAAGTGAATTTTGTGTGACTGATTATGATGGTGTTTATATTTAGTTATAATTTATTTGAGCAAGTTTTCCATTAGAATGCTTAATTTTTTACTACCTATCTATCTATAGCTATGGCTTGATGAATACCAGCCCAGATCAACAGCTTTTCTGTTTGGTGCCTTTCTGTTTATACCTCACTGCTATATTTGTTGAAATTGTAGATCATTAAGATGGCTACTCTTGTTTTCTTACTAAATTTGGTGTAGTTGTAAGACAATATGTGTAGCAAATTTCATTTAAATCTACACCCCCCCCCCCCTCATTATTTGGAGGGGCAAAACAGAACAAATCTATACAGTGACTGTGTGTTCATTAATTTATATCATGGGTCAATTAATATTTAACAAGTTCAAAGGTGGCATTTTAGTATATTATCTGTGTATGTACTTGAAGACTGACCTTGCTGACCTGGGTTAACCTTTTAAATATCAGTTACAACAGCTATAAAATGCTGGCATTTACTCTAGGGAGTCATTAATCACAGAAATCTTCTCTCTTGTGTGAGGTATTTCTTTTGTGTTGTGTTGTGTTGCATAACCTTCAAGGTTATGGTCAGACTTCTCCTACATATTTCTTAGATTTTGTGAATGATTCTGAAGTGTGATTTTTTTGTTGAATAAAGTTTTTCAATTAGTTGTCTGCCCCCTTCCCCCCATTATTTTCTTGTTTTCGTTTTCATGCCATCTTGGACCACTCAAGCACACACGTGCTAGTCCTGTCATCAGTAATTGACATTGCAAACAAATAGGTATCAAAAGTTTAACATAATTGACTTTTCATTATTAAAGATCTAAAGCAACGGAGGCTGTTACGTATTGTTGCAAACGTTAAACAGAGTGTTTCTCACGCTTGTAAAAATTACACGCAACACTGTTCACAAATTGACAATCAAGAAAAACAAAAGTTTGTCTGCTAATTATGTCTCCAGCTGAGTAGGTATACAGTATGACATGTATCCATAGGTGTGAATGGGGCAATAAACTGGTCAAACCTCGTTTAACCAGCGTGTTTTTCCTCCGTAATACTAGGGACTTGACTATACACTGATTCATGAGAATGTGGATCTGTTTATTGATGGCTATCAGTGACATAATTAAGTCCGGAAGAGGGGTTCTTATAAAGGCTAATTACGCGAGACGGTAAGTTAACACTAAGGAAAAAAATCACATGCGCGTGGTTTTCCCTGGTGCGGGAGCAATAATTTAAATTTAAATATTTATTTTTCATTTTGGAAAAATCAGGAGCGGGCGCTCCCGACGAACGCATGATCAATTTGTTGTGGCCTAATGAATCAATATTTACATGAAACACGTGCATATCTAGAAATATTTATTTAACCAACAGTTTAATATTTAATCTAACCAAACATTGACTCCTGGCCGTAAGTTCACAAAAGATCAACTGATCTGGAGGAAATTTGATCCTGAAAATCATTTCCTGTTATTTGGAAGTTTTTGGTAACTTTTGGCGATTACAACTTATAGCCATGTAGAGAATACCTACTCTACTTCAAGTTAATATGTTCAAACTATTCAGACCAACATTTTCTGTTTCAAAAGTACATAACTGTACTTGAGACTGAAACTGATACTGTAAAATGAGGATCAATTTTTAAAACCAGGATCAAATCTTGTATTTTTATAACTGACTATAAAAACTTATTTTAATGTCTGTGAAATTGCAGGATATGTAACAAGATACTCACATGTATAAAACTATCAAACTTAACCTAAACATTTCTATTGAATTTCAAAGGATATCTATTTGATATTGCTCCGGAAAACTAATCCTTTGTTATCTTGGGGCCCGGTCATCCCTCTGGACTGAGCATGCAAAAATTGTACAATTTGTAGTAAGTAATCTATCAAATATCCAAAATTTGTTTGTACATGCACAAAGCATTTTAAACAAAGCACTTTACATGTATATAATCTTCAAGCATTGAATATTTAAAATATAACAACGCCAATTTAACAGACTGTTAGTCTAGCACAAGCTTGTCCTCCCATTAACTAAATAAATCATGTATGACTAGGGTATTGCAAAAATAATTCCCGTAATATTATTTCACATGTCACAGACACTAAGAAAACTTGTAGCTTTAACTCAAATATCATAACCGTTCTGATCTGGCTGATGTATTGATGTTTCTTCCATGATTATATCCCGATTTCTGTCTTCCAAATATACTGGATTAGTAACCCCACCCACATTCGAACGCTGCACCTCATCCGTGCCCGATGCTTCCTCTTCATTTAATTTAGACTTTGAAAAATGAGCTTTTAACTTAGACAGCGTAACTCTTCCATCAGGTTCAGTTTGTGATATCCCCGGATTCGGGTCGTTCATGTCATTTTGTACTAAAGCTTTCTTGATTTCACCTCTTGGTCGAGAACGACGATACAACACATAACCACCGACACCGATTATAGCAATCAGTATAACTATGATAGACACTGTCACTGCAATAATTATAGTATTAGCACTTGATGCTTCAGCAGTCAATGCTGCTCCCTCAGGTCGACCCTTTTCTCGAGGTTCAGAATATGTTCCTGTAACACACACAAACAGTACAGTTATACTAAACAGTAAAATTACAGTAACACACACAAACTACAATAATACTAAACAGTAAAATTACCGTAACACACACAAACTACAGTAATACTAAACAGTAAAATTACAGTAACACACACAAACTACAGTAATACTAAACAGTAAAATTACAGTAACACACACAAACTACAGTAATACTAAACAGTAAAATTACAGTAACACATACAAACAGTACAGTAATACTAAACAGTAAAATTACAGTAACACACACAAATAGTACAATAATACTAAACAGTAAAATTACAGTAACACACACAAACAGTACAGTAATACTAAACAGTAAAAATTACAGTAACACACACAAACAGTACAATAATACTAAACAGTAAAATTACAGTAACACACACAAACTACAGTAATACTAAACAGTAAAACAAGAGGGCCTGAAAGACCCTAGGTCGCTCACCTGTTGCACAATGGTCTAGGTATCAGTACAACCTACATTCTGACCATATTTCATGAAGATTGGATCAAAATAGTGACCCCTGGAGTGAACACAATGAATTTCTAAGCATTTGACCTAGTAACCTAGTTTTTGACCCAACATGACCCAGTTTTGCACTTGGCCTAGATTTCATAGAGAACAACATTCTGACCAAGTTTCATGAAGATTGGATCAAAATTATGACCTCTGGTGTGAACACTAGGTTTTTCTAAGATTTGACCTAGTGACCTAGTTTTTCACCCCACATGACCCAGTTTAAAACTTGGCCTAGATTTCATAGAGAACAACATTCTGATTAAGTTTCATAATTATTGGATCAAAACCACGACCTCTGGAGTGAACACAAGGTTTTTCTAAATTTTGACATAGTGACCTAGTTTTTGACCCAACATGACCCAGTTTTGAACTTGGCCTAGATTCCATAGAGAACAACATTCTGACCAAGTTCCATGAAAGTGCAATCAAAATTGCGACCTCTGGTGTGAACATTAGGTTTTTCTTAGATTTGACCTTGTGACCTAGTTTTTGACCCCACATGACCCAGTTTCGAACTTGGTCTAGATTTCATGGAGAACAACATTCTGACCAAGTTTTATGAAGATTAGACCAAAACGGTGATCTCTAGAGTGTACACAAGGTTTTTCTAAGATTTGACCTAGTGACCTAGTTTTTGACCCCACGTGACCCAGTTTTGAACTTGGCCTAGATTCCATAGAGAACAACATTCTGACCAAGTTCCATGAAAGTACAATCAAAATTGCGACCTCTGGTGTGAACATTAGGTTTTTCTTAGATTTGACCTTGTGACCTAGTTTTTGACCCCACATGACCCAGTTTCGAACTTGGTCTAGATTTCATGGAGAACAACATTCTGACCAAGTTTTATGAAGATTAGACCAAAACGGTGACCTCAAGAGTGTACACAAGGTTTTTCTAAGATTTGACCTAGTGACCTAGTTTTTGACCCGGCATGACCCAGCTTTAAACTTGGCCTAGATTTCATAGAGAACAACATTCTGACCAAGTTTCATGAAAGTGCAATCAAAATTGCGACCTCTGGTGTGAACATTAGGTTTTTCTTAGATTTGACCTTGTGACCTAGTTTTTGACCCCACATGACCCAGTTTCGAACTTGGTCTAGATTTCATGGAGAACAACATTCTGACCAAGTTTTATGAAGATTGGAACAAACTGGTGACATCTAGAGTGTACACAAGGTTTTCCTAAGATTTGACCTAGTGACCTAGTTTTTGACCCCACATGACCCGGTTGCGAACTTGACATTGCGACGGACATTGGGCAATCACAATAGCTCACCTTGAGCACTTCGTGCTCAGGTGAGCTAAAAAGTATGCAAAGTTTGAAATCAATGCCTTAATGGTCTTCAAAAATAATTATTTGAAATTTGGTTGACAAATAGGCAGGACAATCCCTTAACATGCCCCCTCATCAGAAGATGGCGATGCATAAAAAGACGCTCTTAACTTCAAACGTAGGAGTATAAATTGAAATTATGGCATTTAAGCAAAATATGCATTATACAAAGGGTCAGAGTGTATTATAAAAGAGGTCATCAGCTGCCTACATCATGCTAGTATATACTTTACCTGTACAATATACTCCTGCATCTTCGCCATGGTTACAATTCTGTACAGCGAAACTATTATGTGGACAATCTTGTAGCCGTAGCTCCGACCCGTTACATCGTAGATTATCTAACCAGACTGGACCTTTACCTCGACCAAATTTGGCCCCTAAAGTGAATAATCAAGATAGTGACACACTAGTAAGTGTGGCCCCTTAAGTGAACAATCAAGATTGTGACACACTAGTAAGTGTGGCCCCTTAAGTGAACAATCAAGATTGTGACACACTAGTAAGTGTTGCCCCTTAAGTGAACAATCAAGATTGTGACACACTAGTAAGTGTGGCCCCTTAAGTGAACAATCAAGATTGTGACACACTAGTAAGTGTGGCCCCTTAAGTGAACAATCAAGATTGTGACACACTAGTAAGTCCCTCTATTGAGAAACCTTAAGAAGTTAGACCATCAACATAAAACTTTCTCTAAATTACAATTGACATAACGCCAGAGAAGAGATCGCGCAGCTTGGTTGTTTGCCGAAGGCTGCTTGGCAAAGGTTTTCAAGTTAATTCATTGGACCATGTGATTATAATTTACTGTTATAATTGATTTAAAGGGTATAGATTGACAACTGGCGTAATGTCAATTATAGAGACATGCATTAAGGCTTAAGTTAGAAAAAAAACCATATCATGTTCAATGCAAATTGAGCTAAGCATAATATGCCAATATGCTGAAACTAAGTTAGACTAGGTACTTGATGTGTTTTGTGAAGTTAGCTTAAATCTGATCAATGCTTATAAAGAAAAAATTCAGTCTAAATTGGTCAACCAACCAAATACACCCCATATATCGCTGGCTAAGAATGAGAAGGTCATAAGACCTTATAAGTCTTAGACGGATGCATATTGAAATCTTTATTGTAATGTGCTTCTTACGAGTCTATTTTTATGAAAATCGAAACTTGTCATGTTGACCAAACTGAAGTTGAAAAAGCCAGTTTTACCATTAGCAAAGAGTGATTGTCAGACAGTTTTTCTTGTTATCTCAAAATATTGATTTTGTAGTTATGACCTTCTCATTCTAAGCCAGCAGTATGTACTTCGGTCATAAAGGGTTTAGAAATCAGAATATTGTAATAATAAGGGAAACATATCTACCTAAGTTACCCTTCTGTAATGAAGGGTTTATAAATTGGCTTATTGTGATAATATGATGAACTTATCTACCTTTAACTCCCGTTCCCTCAGCAAAGCCTAGTTGTCTACATACAACAGTAGCATCTGTATCACCCCAGTAATCATCACATACTGTACCCCATTGTTCAGCACCGGCTAGATAAACCTCTACACGACCATATGTCGTATCATTCTGTACATTCACCAGTCGTATATCTGTCACCTCTGTAAGTACAGTCAATACACAATATAGTAGTATGAAATATGAAGTATGGTCATCTTCTGTTGCTGGCCATCAAAAAGGGTCATCATCTGTTTCTGGCCATCAATAGGGGCCATCTTCTGTTACTGGCCACCAATAGTTAGGGCTCATCATCTGTTTCTGGCCATCAATTAATAGGGGTCATCTTCTGTTACTGGCCATCAATAGGGCTCATCATCTGTTTCTGGCCATCAATTAATAGGGGTCATCTTCTGTTACTGGCCATCAATAGGGCTCATCATCTGTTTCTGGCCATCAATAGGGGCCATCTTCTGTTGCTGGTCATCAATAGGGGTCATCTTCTGTTGCTGGCCATCAATAGGGCCCATCATCTGTTTCTGGCCATCAATAGGGGCAATCTTCTGTTGCTGGCTATCAATAGGGGCCATCTTCTGTTACTGGCCATCAATAGGGGTCATCTTCTGTTGCTGGCCATCAATAGGGCCCATCATCTGTTTCTGGCCATCAATAGGGGCAATCTTCTGTTACTGGCTATCAATAGGGGCCATCTTCTATTGCTGGCCAATCTCCATGATAAATTTAAAGATACTCAGGAAAAGCATTTCTGAGTTATTGAACAAATTTCCATTTCATCTACCAACATACAGACAGACCAACCAACCAACATATGCAAAGCACTATACTCCTAATTAAAGATGGGCGAACAAAAATACAGTAGACTAACTTGTAATCAGGTCATCAGCTAATCTGACAGGGAAGAGAAATGAAAGACCAAGTCTTCAAATTACTGTAAATTGGTAGAGAATACTGTAATGAAAGTTGTGGACAACAATCAAAATGTTACAAAATGGAGGAAAGTATTCAAAATGATGCAAAATACTCATTGTTTATTCAAGATGCAATGAATTACAAAATATTATAGTGTATAGAGCTATATTATAACAGTCATTAAATGTCACAATAATTACTGCCATCTTTTTTAGTATACTAGACTACCTTAATTGCAAATTAAAACTTTGGATGGGTTTCGTGTACTTTGATTCAATCGACGAAATATAGACGATTCTTATAGTTTCATAGGGTGTTCTAGAACACTTTTGTATGAAAATGGACGGTTTGCATGTCCAATAAATCACAGAGAGACTTTCTGTTAAAACCGAAGCGAAAATGATCTAATGGATATGAAAGTCTAATTATTTTTTTATTTTTTGAAACTTTTTAAAAAAATATCTTCCGATATAGCTCTATACACTTTAAGCTAAAACAAGAATGCATGCCCCATGACAGCCCAATAGTCGGAAATGGTAAAGGACAAAAATGACCTTGTCCTTAGACCTACTTACCTCAAAATCAACTACTGATGCTGGCCAACCTCCATACAATTCTTGAAGATTCTGGGGCTAAGCTTTGAGTTGTTGAACAGAAACCGTTTTGTTTGACCAACTGACATTTACAAAGCAATATATCCATTCATCAAAGAAGGGGGCATTATAACAATCATAAGAAAATGTAGTAATCATCAATAAACAATACACACCTAGCTTATTCTGGAAGCACCTTGCGGCAGCATCGTGTGACCGTGTTCTACAGAGACCTGCATAAACACCTTCCATCTCATCCGAGCTGTTAAATCCTGTATGACGACACTGTAATATACTCTCCTCATGCCCCTTACAGCTTACACGTGTAAACCATAGTGGACCGTCAACGTGTCCGTACCTAGCTCCAACAACCTCAAGCCCATCTACGTACCCGAGCTTATGACAAAAGACACGGGCATCTCGTGAGTCCCATAACCAATCACATATACTACCCCATTTACCATTATACCTCATTTCAACACGACCACTATCACCCTCACCACCTCCAAGACGGAACTGTAATGCTACAAAATATAATAAATACTGTAATACACAGACAATTAAACAAAATACAATAAGTAGAAATTTGTGCCCTCGGGCAAATTATGTCGAGCCTTGGCGCACATTGAAAAAAAATGCACTGACTTAAATACTTGTGCCAAGTTACATCTAATGCCCGCATGCATAAAGAATAAATTATCCATACAAACTTCAATTTGACCTTTGACCTCTAACTGTGACCTTGACCTTTGAGAAAAGAACCAGGGGTTGCTCATGACACTCCGATTAATAGAGGTTGACATTCATGGCAATTTCAAGCAAGATTGGTCAATGCATTACAAAATTATGGTCCAGACAAGCTTCTTTAGAAATTTGACCTGCAACTGTGACCTTGACCTTGATATAAGAACCTGAGGATTGAGCATGACACTTCAGCTTAATGAGGTGAACATTCATGCCAAATGTAAGACATATTGGTCAATGTACGACAAAGTTAAGGTCTGGAAAAGTTTCAATTTGACCTTCAACTGTGACCTTGACCTTTGAGATATGAACCCCGGGGTCTGTCATGAACCTCTGTCTCATGAAGGTGAACATTCATGCCAAATATAAGAAAGATTGGTCAATGCATGAGTGAGATGCACAGACAATTAAACAAAATATAATAAATACTAGGGATGGCAACGAGTACTAAATCGGTACTTGAGTACTCGGTCATTCTTCCGATCGAGTACTCGGAAAACAATAAATATCCATGTATTTGGGAAATAGAAATGGCGTACTGCAAAAAAACTATGATGACAGGGACAAACCAAATAACAAAACTGTGTGCCTGACCGCACGCACGCACGCCCGACCGCACACACGCCCAACCGCACGCACGCCCGACCACCAAGGGTGTTCACATAATACGTCCGGTTTTTCAACGGGCGTAAAAAGATACTGTAATACACAGACAATTAAACAAAATATGAGAAAGACGGACAGGGAAGGCAGCACTTAACCAGCCAAGCACAGAACATCACTTGGCATAAATACATTGCACTTATAATGCCCACACATAATTGAACGAGATAATGAAATGCCCAGCTTTTAAAAAGCTGAATAACCTAAAGTTTCATAAAGAGATGCCACATTCGTGAGTGAATCCAAAAGTTTGTAGACTTATTGTTGTCATATTTATGGTGAGTGAATACATTGGTATTTTCTTTACCTACACTGATTTATAGCGACCTGATGATAACCGTTTTAACAATATTTATATCTTAAATAGGCGATTATGTATACCGGAGCACACAGATAATTTGAAACACATTTTATTAAGTTTTCTAAAATATCCCAATGTTTGGACCTCCAAAAACCGCTAAAATGTTATGTCTGATTGCATGATATCATTTATAAAGTCTGTTGAAATTTCAGATGTCATCTCTGATAAATAATGTTTTAATCAACATTCACTTAATCGCACTACATAGAAATAACCGCGTAAAACGGGTTTACCGGAATTAACGGAACCAAGGGGTGCTTTCAAAATCTGCGTGAAACTGGAATATACATACGGCATCAGAAACAATACAATCATTGGTTTGAAACGTGTAGGTATATACCCAGAAATAAATAGACATTGATTTTAAGTGGAATTAGTGCTTTCGTGTAGGATACCAGAAGTTGACAACCGAATAAAGTACACCCGATATTGATGCCGTTCGTTTGTAACGTTGTCGAAGAGGACCAGCGCTATACAATAGCGGATATAGCAAAACACTTAGATAAATCTTATGAGGCAGCTCACACTATATTAAACAAACTATTGGAAATGCAGAAACTATGTTCAAGATGGTTAACAATTGGAAATGCAGTAACTATGTTCAAGATGGTTATCCAAAAATACCTACATATTAGTCACTTCGAGAAGCGAAAATGAGTCAAAACGTCAAATGACGCTGACTTGCTCCGGTATGCTGTAACAGCATGTGTGCATTTCAATGTAAAAGTCATGTTGTTTTGACTAATTTAACAACATTTTACAAATTGTTTTGTTATACTTATGATCACTTTATATTAAAATTTGAAAGCATTTGAAGCAGTGGTTTGTGAGATATGATATTTTTCTACGAACTTTTTGATTCACCCACGTTTATGCATGACCTCGAGTGGCCATACAGAGGCCAGGGCCTCGAGTGACCATACAGAGGCCAGGGCAGTGCCTACAGCAAACCATACCAGAGTGACCATACAGAGGCCAGGGCAGTGCCTACAGCAAACCATACCAGATTGACCATACAGAGGCCAGGGCAGTGCCTACACCACACCATACCAGACTGACCATACAGAGGCCAGGGCAGTGCCTACAGCAAACCATACCAGAGTGACCATACAGAGGCCAGGGCAGTGCCTACACCACACCATAACAGAGTGACCATACAGAGGCCAGGGCAGTGCCTACACCAAACCATACCAGAGTGACCATACAGAGGCCAGGGCAGTGCCTACACCACACCATACCAGAGTGACCATACAGAGGCCAGGGCAGTGCCTACAGCACACCATACCAGAGTGATCATACAGAGGCCAGGGCAGTGCCTACACCACACCATACCAGAGTGATCATACAGAGGTCGGGCAGTGCCTACACCACACCATACCAGAGTGACCATACAGAGGCCAGGGCAGTGCCTACAGCACACCATACCAGAGTGACCATACAGAGGCCAGGGCAGTGCCTACACCAAACCATACCAAAGTGACCATACAGAGGCCAGGGCAGTGCCTACACCACACCATACCAAAGTGACCATACAGAGGCCAGGGCAGTGCCTACACCACACCATACCAGAGTGACCATACAGAGGCCAGGGCAGTGCCTACAGCAAACCATACCAGAGTGACCATACAGAGGCCAGGGCAGTGCCTACAGCAAACCATACCAGAGTGACCATACAGAGGCCAGGGCAGTGCCTACACCAAACCATACCAGAGTGACCATACAGAGGCCAGGGCAGTGCCTACAGCAAACCATACCAGAGTGACCATACAGAGGTCAGGGCAGTGCCTACACCACACCATACCAGACTGACCATACAGAGGCCAGGGCAGTGCCTACACCAAACCATACCAGAGTGACCATACAGAGGCCAGGGCAGTGCCTACACCACACCATACCAGAGTGACCATACAGAGGCCAGGGCAGTGCCTACAGCAAACCATACCAGAGTGACCATACAGAGACCAGGGCAGTACCTACATCACACCATACCAGAGTGACCATACAGAGACCAGGGCAGTGCCTAGACCAAACCATACTAGACTGACCATACAGAGGCCAGGGCAGTGCCTACAGCACACCATACCAGAGTGATCATACAGAGGCCAGGGCAGTGCCTACACCAAACCATACCAGAGTGACCATACAGAGGCCAGGGCAGTGCCTACAGCACACCATACCAGAGTGACCATACAGAGGCCAGGGCAGTGCCTACACCACACCATACCAAAGTGACCATACAGAGGCCAGGGCAGTGCCTACACCACACCATACCAGAGTGATCATACAGAGGCCAGGGCAGTGCCTACAGCACACCATACCAGAGTGACCATACAGAGGCCAGGGCAGTGCCTACACCACACCATACCAAAGTGACCATACAGAGGCCAGGGCAGTGCCTACAGCAAACCGTACCAGAGTGACCATACAGAGGCCAGGGCAGTGCCTACACCAAACCATACCAGAGTGACCATACAGAGGCCAGGGCAGTGCCTACACCACACCATACCAAAGTGACCATACAGAGGCCAGGGCAGTGCCTACAGCAAACCGTACCAGAGTGACCATACAGAGGCCAGGGCAGTGCCTACAGCAAACCATACCAGAGTGACCATACAGAGGCCAGGGCAGTGCCTACACCACACCATACCAGAGTGACCATACAGAGGCCAGGGCAGTGCCTACAGCAAACCGTACCAGAGTGACCATACAGAGGCCAGGGCAGTGCCTACAGCAAACCATACCAGAGTGACCATACAGAGGCCAGGGCAGTGCCTACACCACACCATAACAGAGTGACCATACAGAGACCAGGGCAGCGCCTACACCACACCATAACAGAGTGACCATACAGAGGCCAGGGCAGTGCCTACACCACACCATACCAGAGTGACCATACAGAGGCCAGTGCAGTTCCTACACCAAACCATACCAGAGTGACCATACAGAGGCCAGGGCAGTGCCTACACCACACCATACCAGAGTGACCATACAGAGGCCAGGGCAGTGCCTACACCAAACCATACCAGAGTGACCATACAGAGGCCAGGGCAGTGCCTACACCAAACCATACCAGAGTGACCATACAGAGGCCAGGGCAGTGCCTACACCACACCATACCAGAGTGACCATACAGAGGCCAGGGCAGTGCCTACACCACACCATACCAGAGTGACCATACCGAGACCAGGGCAGTGCCTACACCACACCATACCAGAGTGACCATACAGACACCAGGGCAGTGCCTACACCAAACCATACCAGAGTGACCATACAGAGGCCAGTGCAGTTCCTACACCAAACCATACCAGAGTGACCATACAGAGGCCAGGGCAGTGCCTACACCACACCATACCAGAGTGACCATACAGAGGCCAGTGCAGTGCCTACACCAAACCATACCAGAGTGACCATACAGAGACCAGGGCAGTGCCTACACCACACCATACCAGAGTGACCATACAGACACCAGGGCAGTGCATACACCACACCATACCAGAGTGACCATACAGAGGCCAGGGCAGTGCCTACACCACACCATACCAGAGTGACCATACAGACACCAGGGCAGTGCCTACACCACACCATACCAGAGTGACCATACAGACACCAGGGCAGTGCATACACCACACCATACCAGAGTGACCATACAGAGGCCAGGGCAGTGCCTACACCACACCATACCAGAGTGACCATTCAGAGGCCAGGGCAGTGCCTACACCACACCATACCAGAGTGACCATACAGAGGCCAGGGCAGTGCCTACACCACACCATACCAGACTGACCATACAGAGGCCAGGGCAGTGCCTACAGCAAACCATACCAAAGTGACCATACAGAGGCCAGGGCAGTGCCTACAGCAAACCATACCAGAGTGACCATACAGAGGCCAGGGCAGTGCCTACACCACACCATACCAGAGTGACCATACAGAGGCCAGGGCAGTGCCTACACCACACCATACCAGAGTGACCATACAGAGGCCAGGGCAGTGCCTACAGCAAACCATACCAGAGTGACCATACAGAGGCCAGGGCAGTGCCTACACCAAACCGTACCAGAGTGACCATACAGAGGCCAGGGCAGTGCCTACAGCAAACCATACCAACGTGACCATACAGAGGCCAGGGCAGTGCCTACAGCAAACCATACCAGAGTGACCATACAGAGGCCAGGGCAGTGCCTACACCACACCATACCAGAGTGACCATACAGAGGCCAGGGCAGTTCCTACACCACACCATACCAGAGTGACCATACCGAGGCCAGGGCAGTGCCTACAGCAAACCCTACCAGAGTGACCATACAGAGGCCAGGGCAGTGCCTACAGCAAACCGTACCAGAGTGACCATACAGAGGCCAGGGCAGTGCCTACAGCAAACCATACCAGAGTGACCATACAGAGGCCAGGGCAGTGCCTACAGCAAACCATACCAGAGTGACCATACAGAGGCCAGGGCAGTTCCTACACCACACCATACCAGAGTGACCATACCGAGGCCAGGGCAGTGCCTACAGCAAACCATACCAGAGTGACCATACAGAGACCAGGGCAGTGCCTACAGCAAACCATACCAGAGTGACCATACAGAGGCCAGGGCAGTGCCTACACCAAACAAGAGGGCCTGAAAGGCCCTAGGTCGCTCACCTGTTGCACAATGGTCTAGGTATCAGTACAACCTACATTCTGACCATATTTCATGAAGATTGGATCAAAATAGTGACCCCTGGAGTGAACACAATGAATTTCTAAGCATTTGACCTAGTAACCTAGTTTTTGACCCAACATGACCCAGTTTTGCACTTGGCCTAGATTTCATAGAGAACAACATTCTGACCAAGTTTCATGAAGATTGGATCAAAATTATGACCTCTGGTGTGAACACTAGGTTTTTCTAAGATTTGACCTAGTGACCTAGTTTTTCACCCCACATGACCCAGTTTAAAACTTGGCCTAGATTTCATAGAGAACAACATTCTGATTAAGTTTCATAATTATTGGATCAAAACCACGACCTCTGGAGTGAACACAAGGTTTTTCTAAATTTTGACATAGTGACCTAGTTTTTGACCCCACGTGACCCAGTTTTGAACTTGGCCTAGATTCCATAGAGAACAACATTCTGACCAAGTTCCATGAAAGTACAATAAAAAAATTGCGACCTCTGGTGTGAACATTAGGTTTTTCTTAGATTTGACCTTGTGACCTAGTTTTTGACCCCACATGACCCAGTTTCGAACTTGGTCTAGATTTCATGGAGAACAACATTCTGACCAAGTTTTATGAAGATTAGACCAAAACAGTGACCTCTAGAGTGTACACAAGGTTTTTCTAAGATTTGACCTAGTGACCTAGTTTTTGACCCGGCATGACCCAGCTTTAAACTTGGCCTAGATTTCATAGAGAACAACATTCTGACCAAGTTTCATGAAGATTGGATCAAATTGGTGACCTCTAGGGTGTACACAAGGTTTTAATAAGATTTGACCTAGTGACCTAGTTTTTGACCCCACGTGACCCAGTTTTGAACTTGGCCTAGATTCCATAGAGAACAACATTCTGACCAAGTTCCATGAAAGTACAATCAAAATTGCGACCTCTGGTGTGAACATTAGGTTTTTCTTAGATTTGACCTTGTGACCTAGTTTTTGACCCCACATGACCCAGTTTCGAACTTGGTCTAGATTTCATGGAGAACAACATTCTGACCAAGTTTTATGAAGATTAGACCAAAACGGTGACCTCTAGAGTGTACACAAGGTTTTTCTAAGATTTGACCTAGTGACCTAGTTTTTGACCCGGCATGACCCAGCTTTAAACTTGGCCTAGATTTCATAGAGAACAACATTCTGACCAAGTTTCATGAAGATTGGATCAAATTGGTGACCTCTAGGGTGTACACAAGGTTTTAATAAGATTTGACCTAGTGACCTAGTTTTTGACCCTGCATGACCCAGTTTTGAACTTGGCCTAGATTTCATGGAGAACAACATTCTGACCAAGTTTCATGAAGATTGGATCAAATTGGTGACCTCTAGGGTGTACACAAGGTTTTAATAAGATTTGACCTAGTGACCTAGTTTTTGACCCCACATGACCCAGTTGCGAACTTGACCTAGATTTTATAGAGACAAACACTGTGATCAAGTTTCATTAAGATTTAATGAAAACTGTGACCTCTACAGTGCTTACAAGTCAAAATGTTGACGACGTACGACGTACGACGGACATTGGGCGATCACAATAGCTCACCTTGAGCGTTTCGTGCTCAGGTGAGCTAAAAATACCAGAGTGACCATACAGAGGCCAGGGCAGTGCCTACACCAAACCATACCAGAGTGACCATACAGAGACCAGGGCAGTGCCTACACCACACCATAACAGACTGACCATACAGAGGCCAGGGCAGTGCCTACACCACACCATACCAGAGTGACCATACAGAGGCCAGGGCAGTGCCTACACCACACCATACCAGAGTGATCATACAGAGGCCAGGGCAGTGCCTACACCAAACCATACCAGAGTGACCATACAGAGGCCAGGGCAGTGCCTACACCACACCATACCAGAGTGACCATACAGAGGCCAGGGCAGTGCCTACACCACACCATACCAGAGTGACCATACAGAGACCAGGGCAGTGCCTACACCACACCATACCAGAGTGACCATACAGAGGCCAGGGCAGTGCCTACACCACACCATACCAGAGTGACCATACAGAGGCCAGGGCAGTGCCTACACCACACCATACCAGAGTGACCATACAGAGACCAGGGCAGTGCCTACACCACACCATACCAGAGTGACCATACAGAGACCAGGGCAGTGCCTACACCACACCATACCAGAGTGACCATACAGAGACCAGGGCAGTGCCTACACCACACCATACCAGAGTGACCATACAGAGGCCAGGGCAGTGCCTACACCACACCATACCAGAGTGACCATACAGAGGCCAGGGCAGTGCCTACACCACACCATACCAGAGTGACCATACAGAGGCCAGGGCAGTGCCTACACCAAACCATACCAGAGTGACCATACAGAGGCCAGGGCAGTGCCTACACCACACCATACCAGAGTGACCATACAGAGGCCAGGGCAGTGCCTACACCACACCATACCAGAGTGACCATACAGAGACCAGGGCAGTGCCTTCACCAAACCATACCAGAGTGACCATACAGAGGCCAGGGCAGTGCCTACACCAAACCATACCAAAGACATCATATACTGCAAAATCATTAATTTTGAGGGGGATTTAATTTTGGGATGATCTCGATCACAAAATTAAATCCCAATGTCAGTATCCATAATTTCTATAGTATATGACTTTGTGGATAAGATATCCTTGAAATTACTTCCCCATGATATGGTATTTTCGAAAAAAATAAAATTATTTTACAGTATGTGATATCTGCAGGACCTGGTGCTTTATTTAGTGTTCTTAATTTCATATTGTCTTATGAGCATTTGCAAAGAAACAAAAATAATAAAGTTATCAGTACTGCATATTAATAAAGGCATAAAGCAAGCATGGTTTTTAAGATAAATTCTACCTGTGTCATTATAACAGAAGACACCAGCTCGTTGTGTGTAGTAATCACATCCATCCATCTTGTTCCAATGTTTATAATTACATTCTTTCAGTACTGACTCACTACCGCTACAATCCACATTAGTCATGAGAATAGCACTGGAAAAATTCTTTGGTGGTCTGTAAGCAGCACCTCCAGAATATCCCATCTGACGACAGGCGACTGTGGCATCATGGTCATCCCAGTCTTCAGAGCATACACTTCCCCACACACCATCCATATACACTTCTAAAAATCCATGGAATTTAGCCGACTCTTTGTCATAATCTGGTTTCACTCTAACATAGAATTCTGAAATATTCAATTATCAAATTTGAGTATTACCGGTGTAACAAGCCCCGTTTCCCCCCAGTCAGTTTTATCCCCCGGGGGAAGAAGAGGCCTAGTCAGTTTTATATATTAAGCATTCACTGTTGGTCATGAAACTTTTGTGTAAAAAAATCAAAGGAAACCAATGCATCTTTCCTAGCCATGTATATTTTTTAAGTAAAATATGGAAGTGAATACCCATGTCATGAGATGACTAGGACATGAATGCATGTAATATGAATGAATAAAAAAATTCTCTTTTACTGGATATCACCAGGTAAAAGAATAACAGATATACACAGAATAACATAGAGTCCAGAACAATTACATCAGGGGTGGTATTCAATATTGATTGTATTTAATTGGAAAACATATCACCGATTACTGACCAAGAGTTTAATATGGTGTGTTCTCAGTGGCTTTCTTAATCCTCAGGTAAGATCAATATTGAATACCACTTACACTAGCATATTCTCAAGGACAGGCCTAATACATTATAGTGAAATTATTCTGGTAAGTCGCATTCAAATCCGGATGGAGGCACTCATACGTCTGCCTTGTTTTAGTAGAAATCTGATTGGCAAATAAAAGCTATGCCTGGTATTTTATCATCCACAGAATTAACAAAGAAGTAATCACCATTAAAAGTACTGGGTAGTGATAGCATCTCCCTTATATTGCTGGCCTAGAATGAGAATGTCGTAAGTACAAAACGGATATTTTGAGAAAACAAAAAAGACTGTACGAAAATTACTCTTTCCTTCCAAGCTGTTTAACTTCAATTTGGTCAACATGACAAATTTCTGATTTTCATGGAAACTGCAGGCTCATACAAATGGCCTTTTGATGCAGATTTCAAATATGTATCAGTCTTATAATACTTCTCATTCTAAGCCAGCGCTTAAAGTATAACTCACCTTCACTATCCACAATATCCTTGGCACTACAATAAACCGAGGCATACATGCCAGTCTCACAATTTGTGGTAAATTGCATACCACTCTATAAAACCTACCTTCACTATCAACGATATCCTTGGCACTACAATAAACCGAGGCATACATGCCAGTCTCACAGTTTGTGGTAAATTGCATACCACTCTATAAAACCTACCTTCACTATCAACGATATCCTTGGCACTACAATAAACCGAGGCATACATGCCAGTCTCACAGTTTGTGGTAAATTGCATATCACAATGACGGAACTTCTCCTCTCCTCCATCACAGCCTACATTGGTCACTCCTGTAATATAGCAACATTGGTCACACCTGTAATATATCAACATTGGTCACTCCTGTCATATATCAACATTGGTCACACCTGTAATATAGCAACATTGGTCACACCTGTAATATATCAACATTGGTCACTCCTGTAATATATCAACATTGGTCACTCCTGTAATATATCAACATTGGTCACTCCTGTAATATATCAACATTGGTCACTCCTGTAATATATCAACATTGGTCACTCCTGTAATATATCAACATTGGTCACACCTGTAATATATCAACATTGGTCACTCCTGTAATATATCAACATTGGTCACTCCTGTAATATATCAACATTGGTCACTCCTGTAATATATCAACATTGGTCACACCTGTAATATATCAACATTGGTCACACCTGTAATATATCAACATTGGTCACTCCTGTAACCTAACTTTTTGGTTAAATTAAGTACATTTTCTAGAGTTTTCAGAGCAGAGTTTTTGCGCTTAATTTCCAGCAACAACTGGATTCATTACTTAGAGGTTAATAGACGACAGAAAGGCGATAATTGGCCCGGAAAATTAATAATCACCGCGAGGGCTTGTAGAGCCACAAGTAATCACTGATGATTCATAGTACTAGTAGTTTAACTCGGAGCTTTATAGATAGTGTATCCATCAAAGCCAAATATCAGGAGAGGAGTGGGGGGTATTTTTTTGGGTGAGGAGGAAGCAATCCCCCACAATGACCACCCTTACCATAACATAACGGTCTACATAACATACAAACCTATTGGACTTGTGACATTTCCGAAAGCTGATGCTGAGATAGCCTTGCCATCCTTGAAGCCCAGTGTTCTACACACAACACGAGCATCTCTAGAATCAAAGTCTAGATCACAAACAGCATGCCATGCTTTCAGTTTATATACAAGTACCGCACCCATTGTAGTATTGAAATCTCCACTCAGTTTTACTGAAATCATACAAAGTAAGTCATTCTGAAATATTATGTAAATATGGAAGGTGTTCATACACAATCATGTGGCACATCGATAGATTCAAAATGATTTCCAAATTTATGATTATCAAAAATTACAATATAAATTACAATATTAGTATTGAAGAAGTGTAGAAGCAAGGTACTTACAATCATTAATACAGTAGACGCTAGCATCATCTTTATGTGAGCGACACTTCCACCATCCAACAGTACCATCAACTATAGCACTACTGAAACCACGGTGTGCACATTTATGTAGAGCCTCCTCATCTCCCCGACACTTCACATGACTTAACCAGATTGGACTCACTTTACCTTTCCCGTAATGAGCACCTCTCAATGCATAACCATCGTGAAAACCTTTCTGTCGACAGAGAACTCGTGAGTCCAAGCCATCCCATGATGCATCACAAACAGTTCCCCAAACATTGTTTATTGATATTTCCACTCGACCGAAGCTGCTATCCTCTCCTGGATTGTTATCGTCCACAATACGATATTTAATTCCTGTGAGGAAAAAAATAAATCAATCATTTCAGTGATGTGTGTGATGTATGCTAACCATTATTATACAAAACAAACTACAAATGTATAACAGTACAAACAGAATCATAATGGCCCTGAATCACTCACCTACATACCATGGCATTGCAGTCCCTATGTTACAGCATATAATACACAAAATATTAATTCAAGGGCTTGGTCAGAATCAAGTTTGGACAAAATTCAAAATAAACTTGTTTGGCATCCATAAAGCTGTAACTTTCATGCATCATAATTAAAAGTTAGCATTGCAGTTTCAATACTAAAATAATGTAAAATCATTTAATTTCGTTGGGACAAAATTTTGAGGTTTTGGTAAAAAAGACAATTCGTTGGCACTTGAATTCGTGGATTTTGCATTTCAGGTAACAAAACAAGGATCAAAATCAATGTTCGTTCGGATTAAAGTTCGTGGTTGAAGTGAACCACGAAATCCACGAAATTTAATCCCCCACGAAAATTAATGATTTTACAGTACTTGGAATTATAATAAAGATTGGATACTTGCATTAATGAAAGATTAAAATTTCCTCAGTCTATAAAAAAGTTGAAACATTACCCAGTAAACTCACAAAGAACCCCTACCTTCTTCGTGATAACAGAGAACAGCAGCATTTGTTCTACCGGAACAATTCTTGGAATCAAGTCTACTACTGAACTCACACTCTGCTAGTGATTGTTCATGACCTTTACACATGACATCCCCCATCCAGTACGGACCTCGACCCAACAAGGGAGAGAACTCATTATCTGATTGATGAAAGGCGATTCCATGCTGGTATGTCAAATTCCGACACAATACCTACAATAAAAAATCATTTAACCCTTTAATCCATAATTACCAATGATGTTTCAAAATCCAAGAATAGAGAGACTCATGCAGTGCTGATTTGGGCACTGTTTAGACGAATTACCAAATATTTGTTTAGAACTATATTTTCATGTTTGAATGATAAAAATAATGATGGCTAAAAATAAATTATACAATCTTTAAAGTCTGTCCATTCTTGTAATTGAAGAAACAATTGTAAATATTCAGTATTCACCAATATTTCCACATCACTAACTGAACCACTTATGCGGAAATGCGAACATGTACATTTATAGACAGTTGTAGTTCATGACAGACCAACATGTACCCCCTCATTTGACAGTGATAGTTCATGACAGACCAACATGTACCCCCTCATTTGACAGTGATAGTTCATGACAGACCAACATGTACCCCCTCATTTGACAGTGATAGTTCATGACAGACCAACATGTACCCCCTCATTTGACAGTGATAGTTCATGACAGACCAACATGTACCCCCTCATTTGACAGTGATAGTTCATGACAGACCAACATATACCCCCTCATTTGACAGTGATAGTTCATGACTGACGGACATATACCTCTCATGACAGACCAACATATACCCCCTCATTTGACAGTGATAGTTCATGACAGACCAACATGTACCCCCTCATTTGACAGTGATAGTTCATGACAGACCAACATATACCCCCTCATTTGACAGTGATAGTTCATGAAAGACCAACATGTACCCCCTCATTTGACAGTGATAGTTCATGACAGACCAACATATACCCCCTCATTTGACAGTGATAGTTCATGACAGACCAACATGTACCCCCTCATTTGACAGTGATAGTTCATGACAGACCAACATATACCTCTCATTTGACAGCGATAGTTCATGACAGACCAACATGTACCCCCTCATTTGATAGTGGTAGTTCATGACTGACGGACATATACCTCTCATGACAGACCGACATATACCCCTCATGACAGACATACATATACCCCTCATGACAGACCTATATGTACCCCTCATGACAGACAAACATATACCCCCATGACAGACCGACATATACCCCCATGAAAGAACGACATATACCCCCATGACAGACCAACATATACCCCCCATGACAGACTAACATATACCCCTCATGACAGACCGACATATACCCCCCATGACAGACATACATATGCCCCCATGACAGCTCACGACAGACCCACATATACCCCTCATGACAGACCCACTTATACCCCTCATGACAGACCGACATATACCCCTCATGACAGACCCACATATACCCCTCATGACAGACCGACATATACCCCTCATGACAGACAAACATATACCCCTCATGACAGACCGACATATACCCCTCATGACAGACCAACATATACCCCTCATGACAGACCAACATATACCCCTCATAACAGACCGACATATACCCCTCAGGACAGACCCACATATACCCCTCATGACAGACCCACATATACCCCTCATGACAGACCAACATATACCCCTCATGACTGACTGACATATACCCCTCATGACAGACGGACACATACCCCTCATAACAGACCGACATATACCCCTCATGATAAACCTATATGTACCCCTCATGACAGACGAACATATACCCCCATGACAGACCGACATATACCCCTCATGACAGACCCACATATACCCCTCATTACTGACTGACATATACCCCTCACGACAGACCTATATGTACCCTCATGACTGACTGACATATACCCCTCACGATAGACCCACATATACCCCTCATTACTGACTGACATATACCCCTTATGACAGACCCACATATACCCCTCATGACTGACTGACATATACCCCTCACGACAGACCTATATATATCCCTCATGACTGACTGACATATACCCCTCACGACAGACCTATATATATCCCTGATGACTGATTGACATATACCCCTCATGACTGACCGACATATACCCCTCATGACAGACCGACATATACCCCCATGACAGACTGACAAATACCCCCATGACAGACCGACAAATACCCCTGATGACAGACCGACACATACCCCTCATGACTGACCGACATATACCCCTCATGACAGACCGACATATACCCCCATGACAGACTGACAAATACCCCCATGACAGACCGACACATACCCCTCATGACAGACCGACACATACCCCTCATGACAGACTGACATATACCCTCATGACAGACCGACACATACTCCTCATGACAGACTGACATATACCCCTCACGACAGACCAACATATACCCCTCATGACAGACCAACATATACCCCCCATGACAGACCAACATATACCTCCATGACAGACCAACATATACCCCCCATGACAGACCAACATATACCCCCCATGACAGACCGACATATACCCCTCATGACAGACCCACATATACCCCTCATGACAGACCGACATATACCCCCATGACAGACCGACATATACCCCTCATGACAGACCCACATATACCCCTCACGACAGACCTATATGTACCCCTCATGACTGACTGACATATACCGCTCACGACAGAACCCACATTTACCCCTCATTACTGACTGACATATACCCCTCATGACAGACCCACATATACCCCTCATGACTGACTGACATATACCCCTCACGACAGACCTATATATATCCCTCATGACTGACTGACATATACCCCTCACGACAGACCCACATATACCCCTCATGACAGACCGACATATATCCTTCATGACAGACTGACATATACCCCCATGACAGACCAACATATACCCCTCATGACAGACGGACATATACCCCTCATGACAGACTGACATATACCCCTCATGACTGACTGACATATACCCCTCACTACAGACCTATATATATCCCTCATGACTGATTGACATATACCCCTCATGACTGACCGACATATACCCCTCATGACAGACCTACATATACCCCCATGACTGACCGACATATACCCCTCATGACAGACCGACATATACCCCCATGACAGACTGACAAATACCCCCATGACAGACCGACACATACCCCTCATGACAGACCGACACATACCCCTCATGACAGACTGACATATACCCCTCATGACAGACTGACATATACCCCCATGACAGACGGATACATACCCCCATGACAGACCAACATATACCTCTCATGACAGACCGACATATACCTCTCATGACTGACCGACTTATACCCCTCATGACAGACCAACATATACACATCATGACAGACCGATACATACCCCCATGACAGACCGACATATACCCCTCATGACAGACCGATACATACCCCCATGACAGACCAACATATACCTCTCATGACAGACCGACATATACCCCTCATGACAGACCAACATATACACATCATGACAGACCGATACATACCCCCATGACAGACCAACATATACCCCTCATGACAGACCGATACATACCCCCATGACAGATCAACATATACCTCTCATGACAGACCGACATATACCTCTCATGACTGACCGACATATACCCCTCATGACAGACCGACATATACCTCTCATGACAGACCGACATATACCTCTCATGACTGACCGACATATACCTCTCTTGACTGACCGACATATACCCCTCATGACAGACCGACATATACCTCTCATGACTGACCAACATATACCCCTCATGACAGACCAACATATACCCCTCATGACAGACCAACATATACCCCCCATGACAGACCAACATTTACCCCCATGACAGACCAACATATACCCCCCATGACAGACCAACATATACCCCCCATGACAGACCGACATATACCCCTCATGACAGACCCAAATATACCCCTCATGACAGACGGACATATACCCCTCATGACTGACCGACATATACCTCTCATGACTGACCGACATATACCCCTCATGACAGACGGACATACACCCCTCATGACAGACAAACATATACCCCTCATGACTGACCGACATATACCTCTCATGACTGACCGACATATACCCCTCATGACAGACGGACATATACCCCTCATGACTGACCGACATATACCTCTCATGACTGACCGACATATACCCCTCATGACAGACGGACATATACCCCTCATGACAGACAAACATATACCCCTCATGACAGACAAACATATACCCCTCATGACAGACAAACATATACCCCTCATGACAGACAAACATATACCCCTCATGACAGACAAACATATACTCCTCATGACAGACAAACATATACCCCTCATGACAGACAAACATATACCCCTCATGACTGACTGACATATACCTCTCATGACAGACCGATATATACCCCTCATGACAGACAAACATATACCCCTCATGACAGACAAACATATACCCCTCATGACAGACCGACACATACCCCTCATGACAGACCGATATATACCCCTCATGACAGACAAACATATACCCCTCATGACAGACAAACATATACCCCTCATGACAGACCGACATATACCCCTCATGACAGACAAACATATACCCCTCATGACAGACAAACAAATACCCCTCATGACAGACCGACATATACCCCCATGACAGACCGATATATACCCCTCATGACAGACAAATATATACCCCTCATGACAGACAAACATATACCCCTCATGACAGACAAACATATACCCCTCATGACAGACAAACATATACCCCTCATGACAGACAAACATATACCCCTCATGACAGACAAACATATACCCCT
Source organism: Spisula subtruncata (assembly GCA_963678985.1). Lineage (NCBI taxonomy): Eukaryota > Metazoa > Mollusca > Bivalvia > Venerida > Mactridae > Spisula > Spisula subtruncata. The sequence goes on along the minus strand of OY787663.1, from coordinate 29,669,222 downwards.
CATGACAGACCGACATATACCCCTGATAATGAAGATGACAAACCTCAGCATCCTTATCATCCCAGCCAGTAGAACATATCCTACCATACAGACCATAATGTCTGACAGCCACAGTACCCGAGTAATCTCCAGCCTCGCCTTTCTGTATCTCAAACATATAACCTGCAAATAACATTCATATTATGCTTCTGTAGCTAAGTGGTTAATGCGCTTGTCGTCTAATCTGGCGACCTGGGCTCAAATCTGGGTGGAGGCACATATATATATATATTTTTTATATGCCTGCAATATATCAGCATAAAGCTGACTGGCAAATAAAGGCTATGCTCTACATTTTAGCAAAAAAATAATTGAAAATATCTATACAGCAACAGATTTGTTTTCAAACAACTCTCTAAAGCATGGTTACCTTCAAAAATTAATTCCTTAAAAGTATGAGCCAAAAAAACTCCAATAAAGGGACATAATAACTCTATCAACCAAATTCATCAGATAAAAAACTTCTGACAGTATAAACAACTAGGCTTGGTATCAACAATTAAGGTGAAGTTTTAATGAAATCAGACCAGTGTTTAATTAACAAGGGATGACATCCATCCATCCTTCCATCACAAAATCAATATGTCTTCCCTTCATATGTTGGAGACAAAATTAACATCATTGACGCAATGAGAGGAGAGACTACAGACAAATATAGAAACCTAGTCGACCATACCTTCAGTTAATGGTAAGTCCTTCTTCATAAAGCATGCCACAGAAGCATAGAAATCACTCTGGTTACATGGAACTGTCTTCACACAACTCTTCAATGTCTTTGAATCTTCGTCACATGATAATGTTTTATTCACCATAATGTCTTCATAGATTTTCCCATACGCAGAACCCTTGATGGATCGTCCACCATCAAAGCCGAGGTTGTTACAAACCAAAGTAGCACTGATATCATTGAAGCCCTTGTCACAAACAGCCTCCCATGTACTGTTCTCTTCATTGTAATACAATACAGGTCCATTGGTAATATGCTTACCTACACCAGAACCTAGCTTCACTGAAATAATCATAGAAAACACAACATGTACTATACTGGATACAGTCTGCTCCCAATTATTCCAAGTTGATTTGGGGACAATTTTTTTTCCAAAAATTGGGACTCCAAAAATCACTTGTAAAATTTTGCTGAAAACATGTAAAAGCTGTTTACGGTGCAGTGTGCCATTTTTGTCCGATGTCAAAATTGAAACATGTTATGAAAATTACTTTGACGACATGTGAATATTTGTTGAATGTTGATATTGCTCATAGTTTAAAGTGAAGCATGTTACGAGATCATCAATGATTTGTTTAGCTTGTGTGTTTTACGATGTACGAGGGTTGTCCCAGTAAATCATGTACTTTGCTCATTACATAAAAAGTATCCAAAACATCTGTTTCAATTTTTCACTAATGATTAATGAATATGTTCTTAAAAGGTTTCCGAAATTTCATGAAAATATGTCAAGAAATAAATTGTCAGTTTACATTACTAATACACATGGTATGCAAGTGCGGAGCACGGTGACATCAAAGTAAGAATGTTATACCGCGGAACCATTTTTCTCTATATCTTAAGCTCATGTTCCTTGGATTCAATTGCTTATGATGGCATTAAACTTTTTTCTGATACGCATTTGCGAACCAATCACAATCAGCCCGAACATATCCCTTCTACTGTGAGAAGAGTGAAAGCCCTGTGGTGCATGGTGCATTTGATAGGGATGAAATACAACCCGTTGATGTCCCAAACATAATAAAATATTCATTCATGCATATGTGAAAATTATGCACAATAACCTATTGAAAATATGAGAATTACAACGTTATTGAACATACATTGAATGAATCACGGCGCGTTTTATGGGTTGCGCCGCATTTGCGTACATGGGGTTGGTTAATCACCGATAATATGCAGCATACACATATCTGTTTAGTTTTTCCACTTGATTTAGATCAACAATGAATTCATAAAGGTAATAACAAAAAATCATAATCATGTGACGCTAAATAAGAAAATTATAAGCAAAGTACACGATTTACTGGGACAACCCTTGTACATGTGATTTTATCATATGCTAAACCAAAGATTTATTTGCCTGAAGGCTTGTTAGTCCAGCAATAATGTCTCCAAAAATCAAGTAATCATTAATTTTTGGAGAAAGTTACCAAACTTGGTATATACATTGGGCAAACATATTGGAACATTTTTTTCATGAGACCCTTGACCCCAAATGTCCTATTTTTTATCACAACTTGTATCATCCTACAAGCAACGTTTATAGCAAGTTTCATCCAAATATCTCATTCTTAACGGAAGTTATTGAGCAAAAACCGATTTTCTATTTTTAGTAACAGTGACCTAGATATTGACCCCACTCATCCAACTTTTTATTTTTAGTGGCGTATTGAGTCAAGCTACAAATTCACCAAGTTTCATCACGATATGCAATTCTAAACTGAAGTTATTGGGCGAAAACCGCCATTTGATCATTTTGGCGGCCATTTTGAAAACCGTTGCTATGGCAACCAAAGAAAATATTTTAAGTGGGTCTCATGGAAAAAATGTTTCAAATGGACCAAGGAACAGTTGTACCAATTTTGGTAACTTTCTCCAAAAATTAATGTTTATTGGACATTATTGCTGGACTATGTATGTTTGTCACAGGTGATGATTGACTGTATCAACTACGACCAAAAGGTGTGAAATATTTTTTAGCGAGTACAACTTCGAATAATTGCGTTTAATTTATGTTGATTTTTATTGCTTGGGACCTAAGTTTGATATCTGACTATGAAAAGTTGCGAATTTCGGAAAATCGCACTTCGAAAAATGGCATCTTGTTCAAATGGTATAAAAAGAAGGAATTTTGCCTGGACCGAGAAAAACCTTCGAAAAACCTGGAGCAGACTGTACAGTCATAAAGGGTGTTAGCAAAGAAAGTTTGTTCCGGTCAAAAAGTATCAAATTTTTTTTTTGAAGAAAATTTCAAGAATACAATATTTTGTGCCATTATAGGATTTTAAGAAATTAAACTTTAAAATTTGTAGATTCATAACTATCATTATATACTGCAAAATATTTAATTTCCAAGGGACAAAATTTTGTGGTTTTGGTAAAAAAAAGACCATTTTGAAGGGACCTTAATTCGTGGATTTGCATTTCAGGTTATAAATTCAAGGACAAGAATTAGTGTTCGATGGGATTTGATTTCTTGGTAAAAGGTGAACCACAAAATTTAATCACCCACAAAAATTAATGACTTTACAGTAAATAATTTATTGAAACTGGTAAAAGGGGTGTTAACAAGTCATAAACTTACAGACTCAGCACACCAAAAGTAATTATATACTGAAAAATCATTTCATTTCGATGTTAATTGGTGGATTTTGAATTCCAGGTAATAAATACAAGGGTCAAACTTATTGTTTGATGGGGTTAAATTTTGTGGTTGAGTTGATCCACTAAATTCAATCCCCACAAAAATTAATGATTTTACAGTATACTACATGTATTTGTAAAAGGATTTCTTAGAGTGCCACAAATTAGTCCGTATAAAATCCCAACCTACCTGAATTAAAGCAGTATACTGCAGCATCCTTTGAATGATCTAAACAATTCTTGTCAGGATCAGGTTGTTCCCACCCCTCATGTGGACAAGCCTGCAGTGAAGATTCTGATCCATTACAATGTAGATTGGACTCGTACACTTTATCCGGGGGACTACCAAACTTCCCTGTATACAATGGTGAGCCTGTAGTGAAACCAAAGTATCGACAAAGTACCCGAGCATCGTTAGAGTCCCAGTAACGATTACATACAGTACCCCAGACCCTATCCACCGAGATTTCCACACGTCCATGGTTTTCATCGCCGCCAGCTATTCTATAGGCCACACCTGTAATCAGACACATGTGTGTAATGATAAGAGGAGAAAAGTGGTGCAAACAGTGAACAAATAGTCCCTTCAGAAGACTATTAGCAACTCACAACCTCTTAAGACCTATACATATTCCAAAATCTAACAATAATTTTCAAGGAGTTTGGCAGTTTCAATATATTAGATAGACATTGTTTGTACTTACTCCTGTGAAATTATGGGCATATTGCCGGAGTTTCGAAATAATCTATAGTGCGCCCTGGGTAACTAGAAAGGCAGGAAAAATGGTATAAGCCACATACTAGGTGGCTTATTATCAAACATGCATGATTTATCAGAGTTATTTTTGTATACAATTACCCATATGTGTTCATTTAACAGTAGATCAATCCGGACAATGTTTTTGAATGTCCCAATCATTATCCTGGGCAGGGGTGTGAAATTCCTGTCTTGACTTTCTCAATGCGCCAGGCTTTTTGGTCAGTGGACAGCGGATTTTTTCATTCTAGCTTGGTGCAAAATTATTTTGAGAAAAAAGTATAAAGACTTATTAAAGTGTCCTTTTGTACCTAAACACAAAAGTTAATCCCTAAATTCTGACAGAAAATGATTTAGTATCAAGTACACAGTACTCTTAAGCTTAAGATTTTTTTTTGCTTTTTGTGTTTTCCTGAGCAAGTAGATTTATTCCTCAGGCAAGTTGGATTTTTAGTCCAACTTGCCCATGGGCAAGTGAAAAAATAGAGGATTTTCACACCCCTGCTGGGTGATCTATATCTTGTATCTTTTTATATGTATACATACTATAAGCCTGGTAACACATGGCCCCAGCAAAATGTCTGGCAATGCAGTCCTTCACCTGTCCATATGGTGTCTTAGGACATTCCTCAAATGTACGTTCTGTGCCTGTACAGTTAACTCTGGATGTCCAAAATGGTGCATTGTCTCCCCTTCCAGTACTCCACTTGTAATGACTGTACGCATGACCTGACATATACATTCATATTACATGATATGACCTGACATATACATTCACATTTCCTGACATGACCTGATATATACATTCACATTACATTACATGACATGACCTGACATATACATTCATATTACATGGCATGACCTGACATATACATTCACATTTCCTGATATGACCTGACATATACATTCACATTTCATGATATGACTTGACATGTACATTCACATTACATGACATGACCTGACATATACATTCACATTACATGATATGACCTGACATATACATTCACATTCCATGATATGACCTGACATATACATTCACATTACATGATAATATGACCTGACATATACATTCACATTTCATGATATGACCTGACATATACATTCACATTTCATGATATGACTTGACATGTACATTCACATTACATGATATGACCTGACATATACATTCACATTCCATGATATGAACTGACATATACATGCACATTTCATGATATGAACTGACATATACATTCACATTTCATGATATGAATTGACATATTTCATGATATGACCTGATATATTCGTACGTTCGCATTTCATGACATAACATTTTTATACAGAATAATTGAAATTTAACCTTTGATTTCATAAATTTTTAAAGAAAAATTGAGCATACAAATTTTCAAAATGAAACTGGAAGGAAAAATCATTGACATTGTAATAATTTAAATTTCCCCTCGGAAGTTTGTATCTGACATATTTTTTTTGCATTCCACTGAGATAATCATAGTGTGTGACCATTCTGCTTTAACCCTACCTATTGGCCAAGTCTCTGAGCTATAATTTGACAGTATTTGACTCATACCTGCCAAGTACTCCTATTAAAGTGGAGTTACTCCTATTTTCGTTATTAATTTCTGGTTTTCCAAATTCATCTAACTTTGAACGAGGGTACCTTTGATTCATTTTATGATCTTCTGTCCCATATACATAACCACTAGAAATAATGCATTCGTTGTTTTTTAATGCATCTAAATCCCTTTTAAATCACATTTAGGCATATTTTCTAACATGTTTTGCTTCATCGCTCCTATTTTTCGATTAAACTAGCTTGATAGGTATAATGGTATTTGTCTAAATCTTACCATTAGCAAAACCAAGTTGTTTGCAGACAACTAGAGCATCCTGGTCGTCCCAACCATCAGCACATATACGTCCACTGATATTCATAAACTTCACTTCCACAAGTCCAGCACCATTCTTTCCTTTGATCGACACCTCCGCTTCTAGCAATTATATACATCGTATGGTATCATTAGTTACTCCCATTAAGGGCATTAGCTCAAATAGAACCCTTAAACAACCTTAAACCTGGGTCCAATGCTTCCACCTTGTAAGGAATAAGCCTTATCATCACCATTAGCTCAAATATTTTATATCTAGAGCTCTTGCCATTCGGCAGACAAATATACCCCATGCCGGCAGAGGGCCATATTTCTGGCAAAATCAATTTCAGGGCAAATTCCAGCCATCTAAATGTTGAGGTTTATGTGAAAGTTTGAAGAAAATCCTGCAAAAATAGTAGTAGTAGCGTTCACAAGAATTCGTCATCAGACAATCGGATGAACAGACAAGACAAGATGAAAACAGTATACCCCCTTAAAACTTCCGTTGTGCAGGGGGTATAATACACTTAAGACCCTTTGTATGACTTATTGTGAGAGCTTGTTTCTAATATATGTACATATGGTATGGGTGTTTCTGATAGGGGTGCGCATAAATTATAAATAAATCTTTATAAGTTAAAGACAAGACAAACCTTGGGGCAGGGTACCATTATAGCAAGCAGTGGCAGCATAATCCATAGAACACATGGAACCATAGGGTAGTTTATGTGGACAATCTATTAAACGTTTCTCATTCCCTACACACTGCGTAGTCTCCATGACCCCGTGTGATTTAACATACCCATAGGGAGCACAGCACAATGGTAGTCCATGCTGAAAGCCCAGCTGTTTACAGGTTACATCTGTGCAATAATAAATACAATCAATTTATCACCTTTTAAGTTATTACATACATTATAGTATTTTTATAAGAAGAACTTGATTCACAAGTTGAATTAGTATAAAGTAAATAATTCTTTAACCAATGTTTAGAGTTTTATCTTAATGACTAACCTGTAATACCATTGCCATGTACGTTGAACAAAAACACCATCCACCCTATATTACCAGAAAATAGTTACTAGAAAATGCATAAATATACCATTAGGGTAGTCACATGACAATACCATGAGTAATTAAATGTTAATTAACATCAATGGAAATACAATGATGGATCACAATAGATATACATACCAATGATGGATCACAATAGATATATAAACCAATGATGGATCACAATAGATAAACATACCAATGATGGATCACAATAGATATATATACCAATGATGGATCACAATAGATATATATACCAATGATGGATCACAATAGATATATATACCAATGATGGATCACAATAGATATATATACCAATGATGGATCACAATAGATATACATACCAATGATGGATCACAATAGATATATATACCAATGATGGATCACAATAGATATATATACCAATGATGGATCACAATAGATATACATACCAATGATGGATCACAATAGATATACATACCAATGATGGACCATAATAGATATACATACCAATGATGGATCACAATAGATATATATACCAATGATGGATCACAATAGATATACATACCAATGATGGACCATAATAGATATACATACCAATGATGGATCACAATAGATATATATACCAATGATGGATCACAATAGATATACATACCAATGATGGATCACAATAGATATACATACCAATGATGGATCACAATAGATATACGTAGGGCGTTCCAAAAGTTCCAGGAAAAATGCTCTATATTTTTTATCCTTTGGTCAATAAACTTCAAACTTTGCATTTACATAGAACAATTCATAATACAAAGTGTACTATGAATTAAACGCATGAGGGTGTGCTGTACAAAATGACACGGTTGCCATAGTAACGTCACTTATGGCTACCCGGGGCAATGTTATATTTGACCGTACGTTATCAACATGTTTTGATTAAATCTACCTTCGTCAGTCAAAGGACACGCAAAATGCACTTGCTACAATAACAACAATGCTTTATATTCTAAAAGAATGTCTCGCTTGAAGGTATGCACTTCCAGGGTCCGTTTGCAAAGTATTCAAAAGTGTCACAAAATCAAGCAGAAACGTCCAACGTAACGTCTAGCGTCTGATTCACAACAGGCCGTACCTTCCTATTATCATCAGCAGCAGTACCACTGACAGTCTGGAAGCGTTCATACTATGCATACATCCTACCAAATGACAAACAACGTTCTTAACAGGCAGTGTTTATCAATTCTATTTGTTTAAGTCTTAATTTTCCTGCCAAAAGACAAAAACAGGTCAAATTTCAATGATTTACTGACATTTGACGGGTGATTTTAATATGGCGACAAATAAACCTGATCACAACAGTGAGACTATTTAAATTATGGCATATATTGACCGAAATGATGTTATACCGCCATTTTCAAATTTTCCATGCAGTAATTTTAGGTTATTGTTAATTGGTAGCGATTTGGTTGGGAGCAATGTGTAGGTTAGTTTGACAATTTCTACGACGTGACAAAATTGCCCCGGGTAGCCATTACTGACGTTACTATGGCAGCAGTGCCATTTTATACAGCACACCCTCATGTGTTTGATTCATGGTATAATTTCATGAATTGTTCTATTTATTAATAAATGCAAAGTTTGAAGTAATTTGAACAAACGATAAACATTTTAAAGCACTTTTCCTGGAACTTTTGAAACGCCCCTCGTATATACCAATGATGGATCACAATAGATATACAGGGTGTCTCAAAATACATGTCCGCTTGTAGAAGGATCATAACTCCAAATGAGTTATTAAATTGATAATCATAGTCTCATATGAAAGCTTAATTTAAAAATTGTGTGCTGAATTATACCATATGTCAATACTCGAACATTTGATGACGTCATATACGTTATATTAACGTCATTAGCAACGGACGTTCTAAAATGCCAGAAGAGACAAATAGCATAGTTTGTACGGTAACATGGGTAAAATTTATATCAGATGTGGGCATAGTAATAGTCAGTCGTACTCTACTATGCACACACTGACTGAGAAACTGATCAGGGGTCATTAGAAAATGAAATCAGAAAATTTGACGTATTTAAGGGAGGAACACATTTTACAAACAATTAGGACTGAAAATTTGATATTCACACATTTGTAGGCATATCATATTCATAAAAACCAAACGCCTCGAATGAACATACTGGGTTGAATGTGTAGCGGTATGTCTATCTTATCTCCAACAGTCCAAACATAGTCATATAATTTAACTTGAAAGTATAAAATAGTACTTAATGAAGTACCAATCACCAAAAATTGCCTTGGTAGGAGAATGACTCGAGATACATCAAAAAGGAAACTGCAGACAATATACATGTTAACATACAGGGCTTTCATGTTTTATTATAAAGTTAAGAGGTCCTAACTTTTCATGAACAACAAAAGCCCCATTATAGCCCACAACTGTCACCTTCAGTTTCTCTTATTTATCATTCTTTCATTAAAGTTCTTTTTCAAACATAATATACCTTTCCATTGTATGAGGCTATGAGCTGTCAATTACTTTTACGATTTCTGTCCTTGATATTTCAATTCCGAACATATTTTCGGCCCGGATACGAACGGTACGGTCCCGTAGCGGACTTTAGTCATTCTGCAAAACAATATGGCGGACGTTTGCGAGTCAATATTCTCATGCTCGTAGTTAACAAATGCAATATTGCTTCCGCGATGTCGCACTCGTAATTAATTTAAAAAATAAATTGACGGCCGTTCGTTTAATTGATTAGTAATGCCAATCGAATGATACATATTTTTCTTCATTTTAACTGAACAATGGATAAACGCCACGCCGTTCCGTACGAAATTTCAATACGTTGGGAATTTAGCATTGGTTTTTTGGGAAATTCTTTTACGAAATAGGGAAAAAAAGAAGCTTTTTGCGAATGGGAAGTCACCGAAGATCGGCCTTTCTGTTTTAGAAGGAAAAAAGGCCCTGAAATGGGAACTTCACATCCGACTCAAAGTTATGTGAACGTCAATAAAATCGTCAAACGACGTCAAACACAGTTTTTTACCGAATTGGGGGTAGCTACTCAAAATGCATTCTATAGGGTTCGTATGAATTATTTTGGATAATTGTTTCGTAATTTCTACATTGATTTGAATGCCCTGTGATTATACATATAAATAAGACATGTAAAGCAATACATTACGGAGTGATACGTCCTCAACAAGCAGACATGTATTTTGAGACACCCTGTACATACCAATGATGGATCACAATAGATATACATACCAATGATGGATCACAATAGATATATATACCAATGATGGATCACAATAGATATACATACCAACATCAGTTTGATCCCATTTATCATTACAAACTAGTCCCCAATGATTGTTTATGTTCACTTCTACTGCACCATGCGATTCAAAATCACCTTTCACTAACATCACTGCAAATATAAACACAAGAATCATAGAACATCAAAGTCACATCATCATATAGGATTTTGACTATAAATAAAAGATGTTCAGAAGATCTTTTCATATAACACAGTGGAAATGATATTATGCTTTCTGGTGCACAGAATAAACATGCTTGCATATATCTGGTAGCACAATAAGTCACAAAAAATTGCAAGTAGTACAGAAGTCCCCCCGCAAGTTTGAAGTATCTGTTGCCATGGCAACCTCAATTTTTCTTATGTGAAAACTCGTAAATAATCGTAAATATTGCAGTCATACCTGCATCAAGACAGTCAACAATTACATAATAACAATTAATTTATTGCTGTCATACCAGCATCAAGGCAGTCAACTACTACATTATGAAAATTTTAAATTTATTGCAGTCATACCTGCATCAAGGCAATCAACTATTACATTATGAAAATTTTAAATTTATTGCAGTCATACCTGCATCAAGGCAATCAACTATTACATAATGACAATTAATTTATTGCAGTCATACCTGCATCAAGACAATCAACTATGACATTATGAAAATTTTAAATTTATTGCAGTCATACCTGCATCAAGGCAATCAACTATTACATAATGACAATTAATTTATTGCAGTCATACCTGCATCAAGGCAATCAACTAATACATTATGAAAATTTTAAATTTATTGCAGTCATACCTGCATCAAGGCAATCAACTATTACATAATGACAATTAATTTATTGCAGTCATACCTGCATCAAGGCAATCAACTATTACATAATGACAATTAATTTATTGCAGTCATACCTGCATCAAGGCAATCAACTATAACATTATGAAAATTTTAAATTTATTGCAGTCATACCTGCATCAAGGCAATCAACTATTACATAATGACAATTAATTTATTGCAGTCATACCTGCATCAAGACAATCAACTATTACATAATAACAATTAATTTATTGCAGTCATACCTGCATCAAGACAATCAACTATTACATAATAACAATTAATTTATTGTAGCCATACCTGAGTCAAGACAATCAACTATTACATAATAACAATTAATTTATTGCAGTCATACATTCATCAAGGCAGGCAACTCCTGCATTGTCACAATTAATTTATTGTAGTCTTACCAGAATCAAGACAGACAACTCCTGCATCATCACAATTAGCAGAACCAGGAGTCCAGGTATTTGTACATTCCAGGATAGACTTTTCCTTGCCGTTACATTCTATATAATTCATCCACACATGACCCACGCTTCTCTCCTCAAACGTCGAAGCAATACCATCAATATAGCCTTTCTGTCTACAGAACACACCTGCTTCCTTATCACCCCAGCTACTGTTACATACACGTCCCCATTCTCCATTAAACATGATCTGTACACGTCCTTTATCATCCTTGTTAAATTTAACACCCTCTGAAGCACAAGAACGAGAAGTCAGCTAAGTTTTATACCAGCTCCATTTTCTGGAACAAACTCTTAACCGTTGAATTCAGTAGCACTTGTTTTCAATTTGTTATAGTCAAGAAATATTGAAGCTGACCCAGACCTTTACGTGTGAATATATTACAAGAAGGGAGGTAAATGAATAAAGGCGTTTGGTAGTGCTTTCCTTAAGCAACTGACTCATGGTAGAAACAGTGAAATCAAAATTGTTGATAGATTAGAGGAGAGCTTGTTATAATTGAATAAGCTGTTGATCTCTTTGGATGAACTTGACCACAATATGTCAATTCTGCACCTAGTTGACATTCAAATTGTGAAAAAGGAATTTCTAAAGATCTAAAAGTCAATAAATTCATTCATTCGACTATGTGAAAATGCCATCAAATCAAAATCCATGAGCTCAATGACTCACAACATAAACTTTATCACTAAAAAATTTCTCTTTTAGTAATTTGTGTTTCCAATCATAAATCAAGCCTTTGTTATGTTATGCCTTGTTTCATACACCTGTGTATTTTTTAAATGTAATTGTATGCCAGAAATGACCCATAATTAGACATAAAATATATTCTATTCTACTCAAATATAAATGAGTGTAAAACTATATGAGGACATCAGACAGGGAAGGCAGCACTCACATTAACCAGCTGAGTACACAGTAACAACACAACATAACACAATCACACAGAGCAATACCTGCACATAACCTTACACAAGTCCTACCTTCATGATTATAGCACAGCACCCCAGCAGTAGGACGTAGATATCTTCCCTTTATAGCATATTGACAACCTATCTCCTGGTTAAACCCACTGTAACTACATGAACTCAAGTTCTGATCCGCATCCTTACATTGGAACCTTCCTAATGCCATTGGTGTATCCAGCTGACTCGTTCCATTGTACGCAACCCCACCCACATAACCAAGCTGCCGACATGCAGCCCGAGCTGTCGAGTCTGTCCAGTTAAGGGGACAAATAGGGCCCCAGAAACCGTACTTGTTGGCTTCCACAGAACCATAATATAGCCCTCCTTTGATCCTTAATCCAAGAATTTCTGAAAACGATTATCATAAGAATTTTGTTAAAAAGAAGGCAAATGTCCTCTACAACACTCATACAAGTACTAAGCACCAAAGTTTAAGAAATTAGTAAGTAAGTAAAGTTTTCATTTTATGAGGCTAACATATTTATGATAAATAAATGCAATCTTCCAAATGGGCCTCACAACTGTACTAGAAGCCATCACAGACTTGTTATGCTCCCAAAACAGGTGTTTGTCACAGAAAGGTACAACATTTAAAATGATGAAATATGATGTTGCAAATAATTATCTCTTTTATATAAATTTTGTAACTTTGTTTCCATTGTGTTTTACAATGTATTTCAATATCAGTTAGATATGGTAGGCAGTTTTCCTGGACCCCACTATCGAATTTGAAAATTGGGGGGGAGCAATGCAACTTTTGGAATCATTTTTATATTATTAAACCTGTTAGCCTGATAATCACAGTGGATACAGTTTTACTTGTCCAAGCAGTATAGGTTTATATACTGGTAAAGCAATTCACATGTTGAGAAGCTGTGAGTTGTTTGTGGAAGAGCCAGCTAGTACTGGTGTTGATCAATAATTCCAGACAAACTGCTTATGTCAATTGACTATCAAATAATGACATAAAGATTGTTTAAAAACAACCTCAAACATTATGACACAAACTACGTTTATTTTTTATATACATGCACCTTACCTTTTGCCTTGATGACTGTCTTGTTACAGTAGACAGTAACATAGTTGCCAGAGGAACATGTTCCGTATTTATAATCACAGTCATCCAGAGTTCTCTCCCCACCGTTACAGCTCATCCTCGTAATGGCGATATTCTCACTCTCATTCGTACCCAGAACCGACCCTGAGAAATGAAAAAAAAGTGTTTTTTCATTTCACGTTTTTAATTTTGAAACAAGTTATAAGTAAACAAGAAATTGGACACTACGCCAGAGCAGAGATTGCTCCACCTGATCATTTGGTGAAGGCTGCTTGGCAAAGGTTTTCAGTTAATCCATTGGGCCATGTGATTATAATTTACCGGTAAAATTGGTTTAAAGGGTATCGATAGACAACTGACGTAATGACGTTTGACCCTGTTTCAAGTGTCATGACTAAAATACATATGCTTACTGACTAATATTCCTACAAAGTATGATGACTGTAGCACAAATACTTATCAAAGTTATTAGAAACAGAGGTTCTTCATTTCAAGGGCAACAACTCATTTAATACAGCAAGTCAGATCCAAATTAAAATATAAAGGTGGGCGACTACACATACTAACATATATGTATATTCCTACAAAATGAGATGACTGTTGCACAGTAACTTTTCAAGTCAAACAAATATTGTAATAGTTACCTGGTTGAAACCTGCCATCCTTATAGCCGAGCTGCCGACATGCTACACGAGCTGCCGACAGAGTAAATCCGACGTCACAAACCGACGACCACTGTCTCTTCTCATTGTACATCTCCAATTTACCGTAATTCAGATCATTCGTTTTCGACAGTCTCACTAGAACAGATTAAATAAATGTAAACAAAAAATTCATAGCCATCAATATATCGACGGTGCCATTCGAAAATACGGTATGACGAAAACCCACTTTTAAGAAGAGGCAAAAACCAGTTTTATGAAAACTGAAATTCCTTCAATAATCATAGAATATAGAACTAAGTATATATTTCATACACAAAACATCTTATTGAATATGTAATAATACATAAAATTGAACTGCTGATTCGTTCTTTTCTTCGCCCAAAATGAAAAGTAACAGAAATTCAGCATTTTCTTTTTGTGATGATTTCATGGTCTCCTATTTGCTTATTTACCCCAGATATTGGTGTAATTAAGGGTGGGAAAACAATAAACAGGAATAACTTATGATAAAAAACGGCATTTTGATTATTCAGCATTTTCGAATGGCAACGTCAACATGCAACAGCTTATTGCAAAAGAAAGTGGTAGGCAAATTGACCATTATCTAAAGCAAACAAGAAAGTGGTAGGCAAATTGACCACTATCTAAAGCTAACCAGAAAGTGGTAGGCAAATTGACCATTATCTAAAGCTAACCAGAAATTGGTAGGCAAATTGACCATTATCTAAAGCTAACCAGAAAGTGGTACACAAATTGACCATTATCTAAAACTAACCAGAAAGTGGTACACAAATTGACTATTATCTAAAGCTTACCAGAAAGTGGTACACAAATTGACCATTATCTAAAGCTTACCAGAAAGTGGTAGGCAAATTGACCATTATCTAAAGCTTACCAGAAAGTGGTACACAAATTGACCATTATTTAAAACTAACCAGAAAGTGGTACACAAATTGACTATTATCTAAAGCTTACCAGAAAGTGGTACACAAATTGACCATTATCTAAAGCTTACCAGAAAATGGTACACAAATTGACCATTATCTAAAGCTGAACAGAAAGTGGTACACAAATTGACCATTATCTAAAGCTTACCAGAAAGTGGTACACAAATTGACCATTATCTAAAGCTTACCAGAAAGTGGTACACAAATTGACCATTATCTAAAGCTTACCAGAAAGTGGTACACAAATTGACCATTATCTAAAGCTAACCAGAAAGTGGTACACAAATTGACCATTATCTAAAGCTTACCAGAAAGTGGTACACAAATTGACCATTATCTAAAGCTTACCAGAAAGTGGTACACAAATTGACCATTATCTAAAGCTTACCAGAAAGTGGTACACAAATTGAAATTGACCATTATCTAAAGCTAACCAGAAATTGGTAGGCAAATTGACCATTATCTAAAGCTTACCAGAAAGTGGTACACAAATTGACCATTATCTAAAGCTTACCAGAAAGTGGTACACCAATTGACCATTATCTAAAGCTTACCAGAAAGTGGTACACAAATTGACCATTATCTAAAGCAAACAAGAAAGTAGTACACAAATTGACCATTATATAAAGCTAACCACTTTTATTTGTTTTTAATTAATATTTTTCCTCACCCTTTTCAACCATTTTCAGTCCTTTACAGCAATTACTTGACTTAACCAGTTTGATTTTTTGGAATTAATTATAAACCAGTACTTTAAAAACTTCCTTTCCACAAATTACTGATAATGAGAACTTTTCCACATGTGGAAGGCATGCATTATTGTTTCAGAAATGAGTAATACTATGTGAAGAGGTTTGGTCACTGATTATACACACATATCCTTTAGTGAAATTTAATGTCAGAAATACTCAAAGGAATATTTTTTTTAGAATTTAAGAAAAGGTTAACAATCAATATGAAGAAAATGTGTTTTCTTCAATTCTTTCAAGTCAACAGTTGAGTTCAAAATCAATTTAATTATTCAGTATAATCATATATACACATTCTGAAACTGCGTATCCAAATATTTAATAGGGTGAAATAAAAGCAATAATATACAGTGACTCATTGATAGAAAAAAAGCAATAATATTGATATTGTCTGAAATTATTTATTGGGAACTCACAAATATTTCATGATTATCTGTTGTACTTTCACTAGAGTTGTTTATCATTTTACAGGGGTGTCATACCGTTAGTGAGGGCCAAATTCAAAAACAGAAAAATCGTATACAGCTGAAATATTTTGCCAAGCAATAGACCTAAAACAACAATAATTTCACGATAAACTCAATTTGTATTAAAGAAAATCCTTTAGAGCAGATAAAACACCATAAATTTACCATTTCTTGAATGACATAAATTTCATCAAATAGCTTTTATTTTGGTCATAAGCCATTGCTCTTGCAGGGATGATAAATCTTGAATTCTGGGTAAATCAGGATAAATGACACCCCTATATTTTAATATAAGTCAAAACTCGGAAAACTAAATGAGTCAGGAATATAATTTCACACAATACCCGGTGAATTATTGATAGATTATAATGGTGACATCTATACACAGTGATATATTAATCAACTAAAAGCTATAATAGACTGTACTGTAAAATCATGCACATTTCTGGCAAACTAAGTTTGTGGATATACTGAATGACATTGACCAAGAAAAAACGAATTTTCTAACAATTTTCATTCTGTTTTTCTTTTGAGATTGCAATGAAAAATATGGGAACTTCAAAGTATAAAATTAAATTATTTCAACATTTCATTCTTTTTTCTTTTGCAATTAAAATCTATTAATTCCTGACTCCATAAAAATATTCATTTTTCCAAAAATTAAGAAATAGCAAAGCCAGAAATATGAATGCTTTTACAGTATATATTGTCAAATTCCAATGAAGTCCTTTACCTTGGATAGTAAACATGGTGACAGAATAAAGTTAGCTTCTCTGTTTGTTGAATTAAGTTTTCTAGTGAATTCATTGGTTCAGTGAAAATTTTGAGTTTTTAAAAAAGTTGTAAAACAATGTGAATGAACTTCATCACAACAAAAAACGTATCGCAAGCTTTACAAAATATCCCCTTTCAGACTTTTTATAAGGACACATGACTAATAACTAAGCTTTTAATTTTTATCAGCATCAACCATGGAACAGTATTGCGAGAATAGACCATTAATCTTAATCTATAGTACTAATCCAGCAGTGAATGACTTCAAAGGAGGCAAAGTGCAATATGTTTGTAATATACAAGTAGCAAGTGTAATGTATAAATATAACTCTATCAACAGGGTGTTAACAAAGTTCTCTCACACACATTCAAATTTTGTCATTCTACATTTTACAATTTCTTATTCTAGAATCTTAAGGGGACTCAACTCCAGTTCTTAAATTACAAAATTTATCAGTAAATTCTCTTAAAATCACATTTTTTGGGCTTGACTGATCTGTTTTTATTAATAGCGCCGTCGATCGTAATGTAAGTTATTAGAATACTTTATGTATTTGTAAAACATAGTTTTGTAATTACAATGTCTAAAAAACGTGTTTTTATCATCGAAATGGAGTTAAGTCCCTTTATGGTGAATAGAAAAGTTACGGTTTAATAATGGATCTATCATTATTCACAAGTGTGTGAAACTATAGAACTGTGCATGTAATTTATTGAAGGTAAGACAAAATTGTTTATGAATGTCTTGTGAACAAACTTTTTAACACCCTGTACATTGTAAAACGTAAAAAGGAATTTATAAACAGAATACTTTAATAGACCATTCTTTGTCACAGAAAATTAGGAAGAAACAAAATAGTCCTGTGAAAATGGAAATGAAAACCAGAGTTAACTATGGACGTTGTTATGGAATGTTAAGTCTGTTCCAATACTACCATGACGGTACATGTACTTCTCAAGAGACATAACTCTTAGAGATATAGTATAACTATTATATTAAGTCTAGGCCCCACTGAGCAAATCCACAGGTGTTCGAACACCTGTGAGCAAATCCTCATTGGTGACATGGAATTAAAATTCAATACATGCATTGAAATTTCCTGATGTAGTTGTGATGTCTATAAATTTCTCATGACTTCCAGGAAGCTACCCCTAGACCAGAGAGTTCTGTTCCCGAAGTCTCTGAAAGCTAATCTATTTTTGGAGAACACTAATCAGATGCAAAAAAGCTCAGTGGGACTTAGGCTTGAAACAAACAGTTTTATTTGTACAAAACTATAAGTATAGCATGTTGTGTAGGATTACATTTTTTTGTGAGGATACAAAATATGGCATCTTCAAAACTAACATTGTTGTGTTCAGTTATTACTTCATTATAAATTGTGAGATAATAAACAAGCAAACTTTACTTTGTTTCACAAATAGTTATCAGCCAACACACCAACAAAAATACACAAAACAACTTGAAACTCTTCAGTTTGAAGTTCGAAATAGGGAAATTATCTAAGGAATATTCATGAATCAACAGCTAACCAATGAAAATGCATATTACAAATGGATACTTTTTTATTGAATTTGATTGTCCGACCAATGTCAATTGAAACTTTCGAATTGAAGTCACGAACAGACATTCACATATTAATAAAATGTTTCACTGAACAATTTCTATGCTGACTTAATTGGACTTTCAGAGTTTGGTCATTATTTTTTATCAAGTGTTTCAACAATTATTAATGAAGTAACGCCTAACATTTAACACAATAATTAATAACCCTCCAATGATTATTTTCTTGGTGACTGTTTGTATATTATGAATATGTATAGCTAGCTTGGTGAAACTATAATTATATATGTAGTGAAATCACAGTGATTTTATAATATACAGTTAATATCTTTCTTCTGAACCAGTACCAGATACATTTATATAATTGTCCAGTGCAGCTGTATATATCTATACAATTAGAGTCATGTACTGCTGGCTATATTTAGACAGTGGAATCCCTATCACAAAAACTGTTATACACATGTACCACTTCTATTTCTTCTAGTTTCTATAATATAATGTGTTGGCTATAGACTGTTTCTAGTATAATACTATGTGTGATAAACATAGTTCCCTTCTATTGTTAGGCAAGCTGATTATAGTAGCTGAGAGTGTGGGAGTTGAAGGGTCAGTGCATCTAGTGTGCATCTACTGAGCGTCTAGTGTGCATCTACTGAGCGTCTAGTGTGCATCTACTGAGCGTCTAGTGTGCATCTACTGAGTGTGTAGTGTGCATCTACTGAGCGTCTAGTGTGCCTCAACTGAGCGTCTACAGGGCGTCTACTGAGGGTCTACTGGGCATCTATGGGCGTCTAGAGTGTGTCTATTGTGCATCTACAGTGTTGCCAGGCTATTATACATCCAATCAGTAGCTAAAAGCCTTCCAATAAATGCTACACATAGAGTCTATGGTTCTAACCTTTGTCGTAACATTGCACGGCCATCTTGTTCTTGCCAGGCTTCCAACATTGATCAACAACTGACATTCTAGAGTACCATCGTCGTGTTGTTTGATACGAGCCTGACGGATACGAGCGTCTTTCCCGGTCAGTAGATTTTCCAATCATCATGTTACAGTCCTTGAATCTTGTGGCGTTGTCATCGCAGTGAATGGATCGGATAAATATTAACGATGTAGCAGAATCGTACGTCTCGGGAAGCGTCCGACCACCGGTATAGTTTAAGTCGCGGCAAATTAGATCAGCAACTTTGTCAAAGTCTGTGTCATAACAGATGTTGCCTACCTCGCCATCAATCGATATCTGTATCAATCCTGTCGATGTAGAGGTTCCATTCACTAACTTTATCTTCAATCCTAATGGTTAATAGAGAAAAATTAATTAACAAGTAACTGTACAA
The DNA here is from genome assembly GCA_963678985.1 of Spisula subtruncata. NCBI lineage: Eukaryota > Metazoa > Mollusca > Bivalvia > Venerida > Mactridae > Spisula > Spisula subtruncata. The sequence goes on along the minus strand of OY787663.1, from coordinate 29,648,987 downwards.
CAATGACTGCTGTTTGTTTTTGTTTAATTCCTTTTAGCTCAGAATCTTAGGGCAAATTCATGATATTGAATGTATCCACTTTTTCTGAATAAACTAATACATTGTTAATGAAAGCCCATTTTTAGGACAGTTTCACAATAAATCACACAGCTTTTGACAATTTCCTAAATCTACATGAGGACATCTAGAGCTCTAAGAGATGCTGTACATTTTAGCTTCTGTCTTAAAGATTCATGATCAAATAGGAGATACATAGAGAATCTATCACAAATTGTCAATTGATATAAATCTATATTAAACAAGTTTTGGAAATTTTATTAAGCGAGCCTCTGGCTGCCTGAATGAGTTTAATATAAATATATCAATTGACAACGAGTGATAGATTCTTTAGATCATATGACACTAAAAGGCAAAATATGCACCGTTTTAATGAAAAAACACACCCATGTAGTATAACTTAATACTGCACATGTTACATATAAGATTATATGTACTCGCTGTACTGACCCGGATACAAGGGATGTCGTGTGGTATTTCAAAATCACAGCAATTTATTTGGTTTATATACATGTGCTGGTATGATAAATAATTTTGATAGACATTATTTTTTCCATTTCTAAAGTATGCCATTTGTCAGGACATTCTTTTAAGGCCATTCTTTTATCTGGTTGACATATTAATCTTCAGTATTAACTTTTTATATATTTTATGGGATTCCATTTGAGCTTTGCAATATTAACTAGCAATATAATTCTGGATCATTTAGTTTTTTCCTACTTAAATTTAGTTCATACTCAGACAAAGGACAATGTTAAAGCTGAGATGTTTTCATCGATTTTTGATCGGGTGCACATGTTCATTCCTTTGTTAAGTGTATGTCTTGTACTTTGAGTGGTGGGGTGTTCATTCCAAATTCCTTAAAAATTGTAGTTCAGAATAGGTACTGAAGTATTTGTTCAATTGTTGAGGTCTTGTAGAGCAGTTGTGTTCTGCAGTGTTTTGTCCTCCATTGTTGCTTAGAATAGAAGCCAAGGTGTTCATTCCGTTATTAAGTGTTTGTCTTGTACTGTCAGTGATGAGGAGTTTGTTCTATCCATAAAAGATTGTGGCATAGAAAAAGAGCCAAGATGTTGGTTCCATTGTTAGCGCAGTTTTGTTCTGCAGTCTCATGTCCTTGAAGACCTTGTCTCTTCTGCTGTGTCATGTCCTCGAAGGCTTTGACCTTGCCTCTTGTGCTGTGTCATGTCCTCGAAGACTTGGACCTTGCCTCTTGTGCGGTGTCATGTCCTCGAAGACTTGGACCTTGCCTCTTCTGCTGTGTCATGTCCTCGAAGGCTTGGACCTTGCCTCATCCTCAACTACCATCAGCTGTAGTTAAGACTTGACTTCCTCAATTCAATGGTATTATTGTAAGTATGTTGTTCCTCAAAGAATCTTTGAGGGGACAAACACAGTTATAAACAAGTATAATTTCCATAATGCTTATATCATACTGAAAACAAAAAGAAAACCACTAGCAGTAAATTATTTATAAGTTGTTGATGCAATATGTGCAAGAATCCAATACCTTACAAATATATTGATGAGGTTATGTGTACATTATATGTGAATTTGACAAGCTTAATAACTGAAAATATAAACAAATTATGAATTGGCCATAAACATTTGGCAAGTTTATCTAAAAATGTAAAAGAAAATTGTGAATTAGCCATGCACATAAGTAATTTGTTAAGCTTATCTGAAAAATGTAAAAGAAATGACTGCTGATGCACATACTAATTAATGTATATTTTGTTAAACTTATCTGAAATATGAAGGAGATTTTGTATTAGCCAGAGTGATTCAGCAAACATTCTGGCATCTTGCATACTCTGTCAATATGCCTGTAGAAGACACAGAGAGTGTGGGTGTGGGTGTGAAGTGAAGCTCCACAAACCCACAAATCCTACAACATCATTTTGACACTCAATCCTATCAGCTGAGGTACCAGACAGCCATCTAGCTCCACACCTCCCCCTTCTAAATGGTTCCTCCCCCCACTTTTAAATGGTTCCTCCCCTTCTAAATAGTTCCTTCCCCTTCTAAATGGTTCCTCGCCCTTCTAAATAATTCCTTCCCCCCCCCCCCCCTTCTAAATTGTTCCTCTCCCTTCTAATTGGTCCCCCCTTCAAAATAGTTCCTCCCTCTTCTAAATTGCTCCTCCCTCCCTTCTAATTGGTTCCTCCCCCTTCTAAATGATTCCTCCCTCCCTTTTAAATGGTCCCTCCCTCCTTCTAAATGGTTCCTTCCCTTTCTAAATGGTTCCTCTCCCTTCTAAATGGTTCCTCCCCTTCTAAATGGTTCCTTCCATTTCTAAATGGTTCCTTCCCTTTCTAAATGGTTCTCACCCTTCTAAATAGTTCCTTCCCACCCTCTAAATGGTTCCTCCCCCTTCTTAATGGTTCCTCCCCCTTCCCTTCTAAATGGTTCCTCGCCCTTCTAAATGGTTCCTCATCCATCTAAATAGTTCCTACCCCTTCTAAATAGTTCCTCCCCCTTCTAAATGGTAACTCATCCATGTAAATAGTTCCTATCCCTTCTAAATAGTTCCTCCCCCTTCTCTATGGTTCCTCCCCCTTCTTAATGGTTCCTTCCCTTTCTAAATGGTTCCCCCTTCGAAATGGTTCCTCACCCATCTAAATAGTTCCAACCCCTTCTAAATAGTTCCTACTCCCTTCTCAATGGTTCCTCCCCCCATCTAAATGGTTCCTTCCCTTTCTAAATGGTTCCTCTCCCTTCTAAATGGTTCCTCCCCCTTCTAAATGGTTCCTTCCCTTTCTAAATGGTCCCTTTCCTTTCTAAATGGTACCTCCCCCATCTAAACAGTTCCTCCCCTGTTCTAAACAGTTCCTCCCCCTTCTAAATAGTTCCTTCCCTTTCTAAATGGTTCCCCTCCTGTTCTTAGTGGTTCCTCCCCCTTCTAAATGGTTCCTCCCCCGTTCTTAATAGTTCCTCCCCCTCTTAATGGTTCCTCCCCCTTCTAAATGGTTCCTCCCCCTTCTAATTGGTTCCTCCCCCTTCTAATTGGTTCCTCCCCCTTCTAAATGGTTCCTCCCCCTTCTAAATAGTTCCCTCCCTTTATAAATGGTTCCTCTCCCTTCTAAATGGTTCCTCTCCCTTCTAATTGGTTCCTCCCTCCCTTTTAAATGGTTCCTTTCCCTTCTAAATGGTTCCTTCCCTTTTCTAAATGGTTCCTCTCCCTACTAAATGGTTCCTCTCCCTTCTAAATGGTTCCTTCCCTTTCTAAATGGTTCCTACCCTTTTTAAATGGTTCCTACCCCTTCTAAATGGTTTCTTCCCCTTCTAAATGGTTCCTCACCCATCTAAATAGTTCCTCCCCCCTCTAAATGGTTCCTCCCCCCCTTCTAAATGGTTCCTTCCCTTCTAATGGTTTCTCGGCCTTCTAAATGGTTCCGAATCCATCTAAATAGTTCCCACTCCTTCTAAATAGGTCCTCCCCCTTCTCAATGGTTCCTCCCCCATCTAAATGGTTCCTTCCCTTTCTAAATGGTTCCTCCCCCTTCTAAATGGTTCCTTCCCTTTCTAAATGATTCCTTTCCTTTCTAAATGGTTCCCCTCCTGTTCTTAGTGGTTCCTCCCCCCTTCTAAATGGTTCCTCCCCCATCTAAATAGTTCCTCTCCCTTCTAAATAGTTACTCCCCTTCTAAATAGTTCCTCCCCTTCCAAATGGTTCCCCCCCCCTTTCTGACTGGTTCCGTTATCTCCAGTACCTAAGAAATAAACTAACGTTAATGTGATTAATATTTTATTTTCTCCAGTACCTAAAGAAAAAACTTCAATATGACTTGGATTAGTATTTTATCCATTTGTTAATTTTAAGTCATGTATCTAGGTGTGTCATGCATATTCCATTATTCCTACCTCGGTTATAGCACTGGACTGCTGCATCTTGTATATGGGTTCTGCATGTGTAGTATGTACTACGGAGGGCAAAATTGAGCCGACCTCGATCTTCAAATATTGCTTCCTTTGGTTCAATCTTAATGTTACATTTCAACAGGGAGGACTCGTTGCCGGCACATCTCACATACGGGATCATAATCTTTCCTTTCCCTTCTCCAAAATATCCTTTAGCCAGGGAACGACCACTTGTATAACCCAGCTGTTTGCATAACACATGTGCTGCCTTGTCATCCATCTTGGCTGTACCGCATACTGTCCCCCATTCTCCATCGATCGACATTTCAACACGACCCGACATTTTACTAGTGCCGTTCACTAATCTAAACTTGTAACCTAATGTAGCATACATAGAATGAAATCATAATATCTTAATTATATAAATTGTATACAGTCAGCAAACACAAAATACACATACTATTGTGTTCCCAGTATAACCAGGAAGGCAGGAAAAATTGGTATAAGCCACATACGTAGAAAAATCAAGTGTGCATGATTCATCAGTGTAAATTTAGTGGGGATGTAACTATTCGGTCAAATTGCTAACCGGTTAACCGAATAGCGCACCATATATTTGCTAGAGAGGTTATTTTGACAAGCAACATTTTCCCCGACACTCGCAATATAGTGTTATTATGCAGACGTTGAATGTATTATAACGTTGAAATCGTATAAAATTGCATTATAAAATGATAAGAACTTAGTACGGGAGATTCCGAAGTAACGTGCTCACAAATCTTGTTTTGACATATGGGAGACTGAAAAGTCTTTCAAAGGGGAGAACACTCTCAACTGAAAGTGATTTACGGCTTAAAATGTGCGAGCCGTTTTTTAATGAAATTTCAACAATCCATTTTGGTTCGCTGGAAATGTAAAGTTTATATTGCATCTAGATAATGGTTATCAATTCATAATTATGTAACTGTGTAAATAAGATCGAAATGAAACGTGTGAAAATCATTGCGTGTCATCAATCTGTGGTCAACAAAAAAACCTGAGTACTTCGACTGTCTTACGTAATTTTAAAACAAGTTATCATACATGTCAAGTTGTTTATTGCGGATTATAAACAGTGACCACCTGCAGACTTGGATGTTTATTCGATTTACGATAACACTAATTGCGGCAATTATGAAACTTGACTGACGACGGGTTTATTTGGCGATTTTTTTTTAATGAAATTTTTTTTTAAATCCGAATTACCGGTTGGCGATTTTGCTAACCTATAACCGAATATTCTAACGGTTGGTTACCCTATAAACGTTGACATCCCTAAAATTTAGCATACAATTGACCATAAATTTTGTATTTATTTAAGTAACTAATTGTGCAATAACAGACCAATCGTGTCAATGTTTGTATATATCACATTATCATCGGCGCACTATGATCATGTTATCATTGTACATTATCAAATTATGTAAATGTGTAAATGAGGCTTACAGGGAAAACTGGCTAAACCCAACTGTGTTGTCTCTTATTATGATATTATGGAATACATAGCACATGAAATATTAACAAGAGCAGAAATGCATCCGTAGGATTTGCTCCGTAGTATTTCCTACAAGGATAGCCTTTAACCATGCCAAGGGCTATAACTCAGCAAATTCAGATACAATCTAAATAAACTTACCAATATGCACAACTATACAAATAATGATGACATTCTTATGATGTTCAACAACTTTTGTTGCTATGCACTTAAAATATGCTATGAGAGACAGAATTAAATTTTACTATTTTCAAGGGCCACAACTGAGCTAACAATGGCAGCATATCATCTGTATCACAAAAAGAAAGCATATTTCAAGAAAGCCTATATACTGCGTTTCACAATGAATAAAACACAACATGGTTTATAAAATTAGCATATGATCATAAAGCGATATAATTTGAAATGATAACTACATTGAAATGAAAGTATAAGGCGAATAAAACAGATTTTTCATAGATTTTATACCATTAGTGGCTGCAATGAGATAGCACTCTATGTATCCTATTGTTAGTCAGGGGCCTTATTCACCAACATTATAAGACTGAAACTCAAGACTTAGACTTAAAATTGATTATATTTATAATCACTGCCATTTCTTTGCAATTGGATTTAACCATGTGAAATTTTATCAGATAGTTTGTTGTTACCCACTGAACATGTATACCCATCTATATCAAAATTGGAACATTGTTAAAAAACATGAGAGGGATTGAAACATTTGGCAATATAAAGTGTTAGTCTGAATTTTGGACTAACAATTTTGTAGTATAAGGTCTTGATGAAACGACATCCCATATACTGACATATTCATATACTGACATCATTTGATGGCCACATGGCAGATCAGCGAACCAAATGTACCAGCCTTGTTAACAAAAGGCATTACTTAACTTACTAAGTTACTATTGTATGGCAACAAATGTTTTAAATTTTCTTTGTATCATTTCAATCTACTGACATTTTCATTACAACTACATTAAATATGATCAGACAAATTCTCCCAATGAGTTTGTAAAAGGAAGTAGTTATCTTACAAAAATAACATTAAAGATTGCAGTGGAGTCAAAAGAGTAAATTCAAAAATATATGCAGTCAACCATTTGTGACAAATAAGAGGCCTTTAACTACATTGTTCCCATGTTTAAATCAATTCCTATTATAATAAGAAATTCCTTCAAAAACAGATTACATGTAAATGGACCATAACTTTGCCATTTCTTAAGATATTTTCATCAAATAACCTTTATTTTGGTCAGTAAGTATGGCTCTTTCAGGATATGTAATTCAGGAAGATTGACATCCCTGAGATTGCTTAACTTTTTAAAAAAAATTTTTAAATAAAGATAGTTATTTATTTGTTACAACCTGATGACCTGATGAAGCCGTTCAGGCGAAACGTTATCAAGTAATAAAATTAACGATACATCTTAATTTAAACATGTTTTAATTTTCCTATTCTTAACTTTTTAGATAATTTGGAATGAAAACACATGACAATGAGCATCACTTTGAGAGGGAAGAGATTTTACCTTCATTTTGGTAACAGTACACAGCGGGGTCTCGGTCAGATTTACATTGATCCACTGATCCCCATCGTATATTTCCACACTTTCCTAGATAACTCTCTTGTCCCGTACAGTTCACATTGGATAACCAAGGTATTCCTGTAAAATAGTTATATACCAATCCCTCAGCAATGTTTTCTAGTCAATGTTTGCAACTTTTATTATTTGTTATTTGATTGTACATTCTCAGTTTGGAAATGCAATAATTTTTCAATTCTTTATCATTTTGATGTCAATTCATTTAGCCATATTGAGAAATAATATTTTTAACAATCTAAAATGAAAATTAAAAAAATTAAAAAGTTTTTTCCAACAGGATTTTTTAACATTTAAGATATATTGGTAAACAGGGAACATTGCTGTGAAGTCTGGATGAAACCATAGGTGGCAGTATCAGTGTTTGGAATTTTTTTTTAAAAAATGGAAAAAAATCCGTCACTGAGCTAATACACTATCAAGGTATAAAGAGTAGTATATGTCTACGTCCAAAGATTGTGGAACATCACATCTTACAATAGGCTTGGTTCCCAACAATAATTAGGATACTGTGAGCGCAGCGGGCCCGGTATTCAGCGCATAAATAAAATGACCTTGAGCGAAGTTAACTAATGAAAGTAACAGTTTTGCTGTTTCGCAGTTATAAGATACAATTGAACGAGATTTTCTGTAAGAATGAATATCTTATAGTTTATTTGAATGACTTGTATAGCGATTTTTTCTTCAGCGCCCATATTTTATGCAGAAACTACGAGAGGCAATGTTCCACAATCTTTGGCATAAAGACATATAGTACGCTTTATACCTTGAAAGTATATTAGCTCAGTAACTGAAGTTTTTTTTTATTTATATTTTTTAATCGTTTGCGGACCAAACACTGATACTGCCACCTGTGGATGAAACTGGCCAAGTAGTTTTAAGGAGAAGTCATTTTAATAATTGTTGACAGACAGATAGGCGGATGAAAAACTTTAACAAAAGCTCACCTTATTACTAAGGTTAGTTTAAGACCTTGTAATTTATAAAAGACAACAGAATAAAGGTTGCAATCCAGGTAATATGATTGGAAAAATAAAATCACTTGCCTAAATTTTTATTGTTATTGTTGTATCTGTTTTGGAAATAAGCAAATCCTGCATGAAATCCCATCTCTCTACATATAACAGTAGCATCAGCGTCATCAAAGTCATCAGCACATATATATCCCCAAATATCAAAGTGGCGAATTGATACAGTACCTCGATTATTCTTGTTAAGTCGCAATTCATACTCTGTCAAGAACAAAAACATACATTTTTCGTACAAACATTAATATAAGGGCAAATAATTGGAGGAAAAAGATAAGATTTATAACATAAGAAACATAAGCTACAAGCTTGTATTCGACATAAAAAAGAAATCAGAGATTTAAATATATGTGTAACGAATTGGGATTTACCGGACTTACCGGATTTACCGGACTTACCCGATTTATAGATTCAGTCGGATCTATAGGATCATTTTGTGGTATATAAATGATTGACTTGCGAAGTTGTTGTCAATTAGTTTACCATCAGGACAGAGTTAACGTCAGTCAGTTAGTTTACCATCAGGACAGAGTAAATTAACATCAGTCAGTTTTTACCATCAGGACAGAGTTAACATCAGTCAGTTTTTACCATCAGGACAGAGTTAACGTCAGTCAGTTTTTACCATCAGGACAGAGTTAACGTCAGTCAGTTTTTACCATCAGGACAGAGTTAACGTCAGTCAGTTTTTACCATCAGAACAGAGTTAACGTCAGTCAGTTTTTACCATCAGGACAGAGTTAACGTCAGTCAGTTTTTACCATCAGAACAGAGTTAACGTCAGTCAGTTTTTACCATCAGGACAGAGTTAACGTCAGTCAGTTTTTACCATCAGAACAGAGTTAACGTCAGTCAGTTTTTACCATCAGGACAGAGTTAACGTCAGTCAGTTTTTACCATCAGGACAGAGTTAACGTCAGTCAGTTTTTACCATCAGGACAGTGGTTACGTGTGTATTATTTTATGGATCTAGCATTTGGATACTATTATTGGATTATTTTGTCATGTTGTTATCGTATTAGGAAAATACATTTGATTAATAGTGCTTGGAGTTGTTTTACCTGTGTATTTAATCTTGTCCATAGAACAAAAGCGTTACATATGCAAATAACATTTAATTAACTGGTAAACTTGCAGAAATGTGTCTAAATCACTTTTCTAAACCTTTAAAGTTAATGAAGTATAGTAATAACCATTCTGCAGAGTGCATACTAACATAAACCTGTCTGCAAAGGACCAGATTCCTTGTATCACATACATTTTCCGTTACTTCTGAGGTCATCAGCCAATAAGGCAGGGATAGACCGATGGCCAAACACCAGAAACATATATTAAACATAATTACCCCCACTTGCTGGAGCGTTGGAACATGCCACTGAGGCATACTTCTTGCTAGGACACTTGTTCAGTGCAGTCTCATACTTGCAGTCTAGAATGGAATTCTCATCACCTTGACAACGAACATTTTGATACGCTATTTGGTAGTTCATGTTCCCGAAGGCAGAACAGCATACACTGATTCCATTCTTAAATCCAGCAGATCTACACACAACCTTCGCAGCAACATCATCAAAACCATCCGCACATACAAGACGGTACTTCTCTAAATTCCAAATCTGGACTGCTCCATATGTTACGTTGGGTTCCAGACGAACTGAAATATAATCATATTCAAGGCTTGGTGCAAAGCTATGATAAATACATCAATTTATACTAGAGATGGGACCGAATACCAAAATCAATATTCAATATTCGAAATTCATACTCGAATATATTCGAATATTCGTTCGTTTATCGATGTCAAAGATTTCATTCATTTTTTTCACTTCCCTATTGAATAAAAGTTCCATTTCCGCTCTTATGCAAAGCTACGATATTCGTTAGCTTAATATTTCTTTTTGAACTATTGATATACATTCAACCTGATTGGAAAGTAATAAACATGTTTTTGATATATAAATCGTCATATTTCTTTACCTTTCGGGCTTCAGGGACGTGTGAATAAAGTTTAATAAGTTTCATTGTTTTGTTATTTCTTATGAAGAGAGTGAAAATTTGTACGACTACGCAGTTTTAAAAATCGTTGTCATCATCCGACGGGTGTTTCACGCTGTTATTGCGGACAATGTGTTGACTTTTTTACTAACAACTACAACTTTATTCATCTATGCAAACAGCTAATCATACAGTGGATGAAACCCCAAAATCAAAAGAATCCCACACATTTGATAGGTAATTAATTTAGCCTGCAAAATCCGCGTTATTACGACGCTTGAATACAGAAAAAATGTAAGCGTTTCGGATGTCTAAAATGCAATCGTTTTAAGGAAGTATTTTGGAGAAGTGTCATACTGTTTATTCAGAGTATACAGTTAATATATCGATGAACATGTCATTAAAGTGTCAATTAGGGACTTGATTATACACTATATTACAAATTATGTTGTATTATACGAAAATAATTGGAATTTACATGTATCACTATTTGGTGAAATTGACTATTTTTTTACGAATATTCGAATATTGAAATTGGATTCGAATATTCGTTCAATTTTTCGAATATTCGAATATTCGGTCCCATCTCTAATTTATACAGACATGTACCAGTTTTGCACTGAAACCTTAATATACAAATTCAGGGGTGTCAACAGCCAAATTTCAAATCAAGAGAAACATATGTGGTCAACCTTTTTTGCCAAATTATTAAAGAGGCCTTAAATCACATTGTTTCCATATTTAACTTAGTTTTTATTAAGAAATTCCTTCAAAACAGATTAAATTGACCATAACTTTGCCAGATATTTTCTTCAAATAACTTTTATTTGGTCAGGAATTATGGCTCTTTCTGGATGTGTATTGCATTGGTTGAATTACAGGACCTCAAGCATAAGAAGCTGACACACTACCACTAGGCTGTTGAGGCAGTTATATCTATATATTAAAATGTTTTCACCAAACAATGACTTACCTCTGTCAGTACAATATACACTAGCATCATATTTATGATTCCTACATGAAGTATGACTAACGTTGAATCCAGAGTTTGTACACGACCATATAGAGTTTTCGTTGCCATCACAACGCACATAGTACAACCAGGATGGACCTGTAACAAAATGTAACAATAAATAGATACTGTTTTTGAAAAAAAGCACTGCAACTCCACAGGGGTTATCTACTTGATGAGATCAATCATCCTATCAAGTTTGAACACTGTGAGTCACAAGGAACTCAAGTAATTAAGCAGAAATGATTTGACCTTTGACCTAAAAAACAATAGGGATCATCTATTCAATGAGACCATTTATCCTATGAAGTTTGAAGACTGCGAATTAAAGGGAACTTAAGATATTGAGTGAAAACAAGATGGAAGACTATTCCATAATTTCTATTTTCAGTAACAGTGACCTTGACCTCAACAGCCCCACTTTGAATCCCATGGGGGCCTTTTCACAGCAAATTTCATAATGGTATTTTGTTCCTAAACTAAATTTATCGAACAGAAATCAAGGGTAGGACAATCATTATATGCCTCCATCATCAGTAGATTCCAGGGCATAATAAAAATGGTCTGATTGAATATATTATTGGAGGTTTTAGTAAACAAGTGATTTTAAACAAAGGTAACACTACGATCATACTAAGCTCAGAATCAAAGACTTTCTCTGCAATAGTTAAAATACATTTCAGTTTTATATATCCTTCTTTCCTATCATTTCGTGAATTCCTATGGTTTCGTGAACCATGTTTTAGATATTTCTGCTAAAGGTGCAGGTCCAAAATTATTGAAAATGATTGAAGAAGTAAAAAAATGCGTTATCCTCAATTTTTTAGCATATTTCTCTTTATAGCATATTTTAATTGAAAATTGATAAAATACCCCAGGCCTATATTTCAACTTGACTGAAAAGCAGACGAACCCATGTCTGTACATTCATCATTTATGTGCGTCAGAATCAATACAAAGCAACCGTCTTACACACATGTGATAATGGAACCCCCAATATAATTCTGCTGTGAACAAATAGAAACAGAGATTGTCAGATTGGTATTTACTGACCAGCCAATCCAAATAAACAAAACAATTGGAAACTTGTCACCTGATTGTAGAAGTGGAGTCCACTATGTAAGATGGTTACTACTTAGAAAATATGATGATTTCTCATAATGTTCATTCATTTGTTTCACCCCCCAAAAAATATTTTCTTGACAGCAAATAACTGCATGAGTATGCTTTAAAAACATGTCTTAGGTTCATGAAACAATAGGAAAGCAGGCTATATATATTTACAAATATATTTACCAAAACAGCCAAGTTGGCTAATGATGAGGGTAAGGGCTGATCCTTTAATTGAAAGTAAAATTTTGAAACTATTTCAAAATTCTAACCTGTGCCTGAACCATAGAATGAGCTTGTTTGAGCGACACCATCCAGGTAGCCTAGCTGTCTACATACAACACGAGCATCATTGTCAGCCCAATATGAGTCACATATAGTACCCCATACACCACCGTATGAGACTTGTACACGACCCTCACTCGGGGAACTACCATTCACCAACCTCACCTGGAAACCTACAATACATATTCACAGAAATTAAATACTGCTCATTTTAAATCATTAATTTTGTGAGGGATATAATTTCATGGATTTCGTGACTCACCTTCAACCACAACTTCAACTTAATTACAGAGTAGAAAACTTGCAACCTTAGTGCAAAGACTTAATAAGATATAAATGAAGATGACAATACAGTAAAACTTGGTTTTGATGAGCATTGATAATATGAGTATTGGTCTAAGTCGAGCAAATTTGCACCTTTATGATGAGCATCAATATAACGAGCACATGGTTTATATCAAGCTTTTACCAGTCCCAATGACTCTTTGAGATAACGAAGTTTTACAGTATACTATTTTCTTGCTTTTTGAGGTATTATGTATTTTATCGCTGCAAGTTTCTGGATTAGATGAATTTAGCTGGGACTTATTGTATTTAGCTAAGACTTATTGTACAGTTACAGACTTTGAAAACGCACCACTTATTCAAACCACGAAATTGAATAGCAAACATTGTTTAACTGGATTAAAATTTTGTATACAGATTGCTCATTTTTTTGTTTAAACATCGCAAAATTTCAAAACAACAGTTAATAACGTTACTAAGTCACGTGACATCCACATCCTTAAGTCTCAAAACCAAAATCACAGTTAGGGAGAGTGCGAGTAAAGTTATGTTTTTGGTAAGTAGTTTTTGGTGCGTTCAAAATAGAGGGTACTCATCACAATTGTAATCTGCTTCTGGGGAATGTTTCTCTATTCATCAACAAAGGTAAGGGCAACCTTGTGGGCAGATCCGGTCATGGAACTCATCCGTGGACTCATGTTTCAAAGAAAATGGCATATGTTTTCGGTGGGATCAAAATCTAGGACATTCCATCATGCAGATATTGTTTTCTTCAAGAAAAGTGACTGTTATTCGTTATTTATGTGCATGGGAATATTCCTGCTGTCTAAGGTTAACACCCATGTCATCCGGAAATAGTAATACAAGAAGGAAGTAACTGCATGTTGAAGCACGTATTCAATGTTAGATGAAACATATATTGTCAGGGTACTAAATGATAATGTTGTATTTCATAAATAAACGTGTTTGAAATTTTCATTTGATGAATTAGCATATCTATCGACACCAAGCATCCTTTTGACAGGCATGGTTGCTGACCGGAAGTCTTTTCTTTGGCGGAGCATGCACGTTAATTTATCCAAATAAGGTGTCTTTTTAGGCCTTTAATCCCTATTTTGGGTTCCATGGTGTTGTCACTTGGCATAAAACGCTATTGAAGACGAATATTTATTGTATCATGACAATAAAATCGCGCAAAGACTGATGATGGCTACTTGTAGTATGTAAAATGTCATTACCTCCAGACACGTCAGTTTCGGATTGACGTGGAATGTAAACTTTTGTTTTTGGAAAACTGAAAATGTGTTTTTTTTTGGTATGCTAATGAATCGTTTACACATCGCCATTAACACACTTCAGATATTTTCATTCCATTGGTAAAAAATATTCCTAAATAGTTCATACAAACAATACTGTCCCCTGGAAAGTCTGTAAGTGTATTTAGCTGGGATTATTGTATTTAGCTGGGACTTATTGTGAGTTTTACAACTCATTTCATCCATTTTCAAAACATAATGAACAAGAAGGCTTATTGACACAAAATGTATGTCTCCCTTGAGGAGCTATAACTTCGGCAAACAATTTGCACTTTATGCTTGGTACCCTTTATATAGCATTCATTTCAAGTTTCATTGAAATTAGACAAGCACAGATAAACTTAGTGACCAACATCCAGACAGATGTTCTGTTGTGAGAAATAAATCAATATGTCTGTCACACTAACATTATAAGGGAGACATAATCACGTTGATGAGAGCTAATTATTAGAAATATGCATCAAATTCCCAGCATGCCAAGCATAGCCTTTATTGGGCAGGCAGCTTTCTGCTGAAATATGGCAAGCAAATGAGTGCCTCTATCCAGATTTGAACCTGGGTCGAAAGATAAGGCAGCAAGTGCACGAACCACTGAACTACAGAGGCAGATTTTTCTGTGTAAACAATTATTTACCTTCTCCCTCGTAACAATACACTCTGGCTGCCATATGGTTAGATAGACATCCACTAGTGGGCGTTTCCTGGAATCTACATTTCTGTATGTTGTTCTCTGTACCATCACACTCAACATTTGTCATCCAAATAGGTGTACTAGAACCTTAAACATGTCAGAAAATATTGCGTTACATCCAAATAGGTAACTATTATTATACCATATTTATATAGCCCTTTTTTCATGTATACACACCTTCAAAAGTGCTGTACAATCATGACTAATACATGGTTAAAACAGTATATAATATACATAAAATATAAAAGTAGGACCTACTAAACCCAGTAGGGGGGGGGCTCTACTTAACCCAGTAGACGGGGCTCTATTTAACCCAGTAGACGGGCCTCTACTTAACCCAGTAGACTGGGCCCTACTAAACCTAGTAGTAGGGATCTATTGAAGTGATTGGGGCTTATAGTCCTGGGAACATGTGGGTCATTGGGCCCAATGATAGGGCACCAAGTTAATGGGAACATACACACAGTCAGCATGAATAAGCTATAGTAAAATAGTGCGTTTTCAGCGCTTTCTTGAAGGACAGTAGTGTTTTACTGTCTCTGAGCACTGTTGGCAGTGCATTCCAGAGTTTCAGTGCAGCAGCTGTGAAACATCGGTCACCATAAGTCACAGTCCTCGTCCTTGGCACAACTAGAAGAACAGAACAATTTTGAGACCTTAGCTGTCTTTGTGGAGTATATACTTCCAACATACTTCTGACGTAGCCAGGCGATTTTCCATGTAGTTCGTTTCGTTTCGCTTTGGTAGTTCGAACCACCCCACTCTATTAATAGTGGCACATGTCTTTAGACAGTAGAGTTGATTCTTGTAGAATCCAATGAATAATAAACAGGTTAACACTGAACGGTCGAACACAATAACGGTTTAACAAGTTAATTAATTCATTCGTATTGATCAATATATATAAATCAAGTCTTAATCACTATGTACATGTTAGTATGATCCGTACTATACACTTCCGCACTAAAAATATGGTCCGTTTCTTATTCATTATAATATAGCGGGGTTTACAAGTGTGACTTAATTTTATTTACTGCAGTATAGTTTATAATTTATTAAGTTGTATGTTATTGGAGAACTAGTGAGTTTTATATTGTAAGTTTGAGCACTCGGTCTGTATGAAGATGGAAACAATAGCATTGTGAGGCTCGTTCCACAGCTTTCATTTGGTCTGCAGTCATCTTTACTAAATCCTGCACCTCTGTATGCGTGCAATCCATTAATAGTTGAATTATTTTTCCTGCTTTCAGAATGTGGTTCAATCCGCTTGGATGTATCTGGCTCATAGCCTTTTCTATAGTACACATACCTCGCTGTCTGGTTTCTGTCAGGAGGAAATGTTCCAGGGTTTCATCCTCAACTTTACACAACTGACAAATTCCTGTGATGCCGACTTTAAAGTTGAGGATGAAACCCTGGAACATTTCCTCCTGACTTGTCCAAGCCTAGAAGAAACCAGACAGCGAGGTATGTGTACTATGTAGTGCTTTGAAAACATGAGTCAAGACCTTGTACTCTACCCTGTACTTTACAGGTAGCCAGTGAAGATCCTTCAGTACAGGAGTGATGTGATTGTAACGCGGTGTCCGTGTGATAAGGCGGGCAGCTGTATTTTGAATAATTTGTAGTTTATTTAGAATGATTTTCGGGGTGCCACAAAGTAATGAATTGCAGTAATCCAGTCTCGATGTTACTAAATAATTGATCAGGGATTTTGTTGCATCAACAGTCAGGTATTGTCTGATTTGACCTATTTGTCGGATCTGCATGAAACACGACCTTGAGACAGAGTTAACATGTTTGTCCATGTCCAAATGCGAATCCAACAAGGCTCCGAGGTTTCTCACCATCGACGTTGGTCTGATCACAGCATCACAAACGTTTACCTTGACTGGCATTCCTTTTCGGTAGAAACAGGATTACCTCTGTTTTTTCGGCGTTAAGTTTCAGCAAATTTTCTTTCATCCAGTGCAAGATATCCTTCAGACAAGCTTCAATTCGTTGCAGTGTTTCATCTTGTGAGACACAATCTTTTGGTTTGAATGCCATATACAATTGGGAGTCATCGGCATAGAAATGATGTTGCAATTGATGTTTTTCTACAGATTGCACCTACTGGTTTTGTGTACATAATGTAGTTCTTCGGACCAAGCACAGAACCCTGTGGTACACTGTAGTTCATTAGTACAGGTTTTGAAAGTTCTCCATCTATACAGTCAGTCTGGTAGCGGTCACACAAATAGGATTTCATCCACTCTAGTGGCTTGCCTGTTATACCGAAATGGTTGTCAAGTCGGCGTAATAGGGTGTTGTGATCTATGGTGTCAAAAGCTGCTGATAAATCCAGCATTACCAGGACCGTACCTTTATTCTGATCTAGAGAACAAAAGATGTCATTTTGCACACACGAAGAAGAGCCGTTTCAATTGAGTGGAATTTTCTGTATACTGACTGACGTTCTTCGTGGAGATCATGCAGTGTTAAATGCTCTTCCAGTCGAGCATTGACTACCTTCTCGAGAACTTTGGAAATGAAAGGTAGGTTTGACACAGGTCTATAATTTTTCAGTATGTTTTGATTAAGGCCTGGCTTCTTTATCAGAGGTCTTATTCTGGAGCTTTTAAAAGCCTTGGGTACATAAAGCACTTTTGAGAGATGAATTGAATATTCTTGTTAATAATGGCAGAAGTTCATTCAAGCAATCCTTTAACTGCCATGTTGGTATTGGATCAAGTTCACATGATTTACTAGGTGATTTATCTATTAGTTTTCGGATTTCATCCTCAGATGATGGAGAAAATTCTGACAATTGCTCTTTTCCAAACGGAGTTTCGACTTCAACACTGTAGTTTACTAGAACCTTAAACATGTCAGAAAATATTGTGTTACATCCAAATAGGTGTACTCGAACCTTAAATATGTTAGAAAACATGTAACATCCAAATAGGTGTACTAGAACCTTAAATATGTTAGAAAACATGTTACAGCCAGATAGGTGTACTTGTCAGAAAACATAATGTCACATCCAAATAGGTGTACTTGAACCTTAAATATGTTAGAAAATATGTAATATTCAAATAGGTGTACTCGAAACTTAAATATGTTAGAAAACATGTAACATCCAAATAGGTGTATTTTAACCTTAAATATGTTAGAAAACATGTTACATCCAAATAGGTGTACTTGAACCTTAAACATGTAAGAAAACATTACACGTCATCCAAATAGGTGTACTGGAACCATAATGACGAAAATAAATGATGTTACATTGAAAAAGCAAACAGAATACAGTGAACTACTACCTGAATAGAGAGGACCAAATGAGACGCCTCCAACATATCCGAGATGATGACATAGAACGGTAGCATCCTTGTTATCCCAGCCTTCAGCACAGATTGTTCCATTCATACCATGCTTCTCCACGACAACCGTTGCCGGGAAACCATTAAATGGTAATATAGAGATATCTGAAATGACATATTATGCATGTCTGAAATATGGATGTCTGAAATAATATATGCATGTCTGAAATGATATATGCATGTCTGAAATAATATATGGGTGTCTGAAATAAAATATGGATGTCTGAAATAATATATACATGTCTGAAATAATATATGGATGTCTGAAATAATATATGGAAGTCTGAAATAATATATGCATGTCTGAAATAATATATGGATGTCTGAAATAATATACCCATGTCTAAAATAATATATACAAGTCTGAAATAATATATGCATGTCTGAAATAATATATGCATGTCTGAAATAATATATGCATGCCTGAAATGTAGATGTCTGAAATGTGGATATCTGAAATGTGGATGTCTGAAATAATATATGGATGTCTGAAATAATATATGAATGTCTGAAATAATATATGCATGTCTGAAATAATATACCTATGTTAGAAATACTATATACATGTCTGAAATAATATTATGGATGTCTGAAATAATATATGCATGTCTGAAATAATATTTGCAAGTCAGCAATAATATATGGATGCCTGAAATAATATATGCATGTCTGAAATAATATGTACATGTCTGAAATGTGGATGTCTGAAATAATATATGCATGTCTGAAATAATACATGCATGTCTGAAATAATATATACATTTCATAAATAATATATGCATGTCTGAAATAATATATGCATGTCTGAAATTATATATATGGATGTGTGAAATAATATCTGGGTGTCTGAAATATATGTAACGAATCGGGACTTACCGGACTTGTCGGACTTGCCGGACTTATCGGACTTGTCGGATCTATCGGATCAGTTGGCAGTATATAAAGGATTGACTTGAGTAGTTTGAGTCAGTCAGTCAGTTAGTTTACCATCAGGACAGTGTTAATGTCAGTCCGTTTTACCATCAGGACACGTATGTTGTAATATTTTATGGATCTAGCATTTGGATACTATTATTGGATTATTTTGTCATGTTGTTATTGTACCAGGAAAATACAGTTGATTAATAGTGCTTGGAGTTGTTTTACCTGTGTCTTCAATCTTGTCCAAAGAACAAAAGCGTTACATTGGTAGCGGTGGGATACAATTCCTGTTTGAATAGTTCATCCTGTTTATATTAGGCGTTGGATTCTTTAAATCATTGTTTGGGATACCGGTGATTGTTTTGGCGAGTTGACAAACTCTCAGAATGTCTACCGAACAGCAAAGTGTTTCAAACAATTAGGACAGGATGTGAAACCACACGTGAACTCTCCGACAGCATGTTCAACTCCTATGGAGGATCGTACGGATTCCAAGGATCAGAAGCCATTTGCTTCAATTACAGATTCTGGAATCAGACAAGTATTTTTCCTGGATGACTTTGACAGTAATACCAATACCTTATCTCCCATTTGGAACAAAAAGGACAGTATCCCCAACAGCAGACCAAAGTTGAGATGGATGAAGTTTCTGTTTCTGTGGATTATAATATTCCTCGTTGCTGTTAGTGTTTATAGTCAAGGACATAAAATCCAAGAGATGTTTATGCAAGCAAAGGATATTATAAGTACTTATACGGAGGAGTGCCTACCGTATTTTGTGCTAGTGTGTATATTTCTGATATCGTCCCTAGTGTTTTTCTGCTACAAGTATTTCAGTCAGCAATCATCATTGACCACCGAATATTGCTAAAGTAATTTGAGAAGTGAAGTATCGCCTCATGTTGAGAGAGTAAGTCAGTATACTGCAAGGTCGACATCCCGTGATTTTACGTGCCGTAGAACGTTCAGTGGAACCGGAGAAGATGTGTGGCACGAGTTTAGGAGGTACTTTGACAACCTGACAACTTTGAATAGTTGGTCCAAAGAAAAATCGAGAAGATTGTTTCTGTGTTGTTTACGTGGTCAGACAGAAGCCTTCGTATATGGATTACCGTCATATGTACAGAATGATTGTGACTTACTGTTTTCCAGAATGGAGCAGAGATATGGCATATTGAATATGAAGGAGAGCTACGTAGCCGATGCCAGATTGAGAAGAAAGCAGAAAAGCTTATCCAAAAGTGTACAGAAATAGTAAGAGAATTATCACTGACTACCTTTCTCGAAAACTGTCATGATTCCCCTGATTTTAGGCTTTCGGTGAAAAGAACCAGACCAAAGACATTGTAAGCTGCGATTACTGCTGCAATTCAAGAAGAGTGCTTACGACAAACTGAACGCGAAAATTATAAAAATGGTAACAGGGACAGTCGTGTATTAACAGTTAGTTCGAAAAGTAATTTTAGAGGTAGAAGGAAGTATTGGAATAACAGGAATTCGAGGGCACGAAATGGAGTAGTGATCGATAATGGATCTAAAGGATTTTTCGAAAAACTAGGATCAATCGGATCGCAAGATCGGGGCACGGTCGAAAACAACCAACTTGTAGATAGTCAATTTTGTGTATTGGACATATCTGGAGAAATTGACAGTGTGGATATATCGAATCAGTCGGCAAGTGTAGTGAATGGTGAAGATAAACGTGTAGTGAATGGTGAAGATAGACGTGTAATGAATGGTGAAAATGAATGTGTAGTGAATGGTGAAGATAAACGTGTAGTGAATGGTG
Source organism: Spisula subtruncata (assembly GCA_963678985.1). Taxonomy (NCBI): domain Eukaryota; kingdom Metazoa; phylum Mollusca; class Bivalvia; order Venerida; family Mactridae; genus Spisula; species Spisula subtruncata. Next base: position 29,628,137 of record OY787663.1, on the reverse strand, counting down.
GAGATAAACGTGTAGTGAATGGTGAAGATAAACGTGTAATGAATGGTGAAAATGAATGTGTAGTGAATGGTGAAGATAAACGTGTAGTGAATGGTGGAGATAAACGTGTAGTGCATGGTGAAGATAGTCGTGCAGTGAATGTTGAAGATAAACCTGTAGAGCATGGTGAAGATAAACGTGTAGTGAATGGTGAAGATGAATGTGTAGTGAATGGTGAAGATAGACGTGTAATGAATGGTGAAAATGAACGTGTAGTGAATGGTGAAGATAAAGGTGTAGTACATGGTGAAGATAAACGTGTAGTGAATGGTGAAGATAAAGGTGTAGTACATGGTGAAGATAAACGTGTAGTGCATGATGAAGATGAACGTGTAGTAAATGGTAAAGATAAATGTATAGTGAATGGCGAAGATGAACGTGAAGTACATGTTGAAGATAAACGTGTAGTGAATGGTGAAGATAACCGTGTAGTGCATTGTGAAGATAAACGTGTAGTGCATGGTAAAGATGAAAGTGTAGTGCATGGTGAAGATAAACGTGTAGTGCATGGTAAAGATGAACGTGTAGTGCATGGTGAAGATAAACGTGTAGTGAATGGTAAAGATGAATGTGTAGTGAATGGTGAAGATAAAGGTGTAGTACATGGTGAAGATAAACGTGTAGTGCATGATGAAGATGAACGTGTAGTAAATGGTAAAGATAAACGTGTAGTGAATGGCAAAGATGAACGTGAAGTACATGTTGAAGATAAACGTGTAGTGAATGGTGAAGATAACCGTGTAGTGCATTGTGAAGATAAACGTGTAGTGCATGGTAAAGATGAACGTGTAGTGCATGGTGAAGATAAACGTGTAGTGCATGGTAAAGATGAACGTGTAGTGCATGGTGAAGATAAACGTGTAGTGCATGGTGAAGATAACCGTGTAGTGCATTGTGAAGATAAACGTGTAGTGCATGGTAAAGATGAACGTGTAGTGCATGGTGAAGATAAACGTGTAGTGCATGGTAAAGATGAACGTGTAGTGCATGGTAAAGATGAACGTGTAGTACATGGTAAAGTTAAACGTGTAGTGCATGGTAAAGATGAACGTGTAGTACATGGTAAAGATAAACGTGTAGTGCATGGTGAAGATAAACGTGTTGTGCATGGTGAAGATAAACGTGTAGTGCATGGTGAAGATAAACGTAAACATAAAACTGCTGATAATGTTGTTGATGCAATTCAGGTTAGTAACGATGATGAAAATAACAGTCAAGAATATGTTATCTCAGCAATAAATGTGACACTCCAAAGGACCACAAGGTTTAATAACGGTGAACCCAAGGAAGTCAACTTGCTGCGTCAATCGGTTACTTAGAGAATGTCGATATCATGAACATCTCCCATTGGGATATCTTTAACAACATACAAGAACGATTAGACAGTATGCATCCAGTTACCATGACATTTTAAAGAATCAGTTTTGTACTACATTGTATGTAATTTTCAGTTGTGTTTATCATTGGTTTTGTTTTTAAAAAGCTTTTAATGTAAGTGCTATTTACATTTAATTTCTGTGTTAAGTAACAAATTTTACGAACAGTGGAAGTTCTAGTCTACCAAGTAGGGGGCAGTGTAACGAATCGGGACTTACCAGACTTGTCGGACTTATCGGACTTGTCGGACTTACCGGACTTACCGGACTTGTCGGACTAGTCGGACTTGTCGGACTTGTCGGATCTATCGGATCAGTTGGCAGTATATAAAGGATTGAGTTGAGTAGTTTGAGTCAGTCAGTCAGTTAGTTTACCATCAGGACAAATGTGTTGTAATATTTCATGGATCTAGCATTTGGATACTATTATTGGGTTATTTTGTCATGTTGTTATCGTATTAGGAAAATACAGTTGATTAATAGTGCTTGGAGTTGTTTTACCTGTGTCTTTAATCTAGTCCAAAGAACAAAGCGTTACATATATATGAATGTCTGAAATAAGATATGGATGTCTGAAATAACATATGGGTGTCTGACATAGTATATGGATGTCTGAAGAGCATATTATATACACTACAAACAGACACTTACCAATATGTACAAAGCCATGTACCGCACTTGTAAGACCCGGGGGGGGGGGGTATAAGTTTATATAAACAACACTAAATTCTGATAACAACATACTCAACCTACCTGTACTATCTATAGCAAACTTGGAACACAATACCGAGGCATAATTAGACGATCTATCATCACAATCCCCTGTCTCCTCAAATGGACACATAGCAATAGTCATCTCTGTACCAGTACAGTTAAAACCTAACACAAACTCAGAGTAATAGCGTCTTCCAAATGCTCCTGTAAATATATTGAAAATATCAACACATGTCCGGTCATAGACAGCCATAACCCCTGCCGAAGAGATGATAATCAACACAGGGCCACAACTCACACAAATATGGTCAAATCACAAAATCCTGACAATATGGGCTGTAAGCCCTCGTAGCAGCTATTCTGAAAGTTTCAACAAAATCCCTTTAAGAAATGTAGGACAAAGAACGGACATAATGACGCATACCATTACTATATCCTCTTCTACAGTTCACACCAGACCGTTCCAAGGTGTTAACCCTCAGAGTATTTTTGTCTGTTTTACACTTTGTATAGTGAGTGCGTCACTTGCTGTGCCCATTTTGGGGGGATTTGGGGAGGGGGAGAAGGGGTAGATAGAATTTTGGAGGGGGTTGGAGTTATTACATGTGGCTTTTTCCAGGGATTTCCTTATCTTATTTTGTAATACTGTAAACTTATTTTATTCTGCAAATACTAATTTTCGCATTTACTGATAGTCGGCAAATTCGCCACTACAAAGTAGCGCGATTTAAAGTTCTCAGCTAACATTGCAAAACACAAGTCGTATAGTGACAAATTAATTGGTTAATAATCTATGAAATACATTGCCGGTGTGTAATATAATTGCCGCTTAATCAATGTTCTTACCTTGCACTAGTTATTTTTACCTGTTTTAAACTCTCTCAAACATCAAAAGATGGTTGGATTTAAATGTATTTTAAACTAAATATGACATTGTTAACTTCACACTCAAACACACTGAAATTCAATCAAATCAATCAAAAACAACAATTTTTTGCGTTAATACATGTTCTGGACACTTTCATGGCTATTCAACAAAATTTAAGTATGAAAATTAACTAAGGGGAATATTACTAAAAAATTGAGAAAGGGAAAGTTATGGTTCTTGTGCACTGCACTTTTCCTTATTGTTATCTGTCCTCATGTAAAGTTTCAAAATCATATCTCTTTTGGTAATGGAGTTATGCTCCGGACAAAATTTAAGTATGAAAATTAACAAAGGGAAATAACTAAAAAATTAAGTAAGGCAGAGTTACTGTTCTTGTGCACTGCACTTCTCCTCATTAATATCTATCCTCATGTAAAGTTTCAAAATCATATCTCTTTTGGTAATGGAGTTATGCTCCGGACAAAATTTAAGTATGAAAATTAACAAAGGGGAATAACTCAAAAATTAAGTAAGGCGGAAATATGGTTCTTGTGCACTGCACTTCTCCTAATTGATATCTATACACATGTGAAATTTCAAAGTCATAGCTTGCTTAGTTTTGAAGTTATGCTCCGGACAAAAGTGTGACGGACTGACAGACAGACGGAGCGTTAACTATAAGTCCCCTCTGGTTTCACCGGTAGGGGACTAATAAATTATACCTACAAATTTCAATTTGACCTTTGACCTCTAACTGTGACCTTGACCTTTGAGAAAAGAACCAGGGGTTGCTCTGGACATTCTGATTAATAGAGGTTGACATTCAAGGCAATTTCAAGCAAGATTGGTCGATGCAAGACAAAATTATGGTCCAGACAAGCTTCTTCAGAAATTTGACCTGCAACTGTGACCTTGACCTTTGATATAGGAACCTGAGGGTTGAGCATGACACTCCAGCTAATGGAGGTGAATGTTCATGCCAAATGTAAGACAGATTGGTCAATGCACGACAAAGTTATGGTCTGAACAAGCTTCAATTTGACCTTCAACTGTGACCTTGACCTTTGAGATATGAACCTCAGGGTCTGTCATGAACCTCTGTCTCATGAAGGTGAACATTCATGCCAAATATAAGAAAGATTGGTCAATGCATGAGTGAGATACAGCCCTGACAAGGTCTATAATGGTAATTTTTGAAGTTTGATCTCTGAGTGTGACCTTGACCTTTGAGCTAGAGACCTGTATCTTGCGCACTGCACACCGCCTCATGGTGCTTAACAAATTTGCCAAGTCATTTAAAAATGTGTCCATTCACGAGTGAGATACAGCCCAGACAAGGTCTATAATGGTCATTTTTGATGTTTGACTTCTAAGTGTGACCTTGACCTTTGAGCTAGAGACCTGGATCTTGTGCATTGCACACCACCTCATGGTGTTTAACAATTATGCCGAGTTATTTAAAAACGTGTCAATGCATGAGTGAGATACAGCCCGTACAAGGTCTATAATGGCCATTTTTTACCTTTAAGTGTGACTATGACCTTTGAGCTAGAGACCTGGATCTTCCATACTGCACACGGCCTTGTGGTGTTTAACAATTATGCCAAGTTATTTTAAAAAGTGTCAATGCATAAGGAAGATACAGCCCGGACACACAAACTAATTTCCCCAAGACTCTTATGTATACTATAAAATTAACCTCAATTGTAACAACATCAATTTATAGAGGCATGTACAGCCATAGTTTTGCACCAATCCCTTGTGTTGCTCTTTCAAATGTTTGACTGTAATTATAAAGCATTTATATCATACCTGGTACCAATGCCTTGCTGTTAGGGAATCCAAGCTCCCTACAAACGACCCTGGCATCCTTATCATCGAAGCCTTTAGCGCACATTGTGACCCAGTTACCATGATGATACATCTCAACTTTCCCTGCCGTAGAATTCTCATTATTCTGTCCGCCAGATATACGAACTGCAGAAAAACACAAAATGCTGTAAAATTATTATTTTTTGTGGGGAATAAAATTTTGTGGATTTAGTGGTTCACCTTCAACCACAAAATCAAATCCCATCAAACGATAGTTTTGACCCTTGTTTTTATTACCTGAAATGCAAAATCCAAGAATTAACTTCCCACCAAAAGGGTCTTTTTACCGAAAACCACAAAATTTCATCCCATCCAAATTAAATGATTATATAAAAAAATTCAAATTCGTTAAAAGTCTATAAGCTACTTGCCTATGACTGTAAAACATAATCATTATCAATTTTGATCACTTTAAAAAAATATTGGACATGTCTTGTATGCAAGAAAGATTAATGCATTACGGGGGAGGGTTTGAGCAATAATATATCTTATTGATGTATACTTATATTTTCATGACCTTCTATTTGTTTATAAAGGCTTCCTGTTTAAACTATTTATTAAGGATAATAAATCTTTTTCAATGCCATGCCCATAGTTTCAACGTAGAATAGCAGGTCACTAAGTTGGAGCATTTTGAAAATTTGTAACTTTTTGGAAACCTTACACATTACTCTACACAATCCTAGCTTTGAAATATTGACCTCAGGTTTGAAATCCCACATTTGTTCAAAAACTGAATAAGATACAGTAAAACTTTGTTATCTCCAGTAATTGGGAAAAGTAAAATGCTCGAGATGATCGTGTGCTTGTAATATCCAAAGGGCATCTTACAAACGGATATTGGTTTAAAAGTTCCTCGTGATAGGCTATGTGCTCGTGATATTGATGCTCGTCCTAACAAAGTTTTACTGTACTAATAAATTCACTAGTTATATTTACCATTGTTATAACAGAATACTCCAGCATTTCTGTTGGACTGGTAACATCGTTCATCTATGTTCTTCTGCCAACCAGGGTTACGACACATAAAGATGGAACTTTCACCACCATAACAACCCATCGAGGACATAACAACTGTGGCCCCATCTGCTGATGGGTAGTGACTATAACAGAACATGATTGTAATCATTCAAACTGTTTGGTTTTTTATTCAGGTTTAAAGGGACTTAACTCCAGTTGGTAAATTGCAGTTAATCAAAAAGTTCTCACATTTTTTGGCTTGACCTATCTTATACATTTATATATGAATCTTGACTTATTCATCTAGAAGAAAAATAATCGCACAACGTCGGTATATTGTGCATATAATAGAGATTGTGTGTGATCTACATGCATGTCATATTCTTCAGAAACCTATGCAAGAGATTGGTGATTGAAATACAAGAGATTGGTGATTGAAATGCAAGTGATTGTCAATTGAAATACAAGTGATTGTCAATTGAAATACAAGTGATTGTCAATTGAAATACAAGTGATTGTCAATTGAAATACAAGAGATTGATGATTGAAATGCAAGACATTGTTCTTGCTCAAACTTTAAACTTATTATAATAAATCAATGGAGTTAAAGAGGCATTGCCTATAACTTTGATCGTTTAAATTGATTCAGGAATATTATACATTAAATGAGAAACATTATTGCTTAAACTCCTTCAATTTTCAAGAAAAAGCTCCCACTAATTACCGAGAAAAGAATGAAAACATATTTCCGTTACGAGCCGATTTATTTCCCTTTGACCACATAATAATAAATCGATGGAAGCGTTATATTATTAATGCTGATTTAAATTTATTTTTGACATTATAGAAACATATTTGCGCACACTTTCTTCTGACAAATTATGATAATTGATAGTGCTTTGTAAATTTAACTCATTTAATGTGATAGTAGAGAATAATATGCTAGTTATAGGGAATGCCTCTTTAATATGCAGTTTTCACTTATTTTACTTGTAGGACATTATCATGCATGCTGCATAAAGATATTTAAATTAATAATTGTTATCATTTTCATCATGCAAACAAAACATGTCAGGGTTCCAGTATTCCTAGAAATGCAGGAGATTGGTTCAATTTGCCGAAAATCAAGCAGGAGTAGGGTCTCAAATGCAGGAGACTCCTGCATGATACAGGAGGCCTGGCATGTATGGATCTATTTCATATAGATAATTACAGGTTAGATCAAATACTTCACTGACTTCAATGTATGTTTCAGCCATCTCTGAGTAACAAGGACAAGAGGGCCATGATGGCCCAATATCGCTCACCTGATTATAAACCCTGCACAATTTTCACCCAAAGGAATAATTTGAACATCTTGGTAGAAAACCACAAGATGATGCTACATACCAAGTATCAAAACTCTAGGCAGTTTAGTTTTAGGCAAGAAGATATTAATATGTTTTCCCTACATAAGTCTATGTAAAACGGTGACCCCCCGAGTGGGGCCAATTTTGACCCCAGGGGCATAATTTGAAAAATCTTGGTAGAGGACCACTAGATGATGCTACATACCAAATATCAAAGCTCTATGCAGTGTAGTTTTAGACATGAAGATTTTTATATGTTTTCCCTATATAAGTCTATGTAAGACGGTGACCCCCGGGGCTGGACCAATTTTGACCCCAGGGGCATAATTTGCACAATCTTGGTAGGGGACCACTAGATGATGCTACATACCAAATATCAAAGCTCTTAGGCATTGTAGTTTTAGACAAGAAGATTTTTATATGTTTTCCCTATATAAGTCTAAGTAAGACGGTGACCCCCGGGGCTGGACCAATTTTGACCCCAGGGGCATAATTTGCACAATCTTGGTAGGGGACCACTAGATGATGCTACATACCAAATATCAAAGCTCTTAGGCATTGTAGTTTTAGACAAGAAGATTTTTATATGTTTTCCCTATATAAGTCTAAGTAAAATGGTGACCCCCAGGGTGGGGCCAATTTTGACCCGAGGGGAATAATATGAACAATCTTTGAAGAGGACCTCTAGCTGGGTATACATACCAAATATGAAAGCCCTGGGCCAAGCAATTTCGGAGAAGAAGATTTTTTAAAGTTTTCTCTATATAACTCTATGTAAAACTAAGGGCCCCCGGGGCGGGGCCAATTTTGACCCCAGGGGCATAATTTGAACAATCTTTGTAGAGGACCTCTAGCTGAGTCTACATACCAAATATGAAAGCCCTGGGCCAAGCGGTTTCGGAGGAGAAGATTTTTTAAGGTTTTCTCTATATAACTATGTAAAACTAAGGGCCCCGGGGGCGGGCCAATTTTGACCCCAGGGGCATAATTTGAACAATCTTTGTAGAGGACCTCTAGCTGAATCTACATACTAAATATGAAAGCCCTGGGCCAAGCGGTTTCGGAGAAGAAGATTTTTAAAGGTTTCCCCTATATAACTCTATGTAAACCTAAGGGCCCCCGGGGCGGGCCAATTTTGACCCCAGGGACATAATTTGAACAATCTTTGTAGAGGACCTCTAGCTGAGTCTACATACCAAATATGAAAGCCCTGGGCCATGCAATTTCGGAGAAGATTTTTTAAGGTTTTCTCTATATAACTCTATGTAAAACTAAGGGCCCCCGGGGCGGGGCCAATTTTGACCCCAAGAGCATAATTTGAACAATCTTTGTAGAGGACCTCTAGCTGAATCTACATACTAAATATGAAAGCCCTGGGCCAAGCGGTTTCGGAGAAGAAGATTTTTTAAGGTTTTCTCTATATAACTCTATGTAAAACTAATGGCCCCCAGGCCGGGGCTTATTTTGACCCCAGGGGCATAATTTGAACAATCTTTGTAGAGGACCTCTAGCTGAGTCTACATACTAAATATGAAAGCCCTGGGCCAAGCGGTTTCGGAGAAGAAGATTTTTAAAGGTTTCCCCTATATAACTCTATGTAAAACTAAGGGCCCCCGGGGCGGGGCCAATTTTGACCCCAGGGACATAATTTGAACAATCTTTGTAGAGGACCTCTAGCTGAGTCTACATACCAAATATGAAAGCCCTGGGCCAAGCGGTTTCGGAGAAGAAGATTTTTAAAGGTTTCCCCTATATAACTCTATGTAAAACTAAGGGCCCCCGGGGCGGGGCCAATTTTGACCCCAGGGACATAGTTTGAACAATCTTTGTAGAGGACCTCTAGCTGAGTCTACATACCAAATATGAAAGCCCTGGGCCAAGCGGTTTCGGAGAAGAAGATTTTTTAAGGTTTCCCCTATATAACTCTATGTGAAACTAAGGGCCCCCGGGGCGGGGCCAATTTTGACCCCAGGGACATAAGATTAACAATCTTTGTAGAGGACCCCAAGGTGATGCTACATACCAAATATGAAAGCTCTAGGCCTTATGGTTTCAGAGAAGAAGATTTTTGAAGTTTCCTTTTTGAAAATCTATTTTTAGCCTGTGTGACCTAGTTATGCGACGGACAGGAATTTTTTTAACAACTTTGGTAGAGGTCCACCCAAGGAACATTCCTGTAAAGTTTTATCAAATTTGGCCAAGCGGTTTAGGAGGAGAAGTCGTTTGAAGAAACTGTTGACGGACGGACGACGCACGCCGCACGACGGACGACGGACATCTCGGTATGACAAAACCTCACCATGACCACATTGTGGTCAGGTGAGCTAAAAACAATGGGATGTTTGTTAAGCGTGTATGTTCCCATGACAGGCATATTGTCAAAAATGGTACAGGTCACAGTGACCTTGACCTTTAACCTACTGACCTCAAAATCCAAAATGGTCACCTTAGCTGTTGATGACCACCCTCCATGTAAAGTTTAAAGATGATCCTAGGGTCAAACATTCTTGTTGAGTTATTGAACAAAAATTATTTGGTCTACTGACTGACATTTAAAGCAAAGCAACAATATATCCCCTCATCAAGGAGAGTGAACATGAATATTAGCACAAAGGCATCAACAAAACAACCAGTGTTTGGAGATGAGAATAATAAACTATAAAATACCTCCTTGGTTCTCCATCCTGGAATCCAAGTTGTTTGCAGGCTACACTAGCATCATACCTGGACCAACCAAAGTCACAGATTGTTCCAGTAAAACTGTCCAGTATGATCTCTAGATGACCCGAATTAGCCGACCCAACTAACCTCAAAGCAGGTTCTATAATATACATAGAGAGATAGACATTATTATTATGAGTACCGCATAACCTCAGAATGTCCAAAACTAGATACAGTACAGACTCAAGCTCTTAAGATCACTGCCATATGAGCCGCGTCAAGCATAAAAGGTCCTTATGGTATTTTTTTGACATTTCCATGTTTTGATATCAAAATAATCTTCATTCTTTCATCTTTCCAAAAATATATACATTGTCGGGTATAACATGTCAATGTTTACCTCTTTAAAGCATTAAAGACGTCATGTTTGATAGCAAAAAGGTTAAATGACGTCACGTTTATTTCAGTCGACGTCGTTTCATTTTTTTACAACAATGATGAAATGTAGGAACAGTCAAAGACCAAACAAAATGATTAAGTCATTATGAATTGATTATTCTAAACCTATTGAATTGAAATACATTATTTTCTCCAATAACAGTAAATGCTACATATCTAAATTAACTTTAAAGCGATCCCGTGCCAATGTCTAGCATAATTTATTCTACAACCTTTTTTTCCAGCAAAAATGTACCTTATGGTAATTTTTCAACACTTGTGTGTTTTGATATCAAAATAATCTTCGTTATTTAAGGTTTCTTAAATATATACATTGTCGGGTATTGCAAGATCGTTTATACATGTTTAATACAGAGTTGAAGACGTAAGTTGAAAAGCGAAACTGTTAAAATGACGTCACGTACGACAAACGTTCATCGATCTGCAATCAAATACGTGCCGCCAAATTAAATAACTTTTTTACGACATGCTCATGATGCTGCCGAATATGTGTTTCAGAACGCACGCGTCCTGGATGCGACCAATAATTTCAACTGCTATTTGTGGTCACAAAAACGTGTTGACCTTTACATCTATCCGTATTCCTAGAAATCTGATTGACACGTGCTATACAAATAGCTACATATTTTCAATCTTACCAATCCAGAACATGGTCTGGTTTATTTTGTCATTCCGTGTAGACAGTCGTGCTACAAATGTCCCGTTCATGACTAACCTACGGTAATGCACGTGTCAATCTGCCACAACCTAAGTCAAAGTATCAGGAAGGGATCTGCGTCAAAATCAAGAACAAATACAAAAGTTACTATCTTCACCGGTACGGCTGATCTACGTTTGTTCTACGATTTCTCTACGACTATGCACAACGTTTCTGGTCATTTTGATTAATCTTTTCCATATAAAACCCTCACACATATAAACAACACACATTTGTTGCCAATTTTACCACGATGTTACTGCGACAACCACCATCACAACAACGGCAACTTTATAATACTGTCAGTTGATGCTTAACTGATACATGAGCAATTGATATCACACCAGAGCAGAGATCACTCCTCCTGGTTGTATGTCACAGGCTGCTTGGCAAAGGTTTTCAAGTTAATCCGTTGGACCATGCGAGTACGATTTACCGTTACTGACTACTGGCGTAATGTTAATTGTGATATGAACCATATAGATCTCGTCATCATGCTACCCCGATATTACAAATAGATATCGTAATGGAAGCTGTGCGTTAGTGTGAGTAGGGTATTAAATAAAAAGAAAGCAGTTCACAAATGAAGCGCAGCATTATCAGTTGTTTGAAGGTACCAACGAAGACGTTTAATGGTTGCCGATAAAAGATGCCAAAGAGACCGACACATCCTAAGATCGACAGGTGTTTTCCAAGATTTGTACAACAGTTGCTATATCACGTGTATGCCTACATGCCAAACTTAAATTGGATGGTACACTTATATGATGATTATTTAAGTCTATATTTTCACTGATATTTGTGGAAATTAGGATTTATTCATTTGCCGTTAATCAATACTCGTACAAAAAGGAGTAAAAAATTGCAATTTGATAGGTCTTTCATCGCCGTATGATATGTCCGGCGTCGACATTTATTAATTATAACCATTTGAAGAATGTTAATGCATCAGCTAATAGTATCCACGCACTCTGTCCTGGGGAAATGGTCGTGAATTTACATTCTGGCTTCTCCCGAACCGCCGGGGAAATGTTTGCAATTTTGTTGTCGAAACAATACCCCAGGGTACATTATTTAGTTTTCAGGGGCCGGGGAAACGATCGTGTTTAACCTTCCAGCTTCCCCGCACTGTCGAGAAATGTTTTTTTTTCTCTGAACCAATACCCCGGGGACAATATTTAGTTGTCATGTGCCATGGAAATATCGAATATTTTACAATCAGCTGTCCCCCTCGGGGACGTGGAAGGGCGGTGGTTTGATACCCAAAAAGCCCAGCCCATCCCCGGGGGTGGGGCCGTGGATGCAACTGACTGATATATTAGCTCTGTGTCGTTTGAAAACACAGATTGCAGATTTGCACTAAAGTTGATCTACTTAGTAAAGGGTCGCTAAGTCCAAATTAAGTAAATCTTCTAAAGTCTGCAAAACTATATAATAAAAATAATAGGTGTAAATGATTAGACTCCGTAGAAACCCTAAATAGTATAAATATCATTTTAATAATAGAAGAAAGTTTCATGGCCACGCCTCGAACCAGGAACCTTAGCTTTCATAGACCGTCGTCTCTAACAATACACCACGGAATAAATGCAGTCAGTTGCATCCACGGCACCGGTACACCCGGGGATCCTCAACGGAATATTTACCTTCCAGCTTCCCCCGTACCGCCAGGGAAATGAGGAAGTTTTTTCTCCGAACTGATACCCCGGGGACAATATTTAGTTGCCAGGGGGCCGGGGAAATACCAGACATTTTACCGTCAGATGTCCCCGGCAGGGCCGTGGAGAGCGGGATTTTTCAACCAAAATGTTAAAATCCCGACCTATCTCCGGGGTAGGGGGCGTTGCCAAATAAAAATGTATCATTATTAAATTAATAGGACCCTACGTGTCCGTGTTTTAAATCGGGAACCGAGTTTGATTATTGTACTCTAAATTTAGTGATTTGATGTATTGTTGCAGAGCTGGATCTACACGAAAATTCTATTTGTGTCCCAATAGAAATCTTAAATACTAGGACCTACTGTAGGTCTAGATCTATTCTAATTGTGCGGGAAAGGTCCCAATCTAGATCGCAACTCGGTCTGAATTCAATGCGCTTTTTTCAGGATTAACCTACTTGAAATGTGCATTAATCTAACTTGGTTAATTCTTTGTGAGATTGTTGATTGACAGTTTAATGTGTCTGTCAATCAGGAAATAACTTATATCGACTCGTCATTCTTTACGCATTCTAGATCTAGGTCTAGATCTATTGTTTACAACAAATAATGAATTATTCATATTGCCAGTGAATATGACAACAATTTTAATGATATGCATAGATTCACACTATGTTTTAACATACAAATCTACTTATTTCAAATGTATGTAGAGCTCTATGCAGCTTGTTTTGACTATGTACAGACGGGGCTGTGAACACACCCCTCCCGCTACACACCTGAAGTTGAACTATTTATAGAGAAGTTGATCTATTTATAGATCTATTAATTATCCTATACATCCAGACTCATAAACTTTTCAAAAAACGTTCGTTATACATGTATTTATTTAATGTGAATAAAACAATTTAAATATACATATTTTGACAATTGTTAAATATAGTGAAATGTTGAACTTTCCATGGTTTAGACCTCAATATTTACACTTCGTGTTTACAATGGGCGCAGCCATCTTGAAACGTCACGATTTCTTCTGACGTCATTTGTGGCTTATGACGTAATTTACGATAAGGACCTTTTATGCTTGACGCGGCTCATATTGACCTAGCAACCTAAATAAAGAGCATCTACAGTTGCTGACAAATTCAATGTAAAGTTTGAGAACTCTAGGGTCAACCATTCTTAATTTTATGAATGGAAATCTTCGGGCAAAGTGATAAACCCTGCAGCAAAGATGCGGGACTTAATAATTACTGAACCTCAAATAGATATTCATAATTTCTAGAATTTGCATATGAAATGGTTTTGTAAACATATGCAAAAAGATATGAGGAAATCGGAAACCAGCCGAGCACAGAAAACAGCAACATCACTACATTACATGATCACAGGGAAAACATTGTAAAGATCTTGCTATCTAAAGTAAATGTAGATAAGTTCACTTACTTCTATTTGTATAACACAGGTAGGTAAGTTCACTTACTTCTATTTGTATAACACATGTAGGTAAGTTCACTTACTTCTATTTGTATAACACAGTCATGTAGGTAAGTTCACTTACTTCTGTTTGTATACCACAGACATGTAGGTAAGTTCACTTACTTCTATTTGTATACCACAGACATGTAGGTAAGTTCACTTACTTCTGTTTGTATACCACAGACATGTAGGTAAGTTCACTTACTTCTGTTTGTATACCACAGACATGTAGGTAAGTTCACTTACTTCTATTTGTATAACACATGTAGGTAAGTTCACTTACTTCTGTTTGTATACCACAGACATGTAGGTAAGTTCACTTACTTCTATTTGTATACCACAGACATGTAGGTAAGTTCACTTACTTCTATTTGTATAACACAGTCATGTAGGTAAGTTCACTTACTTCTATTTGTATACCACAGACATGTAGGTAAGTTCACTTACTTCTATTTGTATAACACAGACATGTAGGTAAGTTCACTTACTTCTATTTGTATAACACAGACATGTAGGTAAGTTCACTTACTTCTATTTGTATACCACAGACATGTAGGTAAGTTCACTTACTTCTGTTTGTATAACACAGACATGTAGGTAAGTTCACTTACTTCTATTTGTATAACACAGGTAGGTAAGTTCACTTACTTCTATTTGTATAACACATGTAGGTAAGTTCACTTACTTCTATTTGTATAACACAGTCATGTAGGTAAGTTCACTTACTTCTGTTTGTATAACACAGACATGTAGGTAAGTTCACTTACTTCTATTTGTATACCACAGACATGTAGGTAAGTTCACTTACTTCTATTTGTATAACACAGGTAGATAAGTTCACTTCCTTCTATTTGTATAACACAGTCATGTAGGTAAGCTCACATACTTCTTTTTGTATAACACAGTCATGTAGGTAAGTTCACTTACTTCTATTTGTATAACACAGGTAGATAAGTTCACTTCCTTCTATTTGTATAACACATGTAGGTAAGTTCACTTACTTCTATTTGTATAACACAGCTAGATAAGTTCACTTCCTTCTATTTGTATAACACATGTAGGTAAGTTCACTTACTTCTATTTGTATAACACAGGTAGATAAGTTCACTTACTTCTATTTGTATAACACAGGTAGGTCAGTTCACTTACTTCTATTTGTATAACACAGTCATGTAGGTAAGTTCACTTACTTCTATTTGTTTAACACAGTCATGTAAGTAAGTTCACTTACTTCTATTTGTATACCACAGACATGTAGGTAAGTTCACTTACTTCTATTTGTATACCACAGACATGTAGGTAAGTTCACTTGTAAGTTCACTTACTTCTATTTGTATAACACAGGTAGATAAGTTCACTTACTTCTATTTGTATAACACAGGTAGATAAGTTCACTTCCTTCTATTTGTATAACACATGTAGGTAAGTTCACTTACTTCTATTTGTATAACACAGGTAGATAAGTTCACTTACTTCTATTTGTATAACACAGGTAGATAAGCTCACTTACTCCTATTTGTATAACACAGTCATGTAGATAAGTTCACTTACTTCTATTTCTATAACACAGGTAGGTAAGTTCACTTACTTCTATTTGTATAACACAGTCATGTAGATCAGTTCACTGACTTCTATTTGTATAACACAGGTAGGTAAGTTCACTTACTTTATTTGTATAACACAGTCATGAAGATAAGTTCACTTACTTCTATTTGTATAACACAGGTAGGTAAGTTCACTTACTTCTATTTGTATAACACATGTAGGTAAGTTCACTTACTTCTATTTGTATAACAGTCATGTAGGTAAGTTCACTTACTTCCATTTGTAAAACACAGGTAGATAAGTTCACTTACTTCTATTTGTATAACACAGGTAGATAGGTTCACTTCCTTCTATTTGTATAACACAGTCATGTAGGTAAGTTCACTTACTTCTATTTGTATAACACAGTCATGTAGGTAAGTTCACTTACTTCTATTTGTATAACACAGTCATGTAGATAAGTTCTCTTACCTCTATTTGTATAACACAGGTAGGTAAGTTCAATTACTTCTATTTGTATAACACAGTCATGTAGATAAGCTCACTTACAGTCAAACTTCGATGCCTCGAACTACCTTCGGACCGGGAAAATAGTTCGAGCCATCTACTGGTTCGAGGCATCAAGGGTACGAGTATATATGCACTGTATATGTATAAGTTCAAACGCTTATCGGTACGTGTACCTGTCAATCGTGCGTAAATGTCGTATTTTTAGTGTTTGTTCGTTTTTCATATTAAATGCATATTTAATGCATTTGTATCAAATTGTGAAATAATATGGATAAGCATAATAAAACATGATCTTGTTTGGCAAAATTGACTTGAAATCGTCAACTAGCTCTTCAAATATTCACATTTGTAAACAGTTCCCTGTTCTATTAATCGCTCCGTAGGGTTGCCTATTTAATCAATGTTTTAATTATAAACTAGCAATTCATATGTCGAGTTTGTCAATCAATAAATAAAATGATAGTTAAAACATAAACATACTTTTGAGTTATTATTTAAGTTTGTTTGAAAGAATGCAAACATTTAAATTAATGAACAATAAATCAGTTATAATTTCCTTCATTAAGTAATTAACGGACCTATAAGTGATAAGATTTTTCACAAACATGTAATACAATACAGCCGAAAACAGTACAATAATTGTCACAAGGTGTTAATAACACCCTTTACCGACTTCCTGTGGACTAACATTGGATTTTAACAATTAATGAAAGGTGCGAAAATTTGCATTGTTCGAGTCATCTACTGGTAAATCATAGCAAGGGACCAGCAAGTCAGTTCGAGTGTTCGACCCTCGTACTGTTCGAGTCATCTATGGTTTCTCTATATGAATAAAGAAGGGATTTTGACGGGACCGGAGAACGAGTTCGAGGCATCTGGGGTGTTCGAGGCAAGTACTGTTCGAGGCATCGAAGTTCGACTGTACTTCTATTTGTATAACACATGTAGGTAAGCTCACTTACTTCTATTTGTATAACACAGTCATGTAGGTAAGTTCACTTACTTCAATTTGTATAACACAGTCATGTAGGTAAGTTCACTTACTTCTATTTGTATACCACAGACATGTAGGTAAGCTCACTTACTTCTATTTGTATAACACAGTCATGTAGGTAAGCTCACTTACTTCAATTTGTATAACACAGTCATGTAGGTAAGTTCACTTACTTCTATTTGTATAACACAGGTAGGTAAGTTCACTTACTTCTATTTGTATAACACAGGTAGATAAGTTCACTTACTTCTATTTGTATAACACATGTAGGTAAGCTCACTTACTTCTATTTGTATAACACATGTAGATAAGTTCACTTACTTCTATTTGTATAACACAGGTAGGTAAGTTCACTTACTTCTATTTGTATAACACATGTAGATAAGCTCACTTACTTCAATTCGTATAACACAGGTAGATAAGTTCACTTACTTCAATTTGTATAACACAGGTAGATAAGTTCACATACTTCTATTTGTATAACACAGACATGTAGGTAAGTTCACTTACTTCTATTTGTATAACACAGTCATGTAGGTAAGTTCACTTACTTCTATTTGTATAACACAGGTAGATAAGTTCACTTATTTCTATTTGTCTAACACAGGTAGATAGGTTCACTTACTTCTATTTGTATAACACAGGTAGGTAAGTTCACTTACTTCTATTTGTATAACACAGGTAGGTAAGTTCACTTACTTCTATTTGTATAACACATGTAGGTAAGTTCACTTACTTCTATTTGTATAACACATGTAGGTAAGTTCACTTACTTCTATTTGTATAACACATGTAGGTAAGTTCACATACTTCTATTTGTATAACACATGTAGGTAAGTTCACTTACTTCTATTTGTATAACACATGTAGATAAGTTCACTTACTTCTATTTGTATAACACAGGTAGGTAAGTTCACTTACTTCTATTTGTATAACACAGTACTCCTGCATCTCCAGAGGAAAACTGGGCATCACACAATCCACTACTAACTGGACATTCAAACAGGCTTGACTCGTTACCCTGACAACTGACCTTGCCAAGCGTATAGGGACCATATCCTGAAATTAAACCAACAAAACATCAGCAATCAATATTATGAATAGCAGTAGTAAACCAAATACAAGAAAATCATGAAGGTACAAAAAATGTATTAATTTCAAAACTTAATGCATTGATAACATCACAAACAAGACTATTGCCAAGCAATGAAAGTCCCCTACCGGTAGCCAATTGTAACAGGGTAGTGAGAGGTTGGCGCCGTTAAACTAGTTTAAGCCTCCTACAGTTCTCACCAGTCCGTTCCAAGGTGTTTACCCTCAGAGTATTTTTGTTTGTTTTATGTTTTGTATAGTGAATGCATCACTTGGTGTGCCCATTTTTGGGGGATCTGGGGAAGGGGAAAAGGGTTAAAGTTAATTAATGCCATCGAGCTTTCAACGATTGGCCCCCCCTGATTAGTTTTATTTTGAATTGTTCCCGAATATAGAAGAAAATTTCATTGTTCTTCAAACACACTAGAACATACGAACCAATGTCGTCTGCAATGTTGCTGAAGTGATGTTTTGGACTTCATAGTTATCCAAATCCGAGGCGCATTTTATAAGGCTTTCATTTATCAATTAAAATAATGGAAACATGACTGCATTGCGTTTTTGCTACATTTTTAAATAATTAGGGGAATAACTCAAACATTAAGTAAGGGAGAGTTATAGTTCTTGTGCACTGCACTTCTCTTCATTGATATCTATCTACATGTCAAGCTTCAATGCCATATCTGATTTAGTATAGGAGTTAGGCTCCAGACCAAACTTAGGTGTAAAAATAAACAAAGGGGATACTAAAACATTAAGCAAGGGATGGTTTTTGTCAAGGATTTAAATACATATAAGGATTGGAAACTCCCTATACAGTACACTGACGAGATTAGATTATCCTCGCCGTAGAAAATATCGTCTGCTTATAAACTGATAAGAGTATGCTCAACGGGGCGCAAGGAATTTAATGAGCGTAATCACTAATAAGCGGAAAGATAAAAAGAGCGAAAAGGATTTTCACGGCATTATACAGCTTTTTATGCGATCGCTAATTTAATGTGTAGATCTACGTGTTTTATTACGTGCGTTTATTTATTGCGCGGTGATTAATAATAGATTATTGAAATGATTCTTTTTATGAAACCTTTCCGAAATTTTGGCCGAAATAAATATAGATCTAGTTACGTTTTTTCTTTTCCAACATATTTTTGCAGATAGATCTAAGATATTTTTTTTTATTCTCCTGAAAAGTTGCGATTGTGCATTTATGTGGTTTGCCCGTGGGGCCGATGATATTCTCGTCATAAATAATGTTTAATTCTGCCTAGCCATTTTTTTGGTTTACTTCTAAGCAATTAAATTACCAGTGCTGTATCCGCGCTTAATAAATTCATTAATAGGCCCGCGGTGCCGGGTATTTGACAAAGGTGTTAAGTACTGTCTTGTGTTTGGTACCTCTGGAACGTTAATCGTTAATTGATAACCCTGTGTTGTATGATAATTAGCTATTGATCAGTACAAATTGTTATGGCAATTAACAATTTAATTTCAATTTAATCGTCCATAATTTTAATTATGCGATAATAACTCCACGCGTTCTTTTTAAAAAATGCTGATCTTTTCACGAGTATTCATGTGGTACATTAGTAAAAAAAAACACAATAGGAACGAATTTAATATCATTTTCCAAAGTATCCGTCATATAGTTAGGTATTAAGATTTCAAGTCCACTAAATAATAAATTATGGCTTACGGAAAAAGTGATTTTGTTGATTTTGAGGACCTTAATTTGGACGATCTCCTTGGTGAGTACACGTGAAGCGAAATAGATTCCGACTACGAAATTACCAGTAAACCATCAGATGTAAAAGTGAAATCAAAAATTTACCAATGTAATAAATGTGATAAATCTTATTCAACTATTTCGGGATTGCGGGGACATCTTCGAACAAAGCATGGTGTGTTCAATGTCAAAGGTATGTACGTTGTATGTATATGATACTGTTTACTTTTTGATATATAGTCTGACAAAGATTACTACCTGTATTACGGTCCCAATTCTTGAAATATGTAGCATTCTTATTCTCTTTTCAAAAGCTTTTTAGAAAAACAATATATTGTACATTATCAAAAGGTAATAAGATAAACACAATGATGATGTAGCAGAATTTCCATAAATCATTACCGTATTTATAATTTTACAAAAAAGTGAAATTGTGTCAAAAAGTGTAATGTCCGTCCGCTGTCAGATTTTTAAGAGTTTATAGAAAACTGTTCTCATAAAACACATTATGTAATGTATTAATAATAGTGACATCATGATATTAGTTCATATTTAGACTTAACTCCTAATTATTGGGAAATTATTGAGAAAATAGAAAGTTTATGTGTAACGTCCGTCCCCCTAATCGTATGACGTTGTTTCGATGTGAATAACAGTTGCATCTTATTTCTGAAAAAAATGTTCCTATGATTAAATGAAATTTAATAGTTTGAAGAAATTAATAAACTTTTTTTAAATATGTATTCTTTTCCCCACAGGGACACATTTGGTAATACTTCATAAAAACAAAGACCTAAATTAGGTCTTTGATAAAAATTAAGAGTTTACATGTACTTAATTCTTGACATTGTACTTAAATTGAATTTGATAGGTGTTTAAACCCAAACAGTTTACACAGTGGGGTTCCAGTAAGGACCAATATACAACCAATCAGTATATGCTCTCACCATCTGTCACATTTATACAGTAGCTATGATTGTGATCAGTAGATTATTGTAATATTTGTTTGATATTAATTAATAAACACATGCTGTGCCAATTAAACACTATGAAAACTGATTAGATCAGATATAGATCATGTATTTATGGTTGCTATGGTGAATGCACATGAGATGAAAAGATGCAATATTGTGAATTTCAAACACAATAATGTTACATAACTAACTGGTTGCGTGCAAGTGTATTATATAGATACAGGATTTATGAAATAATATAATTATCAAAAATAGGAAGGTGTGTAATATCTGTATTTGAAACCCAGGGGGTCACGTGACTACTAAAGTATATGAAACTGCTATCCTCTGAAGTTCTCTCTCATGGTGATAGTGTGTGTAAGTTTTGTTTATGAATAAAAACCATTTTATTGCTAAATTAAGTGCTGGTTCATTCATTTTGGATTGTAAACCATCAATATGTAAAGTTACATTGCAACATTTCTAGAGCAATACCTGTTTTGCATGAGAAAACTTTCGTTTTTTGTACACTCTCGTCTATATATTAGATAATATTGCTTGAAGCAGGTTGTTGCTCTATGGAGGTTGATCCCAGAGAAAGCTAGATTTCTATATCAAGGGATATTTGACACCAATTTGTCCTTATTGGATGCCATTATACTCTTATTTGAGTCAATTTGGACACTGTTTATTTCACCATTAAAAATGAACGATACCTTGAGAAAATGAACAGAAAACATATCCATTGCAAATATATATCTATTAAGTACACATACAGCGTGTAATTAATCTAAATTATGCACATTCAACATCACTAGATGCGTTCAAATTTTATCACCTCTTCACTTTGAGGGTCTCGGCCGCCATTAATGATTTTCATCGACTTTATTTTTTACAATTAATTGTGAACAGTAACAAGCGAAAATAAACAAATTAACACATCCCTGACCAAGATACATGTATTAGGAACAAATGTAGCAGGTAATTGATTTAAATACTGCACCCAGCACTTCACAGTTTGCACTGCAACATTATGACAAATTCGGATTGCCGCCATTTAATTCTGTTCGTGGCGGGCCGATTTATCAAGAAATTTAAAATGCACTTTATTTTGGTTTTGACGCGTTAACCATGACTAATTCGTGCGGGTTTAACTTCAATAATTACTCAAATATGTTCTGTTACAAATAAAACACACAATATAATTAGTAAATATGTGTTAACTTGTAAAAACGATGTTTCAGGCCGCTTCGTTACGAAATTACAAAATGGCGCTGATTCGATCTCCCGAGGCGAGGATAATCGGGAAGTTCATCAACATTCATCTCCCTTTATTTATATACCTCCCTGTTTTTGTGCACTGCACTTCTCCTAATTAATATCTATCCACATGAAAAGTTTCAAAATCATATCTCTTTTGGTAATGGAGTTAGACTCTGAACAAAATTTAGGTATAAAAATAAACGCAGGGGGTAACCAAAAAATTAAGAAAGGGAGAGTTATGGTTCTTGTGCACTGCACTTCTCCTTATTGATATCTATCCACATGTAAAGTTTCAAAATCATATCTCTTTTGGTAATGGAGTTATGCTCCGGACAAAATTTAAGTAAGAAAATTAACAAAGGGGAATAACTCAAAAATTAAGTAAGGCAGAGTTATGGTTCTTGTGCACTGCACTTCTCCTAGTTGATATCTATACACATGTGAAATTCAAAGTCATAGCTTGCTTAGTTTTGAAGTTATGCTCCGGACAAACTTTTGAGACGGACTGACGGACGGACGGACAGAGCGCAAATCATAAGTCCCCTCCGGTTTCACCAGTAGGGAACTAATAATGAATTAAAATAATATATACTTTAAAATCAATGTTCGTTGGGATTAAAGTTCGTGGTTGAAGTGAACCACGAAATCCACGAAATTTAATCCCCCACGAAAATTAATGATTTTACAGTATATGATTTGTACCATAAGAGCTCCCGAAAGCGGCACAAACTATACCTGTAGGGAACAACAAGAAATGGAAATTAACCATGAGGAGATCCAGCTATCAAATCTCTAAGGCTTAATTGATGCCCCTCTTATTTTTTGTTAAAAAAGCACAGAAAAGTAATAGCATGGTGGCTTTCTGAATCCAATATCATTATAAAACATTCATTTTCAATAGACAAGTGACAACTTATTGAAGTAAACAAATGGCGGTGTTCTTTTATTAAAATTATCCTGTTTGAAAAAAAACCTTCTAATGGACTGTCACCAGACTCCTCAATCCCCTAAAATAGTGTGTTGGAGCTGGTATCTTTGTTTTGTACTGGCATGCAAGCAGATGCAAGATAGAAGGCTTTAAGAACATTTCAAGAAAATAGCACAAATAATTAGACTGCACTCACTGTGCAAAAACAACTGTCAAACAATCCAACATTTTCTTAACAGAAAAGATGCAAATGTATAATTTACAAAATTGTGCGAAATACAGAGCAAAAAATGAATACCGGTACTAGTTTTTCTAGAAAGTAGGAAAGTGCATGTTACAAAGAATGCACAATGCAAATAGTGCACTACTGTCTTGAGACGTCACAATGTTAAGACAATTTATGTATTTCTAATTACTAACATCACAAGCTGAGCTGTGTTAAGTGCATAAAAATTATGTCTTCTGGCAGCATGAAGGAAAAGAAGTTTTTAGTTATGACATGACATAAACATCCTCCTCGAGGCAATTATAAATTAATTAACGAGATAACCATCAAATGTTTTCTATTAAATAGGAAGTTGTAGTTGGTTCTTATAATCTTGGTTTTGACCAATTTCAGATTTTTTTCTAATTTGACAGAAGTCACTTAATTAAATATCCTAAACAAACTTTAGATGTATCTTAGACATTTACCCATTCTTAAGAGGGGAGTGTTGGCCTAGAGGTAAGACACGCACTTAGAGATAGAGAGGTCTGGGGTGCAACCCTTGTCTGGACCACAGGTTAATATTATATCTGAGCAAAAATAACCCACATGCTCCACTCCTTGGTCAGGGCAGTGTCTTTTATTTCTGGGTGCCGCAGATTAATGTTGGCAGCCACACCCACAGGAGAGAATATATCCCCAGAGAGACTCGAATGAAGGGTTTTCATTAGGTAGCCCAATGACCCAGGGATTTTGAGCAGCTGAACAGCTAAAAACAGCCATCAACTTAACTTATTTTAAAAGCGTTACCTTGAGCATACAACAGCCAGTTAAATAAAAATGGAAATTAAAAATTACATATAAAAAGGATTTCCACTAAATGAATAAGCGTTTCAATTACATGAACATTGACAGTCCTTCATACAAGCTTATAACAAGGAAGTTTTTATATTAAAACTATCACTCAAATAAAACATCCTAAACAAATCACTTTGATATATTCACTTAATTAAATAATTACAATGCAGATCAATTAAGAAATGAATCTGTCTTAATTAGCATTTCATTAAACTTGAGAATACTTGATATGGCAGCAATTTATTTTTATTAAACCTGACAGGCAGTTTTTACCCTAGTTGGTTGAAAATGAATGCATGGTGAAATATGTACTGTATATAGACAATTAGAGAGAGTCCATGTAATCAGTGTGTAGAATCGTGTGATCAAATGTATAATGTTTACACTCCAATCAATTGCAATTTCGATATCATCCGCTGTTGTCGAGTTTTTTTTCTTGATTATGACGATCGTGCACTTTATATGATCATACTATACAGCCTAAAGAAGATCCCATTTATGTAGAAACACAAGGAAATTACCGATTTTTCTCTATCTTTAGCTGTTGTTAACTGATGCTCGACCAAATTATTATTATTGGTTGAAAACTGCATCGAAAATGCATTTGCTTGAGCATCAATTAAAAACAGCTAACGATGGAGCGAAATCGGAACTTGCCATGTATTCTTACATATACGGGATATTCTTTAGGCTATATAATATAACCTTATTAAATGCACGATAGTTATAATCAAGAAAAAACTCAGCGTTAGAAGACGAAATCGCAATAGTTTTGAGTGTAAACATTATTCATTTGATCACGTGATTCTACACACTGGTAATGATTCTTGTTAAAATAACAAATTGAATGCAAAAAATGATACACAACTACCTGTGTTTAAAAGTTCAAAATCAAGATCATCCAATAACCCTACTATAAATTTGTTACAAGTAAACTCACAAGCTGATAATATAATCAATTGCCAGCAGGTGCGAGTCTCGAGACAGTTTGATGTGTTCACCAAAAAAGGGAGTCCAGGAAAATACCAAAAGGAATGTTTTTAGCTGTAGATAACATGTGTGAATTTTGGTGTATAATTGGAAGCTTTTTAATCAAACATCACATATTTGTCAGAAAGGTCTAAACAGTCTATGAGCTAAAAAACAGGGTGTTTATTAAAAGAATGAAAGAAAATTTGTAATAAAAAATGGGATTATAAAATTATGGTGAATATGTGTTTTAACAAATGTCGAAAATTCTATGCAACTTTTCCTGGAACTGAATAAACGCTCCTCACACATACCTGATGAGCTGTATTTATATTATTCGCCACACCCCTCAAATAAACCTGATGAGCTGTATTTATAAGCCACGCCCCTCAAATAAACCTGATGAGCTGTATTTTTAAGCCACGCCCCTCACACGTACCTGATGAGCTGTCTTTATATTATTAGCCACGCCCCTCGTATATACCTAATGAGCTGTATTTATAAGCCACGCCCCTCAAATAAACCTGATGAGCTGTATTTTTAAGCCACGCCCCTCGTATATACCTGATGAACTGCATTTATACGCCACGCCCCACAAATAAACCTGATGAGCTGTATTTATAAGCCACGCCCCTCACACATACCTGATGAGCTGTATTTATAAGCCACGCCTCCAGCATATCCCAGCATTCTACACACCACAGTAGCATCATCATCATCCCAGGAGTTAGGACAAACACGCCCCCATATACCATACTGTTGTACAGTAACACGTCCATGTCCTGTATGGTTAGTTGCATTCTTTCCTACAGGTGTACTATCACCTCCTTCTAACTTCATCTTTTTATCTGCAAAACACAATATTAGTGTCAACAAGAGCATCTAATTGTATTTGCTTTAAAAAATGGTGAAATATGGCAGGCATAATTATGAGTGCCTCCACTTGGATTTGAACCTAAGTCTCTGGATTAGTCGGCAAGCATGCTAACAACTGAGCTACGGGCATACAAAATTCATAGAAACCATGTTTTTAACTAGAACCGTAACTCTATTGAAACTTTGTGAGGTCCAGCATCATAATCATACTACTGTGATATCACATATTTTGAGAAGAAAAACGTTTTGCAAGTCTATTTTTCTAATTTAGTTTGCAAGGTGTTATATGATCACAAATTTTTAATTTCAGAAAAACACTACTTTCTGCATTTTAGTTAAGTTGAACGTCACATGTATAAACATGATTTTTTGTGATTTTATCAAACTCGAGAGTATATATGGATTATGAAAACTAAAATTAAACCCTTGTATAAAGTTCTGACAGACTGTAGAATTTATACAAACCTGTACTTAAAGAGCCATTAAAACAGGACACCACAGCATATCCTAGAAAAGAATCTTTCTGACAAGCTCGGAATTTGTCATATTTGCAATCCAAGATAGACGACTCTGTTCCATTACATGTGACATTAGGTCGAACATACTTTCCATAGAAAGTACCAAATGAGCTCATGGCTAGAGCCATACCAGCCTGGAAACCTAACTGTCTACATACGACATTAGCCTCCTTATCAGTGAAACCTTCCCCACATAGGACCGACCAATTCTCTTCCATAATCTGTACAACACCATGTGAGTGATCTCCCCGAGAAAGTCGAACTGTAACATAACAAGAGATGTTTGAAAACATGCATGCCCCAAGGCAGCCCATTAGTCAGAAATGGTAAAGGGCACAGTGGCCATGACCTCAAACTTACTGACTTACAAAAGTATTCTATGGTTATATGACTTTTTAGTTATGTTGACTAATGGTGGTAAATATGACTACAAAGTTTCAATGCAAAAGCATTGATAGTAACAAAATATTGAACTCTTTTATAGAAACTTTAACCAAAATAAACAAAAAAGTTAAAAATTAGCCAACGTTAAAAAGGACCTACTCCTTACAAAATCACCTTAGAGCTATTCCACTAAGCCACTAGGGTTAACTTATAAATGATAAAAAGGAGTGTTCTAACCACAATATTGATCTTTTTTTAAAAAACTAAGTTAGAATCTTCATTATAGATAGAATAATATGTATGTATTTACCAGTTTTGTAGCAGACGACAGATGCATCCTTTTTATGTTTCTCACATTCATTGCCTTTATACGTCATCCATCCTTTGTTTCTACAGTGAACAATATTTGTCTCGTGTCCATAGCAACCAAGTCCATTCATCATGATAGGTCCAGTACCTCCACCGTAGTAAGACCCTATAATACACAGATACAATCAGGCCATTACTCAACAATCAGGCCATTACTCAACTGTAAGGCCATTACTCAACTGTAAGGCCATTACTCAACAATCAGGCCATTACTCAACTGTAAGGCCATTACTCAACAATCAGGCCATTACTCAACTGTAAGGCCATTACTCAACAATCAGGCCATTACTCAACTGTAAGGCCATAACTCAACAATCAGGCCATTACTCAACTATAATGCCATTGCTCAACTATCAGGCCATTACTGAACAATCAGGCCATTACTCAACTGTAAGGCCATTACTCAACAATCAGGCCATTACTCAACTGTAAGGCCATTACTCAACAATCGGGCCATTACTCAACAATCAGGCCATTACTCAACAATCAGGCCATTACTCAACAATCAGGCCATTACTCAACCGTAAGGCCATTACTCAACAATCAGGCCATTACTCAACAATCAGGCCATTACTCAACCGTAAGGCCATTACTCAACAATCAGGCCATTACTCAACAATCAGGCCATTACTCAACTATAATGCCATTACTGAACAATCAGGCCATTACTCAACTGTAAGGCCATTACTCAACAATCAGGCCATCTCTCAACTGTAAGGCCATTACTCAACAATCGGGCCATTACTCAACAATCAGACCATTACTCAACTATAAGACCATTACTCAACAATCAGGCCATTACTCAACTGTAAGGCCATTGCTCAACAATCAGGCCATTACTGAACAATCAGGCCATTACTCAACTGCAAGGCCATAACTCAACAATCAGGCCATTACTCAACAATTAGGCCATTACTTAACTGTAAGGCCATTACTAAACAATCAGGCCATTACTCAACTGCAAGGCCATAACTCAACAATCAGGCCATTGCTCAACAATCAGGCCATTACTTAACTGTAAGGCCATTACTCAACTGCAAGGCCATTACTCAACTATCAGGCCATTACTAAACAATCAGGCCATTACTCAACTGCAAGGCCCTTACTCAACAATCAGGCCATTACTCAACAATCAGGCCATTACTTAACTGTTAGGCCATTACTCAACTGTAAGGCCATTACTCAACTATCAGGCAATTACTCAACAATCAGGTCATTACTCAACCGTAAGGCCATTATTCAACAATCAGGCCATTACTCAACCGTAAGGCCATTACTCAACAATCAGGCCATTACTCAACCGTAAGGCTATTATTCAACAATCAGGCCTTTACTCAACAATCAGGCCATTACTCGACAATCATGCCATTACTCAACTGTAAGGCCATTACTCAACTGTAAGGTCATTACTCAACAATCAGGCCATTACTCAACTATAAGGCCATTACTCAACAATCAGGCCATTACTCAACTATCAGGCCATTACTCAACAATCATGCCATTACTCAACAATCAAGCAATTACTCAACAATCAGGCCATTACTCAACAATCAGGCCATTACTCAACAATCAAGCAATTACTAAACAATTAGGCCATTACTCAACTATAAGGCCATTACTCAACAATCAGGCAATTACTCAACTATCAGGCCATTACTCAACTATCAGGCCATTACTTGAGAAGAATGCCTCAAATAGACTCTACAAAGACTTAAGCTAGGTGCTTTTTGGCCTCTGGATGAAGCCTTGGTGTGGATCTGGTTTTACGGCACTGGGGTCTTAACCCTTGATGTCTGTGGTAGAGCCTGACAATAGTTATACCACAAACAAGAAACATGGACAAAACCTTGACAGCCTCGCTGTAGAGCATCCGCTACCATGTGGGAGGTCCTGGATTCGATCCCAAGCCATGTCATACCAAAGACGAAATAGAACAAGAAATTCCCTCGCTAGACTCTCAGCATATAAGTGAACTGGCTTCTCATCTCTCATACCCTCATTGGTAGCATCAGGAATGAGGTGTCAAGATGATTTATATACATTGGAAAAACTTGTTTCACAATTGACGTTAAATACATTAGTGTAAACCAACAAAATAAACAAGTTTTCAAACAAGGCCATAACTGTACTAAAATTAGGTCCCAACAAAAACCAAACCATAGGACTATACCTTTACAAACAGATTAACTTTCCTGCAGAGCTTCATGATCCTAGTGGTAAGAGTTTTGGAGATAACAAGATTCACTACATTCAGATATAACTACATCATTATTTTCTGTAAAGATTCCTTTATATTAAGGATTTTCAATACTGTGAAAATTGGCAAGATAAGAAACAGAATCATACAGGTACATACAGTAAGAAGTTAACTGATGGTCAATATTTGGCCTTCTAGAATTTTCAGGGTTAATTCAAGGGTCGAATGAAACGCCTGGAATATTGTTTACAAACTAGAAGTGGCTTACCTGTAACTGGATCACCATCAGCAAAGCCGAGTTGTTTACACACGACTCTAGCATCACTGGTGGACCAAGCTTTATCACAGATTGTACCAACATGATCATCATGTTGTATCTCTACACGACCGTAATAACTTCCACCACCTTTTAAACTGATACTGATCTCTGAAACAATAACAACATTTATTATAGCAACATCAGCAAGTGATTGGTATAATTACACCAATAACAGTATAAAACAAGAGATGTTTGTAAAACATGCATGTGTCCAGGGCAGCTCAATAGTCAGAAATGGTAAAGGCCACAGTGACCTTGACCTTGGACCACAAAATCAATAGGGTCCAGTGCTACAGCTAGGCCCTTTTAGAACGGCGAGCGCCCCGCTAAAATCCGACCAATCACCGAGCGCCCTTCAGAAATTAGGGGCGCCCTTCTGTGCCCCTCATCAAAGAAATTAAATTGTTTTACTGTTTTGACCCCTGTTTACGTAATCAAGGTCTCAATAAAGATCGAAGGTGTCATAAATCTTAACTAACAATCTAAATGGGTGATTAACACCTGTCGTCTGCAGACAGCGCTGACAGTGGTCAAAAATCAATAATTACCCAAAGCTACAAACCTAGAAGATAAACGGAAGCTTTAATCCAATTAAATCCAAGCTAATTATGCAACACGTGTTAAACATCATAATTGTACCAATTAAAATCGTGGTTTTAGTAACAAAATCTCGACATGGCCGTAGAATACCATTGCCTTTCGTAAATCAGATCGTCAATAGACAATTTTTTGGCTTAAATCAGTTGAATTTCTTGTTTAAAATGGATAAAACTCACAAAAATATGTTACAAATCGTAATTTAATGAAATTTAGGGAAATAAACATCAGCGGGAACCTGTCATTTTTTGCCGACGAACGAAGATTGTCTGGTTAAAAACCGTCTGTAAAAAGCAATTGATCAACTCATGAATGATTTATCTTACTTATATATGATAATATGGCATATATTGCTAAAAATAAAATCACCCCCCCCCCCACCTACCATGGTTAGGCTGGGGAGGAGTGCTGAAATGTTTTTTGCAATATTGCATCAACTTTATGAGAGTCTCAATGATATTAATGCTCCTTTCATTACATTTATATTAGCAATGATTATGATCCTCACTTGGTGACCAATTTCACTAAACCTTATTAATAAGTTTCGGGTGGATGCATGTGGAGACTGACTTGCAGCAGGCTTCACTTATAAGTTAACTTAGTAGCCGTAAATGGTCTGAGAATGATGCCTAGGGGCTCGGTGAGGGTGTCAATAAATCCAATAAATAAAGGGGGAAGAAGTGTAGTGACTGACTCCAAGCCCAGCAACCAGCTATTTAAGTTGGCTGAGCTTCAGTAGTAGAGACAAGTAACACCGAAGTCCTGGTTTCGGGTCAATATCGGGTGCATTTTTACTCCTTGTTGAACTTAAATATGGAGGTAACACCTCAAAATTTAATAGATAGATATATTAGATTTCTAGTAGACTACAGCAAGTCATTGAACTGAAAACAGTTATCAAGGGAAAAGTGAAATCATTCTGAGACATTTGTTGTTCATCTATAGCTTTTTACCTAATGGCATTACATCTCATCTGATTGTATATACTACATGTATTAGGCTGAGGATAATGTGACACCAGTAAGGTGCAAGGATATTCCATTAATTTATCTTTGGTGCACCACTAGCACAGTATACAAAGCCTCAATCGATTAAACTGAAATGCTTGCAGCATGCAAAAAAGAACCTGTGTGGGAGGAAACACGCGAGCACACAAAAAACGCCCCTGTAAGAAGTGACTGTGAGCAAAAAGTGCCCTTTTCAACAGGAGCTCCCCTCTATTTTTGAATCCTAGTTGTAGCACTGGGGTCATCTACTGATACGGCCTTGCCAACTTCCACTGACCAACAGACCGACTGTGCAAAGCAATATACCCCCTCATGAAAGATGGGGGAGGCACAATCATTGACTCAAAGGCACCAATGAGCCAAGTTGCCCTGAAATACACCTCTATGTACAACACCTAATAAAGGCCCTATTTAAATGTACTCAAAAAGGAGATCTTTTATATGTTGTAATGACTGTTCCTTAAATAGGAATAATGCTATGATAAACAAATATGATACTTAAAATATTTGACATACTTTTTCTGTAGCATAAAGCATATGCAGGTTTACATGATTTGACAGGTCGACCCCATTGTCCCTTCACACAATGTTCTAAGGATTGTTCGGTACCGGTGCAGTTCATATCTATAATCCAACTTGGCATAAATGTTTCATCTACAGTACCATACGCCACTCCACTCTTGAAGCCTAGCTGTTTGCATACAATCTGTGCCAATGTAAACAACATAACATTACCGAATGTCAGTAAATGATTGAGTTAACATGGAACAGTAACACGAAGTCAAACATTGTGCACACTGTTTAAGTGAATACAACATTTCGGAAGTTTTTTAAGATTTTTTCATAAAAAGCAAGTCAATTAATGTCCTAAATTGACAAAATTCTAGACTATACACAACTGTCCTTATAGAACTGTACAAACAAAATGTCACAGGTAAAACATATCACTAGAGGTTTTAATTACAAAAACTGCCAAGTTTAGCTATCATAGGATTTGACCTTAACTGAAGCATTGTTGTATACACGTATATGTGTATAAAATAAGAATACTTTTAATACCTCCAGTGTTGGAGAGCTCAACTAATATAAACAAATATCAATTAAAAAAAAAAAAAACTTAATTTTAAGCATGATTTACATTGACTGACAAACCTCAGCAGAGTTGTTATTCCAATTATCTCCCATTGAACACACTTGACCCCAAACTCCTTTACGTCTAACATTCACTTCACCCCAGTATTTATTCGGATCAGATCCATTACCAAGACGAACAGCAAAAGCTGAAAATTCAAGGAAAAGTATGTAGTGGAAAAGTCAAGGTGGATGTTTCATCTATAGTAAGGTAGCGAAATATCAAGTCGTTCATTGTCATTGAGGCTTTAATTTCATGAATAATTTTGTGATGAACTGGCTGGTCCATTGGGATGATAGACCCTAAGTTTCCATCTTCAATATTAGCACTAATAATATCTGATTGTCTGGGACAAATACTTAAAAAAATGTGCTAGGGTTGTATATTTTGGGTTGGTGGTGGTACCTGGGTAGTATTAGGGTCTATAGGCCCTGGGAGGTGCATAACATGACAGGTGCCTGTGATGTCAAGTATAAATTTATGGACTGCTCAGTTTGAATAGTTTTTTACCCAATGTGTCCGAATTCCACATTATTTCAGACACTCTACCAATATTGTGATGAAGTTTCATAAAACTGTGAGCATTCTATGTAACATAAATTTTGTATTGCTTTGACCATAAATGACGCGTATCAATGACACGGACTGGCTTTCACAATGGATAAGCCTTACAACAAACCTGTGATCTCTATTCTGTAATATAAGTGTTAACAGTCAAGCTATAACCAATTCCATTTGGAAACCCACAAACCAGAAGCTGGAGCTCAATTATAGTTAAACAAGTGACTTAAAATTTCAGGCTAACCAAAGACCTAATATATTTTAGGTCTTTAGGTTAGCTGAAAAAAAAGGAAAATAGGCCTACATAAACCATACTTACTCATGTTGACTTGACTGATTGGTTTATCGTAGCATATAGCAGAGGCTCGGTGAGAAGCAGCACATTTTGTACGTAAGGGTTGATGAGGACATTTCATTAACAGTTTTTCATGACCTTCACATTGGAAACTTGTCAATGCTTTATTTGGACTCGAGTCTGATTGGTCCATGCCTAATGTTGAACAACATAAAGCAATACCATCAGGAAAGCCCATTTCTCGACACAAGACTTTGGCGTCCACATCTTCCCAATCCTGGTCACACACTTCCACCCAGCCTTCGTTTGAACGGATTTCAATAGTACCAACATTTGTTCTTCCCCTGGAATTCAATCGAACTGGAAACAAACAATACCATATATAACTCTATGCTGACATCAAATCAAAATAGTTATTTGACTTGATAAAAATGAATGTCATTGTCTAGACACTAAAAACTTTAATTATCGTAGAGAGCCCTAATACCGCCTCTGACCTTTGATTGCCCGCCATTTTGTTTTGGCTCTAGTCTCGCGAGATTTGGACGATGCGCGCGCTTATCTTGAGAAAATGTTTACAAAATAGAATTTTTTTAGCGGGAATATTTTTTTCTGAAAATACGAGGTCATAACATGTAATTTTCGATTACTTTCACAAAAAATCATAAAACTATACCATTTTCACTATTCCCAAAAAGTCGTGTAGTTGAAATACCCCAGTAAACGCTATGTGCAACGTAATCGAATATTTTTTCACACGTCTGCATTGTTTACAGTTTCATGAATGAAAGTCACATGGTCAGATAAAATATTTTTAAGGTCAAACCAAAAATATCTTCGGTCAAAGTTGCTTCCCTCCTTACGGTCAGAATAGCAAATAAAAAAATTGAATTCTGTATTTCTGTAGACCATACATCGGCAGATCACACATCACTATCGGCGATTATCTTAAAATTCATTGAGTGATCCTCGCCCGTAATGGCGATGTAAAAAAAGTTCGTTTATAATGCAGACAAAGTCTATTTATTAGCCTTTAGAGACGGGCGTATGACACGATCAATCAGAATTAATACATGAAGAGTAAATATCACTTGACAAATATGCTGTTTTTGCCCTAGATTTTTCTCTTAATTCTATTTGACAATGCTCAGGCTTAATTTCATAATTGGGACGTTTAGCTAAAGTGAATAGTTTTGGCCCAATTGATCGTGCGCGCCATGTGACGTAATTAGGTCACGGTTAAAAATTACAAAATGGCCGACTTTTATTTACTATGACGTTTGCTTTATTCAATTATTACTTACTTACTTTTGGTGTGCTGAGTCTGGAAGTCTATGACTTGTTAACTCCCCCTATACGAGTTTCTATTAATGAGCCCGGTTGATATATTATATTCACATTAAAACGTTCAAGTCTCTATTCTTTATCCAGTTTAGATTTAAAACTGACAATAGTATCACAACAAACTGTACTGTCATTCAGGTCATTCCAAGCATTTATGCTGCTAATACGCACCTAGCAGGAAATGAGTTCAGCTTTTTGGATTTGTTACATCCTTTCTTGTCGATTTTGAAACGGTGGCCTCTTGTTTTGCCTAGATCCCTAGATCCTTTTCTTCTTGTACATTAGGTAAATCTTTTACTTGTCCAAGTTTATCAGTCATTGAGTATGTGTGTGGAAATTTGATATTCCCAATTTGCATTGTTTTACATTTTGGCACTGAATTGGAGTATTTTATCATTTATTGATGTACATTTGAGTTAGATTAAATGGCATGCATTATAAACAAGTAATTGACCTTAATTAATATAAACACGACGTTTGCCATTATTTATTGCGTGTTTAACGCTTAAGTAGGCGATATATGAATGATGTGTTCGCGAAAATACATGACAAACGCTGATTTCAATTATTTAGTTTATTGGTGAACACTGTAGTTGGTACAAACTTTCGGGGTACTACAACGTTGTTGTAAATAATACAAATAGAAACATGTATCTACCGTTAGCGTTTTAGAAAAACTAATATAGTACCTTAAAATTCGCCAATTAGTGATAAGACGAAAAATATCCAAGGAGATCCGATTACAAATACGTGAGAAAAGTCCGTTCTAAACGGTCAACTACATTTTACGGGTTCTCGGTGCAATAACCTTATTGTTTCTAGGAAATGCATCTATCTTTGTTTCTAATCTAACAACAATATTACAAACTTTATATCCTAGCGCATAGTTCAAGTATAAATTTTAATACTAGTACAGCTAGTTTTTACGCTTCAAGCCGATATCTTATTATTTCTACACAAGGCCTATACTGTCCCAGACTGTATGTATAGGCCTACATGTCATAATAAAGACTTGATTTAACGAGGAAATTTATTTAAAAGAGGTGTATACACAATACAACTCTTTTAAATTGTTTTTATCTAGATCTAATTATATTTTGATCATCAAGTTCGAATATATTTTGAATACATTTTGTATAAATTATCATTATCAGCTTGTGAAGATTTTGCATGTCAAATTTGGCTTTTACTTGTAATAAGAAATAAGTTAGTAAAGAGTCAGTAAAGTTATCTCACCTGAGCTATTGTAACAAGCTACTCCTGCGTCCTCATAATGTCGACAG
The DNA here is from genome assembly GCA_963678985.1 of Spisula subtruncata. Classification (NCBI taxonomy): domain Eukaryota; kingdom Metazoa; phylum Mollusca; class Bivalvia; order Venerida; family Mactridae; genus Spisula; species Spisula subtruncata. The sequence continues at coordinate 29,592,078 of OY787663.1, read as the reverse complement.
TTATTGTTGCCCCATCCATTATGTTGACATTCACCGAGGTTTGTCTCTGTACCGGTACATTGTACATTGTCCAGAAAAATGTCCCCTTCACCCTCACCGAATGCTGCACTCGAATATGCCTGTAAAGATCAGAAATGGCAATTTCATTCACATCAGATCCTAACATTTGCTCCATTCCTTTACACAGTAAGATAGCATATAGTAGTTAAGCTGGAGCTGGATTTGTACGCTGTAGCACCAAGTTATATCTAGTGTAACTAGGTTCGTGGTTGTAGGGCCTCTCGTCATATACACAGCGCCGGCAATAATACACATTGCATATAGGTAATATAGCGTAATAAGGGTATGCTTTTAACGAGATTGCAGAAACAGGTTCCTTAATGACGAGCATAGCATTTATTTGCCAGTCTGCTTTCTGTTGAAATACATGAAATTGTATGGCAGGCATATGGGTGCCTCCTCCCGGGTTTGCGTCGTCAGATGAGAAAAAAAACGCGATAACCCTGAGCTACGGAGGTGTATATGTACGTGAAATCATTTTATGTGATATCACGATCTGCTATAGACGTACACGAGCGCCAATATCAGACATTGGGCATGATTAAAACTTTGGTCGAGGATGCCCTTCGTACCTTGATCCCTGTATTTGCTCCTGCTTTATTCACGTTGAATGTGAATCTAGTGAAATAATAATGTTCCTGCTGTCTGAAGTGTTGCTGTATCATGACTAAACTTCAAAAATACGTGTTATTCCATATTCTGACATACGAGAGGTGCCCTATTTACATTAGAACATTGTTTAACGTCCGGTATTTCCATGCTAACAAGATATGTTTGAAACGCCTGTATTCAACCGAGTTACATAATGTGCCAAGCCACATTATACACTCGGTGTTTATCATATTTTCAATTAAAAAAGGTATGAGGAAATCAGACAGGGAAGGCAGCATTCAACTTAAACAGCCGAACACAGAAATAAGTAACACCACAACACAACTACACTGAGCCATGCCCACACATATAAGTCGAACAAATATTAAAAGTCCAAGTCCCCGCCGCAAAAAATGCAGTATGACCTAATTAAGTAAGGACATAACAAAACAATTGTGATCCCAAGAGACCGAATGAAACGCAGCCAAGAAGCAACATGCACATTGTTCTTGAGCGAATTATCCGATTGAAGGTGTTTGCATTTCTCGTTTGTAATCAACGCTGCAATATCCACAAGAATCAAAGGTCTATGGGTGCAGGAAAGTTAGGCATCGCCTATTAACTTTTTCTGACGTATTTATAATACACCTTTGTGTCATTATTTGTGTCATTATACCTCGCGTTACGTTTGTGGTGGACTTTGCTTGCAATTATTGACCAAAACACCATGTTCCTTGTACTGTCTGTAGGAATGGGTATAGCAATAATGTCCAGATACGTTTTAGAACTACGTGAACACTCACTTTTAAACATTTTTGGGGTTTTGCCTTTGGGAAGTATGAACCCTATTATACCCTAACCAATAGCTGTAACACCTCACGTGTTATACTCGGAACAGTTATGGTAAACAAAACACAAACCAATCTTCACTCTTATTTCGAAAAATTAAAATAAATCCTGATACGTTTTTATTTAATAGTATTTAACATAACTAATTTTCGAATGGCATCAGCCGTGTTATCCCGGAGGTTCGTGATGATCACGCGCTGACTCGAGTGTTGTTTGTGGTGAGTTTGTATTCAAGGAAACACGACATACTACATACTCACCTGGATGATGAATATGATTGTTAAATGTCCAACAAACATGGTTAAATCACTAACGTGCTCTATTATGAGATACAATCCATTACACAACAGCATTGAAGCGTAGATTTGTGAAACTATATTGCCGAAAGTTTGCCTGGAGTTAACAAGACAAACTTGTAAACGACTAAACGGCTGTTGATGCGCTCGAATCCATTGCTCAACAAATATGTTTACCAAATCTAGCTGTCAAATCAAGACATCATTAATGATATAAAATATGAGCCAGGGTTGATGAGTCTTGACAGTAATTATGGTTATCAATGGTATATATAAGGTTAGAAATATTGTTTGTACATGTTTGCTGACCACTTTGAACCCTATGTGTTAGCTTCGTTAGAAGTCAGCGGTGTTGCCAAGAAATCTAGTAATTTAAATATGATTGTGTCCAATCAGACAATGCAAACTAGAAATGTCTGTCTTTGACTTTAGTTTGCCACGAACAACTGTTTCAAGTTGTAAGCCCGTACAACGGTGTCAGAAGCGAACGAACGAACGAACTTCCCTATCCAGAAATCAGACCTCATATTAACAATAACTTTGAATAAAGCATACGGCAAGTACCCAGTGCCATGTTACAATATAGATGATCAGTCATGTACATTTAATTGGCTTTTGTTTTTAAACACGTATTTCATAGACATAACTAAACAACTTGACAACTAGAATATAAGTGACATAGCCTTCATGTTAGTCATAGTGACAGTAGCCTTCATGTTAGTCATAGTGACATAGCCTTCATGTTAGTCATAGTGACAGTAGCCTTCATGTTAGTCATAGTGACAGTAGCCTTCATGTTAGTCATAGTGACATAGCCTTCATGTTAGTCATAGTGACAGAAGCCTTCATGTTAGTCATAGTGACAGTAGCCTTCATGTTAGTCACAGTGACAGTAGCCTTCTTGTTAGTCATAGTGACAGTAGCCTTCATGTTAGTCATAGTGACAGTAGCCTTCATGTTAGTCATAGTGACAGTAGCCTTCTTGTTAGTCATAGTGACAGTAGCCTTCATGTTAGTCATAGTGACATAGCCTTCATGTTAGTCATAGTGACAGTAGCCTTCATGTTAGTCATAGTGACATAGCCTTCATGTTAGTCATAGTGACATAGCCTTCATGTTAGTCATAGTGACATAGCCTTCATGTTAGTCATAGTGACATAGCCTTCATGTTAGTCATAGTGACATAGCCTTCATGTTAGTCATAGTGACAGTAGCCTTCATGTTCCTAATATGTTTTTCATCTTTTATTAATGCATATTTACAGAGGGAGTTGCGTCATGTGGTGTTTTGTTATAGTCATATAATGTAACATTCTGTAGTACTCTGTCAGATGGTAAACAATAAAACATTAAAATTTGACGTTTATAACATTAAATGCACATTTAAATGAACATTTAGACAACGCATTCCTTATTTAATTGAAATGAATTATGTAATGAAAACACGCGTCAAGCTGGGTAAAATATTGTAACATTACTATAATAATACATCAAAGCACGAATCATTATAACTATTCTAGAAGTAATACAATAACATCGCTTCGAAAATAAGTTTTACATTGTTTCATTCGCATTGGGTAATCGTATGGAAAATTTGTTTTGTTCGCTGTCTATACCGAATATCAAGGAATTAAGTGTTGACTTTAGTCCCCCTGATCAACAGCATTGCAGTCAAATGGAAACTACCCGATCACATTATCCTGGAGTGTCAGTATTAGTGAGAATATTAAATACTTGTGTATATCGTGGTCCAATTCAATATCTCTCGTACGAGAAACTGATGCACTACCAATATCGTTACGAGACAAACAAAAATAAATGAATAAGAACGAATAATTGTTAGAAACCTTGTCAATGATAGAACACGTTACCTCATGGTGCCACAAAACCATGAAGGTTATTTTTATCGCGACAATTTTCGATAACTTTACAATAACTCTCAATGGCTGAATCTCCGATAAGCCCAACTCCTTTGTAAGACCTCTCTTTTGCCCAGTCCTATAAACTAGTATAGTGTTACATAATTATCAAAAGCTAAGCGGACACAATCCCACCATTGCTGAGTGGACACAATCCAACCATTGCTGAGTGGACACAATCCCACCATTGCTGAGCGGACACAATCCCACCATTGCTGAGCGGACACAATCCCACCATTGCTGAGCGGACACAATCCCACCATTGCTGAGCGGACACAATCCAACCATTGCTGAGCGGACACAATCCCACCATTGCTGAGCGGACACAATCCCACCATTGCTGAGCGGACACAATCCAACCATTGCTGAGCGGACACAATCCCACCATTGCTGAGCGGACACAATCCCACCATTGCTGAGCGGACACAATCCAACCATTGCTGAGCGGACACAATCCCACCATTGCTGAGCGGACACAATCCCACCATTGCTGAGCGGACACAATCCAACCATTGCTGAGCGGACACAATCCCACCATTGCTGAGCGGACACAATCCCACCATTGCTGAGCGGACACAATCCCACCATTGCTGTGTGGACACAATCCCACCATTGCTGAGCGGACACAATCCCACCATTGCTGAGTGGACACAATCCAACCATTGCTGTGTGGACACAATCCCACCATTGCTGAGCGGACACAATCCCACCATTGCTGAGCGGACACAATCCCACCATTGCTGAGCGGACACAATCCCACCATTGCTGAGCGGACACAATCCCACCATTGCTGAGTGGACACAATCCCACCATTGCTGAGTGGACACAATCCCACCATTGCTGAGCGGACACAATCCCACCATTGCTGAGCGGACACAATCCCACCATTGCTGAGCGGACACAATCCCACCATTGCTGAGCGGACACAATCCAACCATTGCTGAGTGGACACAATCCCACCATTGCTGAGCGGACACAATCCCACCATTGCTGAGCGGACACAATCCCACCATTGCTGAGCGGACACAATCCCACCATTGCTGAGTGGACACAATCCTACCATTGCTGAGCGGACACAATCCCACCATTGCTGAGCGGACACAATCCCACCATTGCTGAGCGGACACAATCCCACCATTGCTGTGTGGACACAATCCCACCATTGCTGAGCGGACACAATCCAACCATTGCTGAGCGGACACAATCCCACCATTGCTGAGCGGACACAATCCCACCATTGCTGAGCGGACACAATCCAACCATTGCTGAGCGGACACAATCCCACCATTGCTGAGTGGACACAATCCCACCATTGCTGAGCGGACACAATCCCACCATTGCTGTGTGGACACAATCCCACCATTGCTGAGCGGACACAATCCAACCATTGCTGAGCGGACACAATCCCACCATTGCTGAGCGGACACAATCCCACCATTGCTGAGCGGACACAATCCAACCATTGCTGAGCGGACACAATCCAACCATTGCTGAGCGGACACAATCCCACCATTGCTGAGTGGACACAATCCAACCATTGCTGAGTGGACACAATCCTACCATTGCTGAGCGGACACAAGATTACCATTTTAAATCTGCATTCGCGCGCAGGTACAATGAATGTCATGTCGCTCAAGCCAGGAGTTTGGCTCTCAGGCCTGTCCTCAATCTAGATCACTGCTACAATAAAACCAGCGACACATCCTTACGGAGCCAAAGCTGAACTGTTGGGAGTTTTAGTTAAAATGTATGTAAACCCTACTTGTATGTGACAGTATGTCAATGTTAAGAACTAAATACTCTTCATTTGTACACAAGTGCACAAAAAGGCTTGCAAAAACTATTTCAGTCGATGTAGCGGCATACTTACAAATTTGGTGAATACTATTAAATCGTCATAACTTTAAGAAATGAACGATGTCACTTCAACAGGCAGGCATAATGAATACACGTGCATAGCGTTACCAATTAAAAACTCATTATACGTAAAGCCAAAACTAGGAAATAATAAAGAGAGACATTATTACAAAATTAAAGGAAGACATACTCCAATTACCATAAGAGCGGAACCTTAACATTAAGACACCATTGAAATAACTTGTGTCACCGGGAATACTCTAAGCGTTCGTACGTATCTTGTTGATGAAAGTTGCAATGCAAAAAAATCTTTATAATGCATTAGTAGTTCTATAAATAGTAACATAATTGCCTTGTTTGGACAATAATAACCGAAACATCTTTCTGTGACGTCATCATCATTTGGTATATCTGAACTTAGCAAGAAACGTACTCATGCATCAGATGTTAGTCAAGTTCCCTGCAGCTTGCATGTTTTCGGACGAACAACTACGTTGATTGAACGAAAATGTTAAGGATAAATTGAAAAAAAGCTTTGCTTGGACATTAATCACCGAATTGAAAATAAATACGTTTTATGTATTATTTATATCTATGTTAGTACTTAGGCCTTAGTAATCGTACGACATAGAGCATAATTACGATCCAGTTTGTATATTAACAAAACCTCCATCAACTAAAGTAAAACTTACTCACTACTAAACAAAAAATAACTTACTTTTCCCCATTTGAAATTTAATTGCCTGCAGACAACTTGTGCTTCTCTATCTGACCAGAGATCATCACACACCGTACCCCAATGTGTACCATTCCTCGACACTTCTACCCGGCCAGTTGTTCTACCATCACCTCCAGTCAGGCGGGCAATACTAGCTGAAACATAAACAAAATTGTGTATTTACTGATCAGTATTATTTAAATGTTTGCATGTTGTAACATAGAATAAACATATATATAGTTGTTACACTTTTGGGTAGCCTTTTATGTTAATATATCAAAATTGTATACCCGACAGGGTCCAGCATTTGGAAATAAACTGTATTTTATTATATTTCATTATTTAGTTAATATAAATACAATTTACATTGGTTACGATTATGTCGTTGACGCCGGATTAGCACAGTTGGCAGAGCCTAGAGTTTCATTTGTACAACCGACCGTGAAAGCGCGGCCATTAATGTTTTCCTTGAAAAATTGTTCGGTTGCAATGCAGAACGACCTCAATGAATTATGACTAGTAACGCATGGCAATAATTAGAAAAAGCATGCCAATAATTGTGAAACGTATCAAAATGATTGGAAAACGCATTCATGGTTGGAAAATGCACGGCAATGATTAGGAAACGCATGCCAATAATTAGAAAACGCATGCCAATAATTAGAAAACGCATTACAATTATTGTATAACACATGACAATTACTAGTATTGTGAAACGCAAAATCATTTGACACTGTAGAATAATGTGAACAGCATGTTAGGTTCGATCACTGTTTCACATGGAACATATTCCCCAATATAATCTTATCATAACATTTATGGAATGTCTACAATGGAACTTCACAAGATCTGCAGGCAAGGCAACAAATAACTAGGTGGTCTGAATAATTTAGATTGTTTTTGTACTTAACATCAGAAACACCACCGGCTTAAGAATTATATCCCGAAATACAGAGATTTTAGATCCCCATTAAACACCAATTGAACAATTTAGAATGTCCAAAATCTGCATTTTGGGATATAATCATTGCATGTTTGCGGAAACATTTGCACAGTTAAAAAAAAGATTTTAGCATCATCAGGTGTATTGCATGTTTACAAAAAGGGATCAACATTAACTGCTCTTACGATGTCATAACAAACGGACAATGAAAATCCTCTGTGTTTCAACTACTATTGCACGAACATACAAGGCATGCAGTTATTATCTTTCTAGGTTATGAATGTGTACACACTATACATCTCAACTATATCTTGCATATAATACGTTTTTAAAGAGTAGGTGACGGAATATTTTACAGTTTATGTATGTATACATGTATTATAAAGTCCCCATAGGAGTGTGTAGGACCTCCTGAGGTTTGAAATAAACTAAACTGATCAACCATCGACAAAATTAAATAATTATAGAGATTTTTGGTTGATTGTTGACAGTATAAGTGATGTTTTGTGGGCATTTAATATATTTTACACGTAATTAAACATCAATAATTCTCTGACAAAGACCAATAAATGTATGATAGATGGACACATAATGTTATAAAACACTACTTTGTGATATAATTGACCACTTGTTGAAGGTACAAAGTGATACTTTTTACAGTAATTAAATCATATGGTTTGTTAAGTACGTTCGTTTAGTATTTTTTATTAACCATGTACCATTAAAACACAGTGAACATATATATCAACAATGAAACAACAGAATTATAAGATATATAAATGTATAAGTTAAACAGCTGTGAATTATCAACAATCTAGTGTGTATTGTAACAAGTCACCATGAAACACAATTATGCTGAAACTGTGTGACGGCTCTCCGTACGCAAAATCCTCCCAGGATTCGAACCTATGATCTCATACTCCAATTGACATTTAAATACGCCTGATGTCAATTTATAGACGTCGCGTCACAAGTTGGAGCTATTTTGCGTAACGTCAAAAACGCCGTTATTTTAGCTAAATATGACGGACATAAGGCGTACAATTGACAGAATAACTAAATCATGGGGCACAACACCCATAAACACATAAGTTGTGTAACTATGTGTATAGGGGGTATATTCAGCATCCTTCGGAATTACAGAACTTAGATTTAGGCAAAATAACTTGTACGTAATTAACCATATTGATGTAATGTGTGCATTTGTCCCTTTGCTCTTTGTACAGTTTAGACTAGCTTGATGTAACCCCAATGAACAAAGAATTCAAAATAAAAATCCCTTGATGAATAAAGTACTGTGTACATTTCCTAGTATATAAAAAAACATTTTCGAACCAATCTTTAAAATTTCGATTTCTATTTTGCATTGAGTTATCGAAGCTACAACATAAACACTTAAGATATTTTGACGTTACTTAGTACGTAATTTTGCTGGTGGGACATTTTGTGTCGACATTGAAAAATACTAATAACTTCATCGTATATTGAACGATTTTGATAAACAATATACTATTCAACAGCGTGGAAAAAACGTATTTTATCATTTCAGTGAAAAATATTGTTTTACAGAAAATTTCACGTTCGATCAAATCGAATTTCATGTTTAATTCAGTTTTTAGTTTTAAGCACAAGGTGGGACATTTTAGGTAGACAAAGAAAATTTGAAATTATTTTTGATTTCTTGACTCAAAATCTAAAATGAGAACCGTATTTAATAATATATGAAAACCGTATTTTTTATAGGAAATTACAAAGAGAAATCACTAAAAATAAATATTGCAGAACAATTTTATCAGTGTAATAACAACTTATTTTCCTGTAATTTTGAAATCTCTACACAACTGTTCCCGCAACACAGAATCAAAATATTTGACTTTATGATGATGTCATTTTCTTTTACGTTAATGACATCAACTTTTAACGTTTAAGAATCATTTTTGCGTAAAATATATAGAAATTTTGCGTATGGTTTTTGCTCTCCACACATTTTTCTCAAGCCCAACGAGCTTGGATGTTACATCTCTACAGTGATATTTCACCGTATTCTGGTTCTTTCGAACCCTGAAAGTGCGGGATTTTGTGATTAAACTCAAAACATATACATATACCGCTACCGTGGCCTAGTGGTTAGGGCGTCCGCCTCCGGAGTGGAAGGTCGAAGGTTCGAATCCCGGCGGAAGCTGGCTTAGAACTGATGCGACCAGTTGGTGAGCCGCCAGCTAGTTAAAGAATGGTTACCGTAGGCCCATCTCTGCCAGACGTCCGGCAATATGAGAAGGGATTCCGGAGGTTCTGTGCGCAAGAAAAATAGGTGTCTCATAAGTCAAATTGGCTGGCCCTTTCAATAGGGGTGACACTATAATAAACAAACACTTTACCTTTACTTTACCTTTTATACATTCAGGTCGAGTGTGCTGATTATCTTCGTTCGATTGATATATAACATTTTATATTTATTGAAACAAACAGAATTACATTTGCACCATTCGGCAAATAAAATACGCGAAATTGAAAATAGCTCCAACTTGTGACGCGACGTCTTACCATTGAAATCAATTTTAACAGTACATTATAATCACAAAGGTCCAATGGACTAACTTGAAAACCATCGCAAAGTACCTTCGTGAAATAAGCAGGCGGATCGAGCGATCTCTGCTGTGCTGTTATGTCAATTGGTCATGTGCTTATATCATACAAAATAATGCACACTTGTTACCTATTGTTGCACAATTTAACTTAAAATCAATATTATTCATGATCCCAAAACATAAAATAAAACCTCACTGAAATACCATCTTAATTTCATGACCACCTTAACATAAATAGACAGTTTTCAGGTCCGTTTTTATTTTATTCAACCTCAATGTTTACATCACATGTTTCTGACAAAATGTTAGTTCCACGGGTGGTCGTACTATTCAGGTTTAACCGAGTAAACTACAAACGTAACTGATTCATGCACGATTCACACTTGAATTACATTGTATTATTCATTGCAAGTTCAGACTATACAAACCTTTGTAAATACACGTACCTCAGTACAAATGTAAGACGTCTCTGAAAGGTAACAACACAGTGTATTGTAACCTTGATATAAAAATAAGACGATATTATTATTATAACATTTACCTTACATTTCCTGTGTAAAACTTCTGCTCCTAAATATCAGAACAAACGTGAATCAGGACAACAGAAACATTACAGTAATGCACTGCTACTGCTACTGCTGCTGCTGCTGCTACTGCTGCTGCTGCTACTACTACTACTACTACTACTACTAGTATCATAAAGTGACATCTTGCATTTAAAATATGCATGAATAATGAACCAACTTCACAAAAATTAAATTCATAAGCATCACTTCTGGACCAGCTTCATAAATAGTAAATACACCTAGACTGAAGAATATCTTCACAAATATTCATAAACGGACCAGAACAGAACAATACTAGTATCGAGAAACTTCACAAATGTGCATAAATTGCGGAACATCTTCGTAAAAATGTATAATTTGTGGACTAGCTCAATAAATCTTCTATGATATCCAGGATTGTGGGACAGCCTCACATTCACAAATTTGCATCAGTTGCACACGGAACAGCTTCATACATAATTGTCTATGCATATTAAATTGTCTGCATTGTTTGAATTATTGTCGTAGATAGCAATAAATCCAAAATAGTTTCCCTCAAAATGAAAATGAATTTATACGTCGCTACATAATATGATACGTACTGGTAACAACGCAAAGTGACGCTCGGTAACCTTCATAAAACTACTAGAGGTGGAAGGTTTTTTATCGTACTAGGTTCTTATTGATCTACAAATGCAATTCGTGGTTGCAATACCATCACACCAAGTGGTGAGTAAGCGGCAATACCATCACACAAAGTGGTGAGTAAGCGGCAATACCATCACACAAAGTGGTGAGTAAGCGGTAATACCATCACACCAAGTGGTGAGTAAGTGGCAATACCATCACACCAAGTGGTGAGTAAGTGGCAATACCATCACACCAAGTGGTGAGTAAGCGGCAATACCATCACACAAAGTGGTGAGTAAGTGGCAATACCATCACACAAAGTGGTGAGTAAGTGGCAATACCATCACACCAAGTGGTGAGTAAGCGGTAATACCATCACACAAAGTGGTGAGTAAGCGGCAATACCATCACACAAAGTGGTGAGTAAGTGGCAATACCATCACACAAAGTGGTGAGTAAGCGGCAATACCATCACACAAAGTGGTGAGTAAGCGGCAATACCATCACACAAAGTGGTGAGTAAGTGGCAATACCATCACACCAAGTGGTGAGTAAGCGGTAATACCATCACACAAAGTGGTGAGTAAGCGGCAATACCATCACACAAAGTGGTGAGTAAGTGGCAATACCATCACACAAAGTGGTGAGTAAGCGGCAATACCATCACACAAAGTGGTGAGTAAGCGGCAATACCATCACACCAAGTGGTGAGTAAGCGGCAATACCATCACACAAAGTGGTGAGTAAATGGCAATACCATCACACAAAGTGGTGAGTAAGCGGCAATACCATCACACCAAGTGGTGAGTAAGCGGCAATACCATCACACAAAGTGGAGAGTATGTGGCAATGCCATCATCGGTGGTGAGTAAGCGGCAATACCATCACACCAAGTGGTGAGTAAGCGGCAATACCATCACACAAAGTGGTGAGTAAGCGGCAATACCATCACACAAAGTGGTGAGTAAGTGGCAATACCATCACACAAAGTGGTGAGTAAGCGGCAATACCATCACACCAAGTGGTGAGTAAGCGGCAATACCATCACACAAAGTGGTGAGTAAGTGGCAATACCATCACACAAAGTGGCGAGTAAGTGGCAATACCATCACACAAAGTGGTGAGTAAGTGGCAATACCATCACACCAAGTGATGAGCAAGTGGCAATACCATCACACCAAGTGGTGAGTTAGTGGCAATACCATCATCGGTGGTGAGTAAGTGGCAATACCATCACACCAAGTGGTGAGTAAGTGGCAATACCATCACACCAAGTGGAGAGTATGTGGCAATACCATCATCGGTGGTGAGTAAGTGGCAATACCATCACATCAAGTGGTGCGTAAGTGGCAATACCATCACACCAAGTGATGAGTAAGTGGCAATACCATCACACCAAGTGATGAGTAAGTGGCAATACCATCACACCAAGTGGAGAGTATGTGGCAATACCATCATCGGTGGTGAGTAAGTGGCAATACCATCACATCAAGTGGTGCGTAAGTGGCAATACCATCACACCAAGTGATGAGTAAGTGGCAATACCATCACACCAAGTGATGAGTAAGTGGCAATACCATCACATCAAGTGGAGAGTAAGTGGCAATACCATCACACCAAGTGATGAGTAAGTGGCAATACCATCACACAAAGTGATGAGTAAGTGGCAATACCATCACTTAAAGTGGTGAGTAAGTGGCAATACCATCACACCAAGTGATGAGTAAGTGGCAATACCATCACACAAAGTGACAAGTAAGTGGCAATACCATCACACAAAGTGATGAGTAAGTGACAATACCATCACTCAAAGTGATGAGTAAGTGGCAATACCATCACACCAAGTGATGAGTAAGTGGCAATACCATCACACAAAGTGGTGAGTAAGTGGCAATACCATCACACCAAGTGATGAGTAAGTGACAATACCATCACACCAAGTGATGAGTAAGTGGCAATACCATCACACAAAGTGGTGAGTAAATGGCAATAACATCATCGGTGGTGAGTAAGTGGCAATAGCATCACACCAAGTGGAGAGTAAGTGGCAATACCATTACACCAAGTGAAGAGTAAGTGGCGATACCATCACACAAAGTGGTGAGTAAGTGGTAATACCATCATCGGTGGTGAGTAAGTGGCAATACCATCACAAAAAGTGGTGAGTAAGTGGCAATACCATCACATCAAGTGGTGAGTAAGTGGCAATACCATCATCGGTGGTGAGTAAGTGGCAATACCATCACATCAAGTGGAGAGTAAGTGGCAATACCATCACACCAAGTGGTGAGTAAGTGGCAATACCATCACACCAAGTGGAGAGTAAGTGACAATACCATCACAACAAGTGCTGAGTAAGTGGCAATACCATCATCTGTGGTGAGTAAGTGGCAATACCGTCATCGGTGGTGAGTAAGTGGCAATACCATCATCGGTGTGTTGAGTAAGTGGCAATACCATCACACCAAGTGGTGAGTAAGTGGCAATACCATCACATCCAGTGGTGCGTAAGTGACAATACCATCATCGGTGGTGCGTAAGTGGCAAAACCATCACACCAAGTTGAGAGTAAGTGGCAATACCATTACACCAAGTGGAGAGTAAGTGCAATACGATCATCGGTGGCGAGTAAGTGGCAATACCATCACACCAAGTTGAGAGTAAGTGGCAATACCATCATCGGTGGTGAGTAAGTGGCAATACCATCACACCAAGTTGAGAGTAAGTGGCAATACCATCACACCAAGTGGAGAGTAAGTGACAATACCATCACACAAAGTGGAGAGTACGTGGTAATACGATCATCGGTGGTGAGTAAGTGTTAATACCATCATCGGTGGTGATTAAGTGGCAAAACCATCATCGGTAATGAGTAAGTGGCAATACAATCACACCAAGTGATGAGTAAGTGGCAATTCGATCATCGGTGGTGAGTAAGTGGCAATACCATCACACCAAATGATGAGTAAGTGGCAATTCGATCATCGGTGGTGAGTAAGTGGCAATACCATCACATCAAGTGGTAAGTAAGTGGCAATTCGATCATCGGTAGTGAGTAAGTGGCAATACCATCACACCAAGTGGTGAGTAAGACATATCTAAATTTGCAGATTTGTGTATTTGTGTATACATTATGTGCATATGATACAGTCCATTCTAAGTTAAATTGTAACAGTTATAAACATTGGTTGGCTTGACCCTCAGGTAAGCTATGTTTATCTAGGGTTAACTAGGTGTAGCCTTAAGTGCCAGCAAGCACGAAGAGGATATGTAAATGAGTAACTGGATGTAACTGATTTATATGTAACCCTCGCTGTTCTTCCGAATGGGATAGTTCCCTCATCATTATTACTTATTTAATCGACAGTAAATAGTAGGGCACAAACCAAAGCCACACAGTAAACCATACATATATTTATAAAGTTTAGCTTAAAATGGACTCGAATGTTTAATGTATCCAAGGTACAGGGTCTCTTCAATTGTATCATTAGTACACATATCACAAATCATAGTCCTTATTTATGGATAATTAATTCAATGCACAATGTGCGCTTTCAGGGTCATACAAATAAGAATAGGCCAACTATATGACCTTAACTATGATGATATATCTGAATTTACATTGCTTGCATAGAGCTCGTCTATTAACAATAACTGTAAACGTCTAGATGATGGTGACAGATGGCGGTGGCTGCGCCTTTTTATGTTTTATGCATCATATGAATAGTCAGGCTCATACATTTCTCTTCAAAGTGAGATAGCTCTTTGTTACGCACGCTGAATATCTTTACATAATGTACATTAATATCATTTGGAAGTACGTATGAATGTACAAATGTACTGTGTGTCAGGGACAACCTTGTTGAGTTGACAAATTGCTCGTTTCGGGTAGTACAAGTAGCAACAATTCTAAATCATGAAAGCTCGACCATTTCAGCTTGTCTCTAGTAAATACTACAATGCACAATTAGGACCGAGATGATCAGAATGATTCAATTCCCCGATTTGATTTGAATTATCAATCACGAAAGCTCGGACATTCCCGTTTGTCTCCGGTAAATATACCTCGCGTATAAGTGTAGGAATACATCAATGTATAGCGTCATATTTCTAAGGTCAACTACATTTGACCAGAATGGGGGTGGGGTTATGAACAGTATATATAGAAGCTGAAACAGTTGGTACCAGTTTAGATAATTTTGCCAAAACCATTGAACGTTCTTTTTCATGCTTCCATGCATATATATTTATATTGACTATCGTAGTTGGTACATAAGGTAGGGTATGTACATTAACACTGCTGAATATGGAAATCAGATTGTATCAGATTCAACATGAGTAGAAATGTTGTACGTACATTGTATATCCAATGGATCTGTTGGAAAGTGGTGATCGTTTTGAGGCTATAACCCTCGCATTAATAAATGTGTACGGCTCTTATCGACAGCTAGCTAGACTGTAGAGTAAAATGTTCCCCTCGAAAGTTTGAATAATTGAAAGTTTGTACAGAACTAGACATGATTATGTTGCCAAGAGACAAATAATGCACAATCAATATCATGTAGCTACACGATAAAGCAGATTCACAGAAAAGATTCTGTTTCGCACATCGCCAAATACAAACACACATTAAACTTTAATTAATGCATCACATTTATTATGTTATATAGAAATCTACAGACAGTGAAATTATAACGAAAACTGCATTTATTTCGTTTGAATGGAGTAGGGTCTTACAGATAGTAAATTTCTAGTAAATGTCATTAGACTCTAGTGGAAGTCTCTGGTGCCACACCACACGCTGACTTTCACTTTGACAGTGTATACATGTATGCTACTTTTGTATGGTGAATTCTAAAAAAGTGAACAAGATAACTGACAAAGTATAACAATGATGAAACTTCACAACGTAAAAGCTTTTTTTACACAACTTTATGCGACAATCAATGATGACTTGTGTCAGTTGGCAGTTAGTGACAATTTTGAATGGCATATAACTTTTCACAGTTTTTTTTTTCTTAACCTTTTTTAAGATTAAGCTGGACATATTGCGATTAATGTCGCTTTGCCTTTTTCTGATCGCTGACGTTAAATTTGCTTTAATGTTTGGGTTAAAATAAAACTGCACAAGTGTCTCTTCTTATTTGACATTGAGATGAGATATGTGGACGAACGCCTACAAATATAACCCTCTCCATACTAGCTAACATAATTGTTAGAGCATTATAAAGTGTTATAATATGTGCGTGCGACTTTGAGAAGTGTGCATTTTGACATAACAAGGTGTACGCACAAATAGAACATGCTCTGGTATAAATACCGGAAACCCAATTACAATAGCGTTCATAGCCTTAAAATGTACGACTTCCAAGCATTGATGTAGACTACTTAGTTGGCAAAACCTTTAAAACTAACAAGATTCAAGTATAAATACAGATGTCCAAATTGATGGAAACACTAGAGGTCCATGATGGCCCATGTCACTTAACCAAGTATCGTTACACTACGGGACTATATAATCAAGGAAAAGTATTGGTTGTAATTAAGAATTTCATGGAATTCCAATTTTACCTGCCCGAGTATATTATCCAAAAATACCTCGAAGAAATCCCCATCGTATGGTATGCAGCGCATTAATTGGTTCATATCAAAGAAGTGTCAAATAATGTCCACTTTCTGCTGGTGAATTGATGTAAGGCTGAGGGGACAGCGGGCTTCAACCTGATTGCTAATTGACTACAACTTCTCACCATAATAAGTATTTAATTTATCACAGCATTACATCGTAACTTTTTATTTCTAGTACAAGCACTGTACATGAGACATACACGTAAATATGAGGAAATTATGAGGCGTAATTACATTTATCATGATATGCTTATTTTAATTCATTTATCACCATAAACTAGTGTATGTTTGCTTGTTTTAGTGCGCTGGAACGAAGCGAATGTAAATAGGGTTTTTTTCACTGGTTAATGATCATTGTGTATAAATTATATTCTAATGGCCAACATCTGTTTAGCATATCAGCTAAATTATAATGCACGTACAAAAATATTGCACCAAAAACGTTCGCGAGAATAAAGTACGTGCACTTTATTTCATACTAGTCACTACACTGTGCTTTTGTTACCAAAAAATGAAGCGCGTACAATAAACATAATTATGGTTATGGCTAGAACTCAATAATCACCAAGCATTTTCCTGCATGTATGTTTTTGCTGACCAAACGAAACAGACTTTATTACCATAAATTAAACTTACAATGGATGGCCTTCAAGTGCATACATTTTTATTGTGTTCTGTACTTTATCAGCCCAACATCAGGAGAAGACACCTCCTACATAAGGGTGCAACGATATATCGTATCATATTGTATCGCGATACGTAGCCCACGATACAATACGAATCGTGACATAAAGCAGATCACGATACGATTTGTACCTAAAGTGATATCAGAATATTATTGTAAATGTCTGACAATTAAAAGAAAAATTAAAACACTAATGCAAAATATTGTTCATTGTTGTTGAATAAGCTCAGTGTACAATTTCTTTGAGTTGAATTAAAATGATCAAGTAAAAAAGTTCATATTAATAAGTAAAATGTCAACTATATCAGGGCTTGACACTAACTATTTTTGGTCACTGGTCCCCCAGCAAAGAAACGTAAATTTGTAAATAAAACAGTTACTGATCCTTCAAGATTTTCACGGGTCCTTCTTGGTTTTCACTGACCTCGGACCAGGGGACCAGTGTGAGTGTCGAGCCCTGTATATTCCGAAAAGTATCAATACTTTATAGGAGAAATAAGGTATGTCTGTATCGCGATATGTATCGTATCGTCACCCTTATATCGCGATACGTATCGTATCGTTAAGTGACCGTATCGTTACACCCCTACTACTACATGATCATGTTCGCCACCAATTCTTCTCCTGGGCGCAACAAGGTTGTACATTAGTTTCATTCAACCCCGACGCTCTTAACAGCTATATTATGGCATATATGACCACATTCGTGTGTGCGGACGGACCGACGGACGGACGATTGTGATTGAATGATTGAATGAATGAATGAATTTTGTCGTAATAACTATTATTATTGATGAGTGTCTGTCTAACCTTTATAAATAAACAGTTCCAAATAATAATTGATGATTTATGCAATGCCATGTATTTGTATATTTTATTTTTCTCTCTCAATAATTATGTTGTTAATCATTGTTTGCTATGTTACTTTTTTCTTTTCTTTACATTCTTTTAAATCTTAAGTATTGAAGGCCTTGTTGAAAATAAGATATGTATTTATTCGTCTTTGTTTATGTATATGTCTTAACTTGTCACCTTCATAAAATAAAGATTTTATTATTATTATTATTATTATTATTATTATTATTATTATTATTATTATTATTATCATTATCATTATCATTATCATTATCATTATCATTATCATTATCATTATCATTATCATTATCATTATTATTATTATTATTATTATTATTATTATTATTATTATTATTATTATTATTATTATTATTATTATTATTATTATTATTATTATTCATGTATATGAAACATAACTGAAAGACAGTTTGTATGAACATGTTCTTTGCATGTGTTTCACTATAACTAAAAGTAAAAAGGTGAAGCGTTTGTTTATAATAGTATAGTCTCACCCATATTGGAAGGACCAGCCAATTTGACTTACGAGACACAGTAGCTCAGGAATCCCTTCCCGTATTGCCGGGTACCTGGCAGAGACGGACATACGGTTACCATTCTATAACTAGCTGGGGGATCACCAACCAGCCGCACCAGTTCTAACCCAGCTTCTGTCAGGATTCGAACTTCAGATCTCCCGCTGCGAAGGT
This sequence comes from Spisula subtruncata, assembly GCA_963678985.1. Taxonomy (NCBI): domain Eukaryota; kingdom Metazoa; phylum Mollusca; class Bivalvia; order Venerida; family Mactridae; genus Spisula; species Spisula subtruncata. Next base: position 29,573,208 of record OY787663.1, on the reverse strand, counting down.
GGACGCCCTTACCACTCGGCCAAGGTCGCGGTGTATATAAAAAGTATATAGAACATCAAATAACAACACATACACTGGAGGGTTGTTTACATGTTGATTTTGAGGTCACTGTTTCAAACTGACTGTTGGGCTGCCGTGTGGCATATATCGAGGGGTGCCTGCAAGACTGTAGTAACTACATATGATTAAAGAATGACTTACTACAGTCTTATATATGAGTTTTACAAAAACTGTCTTGTTAAAAGTACTTTCACGCCCGCATGACTGTTGTTTGTCTTTGTTATTATTTTACAAGACATAGTAGTCATCATTTAGTCTATAAATGGCAAGATTTGTAGATTTTTCTATGTTTTATTAAACCAATAAAATCAAGACCTATTAAACATCACAATATTTTAGCTTGACGACAGCGATATAGATATAGGCCCAGTGAATATTAAAATATGAAATAATTGCTTCGTCATAAAAAGATTTCATTAAAAGTTACAGCTAACCTCGTTTTATTATGACAGATGGTAGACGCTGTATTTACGCAAGCGTTTTATACTTCCCCTAATATTACAAAAACCGAAATCTCATTCACATATTTTAAAAGACACACTTATGCATAGGTCCCACTGAGCTTTTGTTTGCCACGGCGATGTACTCCCGATAAAAATAAGTGACTTACAGTCCAGTTAGGGTAAGATGACAGTGACGCAGAGGTAGAATCCACTATTATGGTGTAAAACCAATAATAAAGGCTTACATACAAACATGTTTGTGTTATTTTAATGCTAAACTAAACTCTACCTGCTCTGGCAATGGTTGTAATCTTTCGGCTACGTCATTGGCCAAATATCCTAACTTGACTGTACATGTCGCTGGCTTAGAACAAGAAGGTCGTAACTACCAAATCGATATATTGAGAAAACAAGAGAAAACTGTCTGTAGTTTAGTCTTTAACCTATGGGAAAACACGTTTTTAGAACTACATTTTGGTCAACATGACAATTTCAGATTTTCATGAAAAATATGCTCATAAGAAGCGCCTTGTGAAGCATATTTCAAATATGTATGAGTCTTATAAGGTCGTAAGAGTTAGTTACGACCTTTTGGTTCTAAGCCATCGATGTATTGAATCGGGAGTAAAGCTTTGCTCTTTTTACTTGAACCTGACCCTTATGCAAGAATAGTCTAGTATTACAAGGTTCGTGCTTTGAATATATCAATTTCCGCAAGCAAATCGTGCAATATCGGTAATTCAATTTTGTATTTGTTTCACATCTCGAGTGTCTTCGTGATACTCCCCGATTATGAAAACATACAATCGGTGTTGTATCGCAGGTAATATATCGACCCATACTACTGTTGATTTGTGGTAATCAATAGGTCAGGCTCGTGTCAAATTAGCCAAGGCAAAACTGCTCAGTGGGACCAAGGCATAATTTAGCTTACGTAAACCAAACACGTGGAAAAGAATTATGTATCTCCAGAAAGCTATCAATCAATCATCGTAGGCAACCATTTAAAACATCTTTCTGATGTGTGGAAATTTTAAAAAAAGAACGCGCCACTCGGAATATCCCGGCTGTATTCGTTGATTTGCACAGTGTATCTATTCTAAAAAAGTAACCGCGAATCGTTCATGCTAAATACATTGTAATATACTAATTAATTATTCAGTTAGCAGTATACACCTATTTGATATTATACTGATTTAGCTGTGAGCAAAATAAAGTGCATCGATGTAGTCTAATGTTTAATAAATTAACTACTTGGTCTTACTGTAAACAGTTTAATTAGTTTATATTAACTATTGTTGACTTTTATATATTGATGAATACTATATGTACTGTAGGCCTATTCACGTGTGTTGTTAAAAAAGATCGGCGAGTGCATTTCATGATTTCCATTTGCGACTCGTGAAATTGAAATCGTGAAATAATTGAACAAAACGAGCACGACTTGTAGATATTAGAGTTATAATTTGTATCTGCATGATGTATGAGCAGTACATTGAATATGATGATTCACAATTCTCCTAAATATGCTAAATGTAGGCTCTACCGAATAGTTCAACACAAACAACCGATGAACAGCATACATGAACGTGCATTTTAATTTTTAAAACATTTAATACCAGATTACAAGATTTTCGAGGTCGAGTGATTGCACGAGATTTCAGAATAGCCGAGGTGTTCCCTTCCGACAAATTAGGTGTAAACCCAACTCGCAAATACTGACGGCGCCGGGTGTTTCGACATAGCGGACAACATATTCGCATAAAAGTCAATATTAAGTTTTAAATTAATTTACAACTGGCCATTAAATTAAACAAATATTTCCTCATACAAAATTATTGCGGTTTCTTTCTTCTTATCGCGGTTAATTAATTTAGGAGAAATGACATTGTGAATATGTTTATCTTTGTTATCGTTAGTAGATGTCAGATTGTCAAACAGCTTTATCAATCATCAAACCGCAAGCTAGATCATTTCTCTTATACTTAGACACAACAATTATCATATTACTCTACTATACACAGTATATACATAATAATAATAGTTTTATATGTACATAAAACAACGAAAAATCCATTATGCGTATACCAAAATAGTAGAAATATATCCGACAGCGAAGGCAGCGGTCAATTAAAACGACAAAGCAAGAAAGGCTACACACAGCTACAAACACGTCCCACTCCGACAGTCAGCTGATTCAGTCAGTCGTAAATAGACATACACACAGCTACAAACACGTCCCACTCCGACAGTCAGCTGATTCAGTCAGTCGTAAATAGACATACACACAGCTACAAACACGTCCCATTCCGACAGTCAGCTGATTCAGTCAGTCGTAAATAGACATACACACAGCTACAAACACGTCCCACTCCGACAGTCAGCTGATTCAGACAGTCGTAAATAGACATACACACAGCTACAAACACGTCCCACTCCGACAGTCAGCTGATTCAGTCAGTCGTAAATAGACATACACACAGCTACAAACACGTCCCACTCCGCAAGTCAGCTGATTCAGTCAGTCGTAAATAGACATACACACAGCTACAAACACGTCCCACTCCGACTGTCAGCTGATTCAGTCAGTCGTAAATAGACATACACACAGCTACAAACACGTCCAACTCCAGCAGTCAGCTGATTCAGTCAGTCGTAAATAGAATTACACCCAGTTACAAACACGTCCCACTCCGACAGTCAGCTGATTCAGTCAGTCGTAAATATGCATACACACAGCTACAAACACGTCCCACTCCGACAGTCAGCTGATTCAGTCAGTCGTAAATAGACATACACACAGCTACAAACACGTCCAACTCCGACAGTCAGCTGATTCAGTCAGTCGTAAATATAATAACACACAGCTACAAACACGTCCAACTCCGACAGTCAGCTGATTCAGTCAGTCGTAAATAGACATACACCCAGCTACAAACACGACCCACCCCGACAGTCAGCTGATACAGTCAGTCGTAAATAGACATACACACAGCTACAAACACGTCCAACTCCGGCAGTCAGCTGATTCAGTCAGTCGTAAATAGACAGAGTCAAAAGCCAGATATAACGAAACACAAGGACGATGGCTACATAACACAAGGACGACGGCTACACAACGCAATGACGATGGCTACACACCACACGGACGACAGCTACACAACAAAAGGACGATGGCTACACACCACACGGACGACAGCTACACAACACAAGGACGACTGCTACACAACACAAAGACGACGGCTACATAACTCAAGGACGACTGCTACACACCAAACGAACGACAGCTACGCATCACAAGGACGACTGCTACACATCACACGGACGACGGCTACACAACACAAGGACTACGTCTACACAACACAAGGACGACGGCTACACATCACAAGGACGACAGCAATACAACACAGGGACAACGGCTACACACCACAAGGACGACAGCTACGAATAACAAGGACGACGGCTACACAACACAAGGACGACAGCTACACAACACACGGACGAAGGCTATGCATCGCAAGGACGACGGCTGCTCAACACAAGGACGATGGCTACACACCACAAGGACGACGGCTACACATCACAAGGACGACATCTACACAACACAAGGACGACGGCTACGCATCGCAAGGACGACGGCTATACATCACAAGGACGAAGCGAAGACTACGCATCACAAGGACGACGACTGATCAACACAAGGACGACGGATACACATCACAAGGACGACTGATACACATCACAAGGACGACAGCTACACAACACAAGGACGTCGGCTACGCATCGCAAGGACGACGGCTACACAACACAAGGACGACGGCTACACACCACAAGGACGAAGGCTACGCATCGCAAGGACGCCGGCTGCTCAACACAAGGACGACGGATACACATCACAAGGACGACGGATACACATCACAAGGACAATCCCAAAAGCAACTCTCAATATGTAGAAACAGTTTGCATCGCAAGGACGACGGCTGCTCAACACAAGGACGATGGCTACACACCACAAGGACGACGGCTACACATCACAAGGACGACATCTACACAACACAAGGACGACTGCTACGCATCGCAAGGACGACGGCTATACATCACAAGGACGAAGCGAAGACTACGCATCACAAGGACGACGACTGATCAACACAAGGACGACGGATACACATCACAAGGACGACTGATACACATCACAAGGACGACAGCTATACAACACAAGGACGTCGGCTACGCATCGCAAGGACGACGGCTACACAACACAAGGACGACGGCTACACACCACAAGGACGAAGGCTACGCATCGCAAGGACGCCGGCTGCTCAACACAAGGACGACGGATACACATCACAAGGACGACGGATACACATCACAAGGACAATCCCAAAAGCAACTCTCAATATGTAGAAACAGTTTGCATACCATTTTGAAAGAAACACAAACCATGCTGGACATCGAAATTTGCTTATCATTTACACAATGAAGTTTTACCAAATGGCACTATCACAATACTTGTAATTTTCTTAGTCATTTTTCAACTTTAATAAGGACACTGGGCTAAACAAAAGCATGTTCTCTTTAGAGCGTCCTCATTGGCGCGGACAACTTCCGCCTTGGTACGGATAGCGACAAAATGTCACTGGAGGCGTCAACGTTTTACGGTACAAAAACTCACTCAACCCCACAAACAGCCGTATAGAACAGGACTATGTCCACCACGTAGTGCCCGTACACAGAAATGAGCCCCAAACATGTCGTTAAAATGCTTGGGCAGGTGAAATAAAACTTGTCAAAGGATCTCGAAAAGTTTGTTAAATTTTATTTAACGTGGCCATTCCAGGCTAAAAAAACATGCAGGCAATTCCCCAAACGTATGCCAAAATGTCAGTATTGAACCCGGTACTCTTTTAAATTTTAAACCGAATATCTGATATTGTATATACATTTGTATAGCTAAGCTGACATAAATACCGACTAAATTCTCCTGCCGTACTTAGGACGTACCAATATAACATGATTGCCACTCTGGCATCAAACATCCAACTCATACTAGTTTTTTTTTTCGTTTCGGGCCCACAAGGGTAACCCCATTTATTGTCCCCGTCTGTTGGTTTTGTGGGGGTCGGAGAATCATCCCCCACAAACCTTACAATATTCAACAACATAATTAAACAATAAATACAATGATAGAATGAAGAAAGTCAATAATAACAATGCAATATAGGGGACAATAGAAGGGGCTTTGGACCTTTTTCCGTTAAACAGTGACACAAATAATAACATGTTTCACCACCTTTATGTAATCTAGAGTATGACAATGTTTCTTTTTTCTGTACCTATGTTTGGAGACAAATTTTTTTAACAATTTCCCAGCTTTTGTTTTCTATTTCCGTAATGCCTGATTTAAAATATATCTCCCATGCAAATTTTAAGCTATTTTTTAATGTTACAGTACTAGGTAAGATTTCTTTTCTTTTGCATAAGTAAATATATTTTTTAAATTCAAGAAAAAGAATATCGATAGGTAGTTAATACTAGTCATACTAGTTAATTATACCGAATTTTGTCGATGATATGATTCCACACAAAAAAACTAATATAATATACGTCAATCTGTCCTGGAGCTGCCATTATGCCTAAGGAGTATTTAATATGTAGTTTTTCTAAGTAAACGGAATCAGTTTTTGCCTCGGCAATGTACTCCCGATGTAAATAAATTAGCTTCGGGAGGCATCGGGAGGTAACTGTATCGTTGAAAACGAAAAAAAAAATTGAGAATTTATATTTTTCTATAAAGGTTTATTTGTTCTAAATGAACCAGAATTTCAACCAATCAAAAACAAAATTGACTATCAATATCTCCATAAACTAATTATATTCATATACAGCAATGCTTGAACTACTTACATGACAGATCTCATAAAATTTGATCTAATAGTTAAAAAGTAATACTATAAAAGGTAGATACTGTTCACAGCCGATTCTTATGGTGCAATCAACACAAATCTGTATGGCCGTCCCCTACAACGTCTTACACCAGTGACAGTTAAACCTTTAAGCAATGGATTTTATAATATGAAGTTAATTTTAGGCTTACATTCATCCCATAACATTGTTTGTGTAAACACACAGCATTTTATATATAATAGATAATTGGTATACATAAAGCAGTGTTTTATTAAAAACAAAACCGGCTCGTGGATTTGACCTTTTAAGAAAAATATAAATTTTCAAAAAAAAAAATTCACTTTTATTTCGTTTTCAACGATACAGTTACCTGTGTCGGGAACAGGAATTTCTCAAACTTTCTAATGACTTCCTCTAAGCGTCCACGTGTACCTTTTTCATGAGCCATTCCAGTGCCCTTTTATTAAATCGAGGCAAAATGTTCAGTGTGACCTAAGCATAAGTTATAAGCATAAGGCTAATTCTACTATCGCAATGGCATGGGTGCAATATTGTATTAAAACGATTCAAATGGAATTTGTTCTTTCAAGTTTAAATCATGTCATACATTAACTAACATGTCTACACACTGAGAACATGAGTTCTAGTCACAGTAACACATGTTTAGGTGTTAGTTTATAACACTGTATGAATACTGGATCTCCTAAATGTCTATATAAATCATTCAATGGGATACTACCAGTGTCAATGTCCTATAACACATGGCTGTCCATCGCCAGAATGTTTTCTAGCAAAGCTAAGAAAATATAGAATAGAGAAGATCGTAAAAGCCAGTAAAGCTGCCTATGAAATGTCACACACCAAATAATTAGCCACTTCAATACGTGTAACTGCACTCCCTCAGGGCAAATGTTTTAAACAGACGATTAACTGTACCAATCTCTCAAAACACATGCATATAATTCAGTATTTAAAGGTTATGAACGCTCAAAACACATGAATAAAATTATTATTATTAATATAAGTATTTTACAATCGTTCAGTATGATTATTTTACGTACCATGTGTCCGTTGCCCAATCGAAGCGCTTCGTATCGCTTTGCATGGGAGGTAATTCAAGCTTTCTATATTTGATTAAAAGGGAGGTAACTGAATGAAGGCGCTCGGTAGCGTTTTGCTTAGGCACCAGTGCTACTAGTATTCCCTATTGCTTGTAAAACCCGTAACACAAAATCGAATGTGGAGCATAGGTGCCTTCAAAGTCCGATTTTCTCATAGCATTTTTTAACGTGACGCCTAGAGAATAATAGCAGTGAATAAAAGTGGACAATAGCACGTGACGACTAGAGAACAATAGCAGTGAATATTAGTGAACAATAGCACTTGGCAGCTAGAGAACAACTGCAGTGAGTAACAGTGAACAACAGCACGTGACACCTAGAGAACAACTGCAGTGAGTAACAGTGAACAATGGCACGTGACACCTAGAGGACAACTGCAGTGAGTAACAGTGAACAACAGCACGTGACACCTAGAGAACAACTGCAGTGAGTAACAGTGAACAATGGCACGTGACACCTAGAGAACAACTGCAGTGAGTAACAGTGAACAATGGCACGTGACACCTAGAGGACAATAGCAGTGAATAATAGTGAATAATAGCACGTGACGCCTAGAGAAAAATAGCAGTGAATAACAGTGAAAGATAGCACGTAACGCCTAGAGGACAATAGCAGTGAATAATAGTGAACAACAGCACGTGACGACTAGTGAACAATAACAGTGAATAATAGTGACCAATAGCACGTGACGACTAGTGAACAATAACAGTGAATAATAGTGACCAATAGCACGTGACGACTAGTGAACAATAACAGTGAATAATAGTGACCAATAGCACGTAACGCCTAGAGGACAATAGCAGTGAATAATAGTGAACAATAGCACGTGACGACTAGTGAACAATAACAGTGAATAATAGTGACCAATAGCACGTGACGACAAGAGAACAACTGCAGTGAGTAATAGTGAACAATATCACGTGACACCTAGAGAAAAATAGCAGTGAATACTAGTGAACAATTGCATGTGACGACTAGAGAACAATAGCAGTGAATAATAGTGAACAATGGCACGTGACAACTAGAGGACAATAGCACTGAATAATAGTGAACAATAGCACGTGACGCCTAGAGAACAATAGCAGTGGATAATAGTGAACAATAGCACGTGACGACAAGAGAACAACTGCAGTGAGTAACAGTGAACAATAGCACGTAACACCTAGTAGACAAAAACAGTGAATCATAGTGAACAATAGGACGTGGCAACTTGAGAACAATAGCAGTGAATAATAGTGAACAATGGCACGTGACAACTAGATGACAATAGCAGTGAATTATAGTGAACAATAGCACGTGACGCCTAGAGAACAATAGCAGTAAATAATAATAATAATAATAATAATAATAATAATAACGACATTATTTTAAGAGGCAACACAGTTGGGCAAGCCCAGTCTTCCCTGTGAGCCTCTATGGCAAAACATATTTACAAAGATAGTATGACATATAAGTAATAAACAGTCTGAAGTATAACAACACAATATAAAAGTATTATAGGTGGATTTTTCAGCACGTGACGACTAGTGAACAATAGCAATGAATAATAGTGACCAATAGCACGTGCCGACAAGAGAACAACTGCAGTGAGTTACAGTGAACAATATCATGTGACACCTAGAGAACAATAGCAGTGCATAATAATGAACAATAGCACGTGACGACTAGAGAATATTAGCAGTGAATAATAGTGAACAATAGCACGTGACACCTAGAGAACAATAGCAGTGAATAATAGTGAACAATAGCACGTGACGACTAGAGAATATTAGCAGTGAATGATAGTGAACAATAGCACGTGACACCTAGAGAACAATAGCACGTGACGCCTAGAGAACAATATCAGTGAATAATAGTGAACAACTGCACGTGACGCATAGAGAACAATAGCAGTGAATAATAGTGAACAATAGCACTTGACGCCTAGAGGACAATAACAGTGAACAATAGCACGTGACGACTAGAGAACAATAGCAGTGAATAAAAGTGAACAATAGCACGTGACGCCTAGAGGACAATAACAGTGAATAATAGTGAACAACAGCACGTGACGACTAGAGTACAATAACAGTGAATAATAGTGAACAACAGCATGGTGACGACTAGAGAACAATAACAGTGAATAATGTTGAACAACAGCACGTGACGACTAGAGAACAATAACAGTGAATAATATTGAACAACAGCACGTGACGACTAGGGAACAATAACAGTGAATAATAGTGAACAACAGCACGTGACGACTAGAGTACAATAACAGTGAATAATAGTGAACAACAGCATGGTGACGACTAGAGAACAATAACAGTGAATAATGTTGAACAACAGCACGTGACGACTAGAGAACAATAACAGTGAATAATATTGAACAACAGCACGTGACGACTAGGGATCAATAACAGTGAATAATATTGAACAACAGCACGTGACGACTAGAGAACAATAACAGTGAATAATATTGAACAACAGCACGTGACGACTAGAGAACAATAACAGTGAATAATATTGAACAACAGCACGTGACGACTACAGGACAATAACAGTGAATAATATTGAACAACAGCACGTGACGACTGGAGGACAATAACAGTGAATAATAGTGAACAACAGCACGTGACGACTAGAGAACAATAACAGTGAATAATATTGAACAACAGCACGTGACGACTAGAGAGCAATAACAGTGAATAATATTGAACAACAGCACGTGACGACTAGAGAACAATAACAGTGAATAATATTGAACAACAGCACGTGACGACTAGAGAACAATAACAGTGAATAATATTGAACAACAGCACGTGACGACTACAGGACAATAACAGTGAATAATATTGAACAACAGCACGTGACGACTGGAGGACAATAACAGTGAATAATAGTGAACAACAGCACGTGACGACTAGAGAACAATAACAGTGAATAATATTGAACAACAGCACGTGACGACTAGAGAGCAATAACAGTGAATAATATTGAACAACAGCACGTGACGACTAGAGAACAATAACAGTGAATAATATTGAACAACAGCACGTGACGACTAGAGAACAATAACACTGAATAATATTGAACAACACCACGTGACGACTAGAGAACAATAACAGTGAATAATATTGAACAACAGCACGTGACGACTAGAGAACAATAACAGTGAATAATAGTGATCAACAGCACGTGACGACTGGAGGACAATAACAGTGAATAATAGTAAACAACAGCACGTGACGACTGGAGGACAATAGCAGTGAATAATAGTGAACAACAGCATGTGACGACTAGAGAACAATAACAGTGAATAATAGTGAACAACAGCATGTGACGACTAGAGGACAATAACAGTGAATAATAGTGAACAACAGCATGTGACGACTAGAGGACAATAACAGTATATGATAGTGAACAACAGCATGTGATGACTAGAGGGCAATAACAGTGAATAATAGTGAACAACAGCATGTGACGACTGGAGGACAATAACAGTGAATAATAGTGAACAATAGCACGTGACGCCTGGAAAACAAAAGCAGTGAATAATAGTGAACAATAGCACGTGACGCCTAGAGGACAATAATAGTGAATAATAGTGAACAATAGCACGTTGCGACTAGAGAACAATAGCAGTGAATTAAAGTGAACAATAGCACGTGACGGCTAGAGGACAATAGAAGTGGATACCAGTGAACATTAGCAAGTGACGACTAGAGGACAGAAGCGGTGAATAATAGTGAACAATAGCACGTGACGCCTTGAGAACAATTGCAGTGAATAATAGTGCACAATTACACGTGGCGCCTAGAGAACAAAAGCAGTAGCACATGACGCCTAGAGAACAAAAGCAGAGAATAATAGTGAACAACAGCACGTGACGCCTAGAGGACAATAGCAGTGAATAATAATGAACAACAGCACGTGACGCCTAGAGGACAATAACAGTGAATAATAGTGAACAACAGCACGTGACGCCCAGAGGACATTAACAGTGAATAATAGTGAACAACAGCACGTGACGCCTAGACGACAGTAACAGTGAATTATAGAGAACAACAGCACGTGACGCCCAGAGGACATTAACAGTGAATAATAGTGAACAACAGCACGTGACGCCTAGAGAACAATAACAGTGAATAATAGTGAACAACAGCACGTGACGACTAGAGGACAATAGAAGTGGGTACTAGTGAACAATAGCACGTGACGCCTAGAGGACAATAGCAGTTAATAATAGTGAACAATAGCACGTGACGCCTGGAGAACAATAGCAGTGAATAATAGTGAACAATAGCACGTGGCACTTAGAGAACAATAGCAGTGAATAATAGTGAACAATAGCACGTGACGCCTAGAGAACAATAACAGTGAATAATAGTGAACAACAGCACGTGACGACTAGAGAACAATAGAAGTGAATAATGGTGAACAATAGCACGTGACGCATTGTTATAATAACACACACTTATGGCACTTTTGCACACCATGGTGACGTCGTCAATGTTTTGCCATATTTTTACAATTATGCAGAATCTACACGTGTACAATTTATAATACAATGTGTCGTTGTGGTTATTTTCATGTTTGGCATTTAGCAATCTACAAAACAAGCGAATCATAATGTCAAGAACATGCGTGTTGTTTATAACATGGTCATATTTTAGATTCTAATTGCAACTTGTGGTTAAGGGGTTGACTTCGTGTGACGTCATATATTGAAATGGTGGTCACGAGGGGGCTATATACATTAATGGTACCTGTCATTAGCATGGTACAGTAGAGTCACACTTTGGTCTCATACAGCTGCATGCATATTCAAGATAAATGGTTTAACGTAATGATTAATCGATTCACGCTGTGTACTGCTTATTAATGAAAAAATATACACTTTAAATCCTGTTATTTGACGTCATTATATCGAAAACCATTAATTAGCATGCATGAACAATCATGAACAATCATATAAACATCCATATAATTATCATACCACTTCATGTATTGCTTAACAAAATAAGAAGACTTTAGCATACAGTATCAATATGGGGAACGGTGGCCTAGAGGGAGGGTGCGTGCTTTGGGACCGAGAGGTCCCGGGTTCAATCCCCCTCCGGACCACTAGTTAATTTCTCTGAGCAAGACCCACATGCTCCACTCCGCAATGGTGTAAAAGGACAGTCTATTCCTGAGCGCCGCAGAACGATGTTGGCTACCACATCCACAGGAGAGAAATAATCTCCACAGGGAGATACGAGTGAAGGTTTCCATAGGTATCCCAATGACCAGGGAAAGTTAAATGTCAAAGGGTGTTTGAGCGGCTTAACAGCTGAAAAGAGCCCTAGAAAATTGGTAATTTACTTCACTTTTTTATCTAGATGGACTACAGTCATACACTGCCTATGTGACCTCCCTTGAATACTGCCGACTAGTTAGACGGGTATGTTACCAGGATGTTACCACATGCTCACGCACTACGACTGGTTTAGTCGAACGCAAACCAAACAATGATTAGTAGTATTTGACATATAGTCCAGCTAGGGTAAACTGACAGTGACATCATACTCAAAAGATTAAAACCATTGCTTAAACAGGTAGAGTTTAGTTTGGTATTGAACTGTTGGTATAAGCATTTATACTTGTTTTTACACCGTACTAATGGATTGGTCCACTGCGTCACTGGATTTTTATCCTAACTGGACTGTAACTCCAGTTATAATTGATTGACCATGGGTTGGTTTCAATATTGATCACATTTAATTCGATAAGAAGTATTGTCAGTTACTGACCAATTGTTAAATATGATTGGTTATACTAATTCTTTAGGTCAAGTCAGATTACTGTTGTAAAATAAACTTCTGCTTTCCCTAAATAGATGTAATGGTCAGTGATTTCTGTTTATATTGACATTGCAGAATATCGCGTTAGAGTTATATAGACCATTACAATGATTTAGGGAGAGCAGAAGATTATTTTACCTGTTCACTTCTATTCACCAAGTAAATTAAGTATTACTTGGCCATATTGACATGAGCCTGACCGATTGATAAGCATAATTTAACAGTCGATATATCTCGAGCGTCTTCGTGATACTCCCCGATTATGAAAACATACACCCGGGGAGTATCACGAAGACGCTCGAGATTGTAATACAAACACAAATCTGAAATACTGATATTGCACAATTTGATGGGGGAAATTGATATATTCAAAGCAAAAACCTTGTTACATATTCTTGCATAAAGGTCAGGCTCAGGTCAAAATAGCCAAGCTATACACATTGAAAAGATAATCCCTTTTCCAATATTCATTTGTTGTTATACCTGATTCGCCTATTTACTCTAGGCGGCACAGGTCCCAATACTGCGTTAGAGTTATACCATCCCCGACCGTTGACAATAATGGCGCCCTCGTGATGAAATCATAGGTGACTTGTAAACATATATCGGTGTATAAACGTCCTTAATTCGTCCTTTTAAATGCAATAAATCAACTGAATTGATGTTTCTGAACGCAAAAACAACACAAAAAATGAACGTATAACTGCAGGTAAGCTTCAAATATAGGCTAGATGTAGAAACAGGTGAAATTTGTAATAATTTATGTTCATACCACTGGTAACAGTAACAATGAAAAAAAAGAAATTTAATAAAATGAAATTGAAAAAAAAATTTGTTCCGAAATTTAGGTTTCTTTTTTTAAATTTCTTTTTCAATGACCCTGTTACCTATGGTGTATACAGTCAATGACGTCACTGTTGCCTGCCAGGATGGCACCAGTCACCGATGTCTCTATAGCTTCGTCACTATTATTGATTGAGCCTTTCTCCATTTATTTCCTGTCCGAGTATTTGTTATCGTTCGTCGACAACCATTAATAATTATGTATGTATGCACCTCCTGGGTTATTCAATTCAAAATAGTGTATAGCTAGTTTGCGATAGACAAAAATCGTGTTTTTTTTAAAAATATCTGAAAATCTATTCATCAGATTTTGTTAAAAAATTACCCAGAACTACAATAACTTTCTACCTACTCCTATTTTGAATTTCATAAATTTTAGTCACCAATTAAAATACATTTATTCTTTATTACATATTGAAATTACATGCGTATTTACAGTTTAACGCAGGGAGGTAATCTGGTATTCCATTGATGATTTACTATCAATTATTTAACCGTTACAATCTGTGATTGGCAGAATTGAGATTGCTGTTATAAAGACAAGACATAGGAGGCCCTTGTGATTCGGTTTATTTAGATGTGTCGCTTGTAAACAAAGTACAGCAATAACATGTACTTCGTCACATTCACAGATGGACCTCGTATGTATTAAATTAAGTAGGTTGCAAATACGTAAATATACCGTTATGCGTATGACCTGACCGTAATATTAGCTGTTGCAAGTATCAAGTCTTCTAACTTGATTTTTCATACAAAACTACAAATATGTTACATAGAACTTATGAACAAAACTTTTTTAATTCATTTCGAATGTCGCTGAAATTTTAGTGTGTATTAGGTAGATATCTTTCATTTATTCGTGCAAAATTTCATACTTGTAGGTGTAGTCATTACAGAGAAATATTTAAAAAAACACGATTGTTTTTCTATCGCAAACTAGCTATACTACATTGTAGAAGTTTTTCTATCGCAAACTAGCTGTACTACATTGTAGAAGTTTTTCTATCGCAAACTAGCTGTACTACATTGTAGAAGTTTTTCTATCGCAAACTAGCTATACTACATTGTAGAAGTTTTTCTATCGCAAACTAGCTATACTACATTGTAGAAGTTTTTCTATCGCAAACTAGCTATACTACATTGTAGAAGTTTTTCTATCGCAAACTAGCTATACTACATTGTAGAAGTTTGTTTATCTGTACGAAACTTTCGCTTATTTGGGACTTGGGCATTTCATTTTGTCATTCGGTTATGTGTGGACATTATTCCGTCCATTTGTGTTATGTGATGGTTTTTTATGTTTTCTGAGGTCGGCT
The DNA here is from genome assembly GCA_963678985.1 of Spisula subtruncata. Lineage (NCBI taxonomy): Eukaryota > Metazoa > Mollusca > Bivalvia > Venerida > Mactridae > Spisula > Spisula subtruncata. The sequence goes on along the minus strand of OY787663.1, from coordinate 29,557,696 downwards.
TATTAAATTGAGTCCCACTTTCCTGTCCGGCTTTCTTTTGTATCTTTGTTTGACCATATGAAAGTAGTATTTTGTAGCAATTTAGCTTCGTGCTATGTACGGTCGATTCAGTAAGTAATACTAATGAGGGAACTATCCCATTCTTCTTAATAAGGTGGACTACAGTTAACTCTATTACACCCAGTAACATATAGTTGATCTGGCGGACGAGCTTATGTTTATAACCGTTCTCATTCAAATTTGACCTTTGTACACATGCAACTTTATCCAGACTACAATGAATGGTACAGATACATGGTACATCTATGCACCAAGCTCTTTTCTACCAACAGTAGTTTATCGTTTCAGCTTGCTGACGCCTTTGACATATGTATACAAATACAGGTATATATCATAGCAATTAGATACAAAAACTGTGTGACAGTGACGGATTCTTCGACTTTAAACAATATGCAGTCAATACGCAAAGGTGAAACATAATGCGCGAAAAGAGAAAAATGACTTGACTGATAAATATAGAAAGAGCAATCACGACAGTTATCATAAAAAGATCACTGTTGTATTACATGTTATCCACGCAACGTAGAGTCGTTCACTCAGTGCATTATACATATATTGTCGTAAATTCTGAATAGAATGTTTCTTCTCGTCACGTACATTTTCTGCCTTATGACAAATGTCCATTAGGTCATATACGGTAGTGTACGCAGAGCTGCTTAGGCATCGGACATCTGAACAAACACACGGTTGCACCGTAACACACAACACCTCCAAACAGGGCTTCTTTAAAGATAATAAAATGGATTAAATAAAATACTTTTTTGAATTTTGTTATCTAAAGATATTAAATTTATCAAGGACTTAACTACAATTTTGTTTAGATCGATATACCTTTCATATAAAAACTATTTTTGAAGCGGCACACGATTGATCCCAAACAATCAAGTTTCTCGGCAGATAAATAAACCTATTGAATGTCCAAACTGATCACTATAATCGTTGCCCTGAGATAACGATTCATGGTGGTGTTTCATCATTATATCTGGGTTTGTAAGGTGGTATGGTCGCCTAGGTAGCTCGATCCACCTTAACCTTGTTCTCTCATTTCTAGATATGTAAGGTAGTATGATCGCCTATGTAGCTCGATCCACCTTAACCTTGTTCTCTCATTTCTAACTATGTAAGGTAGTATGATCGCCTAGGTAGCTCGATCCACCTTAACCTTGTTCTCTCATTTCTAGGTATGTAAGGTAGTATGATCGCCTAGGTAGCTCGATCCACCTTAACCTTGTTCTCTCATTTCTAAGTATGTAAGGTAGTATGATCGCCTAGGTAGCTCGATCCACCTTAACCTTGTTCTCTCATTTCTAGATATGTAAGCTAGTATGATCGCCTAGGTAGCTCGATCCACCTTAACCTTGTTCTCTCATTTCTAGGTATGTAAGGTAGTATGATCGCCTTGGTAGCTCGATCCACCTTAACCTTGTTCTCTCATTTCTAAGTATGTAAGGTAGTATGATCGCCTAGGTAGCTCGATCCACCTTAATCGTGTTCTCTCATTTCTAGCTATGTAAGGTAGTATGATCGCCTAGGTAGCTCGATCCACCTTAACCTTGTTCTCTCATTTCTAGGTATGTAAGGTAGTATGATCGCCTAGGTAGCTCGATCCACCTTAACCTTGTTCTCTCATTTCTAGGTATGTAAGGTAGTATGATCGCCTAGGTAGCTCGATCCACCTTAACCTTGTTCTCTCATTTCTAGATATGTAAGGTAGTATGATCGCCTAGGTAGCTCGATCCACCTTAACCTTGTTCTCTCATTTCTATGTATGTAAGAGGGTACGAGTGCCTAGGTAGCTCGATCCACCTTACCGTGTTCTCTCACTGCTAGATATGTTATTAGTAGGCATGGGCTACAAGTAAGTTTCTTCGAACAAAAATTAATACAATTGCTTGTAAACTTTTACAAAAACGGCAAAATCACATAATCTTGCTTTAGTTCTGCATAAGAATTGTCATCTAACAGTAACATCGCACATGGCTATACATATTGACATCTACCAAACTGACAGTCCATGTCATCATTCATTTACAAAGGACGTTAACAAGATCATTACAAAATAATACATACTGTCGCCATAACAATGTGTTTAGGGTCAATCTGTATGTATACTGACATGTTAAGGCCGTACACTGTGTTATGACTCATCTAGCACACAGGTAACTGTAGCGTTGGAAACGAATAAAAAACGAAAAAAAAAAATTCATTTATATTTTTATATAAAGGTTTATTTTTTTTCTTATGAACCAGAATTTCAACCAATCAAAAAAAAAATTGACTTTCAATATCTCCATAAACTAAGTATATTCAAATACAGCAATGCTTGAACTACTTACATGCCAGATCTCATCAAAATTGATCCAATAGTTAAAAAGTTATACTATAAAAGGTAGATACTGTTCACAGCCGATTCTTATGGTGCAATCAACACAAATCCATATGACCGTCCCCTACAACGTCTTACACCAGTGACAGTTAAAGTAAACCTTTAAGCCATGGATTTTATAATATGAAGTTAATTTTAGGCTTACATTCATCCCATGATATTGTTTGTGTAAACACACAGCATTTCATAGATAATTGGTATGCATAAAGCAGTGTTTTTATTAAAAACAAAGTGCACCTCTTGAACCGGCTCGTGGATTTCTGTACAAATGAACCTTGAAAGAAAAATATAAATTTAAAAAAAAATTATTTTTTTCTTTTTCAACAATACAGTTACCTGTGATATAGCATTAGGAAAACACATTATCACCTGCAGCATCACGAGCTTGGCAAACATACAGAGCTGGCGCACGCTTACCACGTATGACGGCCACATTCAGAAATATTTTTAGTTGAGACTTCTAAGTCATATCAAAAGGTTTTTACGCTCTCGTGTTGTAATTAATATTGTTTCAATTGTAACAACGATTTTACTGAGGCTGATAAAATATCAATCGTAACCCTTCGGGTATGTCCGTGATGAATCGGAAGACTGTTGCGCTAGAAACGATTGATAAAATATGTTGTCATTGTAAAAAATTGCCGTTACTATACACTTGAAAAAGCTATATATATTAACACCACTATTAGATGTATGCAAAAGTACCGAAGTCTTTGTATGGAATCCACGACATTAGATGCAACCAAGTTAAGTCTTTCAACAGTATTAATTATATTTAATCTAAATGTATATATCACCTATCATTAAACTATAATTCCATCCTAGATCATCTAGCTGTTTCGTTTCGTTGCCTAGGTGATCTTCCGGTGGTGGAATCAGTGAGCGTATGTGTGCGTTTTTGTGTATGACAATGACAATGTATGCGTGCGTGTTTGTGTGCGTAAGTATGGGGTGTCTGTACAGGGATGTGTGTGCGTATGTGTACGTGCGTACGCGTGTCTATGTGTGATATAAGTGGATGTGTATGAAATGAATTGCGTGTACATATTAAGCATTGTATTGTACTGTATGCCATGTTTTGTTTGATGTATGCATTATGTTATATATGCTCTCCTAAATTGGAGGATGAATAAAATATCTATCTATCTATTTAATACTGTAAAGTATTTTGGGGTCGTTGTCGAGTGGCCTAATGCATTCTAACTTCACCTTGATAGGTCATGGTTATGTTCAAATTTCACTTTTGGTGACAAACAATCAAAACACTAGATTTAAGAGTGACAAACATAAAGTTCTATAAGCATTTACGTGAATACTCGTCAACACGGAGTCAGTTTGTTGCCGACAAGCATTCAGAATAAATCTAACATTAGACGAACCGAAACTGCTTAACGTTCGTATTTAAGATTTGAAATTTCTAAAATGCCATTTCAACATCGCGTATTACTATAGTTTTAATTTGTATCCATTTATTAAAGTATGTCACTCTAATTGTTATATTCTTAGCTGCAGTGGTTTTGACAAATTTAAAAAATATGTTATTTCGTGTTATTGAAATTGGCCGAATGCAAAGTACATGTCTACTGGGTACACGGGAAAAATAAAAATGAAATTACATGTACATGTACTTAATTGAGGTATTATTATTTAATTTTGGTTCAGTCCAGTCACGAACATTTTCTTCAAACAAATAAATGGATTTACAGTACATACGTTGTGGCTGTAAACGTATGTCAGCATCTTAAACCATTTGAGACGTATGTGACAAATATAAACAAGTATTCGAGTGTCAGGAAATACAATGTCATTCTTACTGTGAACACTGTCCCTGTTTGTGGTCCTCAAGGACTATAAAACTGATAAATGGAAGGACTATAAAACTGCATTCTTTGTTAAACCACTTAGAGAAATAAAGACAAAACATAAATCGGTTATTCACAGACCAATCTCGGGCATGTACGGAATACCCTCGGTCATGTACGGAACGACTTCGACAATGCACCGGACACCCTCGGTCATGTACGGAACGACTTCGGCAATGCACCGGACACCCTCGGTCATGTACGGAACGACTTCGGCAATGCACCGGACACCCTCGGTCATGTACGGAACGACTTCGGCAATGCACCGGACACCCTCGGTCATGTACGGAACGACTTCGGCAATGCACCGGACACCCTCGGTCATGTACGGAACGACTTCGGCAATGCACCGGACACCCTCGGATATGTACAGACTGTGAATACCCCCGACTATTCATGGACCAATCTAGTAATACACCTCGGTCATTCAAGGATAAAGGGAACATAATCAATGATTTACGGACCAAACTCGGCAACGCACCGAACATGCACGCTTGGCCCTATACAGAAACCCTCGGTCATTCACGGACCAACTTGGTATCAAAACTCCTGAATTTGCACGTCCGAAATAATAATGAAATAAAAAAACTCATATGTACTTGTAAATGCAAAAACATGCCATTCTTATAGATTCTTTAGATATATGCATATAACAACGCACGAGGGAGTAAAAATACCAACTTGAGACAAAATAAACTCGGAGGACGGGACCCAATATACGTTGTATATCCGAATATTTTATCCACTAATACCGAGAGAGAAACATATGGATATAAAGTTTACAGTCATAAGTTTGTGTTAATTATCTTGTTCATTGTATCAATTAGCATGAGTAATTGAGGTCGTTCTTTACACTCCATAATGATCAACAATATCATAAAAACATGGACTCGCCTACTGTATTGACGATATTACATGTCTACTGATTACCGAATTCATATCAGTGTTGTCTACTTACAGTCCGTGTCCAACGTTAAATGATAATGGTTATTAACATTTGCTCGTCCGTCATGTAAACTTTGTGTATCTATGTTTAACTGGGTATACCCGATTTAACGGTAGTCCCCATCATTCTTTCAAATGAGATGGTTCGCTTATTAGTAGTACGTATTGAACCGACAGTAAAGGCATCCAGAACACATTAGGAGTAATTAACTGAAAGGAACATGAACGAGTCTAAAGTAAGATATCTGAAACAAAGTATCCACAACCAACTCCTTCTAGTCGTGGAGGATATGGCAACATAAACTAATTTCTACTTTATGTATTGTTCAAAGGGTGTGAAGTGTGGACCCACCCTAGGTCGAACTTGTACGGAATGAGGAACAACAGAACACAATGTGTTGAATTGAAAATGGGCATATTTGCAAAATGCCATAAAAATACCAAATACAGTAAACTAACTATTTTATAGTGTTTTACCTATAGAGAGTGTTTTCATATACTGTATTGAACATCAATTGAGATTCATATAGCTTTGAATGGTCAGTGAAGGAAACGAGTGTGGTCGAAGGGGCTGTCATCCCTCATTTGGGTACTCGAGACAAGGTCCCATCGAGACACCAACATCGACGGGTTTGTGCAACCTAAATTAAATCTGATAACCCAATATAGAAACTGGCGCTTAATATGTTCCTTCGATGGACAAGCGAAGTGTTTAACAATGCAGGACACACGTGTAATACATGTGTTTATATGCCCATTGCCGTTCTTTCAATGCTACGTCAACGTCACTTTTGTCATCAGTAATTATTACAACTGTATGTAGTATGTTTCTTGCTTTATGGTACATAATTTGAAGTCTGAATCTTTTAAAAAAACGCTGTACGCCACGGACTATTTATTTGAAGTTGCTTTGACTTGTTTATAATTTGCACCAACTAGTAGGGAAGTAGACCCTACACCAGTCAAGTGACATTGACATAATTTAGCGTTGACATCTTCGACAGTTCAAATAATTTGAGCCGTAAATGATACAGTTATAACTACAATTCCAAGCGAGCTGTTGTCAATGTGAGACTGTGGAGAGTTCATAGGATCATACATCAGCGAGCTGTTGTCAATATGAGACTGTGGAGAGTTTATAGGATCATACATCAGCGAGCTGTTGTCAATGTGAGACTGTGGAGAGTTTATAGGATCATACATCAGCGAGCTGTTGTCAATGTGAGACTGTGGAGAGTTTATAGGATCATACATCAGCGAGCTGTTGTCAATGTGAGACTGTGGAGAGTTTATAGGATCATACATCAGCGAGCTGTTGTCAATGTGAGACTGTGGAGAGTTCATAGGATCATACATCAGCGAGCTGTTGTCAATGTGAGACTGTGGAGAGTTCATAGGATCATACATCAGCGAGCTGTTGTCAATGTGAGACTGTGGAGAGTTCATAGGATCATACATCAGCGAGCTGTTGTCAATGTGAGACTGTGGAGAGTTTATAGGATCATACATCAGCGAGCTGTTGTCAATGTGAGACTGTGGAGAGTTTATAGGATCATACATCAGCGAGCTGTTGTGAATGTGAGACTGTGGAGAGTTCATAGGATCATACATCAGCGAGCTGTTGTCAATGTGAGACTGTGGAGAGTTTATAGGATCATACATCAGCGAGCTGTTGTCAATGTGAGACTGTGGAGAGTTCATAGGATCATACATCAGCGAGCTGTTGTCAATGTGAGACTGTGGAGAGTTTATAGGATCATACATCAGCGAGCTGTTGTCAATGTGAGACTGTGGAGAGTTTATAGGATCATACATCAGCTGTTGTCAATGTGAGACTGTGGAGAGTTTATAGGATCATACATCAGCTGTTGTCAATGTGAGACTGTGGAGAGTTCATAGGATCATACATCAGCTGTTGTCAATGTGAGACTGTGGAGAGTTTATAGGATCATACATCAGCGAGCTGTTGTCAATGTGAGACTGTGGAGAGTTTATAGGATCATACATCAGCTGTTGTCAATGTGAGACTGTGGAGAGTTTATAGGATCATACATCAGCTGTTGTCAATGTGAGACTGTGGAGAGTTTATAGGATCATACATCAGCTGTTGTCAATGTGAGACTGTGGAGAGTTTATAGGATCATACATCAGCTGTTGTCAATGTGAGACTGTGGAGAGTTTATAGGATCATACATCAGCGAGCTGTTGTCAATGTGAGACTGTGGAGAGTTCATAGGATCATACATCAGCTGTTGTCAATGTGAGACTGTGGAGAGTTTATAGGATCATACATCAGCTGTTGTCAATGTGAGACTGTGGAGAGTTCATAGGATCATACATCAGAGAGTTTTCTCCATAAGGATTACTTTGGCCGTCTAATTTGTTTTACGTTAGTTTGAATGTTTTCGTTGCGTTAACAACCATTAAGCTGGTCATATTTCGTTGGACATTTACATCGAGCAGGCAATACCATTGCGCATCAACTGCACCTAAAGGAAACTGTAAATGCAATAATCAAGGCTCGGTTATTTCCGTTGATACCGAATATCCAACGGATGAATTGATCTCAACGTGAGTCTTTAGCCATATTGCATCATATAACCTTAAAAACGGCTTATCGTGTGTGATGAGCATACTAGTATTATTTTTTTATGTAAGATTAAGTCTAAACCGTGCTCGTGTACTTTTAAATAAAGCAGTGCAAATAGTTACAGTCACTCTTACTAGTATTAAAACCCACCAATAGTCGTACATAATATTGGTCACGTTTGGTTCATGTAACGCCAAAAAACTAAATGACGTTACCGAAATGGCCGGGAACAACATTACCCGGCACAGATTTGCTGGAAATCAATCTATTGTTGACCGACACAAATGCGTACATATTTCGAGATGAGTATTATGCTATGCTTGAGGTATGAGCACGTAAAGAGACATACTCTCATCCTATGCTTCAGTTGATACATTTACTAGATCTAATTGATTTATATGTCATGTCATGTGACCCATGATGGGAATAAAAATAATCTTATTTTTTAAATCTTGCTCTCTACACGCATGTATGGCCGAAGGATTGGACATTTAGTGTTTTCTCTTATTCAGGGCTAAACAATGCGAACCCAATTAAATGATATGTAATCGTATATTCTACTGTTAGAGCAAACCAGGTCTATACGGTACATCTATATGTGTACTTTTCTTTTCGAAAATGGTAAAACTATTAGTCAAATCTATAAAGCTGTCAACAAGGCGAGTGTATGTGTCAGCTCGCGTGGTTAAATACTTACTCTCATACGGCCTAACATGTAGGCCAGACAAATATAACTCTAGATAATCACTCTTGCCAAGTCCTCCCTTTTTATACAGGGAATCCTTGTCTCTTGTTGACAAATAATTATCAATTTCGACCTGGTGTGGTATTCAATATTGATCTTATCTACCAGACTGTCTGTATAGATGGAGAGCTTTCAAAACCTGTACTTATGAACAGGGATCTGTGCTTGGTCCAAAGAACTACATCATGTACACAAAACCAGTCGGTGCAATCTGTAGAAAACATCAATTGCAACATCATTTCTATGCTGATGACTCACAATTATATATGGCGTTCAAACCAAAAGATTGTGTCTCGCGGGATGAAACCCTGCAAAAAATTGAAGCTTATCTGAAGGATATCTTGCACTGGATGAAAGATAATTTGCTGAAACTAAATGCTGACTAAACAGAGTTAATCCTGTTTGTACCAAAACGGAATGCCAGCACAGCCGAGAATCTCACAGTGACAGTTGACGACGCTGTAATCAAACCATCATCAATGGTGAGAAACCTTGGTGCAATGCTGGATTCACATTTGGACATGGATAAACATGTAAACTCTGTTTCAAGGTCGTGTTTCATGCAGATCCGACAAATAGGTCAAATCAGACAATATTTGACTGTTGATGCAACAAAATCCCTGATTAATTCTTTAGTAACATCGAGACTAGATTACTGCAATTCATTATTATGTGACACACCGAAAATCATTCTGAATAAACTACAAATTATTCAAAATACAGCTGCCCGCCTCATCACAAGGACACCGCGTTGCAATCACATCACTCCTGTACTAAAGAATCTTCACTGTCTGCCTGTACAGTACAGAGTAGAGTACAAGGTTTTGACTCATGTTTTCAAAGCACTACATGGAAAATCGCCTGTTTACATCAGAAGTATGTTGGAAGTATATACTCCACAAAGACAGCTAAGGTCTCAAAATGATTCTGTTCTTCTAGTTGTACCAAGGACGAGGACTGTGACCTACGGTGACCGATGTTTCACAGCTGCTGCACCGAAACTCTGGAATGCACTGCCAACAGCGCTCAGAGACAGTAAAACACTACCGTCCTTCAAGAAAGCCCTGAAAACGCATTATTTTACTATAGCTTATTCATGCTGAAGTTCATGCTTAAGTAGACGCCCGTCTACTGGGTTAAGTAGAGCCCCGTTTCAAAGTGTGGTAAGGTCTTGAAGAAAGTATGTTATTTCTTCGACCTTTATGGTAAGGTGTTGAAGAAAGTATGTTATTTCTTCGACCTTTATGGTAAGGTCTTGAAGAAAGTATGTTATTTCTTCGACCTTTGTAACTCATATGATGATAGTAACTTTATGTCATCTGTGAGTCATCCCCCTTTTAAAGGAAGTATCACTATTCCTTTAAGGGTTAAGGACATGCGGTAATGGTACTTGACGTTATCCTTGTCCTAGTTGAGGTTTACATTCAGTTAATACCCCTACAGATAATCAAATCGTTGTACACCACTATCTTATTGTAGCAAAGTATTTCTATATAACATGTCTCCTTTTTATCTTGCATTTCGTTTCGGCAATATGATACTGATGGGAGACTAAATAGCGTTGATAAAAATGTTTTTGTATATTTTATGTACATTGTATATTGTTTTAAACATGTATTAGTCGGGACTGTACAGCACTTTTGAACGTGTGTATACATGAAAAAAGGGCTATATAAATATGGTATAATAATAATTAAATTGGAGAATAAGGATAGCCAATCATATTGCTTGTTACTGGTCAAGTATTTAATATGATATGATTGGTTGTCCGTATCCTTAAATTGAAGTAAGATCAATATTGAATACCATCCCTGAAGTTTTCAAGCTCAAACTAGCATAAAAATGAAAGTAAGTTGAATCAGACCAGTGGGTTAGAGACATATATGGAACGTTTGATGTTCATGTATTGTGATACGGGACGTTTGACAGGCCAGCGCTTGGAAACATCAACAGAAATACGTACCACCGCATCGTCGGTATGAGTGAAGAAAGCCAGTTTGCATTTTATGCCGAGCGGTGCGATGATACTACAACTGTGGTCCTGTATCGATATTGGAAGAAGAAGAAAATGAACATCGCCAATAAATCTTTAGGGAACACTGGTGCCGTTTTTATACAGTATTTGGTACAACGACTAGACCACGCAGCGTACTTACTTGAAGCAGGATGCTTTGTCGAAACGATTATATGACAGTTTTTGAAACTTAACCCGTTCCTCCTTTTTAACATTTTAAGCCTGAGATACATGGTTGATACCCCAGCAATACAATGTACAACGGCCTTGTCGTTATGCATATACGGTGTCAATGTCCAATGCATGTCGGCTAAGTGTATCTTCACATACATGTTTTAAGTCTGAACATAGGTTAAAGGTAGCATGTTTAGTGTTTATTTTCGAGCCACGTACGTACTATCTTGCCAATAGGTGTGCGAAGTCCTACAGTAAGACAGTAGCCGAGGAGAATTGTTCGTACAACAAGAGGTTACAGTAAATCATGGCGACATGAACCAACATTGTATATACACGTAATAAACAAACGATATACCGAATATATGAGTAGTTTTAACAAGGCAGGTTTTCTTTCAGTTGGGAGACAAATACTTAATCTTGGCGTCATGTGTCAGTATTATATAAACAGAGGTTATCCGACTATATGAGTAGTTTTAACTATGTTTTCTTTCAGTTGGGAGACAATTATATGATTGATAGGAGAGGCCGCTAAGACTGTAACAATGTGTACCACATATACATATCATCGTAATCACACAACAAGCCTAGAAAACAACAGATTTTACATGCACGCATTTATTGTTTGTCGAATAAAAGACATAGGCAAATTTGCGAATAATTGTTTGTATAAACTTAGTCCGAAACATCAACAAGTTTACTACATGTACGTAGTTGCATCTCAGCTCATGTAGACCAATGACAAAGTACCAATGATCAGGACACTCCCGTACGAGAAAACGCACAAGCACATAAAAGTACTTTGTTTAAAAGCTTTAAGGTCGATCAAATCAAATATAGCAAACCCTTTCAAGACCGTTTTTAAATAGAAACAGACAGTAGCTTATGAAGGAGCCGGTCGACAATTCCCACCAGTCTTCAGAGACACCGCCCATTTCTTATTTCAATACTCGACCAATTGTTCCATCAGAGACCCGCCAATTATCCCGACGGAGATCTACAAATTGTTCAATCAAAGACCCACCCGATACTTCTACATATATCGGTATATGCCGTTATCAGAAACTTTTCCCTAAACAGCCAAAGGTGACAACGTCACATACCGGCAGTGTCTAACAATAATATACACGTATACCTTCACATTTGATCCATCGTGCAGCTACATAACAATAACCAACAGTTTTAATTACATAGGATGCTAAATGAACTTACCTTCACCATGTATTGAACCACATAGGCTCACAAACACAACCGAGAACAACACTCTGGTGTATCCCACTCTGGATTTCATTGACATGTTTAAGGAAATGCTCAACTGTAACAGTTTTATTTACAAATCCATTTATTCACACATAGCTATCCTTAACAATCCGACACGAATTAAACAACACTTAACAACATAAGCAGCAGTATTACGTAGTACTCCTTTTCCTACTCACAAACTTCTAGAAAAGTGGACAGAACAAAACTATTTGAAGCGCTTGAGGCGTGTAAATGTGTTCAAATATGTCATAGAGCAAACAAGAACGTATCACCAACCAACTGTTTAAAATACGGACTGATGTGAGACAGTAAATGTATGTCGTACGTCAACGCCTCATGAAAACGAACATGTCTACATCGAGTAGGTAGTTGGTGAACTATATTGCAGTGTTAATTAACGCAACGTTGCGTAAGTGTCACGTGGGCTCATTCTCATAGAACGACGTTTTATAAACACCGTACCGTGTTTGTATGTATGTATACCGACCGTATACGACATGGGATGACGGTAAAGTTAAACATAACGTTGTCAAGGACAATGTACACACCGAATTATCTTTTCTTTGAGCAGCATTTTGTATGCCTGTGAGCAAACTCATCTTACAGAAAAGGGACAATACACTTATCTATTGCTACAATATGACTTAAAGTCTTTGGCGCCAACCTCAAATAGGCAGAAGTTCTGCCACTTGACTACTCGGTTTATTATAAGGGTTGAAAGTCACCTCACAAAATTCTCCATAATCTTGCAAATATATTCAAATAATAGCCTTAACACGTTGTATGTCGGACGCCTCTCTATGGACTCCCCTCCCTCCCTGTGCAAAACAATGATTTTGACGTACGACGATCGACACGAGATTGTTGAAATAAAAAATGCAGGTTTGTGTATAACAATCTACAGACTGCGGAACGAGTCAGTACACCGGGCAACATTCACCTTAATTTGAACTAATGGTACATTGTAACTGATAAAAGAAATGGAACCATTCGAAGACAATGGTTAAGCATTGGGTTGTTCCTTGGTTTGTGCGTTTTTATGCACAAACCTGTAATTTGGACAAAAAGGGTTTTTGTTGATCGCCGTACGCAAAAATCACTGTTTTGCACACGGAGATGAGTTCGTTTTGAATTTAATCCCGAATAAGCATAATGCCCCAGAGTGGGCCCTGCAAATTAAATGGAAAAAAGAAAAAAAAAGCAACGTGGTTGCCATGCAGTAAATATACGAGTAGTTTACATATCGTTCTTACTGTCATACAATATGTAAGTTGTTATCAAAACTATCTCGCTGGCTTAGAATGAGAAGGTCGTAAGTGCCACTTACGACTTTATAAGACTACAGCATATATGAAATTTACATCAAAGGGTGCTTCTTATGAGTCTATTTTCATGAAAATCGGAACTTGTCATGTAGACCAAACTGAAGCTCAGAAAGCTTGTTTTACCATAAGTAAAGATTGATTGTCAGACAGTTTTTTTTGTTTTCTCAAAATATTGATCTTGTTGTTACGACCTTCTCATTTTAAGCCAGCGATCTGTTCATATTTGAGCTACAGATAATGTGGTGCATCTTTCTTCAGCAACCAGCGTTTAAGTATACGCAAGTAAATTATTTTTCATGGTAAACATCCTCCTGTTATGTTTGAAGCAGTTCCTTGTAATATATCCCTTTAATGGCAGTGCCAAGGCAGGTAGAAAAACTTGGTTGGTTAAGTAAGAGTGCTGCCTTCCCTATCCGATCGCCTCATAATTTTACATGTACTCAACAAGATGATTCTCGTTCTGAAACATAGTCTGGGAACTTGACTAACCACTGGATGTACAGGAATGATAGTCTGGGAACTTGACTAACCACACTGGATGTACAGGAATGATAGTCTGGGAACTTGACTAACAACTGGATGTACAGGAATGATAGTCTGGGAACTTGACTAACCACACTGGATGTACAGGAATGATAGTCTGGGAACTTGACTAACCACACTGGATGTACAGGAATGATAGTCTGGGAACTTGACTAACCACACTGGATGTACAGGAATGATAGTCTGGGAACTTGACTAACCACACTGGATGTACAGGAATGATAGTCTGGGAACTTGACTAACAACTGGATGTACAGGAATGATAGTCTGGGAACTTGACTAACCACACTGGATGTACAGGAATGATAGTCTGGGAACTTGACTAACAACTGGATGTACAGGAATGATAGTCTGGGAACTTGACTAACAACTGGATGTACAGGAATGATAGTCTGGGAACTTGACTAACCACACTGGATGTACAGGAATGATAGTCTGGGAACTTGACTAACCACACTGGATGTACAGGAATGATAGTCTGGGAACTTGACTAACCACACTGGATGTACAGGAATGATAGTCTGGGAACTTGACTAACCACACTGGATGTACAGGAATGATAGTCTGGGAACTTGACTAACCACACTGGATGTACAGGAATGATAGTCTGGGAACTTGACTAACAACTGGATGTACAGGAATGATAGTCTGGGAACTTGACTAACAACTGGATGTACAGGAATGATAGTCTGGGAACTTGACTAACCACTGGATGTACAGGAATGATAGTCTGGGAACTTGACTAACCACACTGGATGTACAGGAATGATAGTCTGGGAACTTGACTAACCACTGAATGTACAGTAATGATAGTCTGGGAACTTGACTAACCACTGGATGTACAGGAATGATAGTCTGGGAACTTGACTAACCACTGGATGTACAGGAATGATAGTCTGGGAACTTGACTAACCACTGGATGTACAGGAATGATAGTCTGGGAACTTGACTAACCACTGGATGTACAGGAATGAATAAGATTGGAAAACAGGACAAACGTGAAGCACTCACAATGATAATCATTACTGTAGTCATTGACTTGCATTATTACAATATGAACATGAACGGTACACCGCTCATGCCCTGAGGGCTGTTGATTCAGTAATGGTCATCCAGTAAAACAATATAATATAGCACAAATGACATGTGTTCTATATATATATGACAACTAGGACCTACAACTGTTTGACTGTGCTGTTGATTTAAATTAAGAATAATGATACAATTGAATAGACAATGTCAAATTGTCATACAATATACGCATGTTAATCACTTCATTGTTAGAAGTCATGTTAATCACTTCATTGTTAGATGTCATGTTAATCACTTCATTGTTAGATGTCATGTTAATCACTTCATTGTTAGATGTCATGTTAATCACTTCATTGTTAGAAGTCATGTTAATCACTTCATTGTTAGATGTCATGTTAATCACTTCATTGTTAGATGCCATGTTAATCACTTCATTGTTAGATGTCATGTTAATCACTTCTTTGTTAGATGCCATGTGAATTACCACTCGCTAAAATAACTTCAATGTAAGTCATCATTTTTCAGTTGTGTAATTTTATTAGTGAATATTAAGTTTTTGTGAGGCCCTGATTATTGTCTTAAATCCAAGATGGGAGGGTTGAGATTTGTAGATATATTTAATTTTAATATTTTAAGCATAAAATGACTAAATAAAATGTGGATAATATAATACATGTAAATGTTTCTTGAAGGGTTTTACTGATGAGCATCGATGAATCAACAATTTGCTGAGGGGTTAATTCAGTTGTGTAGTTCTGTTATAAGTAAATTCATATAAAGTAGGTTTCTGAGGCCCTAATTTTTGTCTAAATCCAAAATGGGCGGTAGGAGGTTTGGAGAGTTATTTAAACATCTTTAAACATAACATGATGAATTACCTCAATGTCAGTTTTTTATTGGTGGCCATTTCTGAATCAACAAATTATCACTTGAAATGCCTTTAATTCTAACAGTCGGAATGCATATATAAAAGTAAAACTAACATGATTTTGTAAGCATATTTTATCATATTTATTTGACTATACAGTATAATACTGAAGCCGTCTCGTCTCTCATGTTGTGTCACATTTCTCTTCTCCTTCATCGGATATCTTCTCTTCATAACTACAACTATCTGTTCTTACAGTATCTGTGTTTACAGCGTATTCCTGAAATATATTCTACAATATTGAACAAGTGTACAACATGAATTTCATTCAACTAGGCCTAAAATGTCTTCTCTTCAATACCAGGAGTATCTGCATTTACAGTACCTGTATTTACAGTACATTCCTGAAATATATTTCACAATTATTGAGAGAATGAACAGCATGTATTTCAACATATTCCAGTGAAAAAAACATATGCTGAAATCGGGCAGAGTCGGAAGCATTCAACTTAACCCACTGAGCACAGAACACAGTAACAACGCACCATAACACAACTACATGTACATGCAGCAATGCCCACACATAACCCAACAGAATAATTAAAAGCCCAAGTGGAGAAAAAGACACCAACAATAAACTTAAACGACACAGACGTACATGCATGCTGACGATCAAGTCATGAAAATAACAAGTACAACACTATAAACAAGAGATCCGGTTTGGTGGTAGATTGGAATATTGACAAAGGTAAAATCTTGCAGTGTCACCAACAGAATGATATTAACATGACAAATTAGTATTATCATTAAATCAAACATTAAGTTCTGCATAAAAACTAGTCAGTTAAATACATAACACACATACACAGATAAAGTGGACATAGAATGAAACAGCAATTCCACTAGACGGGAATCTCAAGGGTCATTTTGTAGTACCAACTGGATAAATCATACTAGAATCGAGTCTCCATAGGGCACTGCTTCCTTCATAACCTAGTGGTTGAGCATCTGCTTCGAGTGCAGGAGGTCCTGGGTATTCATAGAATAAAGGTTAATATCCAGAGGTCCCACATATGTTCCGGTTTTCAGGCATTTTATAAAAGCAATAAGTCTGTTAAACATTGAGAGAGTATTTTAAGTACATAGTTTAGATACACAATACTGTCACTTGGAAGTTTGTGTACCAACATTTTATCCCATTGTAATGTTGTTGAAGTGTATTTCAGAACCAACATATACTTTACCTACATCATTAATTAAGATGGAGACAATGACTAACAACCATGTACACTTACGGACTTTGAAAACGCACCACTTTCCAGGGGTCGGTATTTTTTGTATGAATTATTTAGGAATATTTCTTACCAATGGAATGATGTTCCTAGGTTAGAACGGTGTCAGTAAAGTATATTTTAATCCATTTTTACCAATCGAATTGCTAGTAGTGACCACGTGGTCAAATTTCATTTTTCGCACGTGATTCTCGTGCGAATGAAAATATCCGAACTGTGTAAATGGCGATGTGTAAACGATTCATTAGCATACCAAAAAAACACATTTTCAGTTTTCCAAAAACAAAAGTTTACATTTCACGTCAATCCGAAACTGATGTGTCTGGAGGTAAAGACATGTTACATACCGGAAGTAGTCATCACGCAGTTTTTGTGCATTTATATTGTCATGCTACAATAAATATTCGTCTTCAATAGCGTTTTATGCCAACTGGCACCACAATTGAACTCTAAATAGGGATTAAAGGCCTAAAAAGACACATAATTCGGATAATTTAATGCGCATGCTCCGCCAAAGAAACTACTTCCGGTCAGCAACCGTGCCTGTCAAAACAATGCTTGGTGTCGATAGAGATGCTAAGTCATCAAATGAAAATATCAAACACGTTTATTTATGAAATACAACATTTTCATTTAGTACCCTGCCAATTTGTGTTTCATCTAACATTGAACACGTGCTTCAACATGCAGTCACTTCGTTCGTGTATTACTGTTTCCGGACGACATGGGTGTTAACCTTAGACAACAGGAATGTAACCATGAGCATAAATAACGAATAATAGTCACTTTTCTTGAAGAAAACTATGTCTGCGTGATGAAATGTCCTAGATTTTGATCCCACCGAAAACACATGACATGTTCTTTGAAACACGGACGAGTTCCATAACCCGATCTGCCCACAATGTTGTCCAAACCTTTGTTGATGAATAGAAAAACATCCACCAGAAGCGGTTTGCAATTGTAATGAGTACACGCTATTGCGAACGCAAGAAAAACAACTTTACTTACACTCTCACTAAATGTGATTTTGGTTTTGAGACTAAAGCACGTGGATGTCACGTGACTTAGTAACATTATTAACTGTCGTTTTGAAATTTTGCTATATGTTTGAACATAAAATGAGCAATCTATATACAAAAATTTAATGGAGTTAAACGATGTTTGCTAATAAATTTCGTGGTTTGAATAAGTGGTGCGTTTTCAAAGTCCGTAAGTGTACCTGTATATATTACATACACTGTCGTCCATAAATTCCTTCACACTTCTCAAATTATATCATTCGATTAATTTACAATAACAAACACAATTGTAGTGGCATTGTTTCTTCAAAACCAAATATGGTTGTCTTTTTTTATTCAGCATTGCATTATTCCATCGATATTTTATCAATGATTATCTGCAATAAAAATTAATTTTTTACTGTCCTATTTAAATGAAATCGTATAATTTTAGGAGTGTGAAGGAACTTTTGGAGGGCAGTGTATATATAAGGCAGTGTTAAATATAGACAGATGATTTATGTTATCAAAGGTCGAAAGGTTAACATGTGCAAGTACTGGTAATGCATTGTTAGTTTTTGTTTTTCATCTTTCATGTTGAACCTGATTCTCACCTATATGACATCACTGTATAAACAAACGTTACAAAGAAAGTCACATGCATCATTTGCATCATATTATATTCACACACTGTGCAATAATATGATTTTATTGCACAGCAAAAAAGTGCAAGAGAGCGTTATAAAGGTAATTGTATATAAATACACCTATTAAAATACATTATCTCCATAGGATTATGTTTAGCGTAGATAGCTTTTATTGAAGGTAACACAGAAAGATAAAAATTATTTTGTGAACGTGTTTCAAAACTTTGCCTTTTCAGCCAAGAATTCTAGGAAGAAAATGTTGCATGCATTCTTTCTCAGAAGATGCTATTCTATTAACTGGCATTAAAAACAAAGTTTAATAACAAAGTTATGTGGTCAAGAATTGATGGTAAACAAGTGTTGAAAGTTTCAAAGAAATAACTCTGATAGTTTAGGAGAAAAGTGGACCTAAACACAAAACATAACCAAGGCATTTTATTTTCTAAGTCCAAAAAGTGGCAATAATTCTTACAAAATGCAGATCAGAGTTATGAGTCTTGCTTTACAGGCTCAGGTATTGATGGAGAACAAATGTTGCAAGTTTCAAAGCAATAGCTTTGATGTCTATGAAAAAAGTTTACCTAAACACAAAACGCATAATCAAGTGATGTCAATAACTCATCTTTTTTTAAAAAATCAAAGGAGCTAAAAACAATCAGATAAGAGTCACATGTGAATACAGTTTACGAAATCCAACAGATACCTGAAAACAGCAAGACACAACAATGGCTGATTTAGTAATACAGGAAGAAAATGACAATGACTATTCACTAAAAGACCAGTTAAAATGTAACCATACATGTACATGATTTTTTTTACCTGCGAGTCCCGAGTCATGGACTCACAAAAATTGGTGAGGATACATATTTTCAAATATTTCAATAATGCATTGAGATTTATAAAATTCGGTTCAAAGGTACCGCGTCGATTTGTGTATAGCGGATCACACAATGGAAAAGTGCATTTAGTTATGTAGATATTATTGTTTTGCTTTTAGTTTGCAATCATTTGTCCATTTTTGTGATCCAGTGACCGTAATAACAAATGCAAAATAAGCACGTGTTACTTTTATCAAATTCTAGTTACATAACACTTGTGTATAATTAATACTGCACTAGTCCATTGGTAATTGCATTAAATTGTTCAGTTTCGTATTCCTTATCTCGTGTTAATAGAGCTATTAAACTGTTGACTCATTTCAAGTGACTTTGTTGTGAAATCCACTTGCCTTAACACTAACTGGAACATATCTGGTGGTGTTTTGTCTTATCTGACAGGTTACATAGCTTTTGAGACGATTCCCATTGAAAGGAATGTAGTGATCACGAAGCTATAGACTGAAGTGATCCGCTATTGACATATCGACTGTGTAGCTTTGTCATCAGATTACTCGTGTATAAATCAAGAGTTTTATTCCGAAAATGTTAATAAGTCATGTCCGAGTAATGTGTTAAACATTTGCAATAGTTTTTGTTTTGACAAAATAAAGCATATCCTCGTAATCATCCACTATGTCGTTAGTGATCTGTTATACCCTAAACAACTGTATACCTTTCTCTTTCGCTTGCCCTGATTCTGTAAGCGACGTTGTTCTAGGCCATCCCCGTCACAGGTCTTCTTGGCCCGCGGTTTGGGACCCCAATTTCTCTCCGGGTTTATCTGCCATCGTACCAAACTCTCTGACCTTGACTTTGGGTTGGCATCAGGATGAAGGTCAAAGTTGACTTCTATTGAAGGTTGTTGACTGAGGATAGTATGGGCTGCAGAACCAGGCAGATTTCTCTTTGATTTGATAGGATTGGATGCAACCCAAGCTCTCAATATATCCTGTAAACAAGATGTTTGTAAATCACATATGCCCCCCATGGCATCCACATAAGTTTAAAGATCCTACGGGCAAAGCATTCTTGAGTTATTGAACGGAAACCATCTGGTTTGAGAATAGTGGTAAGGGTTACAGTGACGTAAAAATTGTGCCGTAATATCAGTCCATTCTGATGTAACTACATTCTCTGGAATTTGATAAATACCGTTAGATACATAACCCTGCAGATAAGTTTAACATGGTGGACATTGCTTTGTTGACATTTTTTTTATTTTGTCATCAAAATAACTGAAAATTGATCCTCCGCAAATGATTTTGCAGTATGTTACAGAAGTTAATTTGATGATTATAAACATGTACGCCTCAGGTTCAAAGGAACCAGTGATTTCACATAAAAGGTCAGGTCACCTTGAATTGATAAGCAATAGTGTTCATCAGCCAGCAATTGTCTCATCCAATATTTGATGATACAATATTTAGTCATTCACTCCTTCCCTGTCTGATTATCTGACAGTTTAAACCAGGTGCATTTGCTAATGATTAAATAGAAAAATCCAGTTTAAAGTTATGAAAAGAAATAGAATAGCCCCTTTCGCAATCAGACCTCCAATAGTCATCCCTTTCACACGCAGACTCCAAATAGTCAGCTCCTTTCATATGCAGTATGCAGACCATTGACATTCAGCCCCTTGAACACTCACACCTCTAATTCTTCTTCTTCTTCCATGTAATTTGCAGGGCCCACTCTAGGGCATTATCGCAAATGTTAGAGACAGAGGTGAGATACAAGGAATCTGGGTGCGATACCCTAGCTCGTTCCGAATTGATTCCTTGGTTCTTTAACACGCCCGGTGTAAAGCCCCGATACACGCGAGACTACCCCTTGGTTACCAACCAGGATCATCTCTAGTTGAGTGGGAAACACTAAATAGCGTTTCTGAAATGACCAAGTGTCCCGGCCGAGAATCGAACCCGGTGTAACAGGCCCCGTCTTCCCCCAGTCAGTTTTATCCCCCGGGGGATAAACTGGGCGGGGGATAAAACTGACCGTTACAGGTAACAGGCCCCGTCTTCCCCCAGTCAGTTTTATCCCCCGCCAGAAATGGCCTAGTCTATTTTATCCCCCACCTTTGTAAAATTGATATGAAGATTTAATACAATGATTGGGGAAGAAATGGCCTAGTCTACTTTATATCCTCAATCATTATATTAACTATACTCAGGCGAGGGATAAAATAGACTAGGCCATTTCTTCCCCCATCTTCATATTAACTATACTAAGGCGGGGGATAAAATAGACTAGGCCATTTCTTCCCCCATCTTCATATTAACTATACTAAGGTGGGGGGGGGGGTAAAATAGACTAGGCCATTTCTTCCCCCATCTTCATATTAATTATATTAAGGTGGGGGATAAAATAGACTAGGCCATTTCTTCCCCCATCTTCATATTAACTATACTCAGGCGGGGATAAAATGGACTAGGCCATTTCTTTCCCATCTTCATATTAATTATACTCAGGCGAGGGATAAAATAGACTAGGCCATTTCTTCCCCCATCTTCATATTAATTATACTAAGGTGGGGGATAAACTAGACTAGGCCATTTCTTCCCCATTCATTGTATTAAATATAATCAGGTGGGGGATAAAATAGACTAGGCCATTTCTTCCCCCATCATCATATTAACTATAATCAGGCGGGGGATAAAATAGACTAGGCCATTTCTTCCCCCATCTCCGTATTAATTATTCTAAGGTGGGGGATATAATAGACTAGGCCATTTCTTCCCCAATCATCGTATTAAATATAATCAGGTGGGGGATAAAATAGACTAGGCCATTTCTTCCCCAATCTTCGTATTAATTATACTAAGGTGGGGGATAAAATAGACTAGGCCATTTCTTCCTCCATCATCATATTAACTATAGTCAGGCGGGGGATAAAATAGACTAGGCCATTTCTTCCCCCATCTTCATATTAACTATACTAAGGTGGGGGATAAAATAGACTAGGTCATTTCTTCCCCCATCTTCATAATAACTATACTAAGGTGGGGGATAAAATAGACTAGGCCATTTCTTCCCCCATCTTCATATTAACTATACTCAGGCGGGGGATAAAAAAGACTAGGCCATTTCTTCCCCCATCTTCATATTAACTATACTCAGACGGGGGATAAAATAGACTAGGCCATTTCTTCCCCCATCTTCGTATTAATTATACTAAGGTGGGGGATAAAATAGACTAGGCCATTTCTTCCCCCATCTTCGTATTAATTATACTAAGGTGGGGGATAAAATAGACTAGGCCATTTCTTCCCCCATCACCATATTAACTATAGCCAGGCTGGGGATAAAATAGACTAGGCCATTTCTTCCCCCATCTTCATATTAACTATACTCAGGCGGGGGATAAAAAAGACTAGGCCATTTCTTCCCCCATCTTCATATTAACTATACTAAGGTGGGGGATAAAATAGACTAGGCCATTTCTTCCCCCATCTTCATATTAACTATACTAAGGTGGGGGATAAAATAGACTAGGCCATTTCTTCCCCCATCTTCATATTAACTATACTCAGGCGGGGGATAAAAAAGACTCGGCCATTTCTTCCCCAATCTTCATATAAACTATACTCAGACGGGTGATAAAATAGACTAGGCCATTTCTTCCCCCATCTTCATATTAATTATACTAAGGTGGGGGATAAAATAGACTAGGCCATTTTTTCCCCCATCTTCATATTAACTATACTCAGGCGGGGGATAAAATAGACTGGGCCATTTCTTCCCCCATCTTCATATTAATTATACTAAGGTGGGGGATAAAATAGACTAGGCCATTTCTTCCCCCATCAATGTATCAACTATACTCAGGTGGGGGATAAAATAGACTACGCCATTTCTTCCCCCATCTTCATATTAACTATACTCAGACGGGGGATAAAATAGACTATGCCATTTCTTCCCCCATCTTCATATTAACTATACTCAGATGGGGGATAAAATAGACTAGGCCATTTCTTCCCCCATCTTCATATTAATTATACTAAGGTGGGGGATAAAATAGTCTAGGCCATTTCTTCCCCCATCTCCATATTAACTATACTCAGGCGGGGGATAAAATACACTAAGCCATTTCTTCCCCCATCTTCATATTAATTATACTAAGGTGGGGGATATAATAGACTAGGCCATTTCTTCCCCCATCAATGTATCAACTATACTCAGATGGGGGATAAAATAGACTAGGCCATTTCTTCCCCCATCTTCATATTAACTATACTCAGACGGGGGATAAAATAGACTATGCCATTTCTTCCCCCATCTTCATATTAACTATACTCAGATGGGGGATAAAATAGACTAGGCCATTTCTTCCCCCATCTTCATATTAATTATACTAAGGTGGGGGATAAAATAGACTAGGCCATTTCTTCCCCCATCTCCATATTAACTATACTCAGGCGGGGGATAAAATACACTAAGCCATTTCTTCCCCCATCTTCATATTAATTATACTAAGGTGGGGGATATAATAGACTAGGCCATTTCTTCCCCCATCAATGTATCAACTATACTCAGATGGGGGATAAAATAGACTAGGCCATTTCTTCCCCATCTTCATATTAATTATACTAAGGTGGGGGATAAAATAGACTAGGCCATTTCTTCCCCCATTTTCATATTAACTATACTCAGGTGGGGGATAAAATAGACTAGGCCATTTCTTCCCCCATCTTCATATTAATAATTCTAAGGTGGGGGATAAACTAGACTAGGCCATTTCTTCCCCAATCATTGTATTAAATATAATCAGCTGGGGGATAAAATAGACTAGGCCATTTCTTCCCCCATCTTCGTATTAAGTATACTAAGGTGGGGTATAAAATAGACTAGGCCATATCTTCCCCAATCATTGTATTAACTATAATCAGGTGGGGGATAAAATGGACTAGGCCATTTCTTCCCCCATCTCCGTATTAATTATTCTAAGGTGGGGGATAAAATAGACTATGCCATTTCTTCCCCAATCATCGTATTAAATATAATCAGGCTCAGGATAAAATAGACTAGGCCATTTCTTCCCCCATCATTGTATTAACTATACTTAGGTGGGGGATAAAATAGACTAGGCCATTTCTTCCCCCATCTTCGTATTAATTATACTAAGGTGGGGGATAAAATAGACTAGGCCATTTCTTCCCCCATCATCATATTTACTATAGTCAGGCGGGGGATAAAATAGACTAGGCCATTTCTTCCCCCATCATCGTATTAACTATACTCAGGTGGGGGATAAAATAGACTAGGCCATTTCTTCCCCCTCATCATATTAACTTTACTTAGGCGGGGGATAAAATAAGAGCAAAATAATGGCAATAATGAACCAAATCTTGATCAAACCGTTTTAACAGATTAGTCACTTCAAGAACAAATAAACCACATTTTCAGGTTGAAACAACATTAATTTAATCAAAAGTAGCATTATAATCAGTAATACCTTAAAATATTCATTGCTAAGTTGGGGGAAGAATAGGGCTGGGGTGGGGGAAGAAAAGGACTAGGGGGGGATAAACCGGGCCGGCCCATTTTATCCCCCGGGGGATAAACTGGGCGGGGGATAAAACTGACCGTTACATCTAACAGGCCCCGTCTTCCCCCAGTCAGTTTTATCCCCCGGGGGATAAACTGGGCGGGGGATAAAACTGACCGTTACACCGGGACCTCTCGATCAGAAGTCAAGCGTCTTACCACTCGACCACCGTGCCACCTAATAGTCTGTCCCTATCACACAAGGACCCCTAAACGTCTGCCCATTTCACATTCGGATCCCTAATACGAGGGCAATTCAAAAAATACGTAGACAACCTCGATTGTTAAAACTATTTATCATCTGATTTTCATCAAAATTGGAAGGAATCAGGTTCTACCGGTTATTAATCCAGTGCATTTTTTTATCACGAAAAATATATGTTACATTCGAAAATATGGTAGTTATAGCAACGTAAAATTGAACACACGGGGCAACACATTGATTTATACCGTAGAAATTTGGTGTTGATTTCTTCGCCCAATCACTAACCTTTAACGGTTGCGAAACCTTTTCATGTGTGTATGTTTTAAAATTACGTAGTTCCGTGTTTCAAATTATGATGTCATATTTAACACCGTTACAGAGATATTGGTTATCGTACAAAGTCACTCTAAATAGCAGAAAGAAAACGTGACGTCACCTTAAACCACGGACCACGAGCAATCCTGAAATTATGTGTTGCGCTTGATATAAACACATAAACTTACTTGTATCGTGGCCGAAAAATTTCCGAGATTTCACCTAGAGGAAGTGCCGGAACATCATGTAAAACATACAGTGCCGGTGTTGCATATATCCCTTGACTGAATCAGCTTAAACATATCCCCTACAGTCCAAATTACGCTTTTCTTGACGTCCAGACTTTGATATTGGTGCGATTTCGGGTATGTGTGTATGAAAATCGAAACAACAAATGAAATAATGTTTGCTATTTGCTCTTTTTTGTAAGTTTAATATGCCCTTGTAAATTTATCATTATACAGAATGGTTGATGAAAGAGTTGTACAATGAGTATTATTGTGAGAATTTAGAATATGTTTTGAGGTTACTGAAACCGATGACGTAAACAACGACATCTGGACTTGCCCCGTGGTCACAATAGGGACAATGCATAAAAATGATCCTCACTAAACCGTCGGTCCGATAGTTATGAAACTTTAGAATTTTGGCAAATGAATGTGGTGGTACACAAAACTAAATAATTATTGATTTATCTGAAAAAATAAGCAAGCAAATTGATTTGTCTACATATTTTTTGAATGCCCCTCGTAGGTGACCATTATGAAAATGCTGTAAGTATTTTATCAAACAGATCCTTACCCAGATTATTTCATTTGGAGCGTTGGTTTTCAGAGAGTTCTTACAGGCATGCGAATATGACACCTCGTAACCTGCATTCAAAATGGCCGATCTGAAAATACAAATATTGTAAACAAGTGTTATCTATGATTTCATCACACTAAACTAGTAAATGTTAGACAAAGTTAGATAGTATCATTATAACAATCATACATTCCAGATCTCCTGCCTCCTGCATGATGTTGGGCAAAATTGATCAATTTCAAATCTCCTGCATTTTTTGGAATACTGGAACTTTGACACGTTTTGTTTGCATGATGAAAAAGTTTTTAGTATTTATTTAAATAGAATTATGAAGCATGCATGGTAATGTCATACAAGTAAAATAGGTAAAAACTGCATATTGACCTCATTTATTGAAGTTTAAAGTTTTAGCTAGAAAAATCTCCTGCATTTCATTGAAATCTCCTGCATTTCCACTTACCATTTAGGTTAATTGTATGTTCTTCAACCTGTTCATCTAAAAAAAATTACCAATTCACATGCAATGCCTTGAAGGACTTCAATTCAAAATATTTCAAATATTGCAAATCTCCCTTACGGGCCATCAGAAAATATTACATGTTTGTTAATTGATTAGGACGCTGTGGGTTAAAGGGTTAGGTACCAAAGATATATCTAAAAATAATTACCTAAATTTCATAATCTTTAAAGGCATACAATGGAGTACTTGGAAGAGAGCATCACTCTCATAGTACAATGGATCATCCATCTCCTCAGCAACCATAGATAGCATGCCTTCTATACGTTTACATGTATTATACTTCTCTGGTTCAGTGACAGCACGATTTATTATCTTCCTCACAAATTGTTTATCATGTAATGGTCCTATGTATATGGGTCCACCTATCTGATGTTCGTGACCACAATGAGTACATTTCCTATCAACAGGAGGTCCCCGATGTGAAGTATACATCACATCTTTTTTACCCTGTTGAGTTTTACACAAAGGTTGTATTGCATACGAGCCACAACCTGTGCAGTGATACACCATGCCTGTGTTCCTAGCAGACAGTTTAGCGTTAATCTGACCCGTGTAAACTTTCACAAACACACGGAAATAAAAATCAGCACTCAAAGAAATTAAAGGCACAATGTATCGGGAGTATGTCGAAGCATGGGATTCTAGCGAGCGTAAAATTATCCGCAGGGCCATTTCATGACAGAATTTGCTACGTAATGGAAGTCCGCCATACATAGTGAACGCCTTCTCACAAAAATTGCCACACAAAGTACCGGCATCAGTACAAGTTACACACAACAAACCTCCGTCCTGCACTGACTGAAGAGCGGCATCCAAAAAGGGGCCAGGTGTACCATAGGGGTCTAAATCAACAACATCGAAACGATCAGTGTACTTTCTGTTTTGGTACATCAACATAGCTGCATCATTGCAACTTGGTTCCACAATGCTATCGAGATTGTTCCTAGCAATATTCTTCCTAATAGTCTCCACAGCATCCTTGGCAAAATCGTTGGCAATTATTTTGTTCACCCCTGGTACTTCAAGACCAAATCTGACAGAGCGAAGTCCTGAAGCTGCCAAACCTTCCAGTATTTTCAGACCATAAGGATGTGAGACGCCCGATTCCAATGATGGTACTTCAACTGTAATTAATAGTATACATTCAGTTAATAAACGCTTGTTTCCCCCACTCGACTCCACAGGGGTTACCTACTTGATGAGATAAATCACCCTATCAAGTTTAAAGTCTAAAAGACTGTGAGTCAAAAGGAACTCAAGTAATTAAGAGGAAACTATTTGACCTTGACATTTGACCTCAAAAACAATAGGGATCATCTAACCAATGTGACCAATAATTATTATCCTATGAAGTTTTAAGACTGTGAGTCAAAAGGAACTAAAGTTATTGAGCCAAAATAGATTTCCCATTTCCAGTCAATGAGACCTTGACTTTTAACCTGCTGACCTAAAAATAATAAATAGGGATTATCTAATCAATGAGACCATTTGTCCTATCAAGTTTCACAACTATGGGTCATATGGTTCTAAAGTTATTAAGTATAAACAATAAGTGAGACAGACGGACGACGGACAGGACAAAAACATTATGTCTCCCTTGGAAAGAGGGAGACGTAATTAAAACATTTGTGAAAACAAGTTTAGAAAGGTTTTTGACACAAAGACATGTCTCCCACAAAGCGCCATAACTCCAACAAAAATCATAAGCCAAAATGTTCCTGACCATTTGCACAATTAAGCTGGAGTACACATGAGAAGCTTGATTGAAACCAAACCAATGGTTATTATGAAACTAGCAAAGACAAACTTTGAGACAGACTGACATCAAGCAAAAAATCAATAACACTAACTCAAAGGTACAGCTACTACCTTCAAACACTTGCCCATGGATAACTTATTTTCAATTTCTGGCAACCCATCAGTTTGACATACAATGTACAAATGGTTAATCAGTTGCATCATTTTAATCTATTCTATTTGTTTGTATCAAGACCAAATGTATTGGTTACAATCACACCGATTTCACTGATTGGATATGGTTTCATCCACAGGTACCAGTATCATCGATAGATAATATTTTTTGGAAAATTTATATAACAATGTTTTTTTTCAGTTTTATTCATTATCAATGATACAGTTACCTGTTGTTTCATTCTGCTCGTCTATGAGTCAGTCTGAAACCCATTTTAACCTTTATAGAAGTCTCAATTATCATACATGGCCAAAACAAATGAGAACCTTGCAAACTTGCCACAACAGAGATAATTTATCAGTAAATACCTTCCTCTGGTTGCACTCCTGGGTTTTCTTTCAGTAAGGCTTTAAGTTTGTTTTCCTTCATACGCTCTACATGTTCCTCAGCAAATTCTGAGATGACAGCAATGGTGAGATCGCGGTTAAACTCCTGGACAGGATTGTAGAACACAGATGAGGGATGTAGTACAGACGCCTTCCCCTCTGTTACAATGCTGTACTTAGATAATACATCATCACTACTGTCTGCCATATTAAACAAGGGCCTCTGTAAATAGTGAAACAAGACTGCATTCAGTTAACCCTTATGCCCTGATGGAAGGTTTGTCCATAATAAGAAGGCGCACACTATATCCTGGTATCTACCAGTACTTCCCGGTATCCTATCTGTTAGCCCAGTATTGACACCTAATCACGTTGTATATTGTCTGTATATTACCTTGTATAAATAGACATTAATTATGGTTGTATAATTGAAACATGCCAGAGGCGGGGGATTAACTATGCGTAAGCAACATAGATAGTGCGAATGGCTATGTGCAGATGTATCAATTTCTCCAATAATCAATATTAGATTTATATTTTCGTGTACAGTAGAATCTACTATAAAATAATAATTGTTTACTAGTAAGTATATAAATGTACATATTCAAATATCAAGAATGTTGTTAGTTATTTAATTTTCATAAACATGTGTCAATCAGTAAGAAGATCAAAGAGGTGACCTTCTCTATTAATCTCAATATAAAGCACACAAACATGATCGTATGAATGGTCAATTAAAGTATAAATTGATATTTTTGAGGAATATTTGTTCTCTGTGTGCAATAAGTATAGGTTATAGATCACATATTAGATTTATAAACAAATTAGAGCAAGGGAGCGCGAGCGACCGCAGCATTAATTTGTTTATAAGACTAATATGTGATCTATACCCGGCTTATAGTTTACCCGCCCACTTTTGGTGAGCTTTCCAATACTTTTGTATGCAAACAATAGCATGTCCATTTATGGAGTATTGAGAGTGAAAAAGTATATAAGGCCACAGCTTTTTTATTTATTGGTTTACGAAAAATCCCTTCCCGCTTTTTACCAAATTTGAGAAAAAATATGAAAACATAATGCAATTTCACCTTTTTTCCTGACCGACCTGATTTTCTTTAGAATTGAATAAAAACATGAACAACAAGACTGCGTTCAATAAACGCTTATGCCCCCGTGGAAGCCATGTCCATAAAAAGCTAAGTCAATCAGGGGCCATTATTCAGTTAAAATGATAGTGTTATATGGCTTTGAACTATAAGGGGCTTATGATGGTAAACGAATATGCCACATTTGAAAGCAGTGCATTGATTGACTTCATGTGTGATCTGGTGATACAGGTGTTATGGTTCTTTGTCACTGCACTTCTCCAAATTACCATCTATTCATATACCAAGTTTCAAGTCAATATTTTAAATACTTTTGAAGATACACTCCGGACAAACAATTATCATGAAAATACTGAAGGGGAGATAATTCAAAATGTAAGACAGACAGAGTTATGGTTCTTGGTCCCTGCACTTCTACAAGTTACCATCTATCTATATATCAAGTTTTAAGGCAATATCTTAAACACTTTTGAAGATACACTCCGGTCAAAATTAGATTTTGAAAATACAAAAGGGGAGATAATTCAAAATTTAAGACAGACAGAGTTATGGTTTTTGGTCATTACACTTCTCCAAGTAGCCATCTATTCATATTCCAAATTTCAAGTCAATATATTTAATAGTTTTGAAGATATACTCAGAGCAAAATTTGAAGGTAAAAAAAACACTGAAGGGGAGATAATTCAAAATTTAAGATAGACAGAGTTATGGTTCCTTGTCAATGCACTTTTACAAGTTGCCATCTATTTATATTTCAAGTTTCAAATCAATATGTTAAATGGTTTTGAAGATACGCTCCGGACAAAATTTTATTGTAAAAATACTAAATGGGAGATAAGTCCAAAATTAGGTCAAGGTGAAGGTCAAAATGGAGTCAGGTGATACAGGCGTATGGAGAGTGATCATATACAACACCCATGCAAGTATGAAAGCTTTGTAGCAAGCCATATTAATGCTAGAAGAAACGGTCAATTTGGGTTAACCAGGCCGGACGGCCCAATGGATGGCGAACGGACAGGTGAATTACTATATGCCTCCCGATCTATCGAAACGGGGGCATAAAAATTGATGCCTTACATTTGGATTTCATAAATCAACAATAATTAGAAGTTCACGGAACTCCCCAAGTGCGTTGTTATAAATCTAATTACCTTGATATAATTAGAAGTGAAAGGTCATCGTATGACTGGAAGCCTGAAATGTTTGAATCAGGCAAAAAGAAGACTGCCAGTCTTGGTTAAATTATTCTCAAATGCCTAAAATGTTATTTTATGTATTTTCTGTTGTTTATCAGTTTAGTGCACTAGTCAATACCAAGTAGGGTGATTATTAAGCAAGGTGAAAAACGTACTTGTGGTTTATGCACCAGCTCTATTGCAACAACGGGGACTGGAAACAGGAATGAACTGTGCATATTGACTCAGCTAGTCTGCTTCAGAGGAATTTGTCTTCAGGGTCTCTTTCAATGTAAGGACATGGACATACCGGTTTGATAATTATACCTTTGCTGTAACCTAGATATCATCCCTGCAGGGCAGAGATTGCACAAATGAAACTAAATAATAGAGAAAAATGATTGTCATTATAATTCCCTGCGTAAAAGTCAAGGTGAATTGATATGAGATGTTCATTAACTATGTTTATAACAAGGTTTATAAAAATAAAAGCATTAGTATTGAAATTTAAGTTATCTATGCCTTTGAACATATTTTAAGGGTCTTCATATCACTTATTTCTTTTTTTTTCGACCACCCAACGGACACTTTTCCAAAATATTTTTGTAAACCATAAAATAAAAAAGCTGTGGCCTAAGCAGATTATAAATTGCTGAAAGAATAACAGTAAAATTATGAGAGTAGTCGGGTCTAGTTTTCCATATTAGGAAACAGCCAAATTGTCCTAATAAACAGATTTTCTAAATAGTTATTATGTCCATTGCACAAATAAATGAATAAGTGGTCCAAAATTTGAAAAAATCCCCAGCTTTTAATTGGACAAAGAAGTAGGGTAAACTATAATAAATAATATAACTTTAAAATTTAATTCGGTCTCTATATCTTCATTCTGTACACATAATATAACTTATAGTTTACCCTACTTCTTTGTCTAATCAAAAGCCGGGTACCGGTACCGGGTTATAGTATGCGCCTTATAAAAAAGCTAAGTCAATAAGAAAATTTTGTAAATGATGGACAAATGATGAAATAAAAATGGTACCAGTAATTCCCTTTCTCTATTTTTTTGTAAATTTTCTTCTGTCATTGCAAATTGTCAGGGCATAAAAAGAACTCTGGCTTCTCTTCCCTCATACCCTCGTGGCAATGGATAACATCAGAAAGAATGTGTTGAGAGTGATTAATATAAGTTGGAAGAACTTGTTTCACAAATTGACCTTAAATAAAATTACTATAAACTAAATAATTCATTAATCAATGATAGGAGTTTCGTAAGCTTTGATCATTTTCATTGAAATGTTCAGTAAAGTCAGACAGAAGTTGCCAGTAGTCAGGATTTTCTTTCTCTAATTTGTATAAACTTTCCACATCGCAAATTCTCTGACTTTTTCTTCCAGGAAATTTATGTCATTCCTACCCTTCCCTTTCTTTCTAGGTCAGCGGCCACCTTGGCTCATTCAAATCAGCATGATTAACTATATTACAGATAATGTAACCGATAAAATAAACACTCACAGAAAATCTTGCTTGAAGAGTACCAGGCAGCTTAAGTATAGTTGATAGAAATGTTTTATCTAAGGCAAGCCAAACTCTCATCTCCTAGGGAGCTGTTAAAAAAGTTGAACGGATATAATGCATTAATTTATTTTGAACTAACAAACATAAATTTTGTCAATTTTATTTAGATAATTCCAGTTCCCTTTACAAAGTATACTATATACGCTTTACAGTTACAACGTCCCCACACGAAAACGTCCCCACACGAAAATGTCCCCAAAAAATCGAAAACGTCCCCAGTCCGAATTTTCAAATATCGAAAACGTCCCCAATTATATCGAAAACGTCCCCAATTATATTGAGAACGTCTCCAATTATATCGAAAACGTCCCCAATTATATCGAAAACGTCCCCATTTATATCGAAAATGTCCCCACATTTATAGAAACATATATATTTTTATTATATGATTTGTGTTGTCTAATGTTTCTGTAAATATTGTGTAAGATGTGATTTTTCGTTATTTGTGCGTTGTAATTTATTAATTGTCTTGTAGTGTTTCTTCATAATATAGTTCAATATGTTCAATTTCTTGAGTGTTTATCATTCATAATAAATATATAAAGCTACCTACACCTGCGTTTTTTTTCTATGTATTAGGCCCTATATGTATTCATTTCAATTATTGCTAACATTTTGAGTATATAAATATCTGTTGCATTTAGATAAAAATATAATTAATATGGCTAATTAGTATTGTACTCAAAAAGTTTCAATAATTGAAATAAAAAATACATATAAACAACAGAAGGAACATTAATTGGAACATCGCAAAAAGGATGAACACATTATAAAACATTGAACAAACTTAAACAACAAAAGGAAAACCTTGTGAATTCTCCTTTAAAAATGATCAAAAATAACAATCAACAATATGAAACAAACGACAACAACAACAAAAATTCATAAAAAATAACGAAGAACGGAAGAGAAACCTCGTTAATCCATCTTAACAAAGGATAACAAATGACAAACAGTAATATGAAAACATCGTTGTAACATATAAAAAACATATAAAAATAACAGCAAACGACAACAATAACAAAAATTCATAAAAAATAACGAAGAACGGAAGAAAAACCTCGTTAATCCATCTTAACAAAGGATAACAAATGACAAACAGTAATATGAAAACATCGTTGTAACATATAAAAAACATATAAAAATAACGAAGAAAGGAATATAAACCTCGTGAATCCATCTAAAACAAAACAAAGAACAATTTTTAAGTAAAACATGGTTAAAATCAACACAAATTAACAATATATGGGGACGTTTTCGATAAAATTGGGGACGTTTTTGATAAAATTGGGGACGTTTTCGATATAATTGGGGACGTTTTCGATAATTGAAAAAATAACTGGGGACGTTTTCGATAAAAGTGGAGACGTTTTCGATTTTTTGGGGACATTTTCGAGTGGGGACGTTTTCGAGTGGGGACGTTCTC
This sequence comes from Spisula subtruncata, assembly GCA_963678985.1. NCBI lineage: Eukaryota > Metazoa > Mollusca > Bivalvia > Venerida > Mactridae > Spisula > Spisula subtruncata. The sequence continues at coordinate 29,523,103 of OY787663.1, read as the reverse complement.
ACTGGATACCCTATATTAGCAACCCCAGCTAATCCAATAATCATGTGGTCAAGCATAAAAAATATCTAAAAAAACAAAGGGTCAGTGTAGAAAAACTTGACATAAGTCAAGTTATCCCCGAGCAATTTTTATATCAATTACATATAATTAATGAGAAATAAATTATCTTTCATTTGGTATAGGTTATGATTAGATTAAGTAATAAATAAAAAATAAGTAGTAATTAAAAAATCAGATTATCGGTAATTTTTATCGATTTTCACGCCTAGTCGATGTCGATAAACAATGGACGCGGATTTGTGATGATGGTATTTTTCTAACCAATCGCGACGGGTTAAAACTTCATTAATATTGATGAAGTTATATTATCCAATCAGGGAAGGCCATGGTCTTAATTTCGGTGTTTGTTTGAAAAAAATCGAATAAGTACCGACCGAGTAAAAAATCGTCAAAGTTCAACGTAAATAGCAGAAAAACAACGAGGTTTGTATAATTCTTACATATATCAAAATAAAATTCATTTTCTTAGCTTTTAAATGGTACTAAATATATAAAAATCTGTTCACATTTAACCCGTCGTATTCTTCGAGAAAGTTCGAAGGTCTCGAAATCTGAGCGAGATCGGCCCGCCGCCATTTTAAAAAATTATCGTCTTCGGCTCGACTCAATAATTCCCACGATATACGCTTGCATCTTTAATTTAACGGCGAAATACTACGATAGGATGAATAAATACATACTAAATATCAAATAAAAACATGAAATGCAGCTGTATTTTGAAGGCTATATACTATAGTATGTAAATACACATATTTTAGCCTAGACAACTTCTGTCACAAGGCAGTCAAAAAGTCAGCAGTATTATTCCCCGCTGCAGTAATTGATAGTCAACAGTTATCTTGACCATATGTCTGCCAGTTTGGTAGGAAGTTTATGGTTCTGTGTCTCTTCATCATGATTTTCACCTTCGCAATGAAGTTTCATGCATTTAGCCAAGGGGTTATAAAGTTGGCAGTGGCTAGGATTACGGTTCCGTAATCCTAGACCCACAGGCTAGGATTACGGAAGTTCCGTAATCCTAGCGAGTCCTAGCTAGGGCTGTCTAAAATTACGGAAGTTTTTATACCGAGTTCAATTAAGCGTTAAATTATACAAATATTGGTATATTTATTGACAAATTAATAGAAATATCAGAATATTATGCTTCGAAGTTTACTTCGCTAATATTTTTCTTTGCAGGGGAAGAAAATAGAGGCAGTCCGAATGTTTATAAATTAATTAATGTACGTGGTCGAATACACAAATATAGTTCCATTTAAATTGATTGTCATGATCGAAACAAATTGTGTGGCAAAGTTTGGTAGTAGATCTGATATGTTTGTTCGTCATTCGATCATCGAAATAAACATCAAGTAGCTAAATCGTGAGTTCATTCACAATTTTCATAGCCTACTACTGGATCTACGTTGTGACAGCGCGTAGTGATACGAATTCCAAATATGGTCATATTTAGTTTCCTAATTATTTATTTCAATTTGTATCTGATTATGCTTTGCATGTCATTAAAAATCTTATAAAATTAGAATTATGTAAACAATCGATCCTGTATGCGATTTTAAAATAAAAAGGTCATGCAAGTGTATATACATTCGATCACTCTGATCACACGAGCGGCATTCAATTTCGTGATAAATGTTGAAGTATTCTTGTTCAACCCTGCTATTATCTGTTATCTCAATTTATTTATCGTATTTTAATAACTTTATAAATTTAGATAAAAGTAAAAGCTTTATAATACAGTATCAAAAGTATTTGCATTTAGATATTTTCCGCCGTTTGATATCTTTACCATACTCAATATCTTTACCATACCCAAAACTGATTACTCGATGGTCAATATACCAATACTTGTATAAATTTATCAAATATAATGTCAACATGCAATAAAAGGCGACCAGCATGTTTAATTGCACTCGATATAAAAACTTCCGTAATTCTAGACAGCCCTAGCTAGGACTCTCTAGGATTACGGAACTTCCGTAATCCTAGCCTGTGGGTCTAGGATTACGGTACCGTAATCCTAGCCACTGCCTATAAAGTTATGGAACAGATATCATTTACTATTATACTGTTCTATAATTTATATTTACTGTTCTTTTGACTCTTTTATCACCCTTAGCAGTTTGACCTGTGAAATGTTGACGTCCCTGCGAGCGGTTTGACATCAATGGAGTCCAGAGATAGAATGGAACCACCAGACCACACATTGGGTCACAAACATTGAGGATTCAAGTGCAAAAGCAGTGCAATGCACTTTAACCAACAGCAATGAAGCTATACTCTAATAGAAAGCTGACATAGTTACATGTAGTTTTTATTCAGGACTAGGAACGGGTTATATCAGAGTCACAAGGTGGGTGATGACATATCCATGAAATAAGCATGTCCGACTACTACACCACTTTTAAGTTTATAAGCCGGGTGTAAATAAAAAACGCTTTACGTTATAAAATCAATTTGTACTTCTTCAATATAACATTGACATAATTTAGTAGTACACATGGTTTAATTGGGAATTCAAAATGTAAATAAATCGGATTGTAATAATGTAAAAACGTGACCCAATAACCTTTTTTGCCTGCAGAATTTTTTTTTAAGAGTGGTCTCCCTTAATTGGTGGTCAGGTATAAGACGCGAACCCATTGGTTAAAGAAAACAGCGAATTCCAGAGTCGGAGTTTTGTCAATATAAGGACATTTTGATGAAGAAGACAGAAATCTTTTTAAAATCTTGAAATTCAAGGTTGCTAATAATTGCGTATAGCAACAGAAATTAAGATTGCTTAATCATGGAGCGTATATAGCTTCCTGTCTTAATTAAGCCGAAACCCTTTATAAAGAGACATTACTCACATTATAAATCCAGATAGCAAGGGTAGCAAGGATAGCAAGGGTAACAGGGGTAGCAAGTAGCCGTATTCGTAGTCACTGCCTTTTTTATTTCTACGAAGCCGTACATGCATTCTGGAGTATTTTCACACCATATATTATGATCAGAATTATAGCGTAAACTATGACACGATAAACTCTGATTCTATACCAATAACCATACTCTTCAATTTTAAACATATGATTTCTTTTTTATACTCTAGTATGACAAGTATGGAGAGTTAGCCAGAATAAATAATGCTTCAAACCCGGTCTCCCTAATAACAGACAAGAACCGACCACATGAAGTAAATCCAAACGACTCGTGTATTCTCTGCGTTGACATACCACGTTTTTTTAGACTAAGTTGGCAAGCCAAAATATGCCAACAAAAAGATTAAAACAACTGTTAATAGTCCATTTTTCAACGAAACATGTTACATATAGTTGAGTCGATTCGGGAAATAAACTGTGACGCTTGACTTTCTCATTTTTGATAGTATCAATGGCAGATAACCATGTAAAATGACAATCTTGACTTTCCTGTTCAGCTGAAACTCTTAAGGACGTTTAAAGATGTTTTTCAATTTTTGTAAATACGATCTCAGTAGACCCCTGTGTCCCTGTCGTAAATTATTTCCATATTTTTATCCATTGACGTGTTGTGTACATTGGAGCAGGATTCACATACCTCTATTTCTAGTTGTTATACCACATCCTGTGTTGACAGCTGAAGTACTGACATTTGAACAATTTGAAACCTGGAAACGTATATTTCAGTACTGGTTGTTTGTTGGCACTATATTGGTGGTGTAAGTTCCTCCAATAGAGGAAACTGTCCAAATATGGATGAAATACAAAGCTAATGTAAGGAAAACTAGATCAAGATTGTTTAGCTATACTAGCAGAAACAATCTCAATAGGACGATAACTCCACTGGCACTTGACCAGAGAAATTTTTTGAAATCACTAGCCATGGTGTATAACAAGAGTAGATTCATGTAATGTTAGACTGAATTATTTTACTTTCAAAACATAGACATAAAGACATGTCATTATTGACCTCATGCATGAAGTGAAGATTGTTGTTATTTATAGACGATATGTTATTTAACAAAAAACCGGTGATACCAAGTGACCGAATGAAAAGCAGCTAAGACCCGACCTAGTTCCCCATAATACACAACACAACACAACAATGAATGATCAAGTTGTAGTTTACTTAATACAAGTATATACTTCATTCAGTATGTAGATGATCCCTGTGAATTATATATACAAAACATGTCTGGCAATATTAATGGTTTACTAAATATCACGAATTAATTCATTATTGCACTGTAACATGACATATAACATTTATAAAATAAGTATTACAACATGTACTTATGTACACGATGACCTCAATCTGGAAACTGCTTGTATGATAATACTTTCCGACGTCATCATCAAACTGCCATTGAACAGAACTTTCCTCAGTGTAAAGCGGAAAATGCAGAATTTGTTGCATGTATAAATATCACTAGTGAAGTTTAGCTAGATTTAACAAACATGTCATTGTGACACCGATTCATTGAATACTAGTCTCAGGTTAACATTGTTTTAGGAAGAATAATAGAGCTTATTTATGATAGACGATCATAAAAATATTGTCGAGGAGTGTTAAATAAGCACATTTGTTCATTGCCATAATTCCAGTCATTTTTAAATATGAAATACAGTTGATTAGGCAATATAGGATCTCTAAGGGCTATATTTCGTATTGTATTGCAAAACTATTGTTTTCGAGAAATGTTTTAGGACAACGACCAAGCTAAATCCTTCTTCTTTTAAAATCACAACATTTTTGTTTGAAACTGATATTAAATCATTCTACAAGAGGAGTGATGAAGGTCAGTAGCTCAGTAGCGAATCACTTCGGTATATAGTGGATCTTTTTTAGGATAAACTGTGGCACTTGTGAAATAATAATTGTTTTTCTTGTCAGTAAGTGAATTGGCAATTTAGAAAAAGTGAAAATACGTTCTTGATAAAAAGTACCTTCGTTTTTTATTAGCGTATAGCGGATCTCTTAGATTGACACAATACTATTTTCTCCACAAATCAGTGAACTGCCGAAGTCATAATTTGGTATGTTATTCCCCTTATGGGAGTAAATAACAACAACAAATAGATTCCTGCCATCTAGTAGTCTAAACATTGTGTAATCCCATATACCCATGGTCCATTATTGCCTAATTAACTGTAGGACCATAGTTTCATGTTCAGTGCTGTGTTGGGCAATGTGACGTTTGGTTTTGTTGATTTTACTGTTTTCATTTTGTGTTCCCTTTTGTGCCTTTCGAAATCAGTATATTCTGCTTTCCTTGTCGGGCGCATGTGTTTCATTGTATTTATACTTATAAATAAAGACACAGACCTGATTTGAAGTGCTTACTTACCATCATACCCAACAATTTGGTGCCGTGACCAGGATAACGCTTTGGTTGTCATGTGTAGACTAACAGTATAATTATGATAGTTTGGTATTGATCATTATGTCAGTTATCATAATGTCAGTTAATCGAAGAAGTGCTGAATTATTGGAGTGCAAATGCTTTTAGAGAAATCATTGTTGACATGAGATGGCATTGATGTAGATAGCATGGAAAGTAAACAATGTTGCACACCAAAGTAGAGATGAACTGATTGGTTAACTCCGAGGTAGTCTCGCCCGTAAATGGGTGTTATGGTACATGTGGGGAGCGGTGGCCTAGAGGTAGGGCGCGCACTTCGGGATCGAGAGGTCCCGGGTTCGACCCCCTCTGGACCACTGGTTAATTTCTCTGAGCAAGACCCACATGCTCCACACCATCATGGTGTAAAATGGTACCTATGAGGGCAGTGTCTATTCCTGGTCACCGCAGATCGATGTTGGCTGCCACAACCACAGGAGGGAAATAGTCTCCCCAGGGAGACACGAGTGTAGGTTTCCATATGTAGCCCAATGACAAGGGGAGTTAAAATGCCAAAGGGTGCTTGAGCGGCATAACAGCTGAAAAGAGCCCTAGAAAATTGGTAACTTAACTTAACATCGGACTCATTAAAGGATCAAAAAGTCTGTTCAGAAAGAGCTTGTGTAGTGCACTAAGGTGCTTTGCATCACAAAAAAATACAGTTTCTTCCTTCGAAACCGATGGTCATGCCCAAATAAGTCAGGGAAAAAGAATGCGCATACACCTATGATGACAATCTAAGCACAACTCAAGCAAACATTAAACAGGGACGTGAATGTCACGATGAAACAAAAACTGATTCCGCTTGCCTTAAACTACATGTATACGTGTATTCATTAAACGTGCGTTGAATTATTATGCTCGTATTAAAAAAAGTCAAGTGACATAATATGCATGATATAAAAGACGACATTGATGATCAGAGTATTCGCGAGAGGAGGTTTACTGTGACCTGATCGTTCAATCTAAAACAATGAAGGTAGTATTTTTTCTTAATTATATTTTAAAACAATTTACAAATTATAATACTAGTATACATTTATGCTGTCGTACCGAATAACACATGCGTTATGTTGGTAATTTATACTCATTTATTTCATGTCGATTGTGAATAAAATACAAGAAGGATACAACTGTTGTTCATGTTAACCATCTTGCTAACGGCGGGAAGCGTCACATTAATACAACAATTATTATTATTTATTTCATGCTTATCGGTGGTTAACGGCAGAATAACGGTGGATTATTCCCCGATAATGTCACTGTTCATAATTTCACGCAAACGGACTATTCTTTTAAAACAAATTTCCCCGCCGCCAAAAATAAAATGATTAGCTTTTTCACTTGCTCGCTTAATCTTTAACAAATAACAGAACTTTATATGTGCATAAATGTAAAACAAATGGACGAAATTGAAGCCATTGCAGAAGAACTACTTGATTGCAACTCGACGCGTGCATGGCGGGAAAACGACGTCACGCAAAACATTTCAGGTTTACAGCGTATTAGTAGTATTTCCATCATTTAAGCTATTTGAAGCATGAAATAAATAGAATATTAGTATTTTACCGTGTATGATCGTTTGATCGTCGTGAGCAGCTGACTTACATTTTCACTCGTGGCTACGCCACTCGTGAAAATATTACATCAGCTGCTCACTCGGTGAATTATCAGCCGATCATACACGGGAAAATACGAATATCCTCTATATATTTTCAATCTCAAGTGATTTAAATAGATGCACATTTTACACGCTGTTCACAATTACGTTTTTAGAAATGTGGCCATGCAAAACAGAGGTTCGTGTCCATATATTCATACTTGAAAATATAACTATTTAAAATCTTAAGTGAAGTCAAACAGCTTCACCAACTTTGCTAAAGTAAACCAACAAAGTGCAAATGCAATAAAATACTATCACAATAGACCTGTATTCTTATTGCAGTCAAAAGACTACTGTCGATTAAATAAGTAATATTAATGAGGGAACTATCACATACGAAAGAATAGCGAGGAATACCTTTAACTCAGGTAAGGTATACTCAGGTATACCCAGTTAAACTTAGATAATCATAGTTTACCTGACGGACGAAGTAATGTTTACAACCGTTATCAATAAATTCTGAATGGGATGCACACCCAAGCACAGGCCTAAGAAATTATATCACAAAAATAGCGTTTGACATCCCCAAATTTTCATCTATTCATTAGATCAAATATGTAAGTTGAATAGATGAACAATTTGGGAAGTAAAAACTGCAGTTTGCGATCTAATTTCTAATGTCTGTCAATCACGTTACTAATATAGATCAGACGGTAAACACCACATATACAATCATATGATGTCTTCTGATTACAGGTGTTCTCGACATTATTCATTGTGTGTTGTATGTATAGAACAGTTCTCACAGAGACTACAACATCTACTACACACACACCAGATACACCAGCTATACCAGCTACATCAGATACACCAGCTATACCAGCTACACCAGATACACCAGCTACAGTAGACTCAGAATGTCCCATGAAGCTTGCTGAGCACAGCGGAGAGTCAAGGTAGCCTACTCAAACTTTTACTAACAATACGATCACTCGCTCAATTAACGTTCTGTATTTTACACATCCAGGGTCCGTTTAGTCTGATCAGCACATAAAACACCGAGGAACAACAGCACCTTGGGGAGCGGTGGCACATAGAAGTAGAGCGCGCGCTTCGGGATAGAGAGGTCGCGGGTTTTAGCCCTAGTCTAGGTCACTGGTTAATTTCTCTGAGCAAGAATAACCCAAATGTTCCATTCAATCAAAGGACCATGAGAGAAATAGAGCCACAGGTTACCCTAGGTAGCCCAATGAACAAGGGAAGTTAAAATCACGGGTGGTAATCACGTGACTTCGTCTAGTCTGAAGCGCGTATAATGGCAGACATTCAGCCTCGGTAAGTACATATTTTTCTTGATGTTGTATATCTTCCATCCTCTATAACGAAACTTCACATAGCCTGTCATATGCGCATTGCTTTTTTACTAACGTTACAAGTTAGTTAGTCTCCTAAGTTGAACAGATAATGAGAACACTCGTTGAATTTGATCCGGAGTTTCATCGCAAGACGCGTAAGTTGCACGTCAAGTGTATATAGTTGACCAATTGTGGACAATAAAGGTTTCTGGGACAAGAAATGTATAAAATCATAACTGTTGTTTGATTATATCACGAAAGAAGCATGTACCGATTTTTACGAGGATTTTTCGGCAGTATATTTGCATTTTACGAAAGTAGTATGAAGCACGTTCGATTTTGTAAAGTAAATAACACGAACAAATATCGCCATGGTTCAGAACGTTCAGTTTCTTCGTTTTTAACATCTTATATTTTTTTTACATATTATACCAACCCATAATTTATGTAATGCGTTCACAAAGTTTGATTTGAATGAATTTCAGTCACACTGTGAACAACAAATATCAACCACATAGAAAGAGCATTGAATTCAATGCATGTATGTTTACTTAATCAAATGACATCTTTGACTGATACTGTTGATCTATACGTGTTCATGCATGATACTCGATGGTATGCATATTACGATCATTATTTACATATCTACAATATTAATGCATATCATGTGAAGCACATTAGTCAATTTGTAAGCTAGCTTGTTTCCATTACTTTTACCAGGGATTCTTTATTTTAACAAGTCCTGCTTCAAAACAACCATAAAACAAACAGCACAAAACAAGTACATAGTCAACATACATGTACCGCCCAATGTAAATGTTACATGTCAGTTTTTGTTTTTGCACATGCATACTTATAATCATATAAATAATGAAACTAGGCCAATAAACAATCCATGAACCATGAAAATCGGGAGAAATAGGAAATATTACAGATAAAAATATTCAATAATCAAGGTGTCTGTAACCAAAACCACACTTTGTGCGAGTGTTGAATATAGTTGACGACTTAGTTTTCCTATGGATGTTTTTTGGCCTCTGTATGGTGAGGCGTGACTTTGCCTTCGTCATTATCTGAAAAAGTAAGTACAATGGGTATGAAAATGACATGTAACATTTACATTGGGCGGTACATGTATGTTGACTATGTATTTGTTTTGTGCTGTTTGTGATATGGCTGTTTTGAAGCAGGACTTGTTAAAATAAAGAATCCCTGGTAAAAGTAATAGGAACAAGCTAGCTTACAAATTGACTAATGTGCTTCACATGATATGCATTAATATTGTAGATATGTAAATAATGATCGTAATATGCATACTATCGAGCATCATGCATGGACACGTATAGATCAACAATATCAGTCAAAGATATCATTAGATTGGGTAAACATACATGCATTGAATTCAATGCTCTTTCTGTATGGTTGATATTTGTTGTTCACAGTGTGACTGAAATTCATTCAAATCAAACTTTGTGAACGCAGTACATACACAGATAGAATTATGGGTTGGTATAAAATGTTAAAAACATAAGATGTTAAAAACAAAGAAACTGAACGTTCTGAACCATGGCGATATTTGTTCGTGTTATTTACTTTACAAAATCGAACGTGCTTCATACTACTTTCGTAAAATGTTAATATACTGACGAAAATCCTCATAAAAAATCGGTACATGCTTCTTTCGTGATATAATCAAACAACAGTTATGATTTTATACATTTCTTTTCCCAGAAACCTTTATGTTCCATAGCTGGTCAACTATTTACACTTGACGTGCAACTTACGCGTCTTGCGATGAAACTCCGGATCAAATTCAACGATTGTTCTCATAATCTTTCTACTTAGGAGACCAAACTAACTTGTAACGTTAGTAAAAAAGCAATGCGCATATGATAGGCTATGTGAAGTTTCGTTATAGAGGATGGAAGACATATAACATCAAGAAAAATAGGTTCTTACCGAGGCTGAATGTCCGCCATTATACGCGCTTCAGGCTAAACGAAGTCACGTGATTACCACCCGTGAAATGTCAGTGAAGGGTGGTTGAATGACTGAACTGCTGGAAAGAGTGCTCGATGACAGGTTAGTTTTACTTAAAAAGTGACTACTTATTTCTCACTTATGATGACACAACCGCAGTATTAATAGGAAGCTATACTCCAGGAAAAAAATACATGTTGCTATATCAGACCATCATTTCGACTTAATGAATTGAACAAAGAAATGAATAAGACAAAGAATTGATGGAGTATAATATGAACGAAATGCAAGCGGCTTATATATGATATACTGTAAAATCATTTTATTTTGTATTTCGACGGGACCATTTCGATGGGTGGTAATAAATACGAGGGCCAAAATTATTGTTCGATTGGTTTTGATTTTGTGGTTAAATGTGAACTACGAAACCCTACGAAAATGAATGATTTTATAGTACTTGAGCCAAACGATTTTATAATATTTGACAGGATAAGACCACACATAGACAAGAGAAATATCGCTTTACTCACGTTGGTTGGATTCAGTGGCTTCTCACTCCTTGTTGCCGTTGGTTACAAACAATTACGGAAGTACATATTCCACGATGAACATAGCCTTGATACTGTATTTGACGCCGGTGGTCGGGTGAGCCTCAGTTTGACCGCAGTAACTGTGACGTCACAACTTTTGTGGCCTTCGGATTTTGCCTATATCTCTTCACTTACAAGTCGGGTATGCTCCTTTAAATATATTTGAAAGGCAGCATTTGTAGTTTTATTCTAGTATAAGTATGTTTTTAGATTATCACACAATGTTGGTCCGGTGTGTATGGTCTGGCGCACCATCATTCACCAATGTATTGCATATTAGTATTTCAAATTACTGTCATTAAATCTAACTTACAAAATTGCACAGGAATACAAATGTACCCCCCCCCCCCCGACTTGTTCATTATATGGCCTTAAAGTGTAGTTGTTCAATAGAATAAAATAAAATACACAATACAAAATTCAATGTATTCCCCCGACCTGTTGATTATATGGTCTTAAAGGAATAGTACTTGTTTTACCTTTCAGACTGGAATAGGCGGCACTCTGTGGATGGGTGTTGCAGTTGTTGTTGATATATTGTTGTTTCCCGCATTGTCAATATTCCTCAAAACACGTGCACCTGGAGCAAAGACTTTCCCTCAGGTACGTATTATTGTCACAGTTGATTTCTATACCTTGACAACAACTTGTCATAAATAAGATGCAAATCAACAGAATAAACCTCTCGGACAACTAGGCTGGTAAAGTAAAATTTTCACTCGGACTAATTGCAACAAAAACTAAAACTATACTGGGCGAAAGTACATGATATAAGTATATTTCAATAAAAAGTTGCAACCTGGATTCCTAGGCAAAAAAAAGTTATTGACAATCAAAGAGTGTAAAATTATCAAATAAAATTATGGCCCGTATAGCACGCCGTAGTGAGTACTCTTCAGCGGGAGGTACATTGAGCCACGCTTTTACATCCGGAGTTTAATGGCGGCGCCCATTTCAAACACAATAACAAAACATTTAAAAGTGCCTTTATCGCTTGAATATGCAAGGTAAGTAAATATTATGTTTATTTTTTATGATAGTCAACTAGTGCGACGGTGTTTACGTGCTGTACGTCTGCCAAATTGTCCATGAGCGTTATTTCACGGCGAAGTTGGACGAGAGGTCAAATATCGTATAAACATGCGTAATTTGGAAAATTAAAGCAACTGTGATAGTAAAATACTGTTTTTAACAAATATCAATGCCAAAAATAAGCAAATAAACATTTTTTTCGAAATGAGAACGTCTTTTAAAATTCCCTATTTCGTTATTTTTTTAAAGTACGGAAGCGCGTTTTTGCCATCATTTCGTAAAATTAAAAAAAAAATTTTTGTTGCTTTTTGGTCAAATTTACAAGGTTTGATAACAACTAAGCAGTTAAAATCATATATTGATAGTTTAACATATCAATGGACCTTTTTATGTGTTATTTGTTAGTATTGTATAGAGGATATTTGTTGATTTTGGTGTAAGATCGAATTTTATTTCACCGAGTGATCACAGAAATAAATATAGATTTATGTGATCACGAGTGAAATAAAATTCAATCTTACACCAAAAATCAACAAATTTTCTGTTTATTATATGCGTAATTAATCATATTATTAATATTTATCAATTCCCTCTTGGAACCTCACCCCGTGGGGCGCCCCAAATTCATTTCAACCTATTCACCTTTTTTAACAGACGTTCCACTGAAAGTAGTGCAACTATTTGCAGAAGTATTTTTCTGCAAAACATAAAACAAGATATGTGTAAAGTTTATAAATAAAACAAATATAATATTTGACGAACACAAAATTATTTTAATGTTTTATTGAAAGCGAAATAACTGGCATTTATTAAATTTGATCGCGGAGTAATTTAATTGTCAACAAACAGTTTTGTCATCCACCATTGTGAATTCAAGTCACGATGCCGGGAATTTTTAATCATTATCACGACACAGACTTATTTTTTCTATGTCGCCAGTTTGATTAGTAAGGGGAAATACTCGTACTGACAGTTAAAAACGGGAATCGACGTACAGAGTGACTTTATCATGTGTTTTGACGTCATCACAACATCGAACTACGAGGACGACATGTTGATTTTTTGACGAGATGCGATTTTGAATCTCAAAATGCATTAAGTATGATCATTTACAGGCAGTGGATTCTATATGCTTCGATAAATTGTAGGTTTGTGTTTATTGCTTTTATTTGAATTGTTCAAAGCTTGTTCAGATTTTCAGATTCGCCTTTTAAATACGGAACAATAGATTTCATTCTGAGACCTTGGCATGTCAGAACTGAAGAAGCCTTTCCAACTCTCCAATAAATTGAAGTTTATAAGAAGGATCCATTCTCTTTCTAAAGGCCCTTCTAGGAAAGCACTTATAAAATAGTGGTTCTTTCACCTAACTGTCACTTGTTGAGGTTCTCGATTTGCAGTAGATCGATCTAGGTTCATTTTATTCCTCACAATAATGAGGTCACACAGGTGCAGTACTGTATGCCAACAGAAAAAAAAGAATTTTCGGGGAAATATTTTTTTTTTGAAATTTTATATTTTTCTTTTTCTTTAGGTATACAAAAATATAAATTAAAAAAAAATTTTTTTTCGTTTTCAATGATACAGTTACCTGTGAATGAGGCTCGAATAAATGCCAAAAAAGGCTTCAAATTCAAAGCCATTGGTATCAAATTCAGCAAAATACTCAATTTTTGACAGCTGTCAAGTAGCAGACATAATCAAGGAGGTAAATATGTAATTAAACAAACAATACAGGGAGGTAATTTATTTTTTCATTGAAGAAAGTAGTTCCGTCAAAAACAGTGAAATTATCAAAATGTTATTTTCACTGTTATTTGTCATTGTTATTTTCACTGAAAATCGTCATAATCCATCGAAAGCATATAATAAACTACAATATTTACTGTAAAACCACTAGATCTAGCTAACCAATGTTCTTAGACGCATTCATTATTCTTTTACAGGCAATTGCTGAATGTTTGCAAGATGTAGTCGTGAATGAGCAGAACGATAAATTTCAAGGTCCTCATCAGCCAAACATTATACCGTAGGTTTCACAATTGATCTTTTGATTTGTTACATTGAAAATAGTTTTAAACATATTATGTCGACAACGGTACTTACTTGTTGTTATACTAAATACATGTAGTGTCCAGATACACGCTTTTTTTATACGGCTACTAGTAATTAATTTTCTTTAAAACACATATTCCCTCTACTGTTCCATCTACAACCATACTATGCTTCGTAACACAATGATATGGTATAATTAATGATACCATGATTAACGATTTTTCGAATATAATTTGAAAATCACGCAGAGCACCCGGCTCATGTTGCTTTTTTATTCCAGTTGGCGAATAAAGTGTTAGTGAATACCTGATAACAAACCTTACATGTGAGAGCATGGGACAGCAGCAGCATTGTACACATACCTTATCGTAAGTATACTAGTGTAACTATCTTATATTTAAAAAAATCTTCCTGATATTGAACAATCATAACGACCTACCAGTGAGCTAAATTCTTCAAACATAATATGGTGTTTATACCAATTATAAAGAAATGTTTACAAATACTCGTTTCACTATATACTATCTTTACTTACGATTCATCACAATGCATACTGGTTACAATAGTCAAAAGAGGCTGGAGCCGAAACATATAACCAAAGCTTGCAATGATTTATACATGAATTAGGATCGTCGAACATTTATTAATTCTAACATTTTATGTTCTTCTGTGAAAGTTTCTTGCTACATAGAATCATCAATATTCTAGAATATATTCAATTAAAATCTAACCAATGGACATGATTAATCATTTCAGATGCCATCATGGATAATAGCTGTGTATTCTGCAACTGTCAGCTTAGTGACCATCCCACTGTGAAGCTTCGAGAAAAAGGCTGCGAGTCCATTAACAGAGTCAGTGCTGAACGTCAGGCGAATATAAATGTTATTCCTAGTCAGGAAGTTCATATTGTCTGTAGAAGAGAATTTATTCATAAACGAAACTTTGCTAACAACTCAGATATAAACAATAACAGTAATTCCAAATGTTCTACTACAAGGTCCTCAGGCGTGTTTGATTTTAAGAATAAATGTATATTTTGTGCTAAACATGCAAAAGTAGATCATAGAAAAAGATCTTATGATGTATTATCTGTTAGAATTCTCCCATTTAAAAATTCCGTCGAGCGCATCTGTGCTGAAAGGAATGATCACTGGGCCCACGAGATCTCGGGTAGGATCGCTAGTGTAATTGATCTACCTGCTGCTGATGCCTTATACCATCAGACTTGTAGCGTAAATTTCAGGACAAACCGCAATATCCCTAAAGAGTTCGACTCCGATGCTAGTCCTAGTAAGAGTCCGGGACGACCTGAGGCACCAGATACAAATCAATCATTAAAAAATGTTATTTCTTATATAGAGGATAATGAAGGTTGTGTCTTAACCATGAGTGAATTGATGCAATTGATGGAAGAGACTTCAGGAGACAGAGCTTACTCGTACAAACACATGAAAAATAAGTTGTTTAACCATTTTGGAAGTTCTATATCAATAACATCTTTTGGCAATAATGAATCAAAGGTTACAATGAAACGGAAAGCATCTGAAATTATACATAACTTTTCAAATAATACACAAGTGCTTTCTGAAAGGGAACAAATGAAATCAATTGTAACTGCAGCCGCGAAAGTTATCAAGGCTGACATCAATTCCATTCAAGCAGATGCTAACAAGAAGTTCTATCCATCTTTTGCATCAGTTTCGTCTACTAAAGAAAATGTTAATTTCATACCTGAAAGTTTACAGACATTGCTAACTGTTTTATTGTGCGAGAATGATATAAAGTTAGCATCAATTGGTCAAGCAATTGTGCAGGCATGCAGACCAAAGAGTGTATTGGCACCTGTACAAATAGGTCTTGGTATACAGTTACACCACCACTTTGGTTCAAGTTACTTGGTGGATTTACTTAATAGTATGGGGTTTTGTGCGTCTTATTATGAAGTTCAACGATTCGAACTAAATGGTGCACAAACACTGAACACAACTATTCCATCTTATTTCCCTGGTAAATTCCTGCAGTTTATGGCAGATAACGCGGACCATAATATTCGGACGCTCGATGGACACGGTACCTTCCACGGAATGGGAATTATAGCATGCACATCACCTGGTTCAAACGTTAGCCTACCTATACCAAGGAGAACTATTCAACCGAGTGAGCTGTCAGACCTTGGCAAAATTTCAATCAAGTTTTTCAAACACCCTGATAATCCATTACCTGAGAAAATACATTTCCTTAACATTGGGGAAGAAAATGGATTGACTATAGAAGACGCCAATGATTTTCAGTTCGATTTATTTTCAAAAGTGATTTGGCCATTGAAGGAAACACGTCCAAGCTGGTCTGGTTTTATGCAGATGTTCAACAAGCAAGAATCTGATACATACCCAGGAAAATCATCCGCAACATTTTTACCAATGATAGACATGAGCCCAAGTGATATGTCATGCATAAATTCGACCCTTCACTTTGTATGCGAGCAAGGTATGGAGTTACGCCAGTATTGACGTTTGATCAACCGTTATTCCAGAAAGCTACACAAATTGTAACTTTGTCCGATAAATCAAGTCCATTGAAAAGTATTGTACTTAGACTGGGTGCATTTCACACTGAGATGAGTTTCCTTGGCTCTATAGGATTTATAATGTCGGGTTCTGGATTACAGGACGTACTTCAGACTATATACGCTCCAAATGCTGTGACACATATGATGTCCGGGAAAGCTGTGTCACGTGCGATCAGAGGGCATTTTCTTGTGGACACGGCACTACATGCAATTTTGCTGTCAAAGATATACCCAACTGAAATACAATCAATATTGCAGTCCAACAGTCAGGACTTTGACGGAAGCATTGTCGATGACCGCGATGAGTGTGATACATTCCACGAAGATGACACAACTGTTCAAAACACCACATTAGTTCATCTAGAGAATGTTTGTACTACCGATGGTTGTACCGAAGGGTCTCTTTCCACAGAAGTTCTAGAGGAATGTCCTAGCAGCTCGGATTCTTGTGTTAATATTATGACAAAATTATCAGAAACATATGACAAGCTTGAAAAGAACTTAATTTCTAAGCATGATGTGTGTCGAGATGGAGTTTGAAAGTAGTGTCTCAAAAGATCGTCGAATTAAAAGGAAAGCTTCATGAACACAGAACAGCAGCATGGTGGTTTCAATACATGAACATGGTTGCAGTACTACAACAGTTTATACGAGCAGAGAGAACTGGTGACTGGGTTGGGCATCTTAAAGCCATTCGAAAGATGTTACCATATTTTGCTGCATCAGGCCACTATCTATATATGAAATCTGCCTACATCTACATCCAGAACATGAAACGATTAGAAGTTGAGCATCCGGATGTACATAGACAGTTCTTGAAAGGAAACCAAACAGTGAGAAGAACAGATAGGTATTGGGGAGGACTTTCTACCGATCTGATCATTGAACAGGTATTGATGCGATCTTTGAAGACCACTGGTGGACTAACAAGGGGACGAGGAATGTCTGAGATGCAGCGAACGCAGTGGCCGTTATCTATGCCAGCGTGTGCCGAAATGAATAATGCAATGCAAGATTTCAGTGACACAAATTATGCTACCAGCGAGCAACATCAAGATGCTTCATTGTCGCGCCGAAATAGGGATAGCCATGATGCGAAACTAGTGATGCAATTCTTGCAAGCTCGATCACCTTTTGAGGAAACAGATACATCTCAACGGAACATCGAAACGGGTGTTACAGCGGATAAACGCGTCAATGTGGATTTGGCTTTTGACATAGGGACAACAATTATTCATAACATGGTTGGGCAAGCCGTTGATGAATACGTACACAAACGGAAGGATCAAGCAGTGCCTTTAAGTGAAACTACCTCCATAAAGATAAACGATGAAACAGTTAACATTGATCCTCAGCTACTTTTTCAACGCTTAATTACTGTGGCGGACAGGTGTGTTGAAGATATTTCAACCATATTTAAAAATGAGTTGACTACCAATCCATCGTCGTTTTTTGATAACACGGGATTGCCTAGATGCGCCCAGAAATCTCAACTAGCGGATGCAATGTGGAAACTTGGATACTGCGGTCCAAATCCAGAAATGCAAGCAGAGACAGTGTGCTATGTCATTGATGGTGGTTCATTATTACAGAAGATTCCGTGGCAGAAAAATAGTACATTTAGAACCATATGTGAACAATATTATCAGTACTTGACCCAGAAGTATTCAAACACAACAGTTGTCTTCGATGGTTACACCAATGGTCCATCAACCAAGGATATCACGCACCTTCGCCGAAATATGGGAATAGTAGGTACACCGGTAAGATTTTCAAACGAAACACCATTCCGAACAACAAAAGACTCCTTCCTGAAAAACATTGAAAACAAACAGAATTTTATATAACTTTTAGGCACCTACTTCGATGAAAAAGGGATAAACGTGAGATATGCCGAAAGCGATGCAGACGTACTGATCGTCAATACATGTACAGCCGTGGAGTATGCTGAAACTATTATGACGTATGTAATCGGAGAAGAAACCGATCTTTTGGTGCTTTTATGTTATCATGCTGAGGATTCAATGAAGATATTCTTCAGGTCTGATACAAAGCAGTCAAAATCGAAACCAAACAAGGTGTGGGACATACAGAAGACACAGTCGATACTTACTCGGTCTGTTTGTGATTTGCTGCCGTATTTACATGCACTGACGGGGTGCGATACTACCTCGAGAATATACGGGATTGGAAAAACCTCGGCCTTGAAAATGCTGTGTTCTAGTCGCCGATTTCAAGAGATGGGTGAATTGTTCATGGCAAGCGGATCTAAACAGGAGGTAGAACGTAATGGTGAATTGGCTTTATTGTTACTTCTAGATGAAAATACGGACCAAACTCTCGACGCAATCAGATTCAAAAAATTCACATCCAAGGTAATGACGAGTTCATCCTGCGTACAAGTTCATACCTTTCCACCAACATCTGCTGCGGCAGGTTTCCATAGCCTCCGAGTGTATCTTCAAGCTCAACTATGGATTGGCAATACAAATCTGAAACCTGAAGAATGGGGCTGGCAGTTGAAAAATGATGTATTCAGTCCCATTAAAACTAAGTTACCTGCAGCACCCGGGAAACTGTTGAATGTGGTAAGGTGTAACTGTAAAACCAACTGCGACAGTAAACGATGCTCATGTCGGAAACACGGCCTGGAATGTTCGTTTGGGTGTGGAGCATGTCGTGGAATCAGTTGCACCAACTCTCATATATCTGAATACGCGGATTCCACGTAAAGTAACACTTAATGTACAAGTATTATAAAAATAACGCGATATTCTGCAATGTCAATATTTATATAGAAATCACTGACCATTTCATCGATTTAGGGAGAGCGGAAGTTTATTCTACCTGCTCACTTCTATCCACCAAGTAAATTAAAATAACGGTAATGCTTGGCCACATTGACATGAGCCTGACCTGTTGATTAGCATAATTTAACATTCGATATATTGTCTACGTTTATACCGATATTGCACGATTTACTTGCGGAAATTGATATATTCAAATCAAAAACCCTGTATTGTAATATATTCTTGCATAAAGGTCAGACTCAGGTCAAAATAGTCAAGCGATACACATTGAAAGATAATCCCTTTTCCAATATCCTTATGTTGTTATACCTGATTTGCCTGTTTTCTTTAAGTGGCACAGGTCCCAATACCGCGTTAGAGTTATACTTGTTCTAATACTTAGCCACCATCAATACATAGGTATAACTCTAACGCGGTATTGGGACCTGTGCCACTGAAAATAAACAGGCAGATCAGGTATAACAACATATAAGGATATTGGAAAAGGGATTATCTTTTTCAATGTGTTTTGCTTGGCTATTGTGACCTGAGCCTGACCTTTATGCAAGAATATATTACAAGATTTTTGCTTTGATTATATCAATTTCCGCAAGCAAATCGTGCATTATCGGTATTTCAGATTTGTGTTTGTATTACATCTTGAGCGTCTTCGTGATACTCCCCGGTTATGAAAACATACACTCGGTGTTGTAAATTTAGACAATATATCGACTGTTAAATTATGCTAATCAATAGGTCAGGCTCATGTCAATGTGGCCAAGCTTTACCGTTATTTTAATATACTTGGTGAATAGAAGTGAGCAGGTAAAATACACTTCCGCTCTCCCTAAATCGATGTAATGATCAGTGATTTCTGTTTATATTGACATTGCAGAATATCGCGTTGGACTTATACATGCATTATTGTTTTGATTTTGATTTGATGTTCGGAAATCGTAAAATGACATTGGCATTGACCGTTGACCTTAACCATTGATATATATGTTAAATTGTATTTACCAATAGTCATATAGTTTATCCGTTATTGTGTTTTTCATACTTGCAAAGTTATTGAATTGTATTTGTGTATTGAATGTGTTGACTCTGGAAAGTATTATAAACCATAGTATAGTTCGATTTCGAGCATTGAGCCGTGACTGCACTTTTAAAGTTTAATCCAATCGCCGATAAAGGTTGGTGCGGGAATGACTATTTATATGTATAACAACTAAGTATCTTTAAATCATGACTATGTAAATCAATAAATCACGGGTTACCCGCCCAAATAGATTCGTCTGAAAGGTCATGGCTCAGGGTTTAAAATTGAACTTTTTGTACATGCACTAGCTGTTTCGTGAATATAAACATGAATTGTTACTGAACCGAAATTGTATTTAGATTATGTAAATGACCATTTTGCAGTCATTTATACTTGGTATTACATAACAAATGCAAATAAAAACAAATTAAATAATAATTGATACAAGGAGCGATATTTGAGTCGTATTTATGACATTTTGATTTATGTGTAAAAGTGGGTGGGGTAAATTCACCCCCCAAAAAGACAAAAATGCCATTTTTCAGTCAAAGAATACTCCAAAAATGGTACAAAAACATACTCAAGCATATGTTCTGGTAAATTATGTATGCATATATGTTAAATACCACAAACGACAGAAGATAGGTACCAAAAAGTCAAACATTGAATGGTCAGTGTTTCTTTTAATATTTCGATATGACCTTAATACAAGGTCAATTTTTTCAGAAATGCCTTTTCCATATGGTTGCAACTTTTTTCCTGTATTACTACATATATTGTAGTTTACGAAAATCAAGGAGACGTTTTTGTTGCAATTAGTCCGAGACATGCTGCGCAATGTTTCGTTTACCAGCCTAAACGGGGTATCTGTTTAACTGTCGTGAGTATCACCAATCATATCTGTCCTGTTAAGTGTAACTCAAAAGAAGGAAATGGCGTTAGTCATTGCTATCTTGCATCGCGGTCGTCTTGCATATATAATGATAGTTTAGAGACTGTCTGGCCAAATGCACCGACAATTTGAAGGTTTTTCTTGAGCATGGAATATGCAAGCTTGAATAATTTATGAACACAATTGTATTCTGTCAATTATAATGTTATATTATGATTATGTTTCAGATTGCGTATGCACGGTTTGGTAAAGTTGCACACATCATGTTTTGTATCCTTGCGTTAATCATAAACTTGATAGTAACGACAAGTATCATGTTAGCCGGTAAATCTGTGATAGCTGTACTCAGTAAGGATTCAAACAATGAATTTGTATTCCTGATACTAGCTGTGTTGTTCGGTTGTTATTGTTTGATTGGCGGTCTCGGAACTACTTTCTACATCTCCTATTTTAACACAGCTCTAACGTTTGCTGCAATTACTGTGTATACTCTTTACACGAGTTTCTATCCTTCCTCTGAGATAGAGAGATACTCCAGTCTTGAATCTGTTTACAATGCGATCACGTGTTTAAAAGGACCAGATGGTAACTATGAGGATTCGTTCATGACATTCCGAACACGATCAGGATATGTATATGGTGTTGTAGTTATCTTCATGGCTACTTCTACAAGCTTCTGTGACCAAGCCAACTGGCAGAGCAGGATTGCAGCCAAACCTGCTCAGGGAGTCCTTGGATTTTTCTTCGCCGCTTATATGTGGTTTGTAATACCAACTGCAATATCTCTGACTGCTACCTTATCTTATTTAACCATGAGCTACGAGAATGGAACACATCTACTCACTGAACAAGAGATTAATGATGGTAAAATATGTTTTGAACGTTTATGTCATTCTTATAGATAAAA
Organism: Spisula subtruncata; assembly: GCA_963678985.1. Taxonomy (NCBI): domain Eukaryota; kingdom Metazoa; phylum Mollusca; class Bivalvia; order Venerida; family Mactridae; genus Spisula; species Spisula subtruncata. The sequence continues at coordinate 29,500,867 of OY787663.1, read as the reverse complement.
CGAATACAAATATTACTATTAACCACCTGCTGAAGCCATTCTAAAGAAACGTTGTAGAAAATTAAATGAATGTTACATTTAACCTTGAAGTTAACCAAAAAACATAATTAAAGTGAAATTATTGAAGCATGGCAGTAATTTCATTACAAATCTTGTTCGTTCACAAACACAAAAACTATCTAATGATACTTGCTAAAAGTTTATATCATTCAAGATTACAATATACAAAATAATTTAACTCCAGAGAACAAACTCTAACTAAGTTTAAGACTGAAAAAAAAACATATACTTAAAATATATTCAAGAAACTTTACACCTTTTCTTCTTTCGGTTTGCAAGGTCATTGAAGTTTTGCATGATACAAGTTCATAAATATGTTTCATAATAATTTCTTATACTATTGACTTAGTCCCCGACAACAAACTTTGACTTTTAATATCATGTTCGATTTGAACGAGCTGAAAATTGTTGTCATGCTTGTTTGCTTTTTTAAATTTACAAGTGTCTAACCGCTAGTGCAAATGTAATATGATCATATTGCAATGCCTATTTTATCCGACAAAATAAATTTGAAAACAAAAACTATTTTTGAAAGAAAATTGCACTATTTCACTTTAGATTACACTCTATTACCTTAAAGAATATTATTTTTGAAACATCAGGAACACAAACGTCAGTGTTGAACAAGAGGTGGTTGTTAGGAACAAGTACATGTGCAATTTATAATAAATGGTCACTTCATGGAACAAAAAAATTAGGTCCAAAAATCGCTCACTGATCGATTCTTTGCGGACGACGTATGCGTGCACGGACCGCGGATACATGGAATGTACCCTACATCTTTTAACCAGTTCGTTCTTTTGGCGGTCGTGGATTCACGGATGCGGATCTCGGACGCGTGCAAGTGGAATACCGACCTAAAGGGTCACTCCCGGAACACAATAATTAAGTTGCTTTATTGTGGTAGTTGCTCAAGACAGAGTCGCTCTGTGTAATACCTTGCATAAATGTCATTCACATGTTAAGTCCAAATTAGGCCTTATGCTTAATGTGCTATCCGTGAAAAATGCGTGAACGGAACTCGGATGCATGGAATGTACCATACAGCTTACAACCAGTTCGTTTTTTGGCGGACGCGGACTCACGGATGCCGACCACGGACGCGTGCACATGGAATACCGGCCTAACAGATCTGACGTTCCGACAACGATTCACTTACGTAGTCGTTAATATATTAGCAACGTTATTATCGACGTCAATGACGTCATGGGACGATTGACGTCACGATCTTAGTTACGAGCTGAAATAGCTAAAGCAGCAACGAAACAGATTATTTCTTAAATATATTATTGAAAATAAACAACATGAGCGACGGAGTTCATTCAGTAAAGCCAGCCATCATGAAAATTGAAGGTTCGTTGATTGTTTAATTATTTTGATATATCTAATTCATAATTATATGTGTTTAACAGCTATGTGAATTAAATAAGACTTTTATCTCTTAAATTTTTTTTTAAAATCGACTTTTTTGCCAGACCGAAATGTAACTCTGTTATGATCATGTCCCTTCCCTCAATGGAAATATAGGGGACTTTATAAAGTACTGGGCCAGTGGAAAAATAATTATTTTAAGGACATTCGTTCCTTTTGATTTTTTCTGTACAAGGTATATAAAACCTGTTATTTTTATGAAGATTATATTAATGCCAATCATTTCGAAATTTTCCGAAAGTTTCGCTCGGCTAGGTTTTAAGATATTTTTAGATTGAGGGGACAACCCCTAAAATATGAAAAATGTATTTTACCGAAAAAGTTTTGGTTCAAAAAGCATAAAACTTGGTATACATGAAATTACACATGTAAGGAATCAAACAGTAAATTTTATTATATATTTTGTAAGATATTTGTATTTCTTGATAATATTTTAAAATATTTGTATTTTGAAAAATATGTTTAACGTGAAAAATCGTTGAACAACATACGGGTTTCTTATATGCAACAAGTAGAGTGACAATTGTAGAAGTTTCATTGCAAATTTCATGACGATTGCTCGGCTAGATTTTCTTTAATTGAACTTTTAGTGTTTTCAGAAATGCTGAAATCAGGGGAGGTTACAAAACGATCAACGTTTTGCATCCGTTGTCTATAGTTTTCGCGATGATATGTGTTTAATAAATGTTTATAATCAAATATGTTAACAGTTAAAGGGTTGTTTCTCCTACATTTGCTAGTCAATATCCTTAAAAAATAAGGAAAAAGAACCTTCTTCTAGATAGTTCGGGATGCAGTTTTACAAGATTTACTAGTTTTGATATGATTGAGTCCATAGTACTACGTCAGTTTACAAACGTTGTAACCACTTCGTGAGATTTGGTGTTAAAAACCATTAGGGATAAATCGTTCGTAAGGCCTCATCAGTAGTTTCTTCGATATATTTATCAATAATGTAAATTAGTATTTATTATTAAGAATTAACTCGACTTTAAGACATGAAAATGTATTACCACGTCAATTTTACACTGTGCATACGTTTTGATCATGGTAGTTAGATGCTTGAAATACGCCTAAGGAACTGCGATTTTTAATCTTCCGCTCAACTGAAAAGGAACGTATGTCCTTAATATTAAATCAACCGCAGTAATTCCGGCGGTAATGACAGAAAATATTCAGTGTCAGAATGTTCAGTATTATTTAGTATTGTTAAAAAAAATCGCTATTTCGAAGTAATAAAGTTAAGGATATATATTAGTTTAACACGTGTTTGGTGGTTATTGTCACTATTTAGTATTATTACACATATAATTTCAGATATTGGGGACACTTTGGGTCACTCCATAGTGAGAATACCGATACGAAAATATTCGTCTGCGGACATGCAATACACAGTGTGTGTATGTGCCGATTATAGAAAATACAAAGCAGTATATTACACTTGTGTAGTTAGACGATTGAATGGTACGTGAAATTGAAACTATTATATTGTATGATTATGCATGTACTAAGATTTTTAACTTATATATTCATCACTGTCGAATCCTCTGGACAAGGGGGGGGGGGGGGCAACATATCTTCCCCCCAATAATTCAGACGAAAGTATCATTTTAGACCTAATATATATCGTTATATGCAATTTGACTTCAGTTCTTGGTGAAAACGTAAAAAAATGTTTTTTGCACGCTTCGCTCGCAAAATTACTTCTTTACATAAAATTATATGTCAACACCCATTGTTTGCACAAAATACACTCATGACATACATTGTACACTTAAGATCCCCAAACCTCCTTTATGCCTTTGAGATGTTGTCAATTATATATAAAGCCGTTGAAATAAACCTTTTCACATAAAGCTAAAATCTCCAAATCCAGCAATTTATATTTTGTGCAAGCACTTAATTGGGTTAAATGTAAGAACTTAAAATCTCGGTATTTCGGTCCTTTTTTAATACCAAATAAGGTATCTCAGAACGTATAGAATGCTCCAGATTGGTCCATTGTTTAGGAAATTTTCCACGGGGAATGCCCCGAACCCCCTTATACTTGAACTGATTAATTTCCTGTTACCACGTAATTACTAAACCAAATTACCGCAGAACAATAAACTCAAATTTATTATATAGATATGGGAGGGTTGTGGACGTGTAAGAGTACAATTTATGTACGAGTGTTTTTGGTGTGCAAAGAATGTGTGTTGACATATGTTGACATAACGAAGTTGCTTTGCGAGCGAAACGAGCAAACAATTTTTACCCCCGTTGCTAAATGTTTAGCCCCCCAATATTGAAAACCCTCCTACGCCCATGTATGTTTATTGCAGACCACCACGGCATAAGAACAGAAAATTACAGCGAAATTGTACACGAATTGATAGATTCAAACCCAATCCCAAGAGCTCTTTGTGCAGCCGGGGAACGTAAATTGCTGAGGGAAGTTGGAGAGAAAAGGTTTGTTTTTCATTGACAATGCACGAGAAGCAGGCAGTGGAAAGAAAAGAGTTGGAAAGAAGAATGGAAAAGTTACAAGAAACGTCAAGATCAGTAAGCAGAAAACACTAGCACGTTAGTATTGTTTTATGTGTATTTATTTAAGGCTTTCGGTCCAGGAAAACGACAGCAAGGAGGTAGAAGAGAAAGTGGTGTTATATAAAGATTAAGGAATCCGGGCGTCATGCCCTAGCATTTTCCAAACAGACTCCTTGGTTGTTTAACGTGACTGGTGTACAACACCGATACACGCGAGCCTACCGGTTCATTTCCGTTATACAATTTCCCCATAAACTAAACATTGAAGGTCATTTTGAAATGGTTAACGGATGTTCGAACTGCAGTGAAATTGCAATTTTCTAAAGTACAAGTAAAAAACATAGCATGTTGATTTCTATTAATTGGACTTATCAACAAATTAAATTAAGCTACATGTGTCCGGTTTGTAATTGTTCAAACAGTAATAATAATACTCTTATAACATCCAGAGGTAACCCAGTGGTTTCAGAGCCTTGAGCACAAAAAGAGCAAATAATCCCCTGACGTATGCATTAATTAGAATATTTACTTCATTTGTTTAGCTTGTTTAGTTTTCAATAAATGTGCATTTTATGTGCATATGATTAATACGCATATGAGGAACGTTATTGCTTAGAATGTAGTAAGTACGTCACGTCACCATAGTAACATTATACTCGTAATACTAAATGTGCCATCCTTCATACTCGTAATACTAAATGTGCCATCATTCATACTCGTAATACTAAATGTGTCACCATTCATACTCGTAATACTAAATGTGTCATCATTCATACTCGTAATACTAAATGTGTCATCATTCATACTCGTAATACTAAATGTGTCATCATTCATACTCGTAATACTAAATGTGTCACCATTCATACTCGTAATACTAAATGTGTCATCATTCATACTCGTAATACTAAATGTGTCATCATTCATACTCGTAATACTAAATGTGTCATCATTCATACTCGTAATACTAAATGTGTCATCATTCATACTCGTAATACTAAATGTGCCATCATTCATACTCGTAATACTAAATGTGTCACCATTCATACTCGTAATACTAAATGTGTCATCATTCATACTCGTAATACTAAATGTGTCATCATTCATACTCGCAATACTAAATGTGTCATTATTCATACTCGCAATACTAAATGTGTCATTATTCATGTGTTTACAGCAATTGAAGATGATGGAGGTATTCTGGGTAAAGACGAGGATGGTGGAGGACTGATGGGTATATACTGTAGGAGTGAAATGCATGGAGATTACAGTGGTATGTTATACGTTTCAATAATTTACTACAGTTTCACTAGTTATCGACTTAAAGGGACTAAACTCCAGTAAAAACATATTGGGGAGTTTTTATCAATAGCGTCTTTGATGGTAATGTAAGTTGTAAGAATGCTGTATATATTCGTAAAACATAGTTTTGTGATGAAAACGTCTACAACACGTGTTTTATCATCAAAATGGGGTTTAGTCCCTTTAAGGCCGCCTAAGGATAACACCACAATTGTTATTATATTTAGCAACAAATGCAACTGAAATATAATCAGCTTAATATACTGTTTCAGCTTACTATTCGTATTCCACTTGTAGTGTATAGTTTCTATTGTAATTATTATCTTGAGAGTAGTATGCTTATTCCAAATAATGATTAAAAGGTAATGCAATTAAATTTTGTGTGTGTCATTCACTTTGGGTAGGTGGTTAGTATGTAGGCTTACTGGAAATATCCTGTTTCAGGGATTGGATATTTTGCTGTTGCTCTTTAAATACTAGTATGTTCGCAAATACAAATATTGCAATTGTCATCTTTAAATGGTACACATTTGAAGAAAAAAAACACTATTACAATAAATTATCGAGTTTTCTACTAAAATACTTTGTGAATACAATGTACCAGTGATTATCTTAAGACTTCTTTTTCAGGTTGAATTGAAGATTTGAAGATATGGAATGGAAGTGTCGTGTTTAATTATGTTTATATATTACAAAATGTATTTTTGAATATGTGAAATCATGTATCAATTATACATATTTTACTTTTATTACTTGTTTTGTTCTTTATGGGTTTGACTGAGACAATTGTAGTGCATGGTCATCCGGTTTTATACATTGTACATGACTTATTTAATCAATGGCATCCGACGTCGAGGATTGCGTTCTGTTTCAAATTCCTCACTGTGTTAAAGTTTAGGGATATACAACTTAGTGACCAGGGACATCACCGTATGTTGACCAGGGACATCACCGTATGTTGACCAGGGACATCACCGTATGTTGACCAGGGACATCACCGTATGTTGACCAGGGACATCACCGTATGTTGACCAGGGACATCACCGTATGTTGACTAGAGACATCACCGTATGTTGACCAGGGACATCACCGTATGTTGACCAGGGACATCACCGTATGTTGACCAGGGACATCACCGTATGTTGACCAGAGACATCACCGTATGTTGACCAGGGACATCACCGTATGTTGACCAGGGACATCACCGTATGTTGACCAGGGGCATCACCGTATGTTGACCAGGGACATCACCGTATGTTGACCAGGGACATCACCGTATGTTGACCAGGGACATCACCGTATGTTGACCAGGGACATCACCGTATGTTGACCAGGGACATCACCGTATGTTGACCAGGGGCATCACCGTATGTTGACCAGGGGCATCACCGTATGTTGACCAGGGACATCACCGTAAGTTGACCAGGGGCATCACCGTATGTTGACCAGGGACATCACCGTATGTTGACCATGGACATCACCGTATGTTGACCAGGGACATCACCGTATGTTGACCAGGGACATCACCGTATGTTGACTAGAGACATCACCGTATGTTGACCAGGGACATCACCGTATGTTGACCAGGGACATCACCGTATGTTGACCAGGGGCATCACCGTATGTTGACCAGGGACATCACCGTATGTTGACCAGGGACATCACCGTATGTTGACCAGGGACATCACCGTATGTTGACTAGAGACATCACCGTATGTTGACCAGGGGCATCACCGTATGTTGACTAGAGACATCACCGTATGTTGACCAGGGATATCACCGTATGTTGACCATGGACATCACCGTATGTGTAGGAGTTATGTTTGTGGTAACGCTATGGTCCCTGGGTATGTACAGCTTAGTGAAAAGGGACATCACGTATGTTGACCAGGGATATCACCGTATGTGTAGGAGTTAGGTTATGTTTGTGGTAACGCTCGTGTGCATGCATGTGTGGGAAAACTGCAACCTGGTAGTCGGTGGCGGCGGGCCGGTATTCCATGTGCACGCTTCCATGGTCCGTGTGCGTTCCGTATCCGCGGTCCGCATACGGACACGGACACCCTATTCCATGTATCCACTTATTGATCTATTAAGAAACGCTGACGTACTATACGAAGTATGAGCTTAGTAACATTACATCGTCTTTTAAGGGCACGAAGTAAAACTTTTAGTGAAATTGTGCATGCTTTTTTCAAAAGCATTTTATTCTTCAATTTGAACATTGTTGTAAACAGTAAGAATACTATTATATCGTAAGTATATATATAACTTTATTGCCTCCATTTTCTGGAGATATATCGTTTACAGTTTCGAACATACAATTAACATATAGCTAGAGAAAGAATATAAAGAAAGAGTTATTTACAACACAAAGGAGAAAGTATACAGTTAACTTGAGCAAACAATTCAACAGTATTACAATGGTTAAGGTATATTTTACGCAACACAATACTTAACACAACATCAACTACATTTCATGTGTTTTGGTTTATATTTGATTGAATATAATAATGTGTGTAAATAGCTAATTATTTTGATAAAAAATAATGAGATCCTTAGCGACCCCACTTGCTAACTGATGACATGGCCTCAAGTTAATTTATTAAATATTGAAAGCCATATTTGTACTTAGCAATGTCTGAAAAATAAATATAATGAAAACTGTCTTCTAACATACATCATTTACCAAGTTAATGCATTTGTAATACGGTAAAGTTCGCTAATAAGACCACTTTAATTATTTTGAAATCATGCAGATTTTTGCCAGTTTTAGGCCCCAAAGTATTAAATTTAGAACAAAATACGTCTATGGCAAGCCAAATGTCCAATAATTACGTAAACCCATGTTCACGGTCGTAAAACTAGGTTTTACGGTCGGTCGATAAACTAGGTTTTACGAACGTAAAACCAGGTTTTACGAATGTTAACCTGTATTTTCGAGCGAAAACATAGGATAACAGTCGTAAACCATAGTTCACGCTCGTGAACATGGGTTTACGTTCGATAAACTAGGTTTCTCGATTGAACTATGAATTTCGACCGTTATCCTATGTTTACGGCCATTATCCTATGTTTACGCTCGTGAACCCCGGTTCACGAGCGTAAACATAGTTTACGAACATTAACCTGTGTTTTCGACCGTAAACATGGGTTTACGCCCGTGAACATGGGTTTACGAACGTGAACATGGGTTTACGAGCGTAAACATGGGTTCTCACTCGTGAACATAGGATAACGACTGAAATTGATAGTTATGTCCGAGAAACTTAGTTTATCGAACGTAAACATAGGTTCACGTTCGTGAACTATGGTTTACGCTCGTAAACCCAAGTTTACGCTCGAAAACATGGGTTAGCGTTCGTAAACATAGGTTCACGTTCGTAAACATAGGTTCACGCTCGTAAACATAGGTTCACGTCCGTAAACCCATGTTTACGCCCGAAATTCATAGTTTATTTGAAAATCTTAGTTTTACGTTTGATAAACTAGGTTTCTCGATTTAACTACTGATTTCAACAATTCTGTACCGCTTCAGAAATGGAGGTTAATCTAAATAAAACACAAGTTATTGTGTTCCGTAACGGTGGACCATTGCGACAAAATGAACGTTGGTATTTTCGGGGACAACAAATAGAAAACACAAACATTTACAAATATATGGGTCTATTGTTTACCCCTTCTCTGTCATGGTCTGCAGCTCTAGAAAAATTGTGTATACAGGCTAAAAAAGCAATGTTTTCTTTATACAAATATCAACAACCATTCGGACATTTCAACATCAAACAATTATTTCAATTATTTGATTCCATGATAAAACCAATTCTATGCTATGGTTCTCAAGTGTGGGGATACAAATATCGCCCGGATGTTGAGGCGTCACAGTTATTATTCTGTAAAAAATATTTACATGTTAAATCTTCTACGAATAATTGTATTGTCTTGGGTGAATGTGGAAGATTACCACTTTATATAACATATTATTGTAACTGTATAAAATATTGGTGTAGATTGTTGCAAATGGACGATTCCAGATATCCAAAAAGATGTTACTATATGTTAAAGTCTCTTGATAATGTGGGCAGAATAACCTGGGCAACTCATGTAAAAAATTTACTGTTTCTCTACGGGTATGGATTTATATGGGTTTCCCACGAAGTAGGTAACATTAAATTATTTATGCATTACTTTAAACAAAGATTAATTGATTGTCATAACCAGGACTGGAATCGATCATTGCAAGAATCAAGTAGATGTTACCATTATAAACATTTTAAAACATTACTGGATACTGAAAGATATCTCATCATTGAACTACCTGTGAAACTCAGAATAGCCATGTCACGTTTTCGTTGCTCTAGCCATAGGTTACATATAGAAACTGGCAGACATAATAACATCCCATTTGAATCACGACTGTGTCAATATTGTAATGAAGTAAACAATATCACAGTTCTAGAATGTGAATACCATGTATTTTTTCAATGTCCAAAATCTCAACTAATAAGACAAAATTTTCTTTTAAATTGGTATACCTCGAGTACGAGTATTCAGGATTTTTATAGACTTGTTAGTTCACGTGATGAAAACATTATTCGCAAAGTCGCTCTATACATTGAAAAAATTCTGAAAACATATGACTAATTTGGTTACTTCCCTTTAAAAGAATATTTAAAAAGAAATTTAATATATCAGTTAAAAAAAAGAATTGTATCCACTGAATTGTCTACTTCATGTTATATTTGTTTATATGTAAAAATTGGGCTGACTCTTGTTTGTTTATTTATGTATCACTATTTATATTGTTATATTTTGGGCCGGTGGCCTGTACTATTTGAAATAAACTTATCTATCTATCTATCTTTCGGTCGTTATCCTATGTTTACGACCATTAACCTATGTTTACGCTGGTAAACCCTGGTTCACGCTCGTAAACCATAGTTTACGAAATACAACCCATGTTTTCGATCGTAAGCATAGGTTTACGAACGTGAACCTATGTTTACGAACGTGAACCTATGTTTACGAGCGTGAACTATGGTTTACGACGTTATCCTATGTTTTCGCTCGAAAATATGGGTTAACATTCGTAAAACCTGGTTTTACGTTCGTAAAACCTAGTTTATCGACCGTAAAACCTAGTTGTACGCCCGTGAACATGGGTTTACGAAATTATTGGACATTTGGCTTGCCATATACGTCCGCTAATAAGACCGATTCGCTATTAAGACCGTCTTTATATGACTGGTCTTATTAACGGAACTTCACTGTATTTAAGATAATTCGTGTTTGGTGGTTTGTTTTCATAATTTACGTACATAAAGCAAGTAAAATGTTCACCAATGTTTACATGTATTACTTGAAGCACGACATATGCATGGAATCGTAACCCCCATCTTTGGTTATGCATGGTTCCTCCATACATTGTATATACAAGAGTATAGTTTGCATGTTATAATCGAAGGTTAATGTCATTTGCAGGTTATAGTACGACGTTCGTTGTTAACTATATGACAAGAGAAACATGGAAATAGTTTGTATGTACATTTACAATTCGTATCTCATTTGCAGGCTATATTATGCCGTTCGTTATGGGTCATTTGATGGGAGATACAGGGGGATATTTACTGTTGACTATGATTGCTATGGCTCTGATGTCGACTGGTTCCGGGGAGGTTATGAGCATATCTTCAATTATCGTATACGACATATTGAAAACGTATATATATCCATTTAGGTATGACTTATACTTATTTATTTAAAGTAGATAGGGGATAAGTTCTACAACAATCAATTATTTAGACACACCCTTCATAATTGTATCCATAGTCCATGTTGTATAGAGGGGTAACATTCGGTAGAAATGTGTGTATACATTAGTAGATATTGCTGGCCTAGAATGAGGAGGTCAAAACTACATATTTAAAATCTGCATCATTATAAAGCGCTTCTTATGAGCCTATTTTTTTTAAATCGGAACTTGTCATGTTGACCAACATGAAGTTGTGAAAGCTTATTTAGGTCTTTGTATTAATTAATAGTGTTTCCATAAGTAAAAGTAAATTTCAGACAGTTTTTCCTGTTCTCTCAAAATATCGATATTGTACTTGCCACCTTCGATATATGGAATGATTATTACGAGGGGCATGTGTTCCGAAAGTTTCGAGACAAGTGACGCAATACTTTATTTCTTGAAATTTTAAATATATTATTATACATTATATTCTAGTAATAGGCCATAAAGAAATATGCACCCACCGTGTACATTGTGTGTTTCAGATCGAGTATGCATGTGTAGTTTTAGACATACATGTACATTATTATGTGTGAGTAATGTATGAAATGAGAATGAGCCGCATTGTCTAGAAATAGGAATTGGAACGAAAAAATTCTCAGATTTAGTTTGTTTTCGACCAGACCGCATTTGGTGGTCGTGTTTATAGAACAATACTACATTTTGAAATACTAAAATTACCTTTTACGTGTAGCATTTTCGATCGTTTTAGACCAAACCTAAAACCTACAGACTGTATACTCTGCGGGCGTCCCAAACAAATTGACTATTTAACGGATGAAATAACAGAGTACTGCGCATGCCCGGCGGCCATTAATTGTGACGAATGTCGAACTGACATAGAAAGGCGTTATAAATCTTCTGACAAGATTGTATTACATTATCGGTGTGGAATCCACGGTGAATACAGACATTATGAAGATCGTTTATGGGATTACAAGGTAACATACATGTAGTTACATCAGAATAAAAAACTTTTCCCGTGGATATTGAAAAATGGTATAAGAGAATGGGTTTTAAAATTTGTTTCCATATATACTAAACGGATTTAAAAACGCGACACTGGGGTATGTTGTATTATTGCAGACGGTTCAAGTTAATGCTTATATTTGAATAATGCAAGTTAAGGGTCAATTTATTGCCGTCATTTTGGTACCAAAATAATAAAAATCAGATGAGTATTAATAAATATATTGTACAATCAAAAAGTCGATCCAGAAAACGATAGTCGCATTCTGACCATTTTGCAATAAGTATAGCGCCGATCGATGTATTCAAATAGCGCGGGCTTATGTTTGACGTTAAATTTAGTTCGATGCTTTTGTAGCGGTTATTATGTCAGTAGGACACATCTTAAACCTACGAGGTCAAATGGGTCCAATTATGGGACTATCTGAAGCCACGAATTGGGCTACGTCGTCTTAACACACAGTACAGGACCTCCACGTTGCACTTCAGAAAGAATGGCGATATATACCTTAGGCATTTATTCGAACATTGTGCAGTTCTATGAGACAGCGATGTGTTGCTGTTGGGAACGCTGGTGGAGGACACTGCCTAGTTTAACACTTTGATGAACTGTATTAAATACGCATCATGTTGTGACATGTTAATGTTTCACATGTGTTAATCAGTGATCATTTCAGTGAGATCTAATGTATTTATTTTTATGGAATAAAATCAATGAAATCACACCATGTGCTAGAGCATCCTTAATAACCAATTGCAACACAAGATGCTTTCTTGGAACATAGTTTGCGTCCTGCTACGATATAGACACATTTTAAATAATTGGGTATTTGTAATTTATTCCGTTTAATGTAGAATGTTTGTTTAAAGTTAAGATTGTCCGTACGTATGTAGCCTAAACATTCGACTTTGTTATTCAACACTGCACTCGATTCGCCGATAAAGATGATACTTTCGTTTTCTGGACCAATGTCTTATTCACGCTATAATTTATTTAATACCTGTTGGATCTTAATACATTTAGTATCAAAATGACGACATTGAATTTACCTTTACGGAAATACCAAGATATTTGATGTAGGAACCCGCTTTCCTAACATATATCAACATACCCAAGTGTCGCGTTTTTAAATCCGTTAACCATATAATGTTAAAAGGTATTTGCCATGGGTAATAATGAAATTCTTGTTATTGACTCTAAGAATGCTGTTATTTCTTAACAAAGATTACCAGTTCACTATTTGCGAAGACCCAAAATAAATGTCAAGTGTTTGACCTATGGTTCTGAAACTGGGTGTTTACTATTCAGGACCCCAGTATTACCAAAGCATATCATTGTCTAGTTTTCTAACTGACTCGCTACCCCTAGATATGTTCACATCACTGTCAAATACATCAAAAGGTTTCTTTGGTCGGCTTTTGAGTGCTGTCTTAAAATTCCCCGTCCGATTTGTATTAGATGATGCCATTTTTTATATCTTTTGTTCCCAATTTGACTTTATTGCTCCAATCTTCTTACCTTTCTGATCTGATTATTTTTAGAATTGCTCGTTATTTCAGGTTTGTATTGTTGTCCATGTTGTGTTTGTTGTCCGTGTGACAGGAAGGAACAAACTATACATGCAATTCAATTATTTTAGACATGGTGCATGGTGTGTGTAGTGGCATGTATCGTTCCGTACGGACTTGTCATATCAGACTCTGGCATTAACGTCACGTGGGCAACCGTTGCAGTACCTGTCATCGGCACACCGTTTCTGTTACCCTTGCTCTTAACCATCACCTGGTCCAAGGCGACGTCTAAGGGAGTTGTATCAGGTACGGAATCAACACCTAATTATATCATAGGCATATGTATACGACAAGTTACGTACATCAAAATAAACTGAAGAGGTCTAAATGCTATGATTCATTAAAGGTTAATTGTGGTCTTCAGTTTCCAATATCTGATGGTGCAGTCTAGTCGTATATAATACAAAGCAGTTATCGCATGCCCGATGTATTCAAGAAACGACAAATAAACATCTGATTCAGTCTAAAAGCCACATTGAGAATACAGTAAAACTCACTTACAGCGAACTCGGTTACAGCAAAGACCTAAATTAAATAATTTAGGTCTTTGGTTACAGTGAAAACTCGGTTACAGTGAAACGAGTTTTTTTACCCGACTGAGGCCTTCTTTATTCCATATAAAAATGTACGATTACAGTGAACTCGGTTACAGTGAAAACTCGGTTACAGTGAAATGATTTTTTTGGCCCCAGAATAATGTTTTAGAGGAAATATGCTCGGTTACAAAGAAACTAAATTTTTTCAAACATCAAAGTAAAAACTTTTATTGACCGTGATAATTACGTATTGGATATTATTTTGACCCGTAGCTTTCCATTGTTACGAAATTCAATAGCGTTTTTCACGGGTGATAAATACCGATTACCGGAGTGTATCAATTTAAATTATTTTGTTTGAGTAAGTTTTCAATGTTTTCGCGGTCAATTATTTCATGTTTATTCAGTGAAAAGGATTTATAAAATAAAATTGCATACATTTTAAAAGTCTCATTTTTTTGGGTTAGTCAGTCAGGAAATATGTATGTTAAAATATCGTTCGAAGGGTCGCCATCTCGCAAACGAAAGCAACTGACATTAAATACCAAATATGAGGTTATTAAGGCGTGTGGAACTGAATCTAAAAATAGTGTTGCAAAGAAATTTGAAGTAGCACCGAGCACGATCACTGGAATATTGAAAATGAAAGACATGATTATTCAGTCTTTTCATTCATTAATTTCATCACCATCGCGAAAACGTCATCGATCTGGAATCGCAGTCTGATATAGACGAATCCGCATTCCGTCAGTTGCAGTCTCTGGAAAACATTGTGCTTCATACTAGCGATATAAAACAGAAGACAATAAAGGATTTCTTTGAGCGTAGTGAAACAAGAGATTAGAAATACATTTAAATACAAAACATAATAAAACTGAATACTTGACTCACAGTTGTTTATTTATTTATTCAAATTAAAAACATTTCTCACAATATCAAATGTAATACACGATAAATACATATGCATCAAGGTTTTCTATTCATTTATTGCATGACATATATTTACATAGATCTAGAAGAATTATACCTCCGATACAGGTTATAACGAAGTTCGTTATATGTGAGCAACTTACAGTGAAATTTCACTATAAGCGTGTGCTCGATTACAATGAAAACTCGGTTACAGCGAAATAATTTTTATACCCCCTGGCATTTCGTTATAAGCGAGTTTTACTGTATATCTACTTTACCACCACGCAATTACTAGGGTCCCCTATTTGATATTCAACTTAATTCGTCTTTGATGTCAAAAGAACGTAAATGTTCTAATTTGTCTTTTTACTAGTTCTCTATCTATGCTAAAGTATATACGTAACTTTGCGGGGGTTAAGTATAGGATAGAACACGAGTAAGTGTTGGGTATGAAAACTAAATCGAGCTCTGCGAGATTTTATGTTTTCATACTCAACACTTACGAGAGGTCTATCTGTCTTAGACGACAGCTAAAAATGTTAGTTTCTCAGATACAATTTGCACAACAATCAACTACTAATACTATGATTAACACTGAGTAAACACAATATCATCAAATCGTTTTCATTAGCCATTCATAAAATAAAATCAAGGAATGTTTGGTGCACGGGTATTTTGTGTTTTCGTTGGTAACATTCCATTGGTCAACTTTCTTTCTGTATCGTACATATTTTACATATCTTTTTTAAAGCAAGTGTACATGCATGTGCTTTTAAAAACAAGTAGTGGAATTTGATTCACTTGATGAAACTACTACATCGATGGCTTAGAATAAGAAGGTCGTAACTACTACTTACGACTTTATAAGACTCATGCATATTTGAAATCTGCTTCACAAGGCGCGTCTTAAATTGAGCCTATTTTCATGAAAGTCTGAAATTGTCATGTTGACCAAAATGAAGTTTTAAAAACTTGTTTTCCTATTGTTAAAGAGTAAATTACAGTTTTCTCTTGCATGCATGATGTTTTCTCAATATATCGATTTTGTAGTTACGACTTTCTCATTCTAAGCCATCGACATGAATTATGTTTTTGGAGTTTGAGGACGTAACCGCTGTTAAGCAGATCAAGCATCTTCCATCCTGAGACCTTTTAGTCAAAGATCTGAATGAAAATCAAAGGTTTAAGGACGTGCAACCACATTCAGAACAGCGTCTACCGAAAGATACCAGAAAGCAACATTCTTGGACATGTTCAGCATACGAGCAATATGCACAATGACGCAATTCTAAGATATTACCAGGACTACCTTTCATCATTTAAATATACAGAGCATCCGTCTATATGAAAACAATTTTGACGGACAAGCCTCCATTGCTCCAGCCTACAGCTAAACTAGTCCTCTCGGCAACTCTTACCTAGGCCGAGTGATAGAAGTACCTGACTCTATATCTGCTATTATAGTTTATCAAAGGCGTCAGAAAGATGTTGATTACACTGTAAAATCACCAGTCAAAACATTTGTGTAAGCAGCAGTAAAATGTAAAAAAACCTAAAAATGTTATTTCACGGCACGTATTTTCATTTTTTGCATACCGATTTTGTAAAAGAGCAGAAAACTCTTATGTTATAACTGAATAGTTCACTAATGAACAATGATTTTCTTATATACTTAACTGCTTAAATCGTATTTAGGTGCATGTATATGTTTTATAATCAATACTATTGTAATTCTTACTGCTTCAGCAATAAATTATTCTGTATTTTAATGATACTTTACTCTAGTTACACAAAATATAGATATAAAGTAGCATAACAATTTTAAGTCATTAAAAACGCCGCTACATCCTCTTTAAACTCTATGTTTGATGTTTGTATTGGATATATGCATGTATAATGATTGTAAATGCTTAACCCACACTTGTCAATGGATTGTGTTTACAATTAAGCTATAAATTCCTGACTTGGGTGATTATTTTGCTTGGCCTTAATAGTATTGGATAAATAAATGTAAGTTTATATACAACACTTTTTCTATATACCACAGAAAAGTATGGCGTGTCAGACGTTGCAAAATTCAATAACTATATATTTATGTGGTATATTTGCATATATATGTTCTATAAACTCATATATGTATTGTAACATATCATATGTATATGGTATTTTATCATATATATGTTGTATAAAGTCATATATGTATTGTAAAATATCATATTTGTATGGTATTTTCCATATGTATGTTCTATAAAGTCATATATGTATTTATAAAAACATATATATATGGTATTTTTGTATATATATTTTCAAAAAAGTTATACATATTGCCTAATAGAATATATATATGATATTTTTGCGTATATATGTTCAATAATTCATATAGAAAGCCCCGTATAGGCTCGACGCTTCAGCGCCATCCATTTTCAGGGCTAGTTGATTCGGCAGGTGAGTTGTTACACACTCCTTAGCGGATTCCGACTTCCATGGCCACCGTCCTGCTGTCTATATCAACCAACACCTTTTATGGTATCTGATGAGCGTCAACATCGGGCGCCTTAACCGGGCGTTTGGTTCATCCCACAGCGCCAGTTCTGCTTACCAAAAGTGGCCCACTTGGCACTAGGCATTCGAGGCGCGGCTCCAATTGAGCGAGTCGCGCTTCTTACCCATTTAAAGTTTGAGAATAGGTTGAGGTCATTTAGTCCCCAAGGCCTCTAATCATTCGCTTTACCGGATAAAACTGCAGCGAATCAGTGCCAGCTATCCTGAGGGAAACTTCGGAGGGAACCAGCTACTAGATGGTTCGATTAGTCTTTCGCCCCTATATCCAAGTTTGACGATCGATTTGCACGTCAGAATCGCTGCGGACCTCCATCAGAGTTTCCATGACTTCGTCCTGCTCAGACATAGTTCACCATCTTTCGGGTCCCAACGTGTGCGCTCTTGCTCCGCCTCGCCGACGATGCGGCTGAGACTGGCCGGCAGTGCGCCCGCCGCCACGAGGACGACGGGATCCTGCCTGGGCAATCGGAGACTGCCTTCACTTTCATTGCGCCTTTGGGTTTCGTAAGACCCCATGACTCGCGCACATGTTGGACTCCTTGGTCCGTGTTTCAAGACGGGTCGGGTGGAGGACCGACCGATTCGCCACAGACCCTTAACTCCCGCTTCCCGCTACCGCTGTCCAATGAAATCCTTCGTTTCAAATCATTATGTAAACACTTCCCAAGATGCAATTATAGAACATATATATACGATCAAAAAAAATTATATATGCAATTATAGAACATATATATACGACCAAAAAAATTATATATGAACAATTTTTATACATATATATGAATAAAAATATATATATGAAAACTTTTACAATAAATACGCCTTTATAGAATATACATACGCTAATTTACAATATAAATAACTTTATACAACATATATATAGAAATATACCACATACATATGGTTTTTGCCAAATATATATAACTTTATGGAACATATATATGATAAAATACCATATATATATAACATTTTACAATGTATATATGAGTTTATAAAACATATATATACGAATATACCACAAACATAGACAGTTATTGAATTTTGCAACGTCTGACACGCCATAGAAAAGTGTTGTATAAAAAAATTGATGGGATTTATTCAACACTTTTTCTGCTCGTTGATTGGTCAGTTACAGTAAGCTGTGGTCTAAATTAGTATAGCTAAAGGTGTCACTTACCAAAAGGATAGACAAGGGGCGGGTTTTACCTTTCTGTGGACCCGAACTAGTATACTTGTACGTACTGGATAAGTGGTGGGGAGGGGGAAAATTGACATTACGCCAGAGGAGAGATCGCTCCACCTTATCACTTGTCGAATGTTACTTTACGTAGGGTTTCAAGTTAATCCATTAGACCATGTGATTAAAACTTACCGTTATAATTGATTCAAAGGGCATTGATTGACAACTGACGTGTTCTCATTTGATTGGTTAAACGTTTTCGGCTCTTCAAATTAACAATTATCGCACATGCATTAACACGTGTCTGGCTGGTATAAAAGGAAATTGATTAATGATGTTTCAGAAATATACGTAGGGCGTTTCAAAAGTTTCAGGAAACGTGCTCTGTAATATTTATCGTATGGTCAAAGTAATTCAAACTTTGCACTTGTACTTATTCCTGTTCAACCACGTATATATAATACACGTAAAAGTAGTTAATGTTTTATATGCCTATATTTCAGGGGCTGTTGTAGGATTGGTGTTTTCTATCAGTGGTATGCTGATCGTGGGATCAACGTATGAAGGTGGGCTGGGTAAATTTTGGACAAATACTGCCCAGGACTACAGTTTACTTGCTGGTATGCTCGCAGGGTTCGGTGTTAGTGGCTTGCTGTGTGTCGTCGTGTCCCTGTGTACACACAACATCCAATCCGAGGACGATACTCAGAGAGAATGGGCGAAAACTGTCAATATTGACAACCCATTAAGCCCGTTCAGATTAATATACGAACAAGAATTAGCAGATATTGGTGCAGGGTCTGTTATTACAGCAAATACAATGGATCAAATTTTCCACAAAGCCAAGAAAGTTGCATGGATTGGGGCTGGTATCAACTTGTTTATTTTCTTGGTTGTGATACCATCAGTGGCGATTAGTCAAGGTGTGCTGACATTTGAACAGTTCAAGACTTGGATTAGGTTGTTTCAATTCTGCGTAATGATTGGGACAGTTTTAGTTATTGTTGTACCCCCATTTGAAGAGGCGGCTCAAATATGGCGGAAGTATAAAGAAAATGTCCGAGATAAAGCGAAATCGTACATAAAGGAAGCGAATAATGGCCACGGAAAACACACATCCAACAATGTAACAACACGTTTATAGATACAAGTACTTGATAAATATCTGTTACATTATATATAGGATCTGTGTGAGTTGTCTTGAAGATCAACATTTCTCAAACGAGTCTAGAAAGTGAGCGTTTGCCGAAAGACTGATGACATCACATTGATCCGTAATTATATGTGTTGGAGAACATTGTTCCGTCATTTGTTACCATGGTATTTATAATGACGGAACAATGTTCTCCAACATGTGTGATAATGAAACGTGACGTCACCTGTTTTTTGGCAAAGGTTCGCTAAATAACCTGTTTTCTAGACATGGAACTAGACCATTGGTCGAATTCGTTGAACAGATGGTCTGGTACAAATTGTAGAGAAAAATAAACTGGAGGAAAAGTATTTGTGGTATATATGATATATCATGTGTCTTATGTTTTAGAACAGTGCTCGACTGTCGAGTGTTGTCTTCCCTTGTCTTTTTATCAAGCATTTTGAATTATATTTATGAAACTTTGTCTTGATGTACATGTTGATGGAATATGTGACATCAATAGGCCCCGATCTACCAAAGGATTTCAATTTGTGCAAAA
This sequence comes from Spisula subtruncata, assembly GCA_963678985.1. Lineage (NCBI taxonomy): Eukaryota > Metazoa > Mollusca > Bivalvia > Venerida > Mactridae > Spisula > Spisula subtruncata. Next base: position 29,480,332 of record OY787663.1, on the reverse strand, counting down.
TTAACTTAACTCAAAATTGGTTTCACAAATGACATATTAAATATTGAGTTTATTATACCATAAACTTCTGATGTATCTAAATTCTGGAGGCAGCAATAACTAGATCAATTTGTCACAACATTGCATTTTAAATTTCTAGAATCTTGACCAGCGTGTTCAATTTGGTGACATTTAGGTTGTAGGTAATCTTGGGTCAAACAATATCATGATATGCATCATATTTGCGTCAAATTATTTATACAAGATTTCACCAAGACCTTCTTTAGTTCACCTGTCAAAGCAGTGCATGCAGGCCCCTATGATGTCCTGAATTACAGCTTCAACAGCATACACAAGTTTTTTCTATAATTTGACCTACTAATCTAGTTTACGATCCCCGGCTACCCATGTACAAACTCAACTTTTATTACATGTTAACAACTTAACACACATTTTGACCAATGTTCACAAAGATCCAGTATAAAACTTTAAAAATAATGTGTTAAGATGATCATTGTGACCGGCTTTTCTTAAGATTAAGTTCATATAATGACCTACAATGACTACACACGATTTGACCTAATTTCCCCCAAATATCGCACTTGACCTAGGTTATTTACATGACCATTTTGAGTAAGTTTCAATAAGACCCTTTCAATTAAGCGATAATCGTATGTACAGAGTTACCTCCCGTAACCGGATGTGACGTCAAACGAGGGCTCTACAAATTAACCACACTATAAACGCAGTAGCGAAGAGATTATTTAATCGCTTTTTTCGTTAATTGCATGTTTTGTAGCAGTTGTTTTTTCAATAAAGATGTTTATAATGTACTAACAATGTATGTATGATATGTTACATGTTATGGATGTGGAGGAAACGTGTGATTTCTCGGATTTTTTTTATCAACAATTGTCAATTATCGGGCGTTAATTTCCAAAAAGATCTGTAGTTGTATTAATTTTGTTTTGTAATTCTGTTGATTGTCATGCACATTTCGTACATTAAATTGAGCGTTAGTGCTAAGATACAGTGTATATTTGTACTTTGATAAATGTATATTTTGCCGGGAATATAAAGCGCAAGTATTTTCACCTGGTTCTTTCAATACTACATCATTACCGCCATTAGACCTAGTTAACTCTGGATCATTGCAATGTCTCATTTCTTTTTACCAATACAATTCACAAGTTATGTGTTGTTTATTATGGATTGTAATAAAACAAAGACATAATTATTTAGGCCTTTGAATAAACCTATATTAGAGCCACAACGATTTATTGGAATGTCCTATCTGGTTACATACGTGCCATTTCGGGCAAATTCGGCTTAAAAAGCTGTATAAATGACGATTATGATAGCAGTTGATTGTTATAAATTAATTTAAAAAATACATTATTTATATACAACTGCTCTTCAAACTAACATCACAATTAAAAATCTTTTGTTTTTAATATAAGAATTGTAAATCTTAATTCTCAAAAAGTGACCTGAACTGCAATTCGAGTGATGGTAAAGTGAGACAGATACTTAAGAAGTTAAGGTGCTAAAACCCTAATGCATAAATAAAATCTTGTCAGATGAGGAGGTGCTAAAACCCTAACGCATAAATAAATTCTAGGTGCTATATAATTATATAATGATTTACAATAAACAGCATAGATCCCCTAATAGTATCAAGATAAGCCACCAAGACCATACACTAAATAAGTGTCACAGCAGGGTACTAATATACAACCAATCAGTACTATGTTGTCGTCATCTGTCATCTTAATATACATGTACAGTATATTGATCAGTGTTTTACCTTAAATGATTGACATTGATTGACACTTTTAAATCAACGTTTGGGTTACTTTTATAAAAAAGTATAAATTATGTTTATCCAAACCACGGAGGTCTCTCTAATTCCGTGTCCGAACAAAAAGTGTAAATTAATGGACATGCACCTGTATGACTTGTGCTACAATGCTCATTTTGATGTTTCAAATATAATTTATTGCAATATTTTTACACGTAGACACCATTTAAAATAAATAAAGCACTTTTCTCATTTACTTGTATATGAATTTCAAATGAACAAAAGTTTCATGATGGAAGAGTAAGATTTGAAACAGACTACATTGTATTGCCAAACAATTTAGTTTTACCTACATACAACAACATTTTACATAGAATTGATTCTGATTTAAAGTTAATCGTCGTGTGAACTTTTCCGGTGATTCCTTACTTTCTTTTATTGTAGTAAACAACACATCAATGTACTCGTGTTAACACTAAACAAGTAAGCACATGCGGACATGTAAAATCATGCCGCCCGGATTTTAGTACAAACTATATCTAGAAAGAAATTTCCTCCTGTGTAAATTAACGTTTTAATTTCTGGCTGGATAGTCGTACTTTTAAAATGATATAGCTAATATTCTATACTTTTATGATGTGTGATGAATTATTAAAATACACAATTTCTTTATGCTAGTATAAACTGTAAGTCAGGTTTCAATGAGTGGATTGTGCGCGCGTGATGCATGGTATTTAGGTTCGAAAAGCATGGCTCTCCTTTTAAAACTTTAATAATATCTTTTAATAATATAATTGTTGGAAAGCTTAGTCTACACAGTTCTTAAAACTGCAAAAAATTAACATTTTGAGCAAGTTAAATGCCAATTGTTGAGTATTGAATTCAGTTCTTTATTTTTACATTTTCTTGCCCTTGAAATTTTTGTTCCGAAAACATGGCTTTTTATGTTTTATTAATGAAAAGACATTAACAAAAGTTACATTATTAAAAAGTTTATACGATCTTGTTTTCGTAAGTGTTCATCTTTTAAAAATCGACTGAGTAAAACTTGATTTACAGCGGTTTAAAGTTGACACATTTTTTATTTCCTTTACACGCTAACGGTAATCGACTCGTGTATTCGCTTCGAGCCCTCGTTTGACGTCATCAAAGGGAGACAATTTAATTACGGTCTTAATTGAAAGGGTGTGACCTGTAGTGACTACACATGTTTTCTATTATTTGACAAAGTTCATAACCACAAATCACCCACTATCGAAGTTGACCTAGATTTTACAAAGATATGCATTATAATCATATTTAATAAAGCTTAGGTCAAAACTATGACACTACTTTGTCATTGATAGTGTGGGATGACTGAGATTTTAAATCCAGATGACCCAATTGCAAACTTGGCCTAAATTTTATAGAGACAAACTGTTATCCTGTTTTACGAAGATTAAGAGAAATTTGTTTCCTCCAAAGTCGAATTGTTGTCTGTGGACAACAGACAGAGAAATTACTAGAAATGTGTCCATCGACACAAGTGCCCCATTGGGGTATATAGAAAAAGTAACAAAGGGCCATAACTCTGGTAAAACAGCCACAGCAAAAATTCCATCCTTTACAGTCAACTACACACCAAGGTGGTTAATCTGTGAAAATTTTAAGAAATTCCGCCCAACAGTTTGTGAGGAGTTCAACACACAAGACTTGCGTTACGTACGAATGGACAGAACCAATAAAGAGCAAGTTCTGTTTATGTTAAGGTGGATGAGATAAAGTACAACAGAATCAGCTTGTCAACAGTACTGTTACACATGTTTATTACATCATTTCCAAACACACATATGATATAAGATCTATGCCACAATAATTATGCTTTAACATTAGTATATTTATATACAGTGTAACAAGAAACATGGACATTCTATGAATAGAAAAGTGATGATGGCCACAAATCGGGCACCTGGACAGAGGACAGTGATGGCATTAGACCATGTACCTGGGGTAATATTCACAGATGGCCACAAATCGGGCACCTGGACAGAGGACAGTGATGGCATTAGACCATGTACCTGGGGTAATATTCACAGATGGCCACAAATCGGGCACCTGGACAGAGGACAGTGATGGCATTAGACCATGTACCTGGGGTAATATTCACAGATGGCCACAAATCGGGCACCTGGACAGAGGACAGTGATGGCATTAGACCATGTACCTGGGGTAATATTCACAGATGGCCACAAATCGGGCACCTGGACAGAGGACAGTGATGGCATTAGACCATGCACCTGGTGTAATATTCACAGATGGCCACAAATCGGGCACCTGGACAGAGGACAGTGATGGCATTAGACCATGTACCTGGGGTAATATTCACAGATGGCCACAAATCGGGCACCTGGACAGAGGACAGTGATGGTATTAGACCATGTACCTGGGGTAATATTCACAGAGCATCTTAAGTGAAAACTTAAATATTTTGACTTCAGTTCAAATATTGAGCGGAACATATTTCCAAAGAAACAAAGAATAACCCATGTTTTCTATGTAATTACTGTTACAGTAGCTCTTTACATATATAATGCTTCTAAACAATGTGTATAATTGTGAATCACATAAATTTCCTGTAAGCTGATACACTTTATTGCCTGCACATAACCTCTGCTTGGAGTGTCGCAGTTAGATAGATAGACTTAAGCAAAATTGGAGATTTTAAGAAAATTCTAAGATTTCACTTAAAGATGCTTTGTGAATACCACCACTGAACAGTATCATATATCACATAAGGCTACATTAAGCTTGACTCTTGTTATTGTGAGTAATCAAGTGAAATTTTCTGAGTGTAACAAGGGCAGATAATTCAATAAATATATGTCACAGGGTTATCAGCCTTTTCAATATGGGCTCTCCTTATGATTGCGAATAACTATATTGAGTTTGTTGTTGATACCTTTGTTTTAAGTATTTGAGAAAATGACTCTGATAATAAACTTAACCAACACACACGATCCTGTCATGACTTCAGCTTCACTTGTTTCTTCGAAAAGTCTGGCTAAAAACTAGATTTTCAACAAACACATATTACTGTAAACTAATTTAATTTCAATGGGATGAAATTTCGTGGTTTTGGTAAAAAAAGACCATTTCGATGTGACGTAAATTTGTGGATTTTTTATTTCAGGTGAGAAATACAAGGGTTAAAACTTAAAATTAATGTGCGATGGGATTAAAATTTGTGGTTGAGGCAAAACACGAAATTTAATCCCCCATGAAAATTAATGATTTTACAGTAATGCATGTAAGTAACACTATTCAGTACTGAAACTGGGTTCCAATCGAAAAAGCTAATATGCCAACAAACATTTCTTGTAATATTTCTGAAGATACTGTAAAATATGTCTATATTGTGATTGAACTCATCCATGAACTTAAATGATTTTACAGAAGTTGAATTCAAAAATACAGAGCAAGGACTTTCCTTTCCGTATTTTAAACCAAAGTTGCATTTACCAAAGTCCACAAAATGTACTGTCCTTGAAAATAAGTGAATATACAGTACACTACAAATGTATACATGTGTTAGCTTATCAATCCTAACCAAATCTACCAATCTCTTAGAACAAGTTGTGCTTAAAATTGTTTCTTATGGAACGCATGGATAAATATACAACAGGTAAAATTTGACCACAAAACATTGATGATTCTATAACTATATCAACTACAAACCCATCAAATCTCAAATAACACAATGATCATAGAATGATCATTGTAATGGCTAAGTGTCATAGACACATCGCTGACTTAGAATTAGAAGGTCAACCTTATATGACTGATACATTTTTAAAATTAACATCTCAAGCCTTGAAAGGCGCTGCTTATGAGCCTATTATCTTGAAAATCGGAACTTGTCACGTTGACCAAACTGAAGTTGAAGAGGCTTGATTTACCATTAGTAAAGAATAATTTTCGGACAGTTTTTTTTCTTGTAATTAATATATCGATTTTGTACTAAAACCTTCTAATTCTAGGCAAGTGACATACATTACTGTGCAATACATGTATAAGGCCAAAATGATTGTTAGTTTCCACTGTCCTGATCCGACCAAAATATTGCTACACCCTTACAGGCGCGTAAGCTACCTATACGCGAGTACGCGGCTGAATCCACATGATTCTTTCAAATAAACTTTTCTGGCAAGTCCATGCACAATTCACTTCAATCACTTATTCCTCATTCATGCATTTTAAATTTCCTTTGCATATATTAGCTGTACTGGTGCCACTTACATGCACGTTCTTTGGCGTAAAAAAAACTCGCACCAGCACCGCCGAGTAACTTCATTGTTAACAAGCCGAGTCAACAACTGATGAAGCAGCAAGTTTCTCTGACAGCAAATCCCATTATTTGATTCATTACTTCATATATGCATGCAGATAAGTACTCGTTAGAACTTCAACCTTCAAACCAAATGTGCACCACATAAACTCGGTAATATGCAAAACATCTTTAGGGGACAGATTCGAATTGATGCTTTTGCAATAAGTAATAATGTGATAAGTAATCACGAACTGATTTCTGATTCTGCATCGGAGTCCATGTTTTTTTTTTACATCATTTCGAGAAAAAATAATATATATTTTTTTAAGTTTAACTTGAAATTTGATCTCCTAAATATACGTCAAAACGCACCATTACCTTTCAAGGAATAAAAAAAGATCTGGGAAGCATGCCCCCGGACCCCCCTACTTCTTTCATCTTTGCCTACGGGCCTACACATTGCTAAGGTCCTAGCTACGCCCCTGGTCACAGTCGTGAGGGGAGAGTTGTATGGCATTTGCGGTACACGATTATACACGATCTACTATAACAACCGAATGTCTGTCAGGACTGGCAATTTTAAATACTAGTAGCAGTAGCTGTAAACTTATGGACATTGGTTGACAATGTAATAATATAGTTTGCTGGCCTAAATATTGGCAGCAACTAGACTTCTATGAGCATATCTGAATGTTAAATTAAATTTAATGCAAAATACATGGACAATTAGTTTCTATATTTGTGTCATTGTTTAAGGTGGATATTCACTTGAGTTTCATTATTACAATGCAAAATACACAAACACTTAATTTCACTATTTAAATGACATTACCTTATTCACTGGACTTTCATAATTATAATTCATACATTTTTCATAATAATATGATGTTGTACTATACAATATAAGAGACATCTGCTATACGCAGTGCACACCTAAACATCTGATTTATGTGTCAGTATGAACACTATTACTTTTAAATTCAATCATGAATTGATGTTAATATTGTTTTATGCATATATGTATTCTTGTAAATTTCTGAACCTGTAAATACATGTAGTATATTTCATACATGTTAATGAGGACCATATTGAAGATTGGTCTAGAACCAAATATGTTATCCACTATAAATAAAGTCGTTATTTTTATTATTATTATTATGTAAAATATCAAAATTGCTCTCTGGTATTCTTATGATTTAGATTTTAGCTTTATTTAATAGAAATTTTATGCCGAGTTTAAGCATTTGGCCACAGGCCAAGAAGGCTAGCTACGTGCCTGCCTTATTAAGTGTATACATGCTATGTGAAATGTAATGCTCATTTTTGCTGTTATTTATGGAACTTTATTCACTAGAATGATTTAGTTCAAACTTGTGAAACAAGTTTTTTCAACTTATATTTAATCACTCTCAACACCTCATTCCTGATGTTATCCATTGCCATGATAGTATGAGAGAAAAGAAGCCATGTAGTTTCACTTTCAGCATTGTACATAAATTCCAAAATTTCATTTTCAACTTATCTACCCTATTTTTTGGCATGTTACATGCACATGGACTGAGAAACAAACAATACATTTTCAGGCCTATACACATCTGCAACACATGTATACATAACAGGGTTTTATATACATATTAACTTATTAAGCAAAACTAAATGTTTTATACACCATTCAATTGCATCCACGACCCCTTCCGCGGCGATGGACATGGAATTTTACTTTTGGGTTGTAAAAACCCTCACCATTTCCCTGCCCTGCAGGGACAGCTGATCGTAAAATCTCCCGCATTTTCCCAGCCAATAGCAACTAAATATTGTCCCTGGGGTATTGGTTAGGAGAAACAAGACTGCGTTCAATAAACCCTTATGCCCCTGTGGAAGCCATTTCAATAAGTCGAAGTCCAAAATTAGGTCAAGGTGAAGGTCAAAATGGAGTCAGGTGATACAGGCATGTGGAGAGTGGTCATATACAACATCCATGCAAGTTTGAAAGCTTTGAAGCAAGCCATATTAATGCTAGAAGAAACGGTCAATTTGGACCATATGCCATGTGATCTATCAATACAGGGGCATATAAATTTCCCCAGCAACAGGGCCGTTTCCCCCGCTATCAATCCCCAACCCTGGTGGTGAGGGTCGTGGTTGCAACTGACTGGTGCATTACCCAGTACAATAAAAATAATGATTTTAAATAGAATGCATAGAAATCATGTTTATTGAGAAAATAACATGATATGGTATTGATTAGCAAAAATGGCACACAATTGGGCATGGCATGTCCGTATATAGGCAAAGCTATTTAGCAGGAAATATTAAAAATGAGCATTCATTTATATATGAGTCCCAGAGGGATGTTTTGTAATATTGTGTTATACCTAATAACTTACTGCTTGAATCTTGATTCAGAACTGGAGCCAGTCGCTTAGTCAAGCTGCTATCAAGCGCTTTTTGGTAGTGCTTTACTATGTCTTGGCACTGACATGCAATCGGCAAACATATTTGTCGATAGTAAACCGTTTCTTTGCGAGCGCTTTTTTATGCAACAGACTGCTTCAGTTCCGCTCGGTAGTGCTTTGCTATGCAACGCAACGGTATGCTAGCCGCGAGCAAGTATTTTTGCGCTTCGAAGCGCCTTTGTGAAGCGAGTCATTTCTTAGCGTAGTGTTATGAAGTGCTCGATAGCTCCTTGCCTACACAACGGCCTCCTGGTTAAACAATTTAAATCTGACATACTGTAAAATCATTGTTTTCAATGGGGCAAAATTTCATGTTTAGGGTGAGAAAGAATATTTTGTCAGGACGAAATTTCAAGGATTTTCGATTTTATGAAAAATGGCATGGTCAAATTTCGCCCAAATTATCAGAAATCATTAAAAATATTGGCAGATATAAAAATTGTTTATAACATATACGTATATTTTGAGAAAACAAGAAAAAGTTTAAAAAATAGTCTTTACTTAAATGGTAAAATAAGCTGTTTCAAATTCAATTTGGTCAACATGACAAGTTCTGATTTTCATGAAATAAGGCTTATAAGAACATCATGTGATGCTGATTTTGAATGTGTATCAGTCTTAAGTACTACTCACGACCTTCTCATTCTAAGCCAGTGATTTAAATACAGAAATGCTTGAAAAATGGAATGTTATGACACACATAATTTAAAAGCTAGAAAAAGCTTGACAGCTGATTACAATAATATCATAACTCCTCCAAACTTCCCATGTTATCTAGGGGTTTCATTTGATGCAGGAGTAAGGCTTTTGTCCCTTAAAAATTTTCAAATAATTTTGACCCTCAAGATTTTGATTTGAAGGGTTATTTTCCCTGCCGAAAAAAATTTTGTCCGGAGCATATCTTGAAAACTGCTTAAGATATTGACTTGAAACTTAAAATATAAATTAAATTAATAGATGGTAATTTAGAAAAGTGCAATAACCAAAAAACCATAACTCTGTCTGTCTTACATTTTTAATTATCTCCCCTTTAGTATTTTCATAATCAAATTTTGTCCGGAGCAAAATCTTAAAAACTGTTTAAGATATTGACTTGAAATATAAATAGGTGGCAAGGTGGAGAAGTACAGTGACCAAGAACCATAACTCTGTCTGTCTTACATTTTGAATAATCTCCCCTTAAGTATTTTAATAGTTGTTCGCATACACAAGCAAGTTTATTCGGTGGGGATGGCCATGTGAACATGGCTCTTGTTTCTCTTAAAATCATGGCTATTTTGGCTATCAAAATAGTACAATTTAGTCTAATGTATCAAAATGACCATTCAGATTGTGAAGGTACCGTATTCAGTAATGGAACCCCTGTTAACAATTGATCCATAATCCCTCTATAGATGAAACATCTATAAACCTATGATATGTTGTTCAAATCTATTGCACATAACTTGAGTTATCCTAGTTCATCTTTCCAAGTCAGTAACATAACATTGTTATCTTTCAGACAAAGTGCCAGGAATAGCCCCTTTCTGTTGTCCTCGGTGAAGCCATCAAGCCAATCACAGCATCCGAGTGTAGCTGAAGCCCCATTCTGTGTCGGTCTGAAGAGAAACAATTGACACATCAATGGTACAATAAACCAAGAAATTATTTCGCAAAAGTTTACGGAGTTCGCAAATGGTAGACATTAGTGAAAAAAAGTAACTGCGAACTGTTGTAAAATATCCAGTTTATAATAGAAATAGAAAGTTTTAAGTTAGATTAAAACATGAAGTCAACAGTTAAACATTATGCTAATAGAGTTGAAGAGGATCACTTTAATGTATCCAGAAAAAACTTACTAAATACAACAAAAATGTATACACAATAGTAAACTTGAAAGGTTGTCTGCTTAACTACATGTATTTCAAAATAAAGATAATTTATGTTGACTCACCTGAATGGGGGCACAGGAATAGTGCACATAATTCTACACGAATGTTTGTCAATAACAACGACCCGACTGTAACCTTCATCCACGATGAAGATGGCAAACTTCTGGCCTACACCTAACACAGTTTGTTTAGGAGGTAATTCCTGTGGTAGTATCAGTGAGGACATATGTCGGGGTACACACTTGCCGTCCACAGTCTCTGTCGTGTATGTAGACAAGGACTGAGATCTGTCCTTCTTATTCCAAGTACATACACTTACACCGAAACACTCTGAAGGTGATGGTACATTCAAACACCAGTCAGCAGTATGTGTCACACTAACGTCAACTTGCTCCTCTGATTTCACCGTCCAGAAACAGCAGCCGTGTCTATCTACCGACACTATTTGCAATGATCGACCTCTCAATGCATCAACATTATCCACACGCTGAGACACAGAACAGGAGAGAATTTTCACATGAGTAATCCAATCATTATGCCAGTCTGATAAAGAACTTAACAACATGCCCGAATCAATCTGCCAGATTTTCACTGTTTTGTCCGCCGAGCCTGTCACTAAGATGTTAACATCTCTGCGAGCATCCAGGCTAAATACCGCAGAGATGTGACCAACATACCGACACATGAGTTGACCGGTATCAATATCCCAGCATGCTGCAGTGTTATCGAAGGATGCTGTGTATACATATATATCATCAAACTGTAGAGCTGATACACTGTGTGTATGGATAACTTTGCTACAATCTCCCGTATTGATATCCCAAAACCTCACAGTATGATCATCTGAACCTACAAGGCATTTTAGTATACACAGTTATTTTTATTATATTATATATTTAACATACATTATAATATATAATTCCAGAAAACCTATCAACCGGAAACCTAATTGTGGACGCCTGCCTGCCAACCAGCCATTAAAATGTCAATTTAATAAGCTTTTTTTCATTGAAGATTCTGGTAAATAAATGAATGCACCCTGATCTACATAATTATGTAAAGCATTCTACACCACCATCTTGAACAGGGCCTAAAAACGATAAATACCTGTAGCCACCACATCCTTGTTGTATGTAATGGCCATGACCCGACCTCGATGACCTTCAAGGGTCATGACCTTGAAAGCAGATTTATTTTTCATTTGCTGTACCAGATATGTGGACTGTATGAACAAGTTTTTATATTTATGTATAGGGACGTATGGCTCTGCTAGAATTCTGGCACCAACTCTCTTAGCCATGTGGATCCAAACTTCTCTAAAACTGTTGATAAGATGATTCCAGTACCTACAAATATACATAAATATGTACCAGTACAAATGTCAGTTTTGCGCGGATCTAACTACTGTGTTCTTTCCAAGTATATTGCACATACTATCATCAAACTATTCTTCGAGTTTCCCGTATATTTCCATTCTATAACTGATTTCATGTTATTCTCTAAACGTGAATACTTTCTGTACAACGAATTCAATCCAATTAGATTGGTTAAACTACACTGAATTTAATTCCAATCATCGTTCGCTAACTTTTTATTATTAATCACTCCATGTTTAAAAGACGTGATCATGCCATGTTTACAATCCTGTTTGTAAATATGCAATTACTGCTGCCGTAACGGGCATTCTGATTGGGTGATAGAGGGAATCACCTAATAGTGTAGAAAAGTGCTGTTTTTAGTTTTGTGCACAATAATTGGGATAATAATTCAGGGGGTAGAATAGAAACTTGACTACCCAGTGATTTTTTGAAGATGAGATTTTGTAAATGCTAAACTACAGTATGAGATGTTACTTACTTGGATACAAGGCAACAATTGAGTAAGCTTTTCTCGTCTAACATCATCAATATTCGTACACTCACTTCAGTAGGTAACATACGTAGAAAGTCACGATATAGAAGACTAGGAAGTAGATCAGATAAATATAACATCTCCTGAAACATAAAGTCTTGATTTAATCATTTCGATTATCATTTCGATGATAAAAAGCACAGTTTTGTACACGTTTTAATCACAAAACTATGCTTAACAAATATACAAATTATCTTACAATTCACATTACAATCAAGGGCACTATTGATGAGAAATACCGTCGAACCATGTTGTACCGTCCGTTAATTAGGTAACAGCGTTTCTCAGCATTTGAACACCACAATACGCTACACAACATTGATTATATATTTCAATGTGTTAGTCACGCAATAGATTTTTTGTTTTTTGAATTTGATAAACCAACAATATGCGATTTTTTTCTTCTTTATGAATAAGTCTAGATTCATATATAAATGTATTAGGTAGGTCAAGCCAAACAAATGTGAATTTAAGAGAGGCTTTTTGATAAATTTTGAAATTTACCTACTGGAGTTGAGTTCCTTTAATGAAGAGCATTCTGATAAACCAATATCTTTTCATGTCTTAAAATTGCAATTTAATTGAATGATCAATCAGATGTGATTACTAACTTTAGTTTTGGAAAATGTTGACGAAAACATAAAACATAGGTTGATGTTAAAATAATCTTCCTTTCCCTTCCGATTAAGGATGGTTTTAAAAGTAATTAGTTTGACTATATTTTTTTAATTGTTTCAGAATGATAAAATTTGATTGGTCAAGTCAAGACATACACATTTTGAAATTTATCAGTACATTTGTAACTCTAAGGTGAAAACCAACATTCTCATATCTAAATAAGGTAACAAATTGATGAGTTAGAAACAAGCCTGTATACAAAACATTTAACTTGGCACTATTTTCTAATTTTGTAAAATGTAACATATCATCAGCTAGAGCATGTAGACTCACCTTAGAACCACATAAACCTATAAATGTATCCAGTGTTCTCGCTTTCTGTGAATCTGTCAATCCTAGAAACTTTACACTGACTGCATGAAGCCAAATAAAAAACTGCTTCTCGGAATCATTGTATGAAGAGACTGCAGCTGAAATATAAATACACAGTGACAATACAACCTCTCCGGATTATGGCTCTCTATAGAGCAAGTCTCTTTATAACAAAAAATTCCAAAAATGTGTCTGACAAGGAAATGGTACTATTTTTTGTTTTAGGAAAGAAGCAGTCTTGAGTGGACACTATCAGGAGGTTAACTAGAACCATCACTGTCGTGATCAGGGCCCTGTCGTTATCATTGTCAAGAAGTATTACAAGTTTCGTTTGAATATCTTGAAAAGTTTTTGAACTATGGCCAATGTTAAAGTTTTGAAGTCGAAAAAAGGGGCACAAGCCAAAATTTATTAAAGCTAGAGTTGTTGCCCTTTGCTACACATGTGCATATTGTCACTGTCAATATGTATAGCAAGTTTCATTTGAATATCTGTAACCATTTTGAAGTAATGTAGAAAAAAAGATGAAAAATGAGGAAAATTGTAATTTTACAAAGGGACATTATTCTTACAATATTGTAGCTGGAGTAACATAACTTGGCATACAATAGTGTATTGTTGCTGTGACCTTATGTTTAAAGTTTGAAGTCAATACCTTTAACGGTTTGCAAGTTATTAAGAAAAAACATTTTGAACTATGGCCAATGTTAAAGTTTTGAAGTCGAAAAAGGGGGACAAGCCAAAATTTATTAAAGCTAGAGTTGTTGCCCTTTGCTACACATGTGCGTATTGTCACTGTCAATATGTATAGCAAGTTTCATTTGAATATATGTAACGGTTTTGAAGTAATGTAGAAAAAAAGATGAAAAATGAGGAAAATTGTAATTTTACAAAGGGCCATAATTCTTACAATATTGTAGCTGGAGTAACATAACTTGGCATACAATAGTGTATGGTTGCTGTGACCTTATGTTTAAAGTTTGAAGTCAATACCTTTAACGGTTTGCAAATTATTAAGAAAAGACATGAAAAATGTGGACGGACAGACAGACGGACGGACGGACGGACAGACAGACAGACAGACGGACAGGGTGATTACTATAGGGCACCTGCAAAAAATTTGCAGGGCCCTAACTAGCCTTTTCAACCTTTTACTATAATAATACTTATTATCTTTTATCACATAAACTGCGGCCTGGGACTGTGAAATAAAGCCATTTAATAAAGGCGATTACATTACTCAGTAATATAATAACTATGCAAATGAGGCGGCTAATCACTATTTTAATAATAACAATTACCATACTCAGTGATACAATAACTATGCAAATGAGGTGGCTAATCACTATTTTAATAAAAACTATTACACTACTCAGTAATATAATAACTATGCAAATCAGGCGGCTAATCACTATTTTTATGTATTCATATGCCCTGTCAAAAATATGCATAGACAGACAGGATACATAGAAATAACAGGTCCGTGACATTATTACGATTCAAATATACCCGTCTCGCTCCAATAATTATGCAACGCTGTAACGGTAATTTAAATATAGTGCTGCACTATGTTTAGTTGCTCATTTATTTTTTATCAGCATTACTCACTGAATTAATGATCTTCTATAGGGGAAGCATGTTCACTGTTAACACATTTACAGGACTTATTTTGTTTATGTGATAAAATTAATATTACATTCGTATCTTTCCATATAGAATTTATCAAACTCATTGGATAAAAATTATAAGATACTCGGCAGAGCCTCGTATTTTATCATTTTATCCAACATATAGCAAGCTACATATCAACTTGAGAAAGCATTTAAACCAAGAGTAAGGTCGATGTAACCCTGGTGAGATTTAGATATCAAGCTATTTTACAATCAACCCTATACCTACAAAGAACAATACATTATAATAGAAAATTATCAATATTTGAACAACTATTGAACAAAAAGCATGAAACTTGGCATACATGAAATTACGCATAAATAAGTTATTTGTATTTTTAAATAATATTTTAAAATATGTATTTTTAAAAAAATATGTTTTACGTGAAAATTGTTGAACAACATACGGTTTTTGTATATGCAACAAGTACAGTAACAATTATAGAAGTTTCATAGAAAATTTCATGACGATTGCTCAGCTAGATTTTTTTAATTGAACTTATTATGATTTCAGAAATGCTGAAATCAGGGCAGGTTACAAAACGAATCAACGTTTTGCATCCGTTGTCTATAGTTTTCGCGATACTATGCGTTTAATAAATTATAATAATCAAATATCAGACTTCCCAAAAGCTGTCGGACCGTCGGACCAGTCGGACAGTTTAGCTCTCGGTCTGGTGCGTCAGACCTTTCCGTCGGACCGCATATCCGATGGTTCGTAATCGTTGTGGTACGTTTGCATTGGGTACGTTTTGTATTGGGTTTGTTTCCGCGTGTATTTTGTAGACTTATTCTGATTGGTCGGTAATAAATTCTTAAGCCAATCGCAAAGCGCGAACCATTTTTCTAACTCTGCGTTCTTGTACTCCTATTTAGAAGAGTCTTTTCCAATTTCGCGTGGGAAACATGGAAAATTATTGATAAAATTGAAAGAATTATCGGTAATTGGCCATCGGACAACAAATTTAATGTTGATTTCTCGATGACAGTACTCGGAAACGAGGAAAGCCATCTTTTACTGTGTGTACGTCGTATTAAAAGGGAAATTGAAAATATTCAGTTTTGTTGTTGATTTTAGCTAACAAAAATCGGTCCGACAGATTTCCTTCTGGTCTGACAGTTTTTCCAAGTCCATTGTCAGCGACTATCGGGAAATCAATACCCTTTAGGAATAAACAAAAAAGAACCTTCTTTTAGATAGTTTGGGGTGCGGTTATAAAATATTAACTAGTTTTGATATAATCGAGGGCATAGTACTACGTTTTACTAACGCTGTAACCAACTCGTGAGATTTGATGTTTAAAACCATTTGGAATAAATCATTCATTAGGCCTCATCAGTAGTTTCTTCGATATTTTTATCAATACTGTAAATTAGTATTTAACATTCAGAATTATCGCGATTTTAAGACATGAAAATGTACTACCACATCAATTTTAAACATTTGCATATGTTGTGACCACCGTAGTTAGATGCTTGAGATACGTCTAAGGGAATGCGATTTTTAAACTTCCGCTCCACTGAAATGGAACGATTGTCCTTAACAATACATGACTTTAACAATTACTCTGTTTGTATAACTTTGCATTCATTTCAAGTCTATAATGTTTGTATAACTAATTATTCATATTTGCTTCGTGAACAAATGTTGCAAATAATTTTGGATTATTGTATTTTGAGGGCTCAGTGAAAAACTTCTTACATAAAATAATTTATTTAAATAATGCAGTTAGTTTGGCATGGAACCTTCCATTTGCTTTTAATAATATAGCAAAATGATGCTTAAATAGGGAGTCTGACATATTGTGAGACACTTTCAATAGCAAACACAAAATCAATACTAAATTTTACAGCATACAACTTCACATTTAAATCCTTCAGGGTATACCTTCCATTGTTGCAAGACCTTTGGGTGGTCCAGGGTCAGATGGAGACCTACAATGTGACATCTTCATTTTTAGTCAGGTCATGGCAAGCCGAGTGTTGTAAACTGTAATAAAGAAAACATAAAATGTAATCTTTGTCTTACAATTGAGGATAATTCAAACTAAAGACAAATTCAATGAATTCAGTGTTCTTCTTCTTGGGGTGGTCCTTGCGTGTGGTTATCTATTTTGAATGGTCGAATTGAACCTCATTGCATGGTCATCAAGTGACCGGGATGGCTATGGTAAATGACATAACTATCAATCCTAACACTCATTCTCAAAATTTGAGCCAACTGCCTGTCACCACTATAATAGCGAGCACGAAAAATGCACCGTTGCTCATAACAGCATGCCACAGACACGTTCTACACATCAGGGATAATTGTATCCAGAACCAGCATAGCCAAGGACAAGATTCAAAACAAAGGTCTTAGAATTATCATTGGGACCATGGAATCCACACCATTAAAGGAAATAGAAAAGAAAGCTACTTCAGACAAGACATCAGCACAAAGCCCTTGAAATAGGCTTTTTAGCCTACCACCCAACCTACTTCACACAAAACTCCAAAAGCCGATCCAAGAGCAGACTGAAACAGCAATCATGTGTAGAAGAAATTTTGAATGATAGCCAGCTCATTCCTGGATAGAAGCCTACACTGATTGGTTAAAAATGGGATGAATTGCAGGGAGATATGCTGCACTTCAACAGCCTGAGCAAAATTTGGAAAGAAAACTAGATACAATATTGTCTTTTTAACAAACTCAATGTGAGCACAACATGCGCTAGAAGCATACATACTGGATATTGTGGTTTTCCGAAGCATATGAAAATACTTCGTATTGCGGTAACAACTGAATGCATGTACTGGACACAGAATAGACACCATTCGATATATTGCAAATCTGTCCTAATCTGGAAGAAGAACCAGGCCGCTGTTACCACCGTGACAGAAATATGTTCTTCCGGACCAAACTGTGGAGGAAATTCCAAAAACCTGTAACAGACGGTGCGGTTCATCACAGCATCCAAGCTGAAGCTATAGACCACAACAAGACAGACGCAGTTCTAAGAAGAAGAATGTAATAACAATTACCGAAATGGTTAGTTTGAGAGTGAAACAAGTTATAAAAGGTGCCATTTTATCCGTGGTACATTCACGACAAACACCAGGCAGATGACAATATCATTATGATCGTGCATTTGGGATTATCATGAAATGACTAGGCTATTTTTAAAATAGTAGGTAGGGGGTCGGGGAAAATTTTAAAAACAGTAGATTGAATTGGTGCCTCCTGGTGTTCTGTTGAATCTAATTTTTGTAGCATTGAAAAGGACAAATTGGAGTTATGATGATTGGTAACAAAATTATCCCCTTACCCCCCCTGCACACTGTCAGTCAATATTTTAATACATTTTTCGAATTTTAAACAATTTTATTTTTTGAGTTTTCATTTTCAACTATACTCGATCGAGTATCTGAGTATGCGGTGCTACGCGCCTGACATATTTAAGAATGTCATGTAGAGAGTAGTTTGTGCTACCTCAACCTCAGATAAATCATGATCTTTTCGCTTGCCAAATAACGACTCGTTTGAAATATCATGTAGAGAACTAGTTTGCATGACATGCAACTTGGAGAAACAGTGCATTTTCTTAGGCTCGCTTTGCTTGTCACTTAACATCAATCTTTCATAAGTTTGTGTAGAGAACAAATTTATGTGGCATGCAGCTCAGGTTAATAATGCGAGGATTGATCATACCATTTAGAGAACGAGTTTGTGTGAGCTAGGGCAAAGCATGCATCTTTAAGGAGTAAGTTTTTATAGTTTTTTTCTGGCTCGCTTCGCTTGCCAAATAATTTATCACCATTCAATATCATGTAGATAACGAAATATGTGGGCTGATACAAATAGTGCATTTTTTTGTGGCTCGCTTTGCTCGCCAAATAATTTATGAGCATTAATTAATACATTTGTAATATCATGTAGAAAAAACATTTGTGTGGGCTCGGCCAAATAGTGCATATTTGCAATAAATTATGCGATTATTAATATCATGCAGAGAAGAAATTTGTGTCAGCTTCCACAAATAGTCCCTTTTTCTGGCTCGCTTCGCTCGCAAAATATATTGTAAATATTCAAAATAGCATGTACAGAACCAATTTGGATGTCTCCTCATATAAATACCCCGTCACCAAATCAAGACCCGATTTCGCACCCCTTTGGGAAATTCCTAGTTACGGTCCTGTCCAGCCCCAAGACTGCCTCGGCTAAAATTCGTGTCTGGGTACGGCACTGACAACTGCCACCCACACTTCTTAAAAGAAACAGCTGATGTATTGAGTTCACCACTCCAGTCAATTTTCAACAAGTCATTTGAAGAAGGAACTGTACCTGACTTATGGAAGGAAGCTAATAAAACGCCTTTATACAAGAATAATGGGGCGAAATCGGATACAACAAATTATCGACCAGTTAGTTTAACAAGTGTCCCTTGTAAAATATGCGAAAAAACTGTTTGTAAGACTATTATGGATCATATGAATGACCAAAATTTGTTCAGTTCTTGTCAATTCGGATTTAGGAACAAAAGGAACTGTGTTTTACAACTGTTGGACGTATTAGACGACTGGGTTACAAATTTTGACAAAAGTGAACAAACAGATGTTGTGTATTTGGATATCAAAAAGGCGTTCGATACTGTTCCCCATAGACGATTAATAGAGAAAATGCAAGGTTATGGATTTGGTGGAAAGTTAATTGAATGGGTTAAAAACTTTTTGAAAGATCGTAGGCAACGTGTATGCATAGATGGGAAGTACTCCAGTTGGAAAAATATTACCTCCGGTATTCCGCAAGGATCAGTTTTGGGACCTACGTTATTTATATTGTACGTGAACGATATGCCTGATAAATTGAAGGCAATGTGTAAACTTTTTGCGGATGACTGCAAAATTTATTCTGCTATTACCGCTAGAAGGGATCAAGATGTTATTCAAGAGGACTTAGATACTTTGGGTAAATGGTCAAAAGACTGGTTACTTGAATTTTCAGTGCCAAAATATAAAGCAATGCAATTTGGGAATATCAAATTTCCTCACACATACTCAATGACTGATAAACATGGACAAGTAAAAGATTTACCAAATGTACAAGAAGAAAAGGATCTAGGGATCACTTTTCAAAGCAATCTGAAATTTAATAAAAGCATGTAAGCCAGATCGTAAAGAGGGCAAATAGGCTATTAGGAATGATTAAGAGAACTTTTCCTCGAATTGAAAAAGAGACATTTATTGCGTTATTAATACAAAAGCTTAGTGAGATCTATATTGGACTATGGGGGTTCTGTTTGGAGTCCAGGGACATGGTCTAAGAAAAATCTATGAATGGTCGAGAACGTGCAACGTCGTGCAAAACAAGAGGCCACCGTTTCAAAATCGACAAGAAAGGATGTAACAAATCCAAAAAGCTGAACTCATTTCCTGCTAGGTGCATAAATGCTTGGAATGACCTGAATGACAGTACAGTTTGTTGTGATACTATTGTCAGTTTTAAATCTAAACTGGATAAAGAATGGAGACTTGAACGTTTTAATGTGAATATAATATATCAACCGGGCTCATTAATAGAAACTCGTATAGGGGGAGTTAACAAGTCATAGACTTCCAGACTCAGCACACCAAAAGTAACCAAAAGTAAAATCCTAATTATCAACTACTGAACTAGACTGAGTGTCACAGTTCTCAGGTTCTAACCCCAAGGTCTACTGTACAGTAGGAGCATGAAATCATACAATTTACAAATTTTATAGAAAGATAAGAGTAAAATAAACATATATAGACATAACAATGTCAAGTACAATTGAAAAACACAATGTATATAGTTCAAAGACAGATAGAATAATTACCATAAATCGAGAAACAAACGAAACAATAAGTGTAGTTGTTGTTGTTGTTGTCTTCAAGGGTACGCGCTAAACCTTGACGAATAATTACTATTATTTTTATTTGCACACATAATTGTTAGGCTTCAAAGATAACTACAAACATTTTAAGTATGATATTCTAGTGCGATGTATGCAATAACTGAAAGCATATGATTTAGACAAATGATTATAAAACAAAAATAATAATTATTTTTTGAGACGACAGCGATGAAGGCGGTGGTTGTGATACGGTCTAATTTACTTCCGCATTGACGCGACGACAACAATATTTTTTGCTTTTATTTAACGATTAAGCCATGATTCATAGTTTATTCATAATCAACAACACGGGGTAACTTTGTTTCTTTAAAGTAAAGTTCTAAAACACACCGATAGAACAATGGTATTCGTTATTCACAAATTTGTAAATAGTATCATGGTGACCGGATAACCGTATTTTAGACAGCGGGAGGTGATTGTGTACAATTAGCACATTTGAACCTAAAACAGTATACACGGATTCAAAAGCACTGGCAATTATTTTACTAGACTGATGGTCTCCTGAATACATTAATTTGTTTCAATTGCCAATAAACTGTACCAATAAAATCACTTAAATCATTGAAACCACAGCCCCTTCCCTCGGGGATGGGCAGTGGATAGCCAGGGAAAGCTGTGTTTTTTTACTGTCCAGCTTCCGGGGAAGTACGAGTTTTGTCCCTGAACCAATACCCCAGGGAAATATTAAGTTGTCACGGTCCGGGGAAATACTGTACTAGTGCTAATTTTGCAGACTGCCAACCTAAGCTTGATTATTGAACACTATCTATCTCCCGGTTACCGGTCAAACCCCGCAAGGGGACATAGACCGGGACGCGCGTCACCAACAAAGAAAATTAGTATAAAGATTGAGTAAAAAGGATAAAAGAGAGAAAAGTAGGGTTAAAGGTTAAAAACAGGGCAGGTGTGAAATTAGGGAGATACATGTTCAATCTGGTTGATTGCCAGACTGAACTCAGGGCCGGACAAGATAACTGTATCAGGGGGTAGGGCATTCCAGTGGACTAGGGTTCTAGGAAAGAAGGAGAATTTGTAGTAGTCGGATTTAGTGTATATTTGTTGGAATGCCCTAGAATGATTTGTGCGAGACGGTCTTGTGTTGGGATAAGATAGTCAGGTATTGGTATAGCAACCTGGCTGTGCAGGATGTTATGTAACATAACCAGGCGCTAGTCTATGCTTCGTAGGTAAAGAGGTCTCCACTTGAGAGAACCTAGCATGTGAGAGACACTGGATGTTCGACCATAGTCGCCCATTGCCCAGCGGGCAGCCCTGCGCTGTACAGACTCAAGCTGATCAATCAGTTGTTTAGTGTGTGGTGACCAGACCGACGAGCTATACTCAAGCTGTGGTCTTACTAGTGTTTTGTATGCTACTGATTTTAAGTTTTGTGATTTTGTTTTTATATTTCTTCGGAGGAATCCGAGTGTCTGGTTTGCTTTCCTAGTTATATTATCAATGTGCGTGTTCCATGTTAAATCATTTGAAATTGTTATGCCCCAGGGCCTTTTTTCCTTCTAAAACAGAGGCCGATCTTCGGTGACTTCCCAATCGCAAAAAGCTTCTTTTTTTCCCAATTTCGTAAAAGAATTTCCCAAAAAACCAATGCTAAATTCCCAATGTATTGAAATTTCGTACGGAACGGTTCGTACGGAACGTAATGGCGTTTATCCATTGTTCAGGTTAAATGAAGAAAAAATATGTATCATTCGATTGGCATTACTAATCAATTAAACGAACGGCCGTCAATTTGTTTTTTTAATTAATTACGAGTGCGACATCGCGGAAGCAATATTGCATTTGTTATCTACGAGCGTGGAAAGCGACTCGACGACACGGCCGCCATTTTGTTATGCAGAATGGCTAAAGTCTGATACGGGACCGTACCGTTCGTATCCGGGCCGAAAATATGTTTGGAGGACAAAAATCGTAATATTAATTGACAGCTCATAGCCTCATACAATGGAAAGGCATTTTATGTTTGAAAAAGAACTTTAAAGAAAGAATGATAAATTAGAGAAACTAAAGGTGACAGCATGGAGTTACATACCTAAAATACTTAAATACTGTATGTAACTCCATGGTGACAGTTGTGGGCTATAATAAAATGGGGCTTTTGTTGTTCATGAAAAGTTAGACTTTTTAACTTTATAATAAAACATGAAAGCCCTGGATGATTTAACATGTATGTGGACTGCAGTTTCCTTTTTGATGTATCTTAAGTTAATTTCCTTTTTCCCAATTTGGCCGAAAATCGCGCTTGAATTTCCCAAACTGACAGGCTAAGGCCTCTTCCCAATTTTTGGAAAAAAGGCCCTGATGCCTAGGTATTTGGCTGATGTCACTGTGTCTAGTGTGGTGTTGTGTAGGAGGTATTTTGTTGGAATGACTGTTTTCCGTTTTGTGATTTGTATAACCTGGCATTAAGATGGGTTAAATATCATGACCCATTGGGTCTCCCAAAGCTGAAGTTGGTCTAGGTCTTGTTGGAGAAGGCTTGAGTGAGATGCATGTGATAAAGAAAGATAGATGGCTGTATCATCTGCAAAGAGGCGAACTTTTGATGATTTTACATAGTCAGGAACACTGAGCATATTATTTTGTGACGTTTGTGGATTGAAATATTCTGTACAAAAAGGTCATAATTTATATTCAAATTTTGGTTGAGGCCTACACTCACTGTGTTATTATATAAAATATATTTTTTGCAGTGATGTGTTTATGGAAAAACATTGGAAAAGTGTCATCCACAAATCAATATGTGATTATTTCTTTGAAGCTCAGACAAAGGTAAAATAATACATTCAATTTGGTTCAATTTTATCATATATATTATAACAGTGTTCTCGGAATGCTAAGAAATGTGTAAGAAATTCTAGCAAGGTCATTCGGTTTTTAACTGCTTGATTGTTCAATTACCTGAGTCCTCCAACCTGAGACATGAGACAGTTGTATGTGATACATTGTACAAGGCATCCTCATGTAATACCTTATACATGTAGCTCGTTTTGAATAGACTCTTTGGGTCTTTAACATTTTGTGTTGGATTGCTCTGCCTCTGATGCTCACAAGACTGTCTACATCTTTGTCTGGTCCCAACCAGGTAATTTCTAGTTGACTAGGAAGCACTAAGAAGATGTTTTAAAATTTCTTGTGCTCCGACTGGGATTAAAAAAGAGACATTGACTGGCTTGATGATGATGGAATACTATATACTTTTCTTAGAGTTCTATGAATGCCTGTTTCAATACAAATTTTGATATATCACTGGCTTAGAATGAGAAGGTTGTAAACGTACAAAATCGATATTTTGAGAAAACAAGAAAAACTGTCTATATTTATATATGCAAAAACAAGCTTTTTAAACTTCGGTTTGGTTAACATGACGAGTTCCGATTTCTTGAAATTGAAAATTGGCTATTAAGAAGGGCCTTAAGATGCATATCATATATAATATGTATCATTTTATAAGGTCATAAGTCCTTAGTAAGTCAGCGATATATATCTTTGCTAGATTTAACCTTAGATATATCTTGTACTGGTAGCATGATTTATTGTCATCACTGATATATTTGATAGGCTGGTTCAGCTGAAGATGTACCTCCCATCATACCCACTCCACATCATTACTTGATCAATATATACAGAAATCAACTGTATTATGTTGCCGTTGTCACTACAGAAGGTATGTCTTGCTTAAATTATGTAAAATTTCCTCACCCATTCTCTGTAGTCAAATGGACTAAAACCAATGCAACGTTTTTCAGTTTGCACATGATTGTACCATAAGTCAGAAATTAAAAAGAAGCTCTAGAAGACAGCTCGTCTGATATTTGGAAATAGAAAAAAATGCATACAGTTTCACACAGAGGCCAAAAGTACCTATACACAATATAAGTTAAGCCCATATATTAGTGATAGAGTATGAAATATGCAGATACTTCTGTCCAGGTTGACAAAATCAGCGTGGGGGATTATGTCTGCAGGGGCTTTCACTAGCCTCCAAAAGTAAAGAGTCAAAATGACTCCTGACTCTCAATTTTCAAGAGTCATCAAGATATTGCAAGAAATTTAAACTATAAATATAGTACATTTGACTCTTCAGATTAAATTTTCAAGAGTTAAAATAAGCACTTTTGTCAAATTCAAGAGTCAAAATGCAGTTTCAAGAGTCAAGTGAAAGCCCTGTTAGTAACATTTTGTAGGGACTCTTGTACTTTTCTCTTTGTATTCATCTCATGTGCTCTGTAGTCGATTTCATTTTCGTATGATGAGCAAAGATATAAATATCTATTTCAACTTTAAAAACTGTGTTCACTAGATCTCCAGGAAAACCAGGTTTAATGACATTGCATCGTAATTATGCAATCAGATTCAGAAAATGGTCTAAAATGAGAAAAAATAATGTCCTTTGATCTAATGTTTAAGTAATTGGTGATGAAGACTTTGTAAAAGCCGAAACATCGGTCTTAATAAAATAATGATAACCTTAACCTGTGTTGATCGTGTAGCTACATTTACACTTCGGTGTCTTTATTGATAAGTAATTGGATAGTATAGTACACTCTCTTAGGTTTAATTTTTCTCATTAATTATATTAAAATATATTATGTTGTTGTTTAGGTGACCAGTTTCTAAAAGTTACCCATATCGAAAAAAAACAAGGGGTTGGTGGAACTATGTTTGTGTGTAAGCAAACAATCACAATTTTGACACGTTTTATTATAATAGGAATATGATTATAAAATGTGACAAAATTTGTTAAAGTTTACGTGAATACTTTATCAGATATTGGATTTGTGAAATGCAAGTTAACTTTACGTCAAAAACGTTTGAATGACGTTTGCGACGTCACTCATAAGAAGACGGTAGCAGTTGCTTTAGAAAGTCTATAACTATGCCAATGTTTGTAATAATTTGTTCAAATTTTCAGAAAATGTTCATAAGAGTCTCGTTTTTGTAACAATATACACCCTTTCAATTAAGAGCGTAATTAAATTGTCTCCCTTTGATGACGTCAAACGAGGGCTCAAAGCGAATACACGAGCCGATTACCGTTAGCGTTACCGTAAGGAAATAAAAAATGTGTCAACTTTAAACCGCTGTAAATCACGTTTTACTCTGTTGATTTTTAAAAGATGAACACTTACGAAAACAAGATCGTATAGACTTTTTAATAATGTAACTTTTGTTAATGTATTTTCAATAATAAAACATAAAAAGCCATGTTTTCGGAACAAAAATTTCAAGGGCAAGAAAATGTAAAAATAAAGAACTGAATTCAATACTCAACAATTGGCATTTAACTTGCTCAAAATGTTTATTATTTGCACTTTTAAGAACTGTGAAGACTAAGCTTTCCAACAATTATATTATTAAAAGATATTATTAAAGTTTTAAAAGGAGAGCCATGCTTTTCGAACCTAAATACCATGCATCACGTGCGCACAATCCACTCATTGAAACCTGACTTACATTTATACTAGCATAAAGAAATTGTGTATTTTAATAATTCATCACACATCATAAAAGTATAGAATATTAGCTATATAATTTCAAAAGTATGACTATCCAGCCAGAAATTAAAACGTTAATTTACACAGGAGAAAATTTCTTTCTAGATATAGTTTGTACTAAAATCCGGGCGGCATGATTTTACATGTCCGCATGTGCTTACTTGTTTAGTGTTAACACGAGTACATTGATGTGTTGTTTACTACAATTAAAGAAAGTAAGGAATCACCGGAAAAGTTCACACGACAAATAACTTGAAATCAGATTCAATTCTATGTAAAATTTTGTTGTATGAAGGTAAAACTAAATTGTTTGGCAATACAATGTAGTCTGTTTCAAATCTTACTCTTCCATCATGAAACCTTTGTTCATTTGAAATTCATATACAAGTAAATGAGAAAAGTGCTTTATTTATTTTAAATGGTGTCTACGTGTAAAAATATTGCAATAAATTATATTTGAAACATCAAAATGAGCATTGTAGCACAAGTCATACAGGTGCATGTCCATTAATTTACACTTTTTGTTCGGACACGGAATTAGAGAGACCTCCGTGGTTTGGATAAACATAATTTATACTTTTTTATAAAAGTAACCCAAACGTTGATTTAAAAGTGTCAATCAATGTCAATCATTTAAGGTAAAACACTGATCAATATACTGTACATGTATATTAAGATGACAGATGGTGACAACATAGTACTGATTGGTTGTATATTAGTACCCTGCTGTGAAACTAATTAAGTGTATGGTCTTGGTGGCTTATCTTGATATTAGGGGATCTATGCTGTTTATTGTAAATCATTATATAATTATACAACACCTAGAATTTATTTATGCGTTAGGGTTTTAGCACCTCATCATCTGACAAGATTTTATTTATGCATTAGGGTTTTAGCACCTTAACTTCTTAAGTATCGGTCTCACTTTAATTTGTTATGTTTTTCCCCATCACTCGAATTGCAGTTCAGGTCACTTTTTGTGAATTAAGATTTACACTTATATTAAAAACAAAATATTGTTAATTGTGATGTTAGTTTGAAGAGCAGTTGTATATAAATAATGTATTTTTTAAATTAATTTATAACAATCAACTGCTATCATAATCGTCATTTATACAGCTTTTTAAGCCGAATTTGCCCGAAATGGCACGTATGTAACCATGGAGATAGGACATTCCAATAAATCGTTGTGGCTCTAATATACGTGTATTCAAAGGCCTAAATAATTATGTCTTTGTTTTATTACAATCCATAATAAACAACACATAACTTGTGAATTGTATTGGTAAAAAGAAATGAGACATTGCAATGATCCAGAGTTAATTAGGTCTAATGGCGGTAATGATGTAGTATTGAAAGCACCTGGTGAAAATACTTGCGCTTTATATTCCCGGCAAAATACACATTTATCAAAGTACAAATATACACTGTATCTTAGCACTAACGCTCAATTTAATGTACGAAATGTGCATGACAATCAACCGAATTTTGTTTTGTAATTCGGTTGATTGTCATGCACATTTCGTACATTAAATTGAGCGTTAGTTATTAATACAACTACAGATCTTTTTGGAAATTAACGCCCGACAATTGACCATTGTTGATAGAAAAAAATCCGAGAAATCACATGTTTCCTCCACATCCATAACATGTAACATATTATACATACATTGTAAGTACATTATAAACATCTTTATTGAAAAAACAACAGCTACAAAACATGCAATTAACGAAAAAAGCGATTAAATAATCTCTTCGCTACTGCGTTTATAGTGTCATTAATTTGTAGAGCCCTCGTTTTACGTCACATCCGGTTTACGGGAGGTAACTCTGTACATACGTTTATCGCTTAATTGAAAGGGTCTATATTATCAGTATTTTCGCAATTTTGTCACTAAGTCCGGTTTTCCTGGAGAACGGCTCATTTATGTATGTGATTTATAGCTGTGATTCAAACTAGGGACAGCACAACAACACATTAATTGACTGTCATTGTTGAACAATTCTGACATATTTAAGGAAGAATCAGGTGAAAACAGACACGTAGTGTCAATTATTTCTATTTTATTTATTGTTTTTCAGTTCCCCCTCTATTTGTGGTAGAATTCCTACATCGTGTTGTGGACATATTTGAGGATTATTTCCAGGGTTGTGGTGAGAGTATTCTCAAGGAATACTATGTCATAGTTTATGAGGTTAGTATAGTGCATAGTTTATGAGGTTAGTATAGTGCAGAGAATACTATGTCATAGTTTATGAGGTTAGTATAGTGCAGAGAATACTATGTCATAGTTTATGAGGTTAGTATAGTGCAGAGAATACTATGTCATAGTTTATGAGGTTAGTATAGTGCAGAGAATTTACCTCAGTCTTCACCTTCTATAGGTTTATAACCACGAAATGCCTCAGCAGGCCAAAGTCAGGTACACTCAAAGAGCCAGAGGAAAAACTTTGAAGCGACTGGAAATGGTGGTATGTCTTGACAAATCAGCATCAAAATCATGAAATTGGGTTTAAATGCTTTGTGTGCAGGTATGTGATGTAGTGAAATGGTTTTATTCAGAAATATTTTGCATTCTGGCTTAAATATGAAAGTGAAAGTAGAGTTGGGGCTAACGGACATGGAGTAAATCCGTACATGTGAGTAAATCTGTTCAATGCATTTGTCGAATCTAATTACTTCTTATATGATACATGACCCCGTACTTTTTATGCCCCCGTATCGATAGATCGGGAGGCATATAGTAATTCACCTGTCCGTCCGTCCGTCCGTCCTTCCGTCCGTTCGTCCGTCCAGCCTGGTTAACCCAAATTGACCGTTTCGTCTAGCATTAAAATGGCTTGCTACAAAGTTTTCAAACTTGCATGGATGTTGTATATGACCACTCTCCACGCGCCTGTATCACCTGACTCCATTCTGACCTTCACCTTGACCTAATTTTGGACTTAGACTTATTGAAAGGTAAAATTCTTGGTTAACCCAAATTGACCGTTTCTTCTAGCATTAAAATTGCTTGCTACAAAGCTTTCATACTTGCATGGATGTTGTATATGACCACTCTCCACACGCCTGTATCACCTGACTCCATTTTGACCTTCACCTTGACCTAATTTTGGACTTAGACTTATCTCCCCTTTAGTATTTTTACAATAAAATTTTGTCTGGAGCGTATCTTCAAAACTATTTAACATATTGACTTGAAACTTGAAATATAAATAGATGGCAACATTGACAAAGAACCATAACTCTGTCTGTCTTAAATTTTGAATTATCTCCCCTTTAGTGTTTTTTTTATAGTCAAATTTTGCTCTGAGTATATCTTCAAAACTATTTAACATATTGACTTGAAACTTGGAATATAAATAGATGGCAACTTGGAGAAGTGCAATGACCAAGAACCATAACTCTGTCTGTCTTAAATTTTGAATTATCTCCCCTTTAGTATTTTCAGAATCAAATTTTGACAGGAGTGTATCTTCAAAAGTGTTTAAGATATTGACTTGAAACTTGGTATATGAATAGATGGCAACTTGGAGAAGTGCAGTGACAAAGAACCATAACATCTATATCACCAGATCACACATGAAGTCGATCAAGGCACTGCTTTCAAATGTGGCATATTCTTTTACCATCATAAGCCCCTTATAGTTCAAAGCCATGTAACACTATCAAACATTTTAACTGAATAATGGCCCCTGATTGACTTAGCTTTTTATGGAGATGGCTTCCACGGGGGCATAAGCGTTTATTGAACGCAGTCTTGTTTTTCATTTTCTTGAAGCTGGATTCTATTTCTATTGATTATAAAAGATTTTGAGAGGGCCCCAATTGGACAAAAAATTGACATTTTTTTGGGCTGACTTTAGTCACTTTACATTGAGTTAAAGAACAATTCTATTTGGTGGTTTTTGACCTATAAGTATCCTTTAACTGCTGAGTGGGAAGTATCACAAAGACGCTTGAGGTATAATACAAGTTTGAAAGTTATGAGGACGGATATTGCAGGATTTGTTTGTAGAAATTGATGTATATAAAATAATCATGCATCTGCATGGTACTCTATGTCACGGTGACAAGGCGATTACCACAACTTTTCCGCTCACCGTCGAAATTTCATACTTCTGACAAATGCACCGCATCCTTACGACGAAATCACAAATGGCGCAGGGGCCTAAAGCAAGTCAGCGGGTGACAAAATATTTTATTGTAAGACATTGCAAAATGATTGCCACTTATGAAGCACTCCATCGAATTTCTGAGACATTACGCCATCCCTTTGGAAGTTTATCAGTCGTAAAATATGTAACATGACTTAGCAATAGTGTTTACAAAAAGTAGTGTAGCGCTCGACACAATTCGTACTCGTAAAGAAAATGTAATATTCTGATGATTATCGATGTGTCACACCTGATGTGACCGTCTTAAATCATTGTATATATAAAAGAGCGTGTCACACGAACATGCTTGTTTCTATTTCTCATTGAAAGTCTTGATTTTTGGTTAAAACATACAAGTAAACAAAAATATCGGAGCACCACACAACGCTGATAATAAACACCGTATTTCTATTCTGTTTTACTGACATTGGTGGCACCATTTATTTCTGCACTTGGTTTTAAACAATGTGCTCAACACGCTCTAGTCTAGATAAGCCATCGTTTGCTGCATTTACTTACGATAATCCTCCATTTATCTTAGTTACATGTCCAAGGTTTTATCTTGAAAATAATGGCATCAAAAGGGTTCCCGATCACGTAATCCCAATGGGATATTTTGCCTTGTTTTCCGATAGGCCTACATGAAGGGCATATTAAGTCTCGTGTATCAGTTTATCTATTTTTGTATTATTGAATGAACTTAGCGTGTTGTTGTCAACGCATATCTCTTGTGAAGACTAGTACCTTAAACTAGTCAGATGAAGCTATTTTCTCTGGTCTTAGTGTTTATTTGAGGACCATTCGTGTTACAGATACGTTTCCATAGTTGCATCCATGCCCCTACCCGAGTATAGGTCGGGATTTTTACTTTTTGGTTGTCACAACCACCGCATGTGGGGACGGGCAGGGGGAGTGCATGCAACTGACTGGTGCGTAATAAGAGAAATATTTTTAAAGTCCATGAATACTGGAAAAAGTCGCCTTTTCTTGCTTTCAGTCCTTTTCAAAGGTTTAAAAGTCTCTTTTTCTGAAAGACATATGATCAAAATTACACGGTGCCAAAAACAATCATAAAGATGGGGTGCTTTTACGGACATTGTTGAGCGGTGCTTATATTTCTGCAATGTCAGTGTTGAGCCGTGCATAACTGCGAACACGTTTTCATGTAAAAATAGCAGTTATATACAATAAAGCATGCCAAAATGTGTTGATATTTGTTTATTCTACCATGAAATACTATTTTGCAAATTGAAAGGGTTTAAACTCTGCAAAAATGCGATTTTAGCGACATGAAAGTCACTTCTTTCACGACTTGCTCAAACTGTTTTCACTCTTTTGAAGTTAATAGCTACTCAATTTTGATGCGGTAAACGGCAAATAGATCTAAAATATATATATCATTCGATGGAATATCATTAAACCCTCGCAAACAAAGTTTGAAGGGGGTATACTGGAGTCACCATGTTGGTCTGTCGGTCTGTTGGTCTGTCGTTACGTTAGCATCGTGTCCGCTCTGTAACTTTGTCATTTCTCACTGGATTTTAAAATTGCTTGGTACAAATGTTCACCACATCAAGACGGTGTGTCATGCGCAAGACCCAGGTCCCTATCTCAAAGGTCAAGGTCACACTTAGAGGTTAAAGGTTATATAGTCATGCAAATCGTGTCCGCTCTGTAACTTTGTCATTTCTTACTAGATTTTAAAATTGCTTGGTACAAATGTTCACCACATCAAGACGGTGTGTCATGTGCAAGACCCAGGTCCCTACCTCAAAGGTCAAGGTCACACTTGCAGGTCGAAGGTTATATAGTCATGCAAATCGTGTCCGCTCTGTAACTTTGTCATTTCTTACTGGATTTTAAAATTGCTTGGTACAAATGTTCACCACATCAAGACGGTGTGTCATGCGCAAGACCCAGGTCCCTATCTCAAAGGTCAAGGTCACACTTAGAGGTCAAAGGTTAAATAGTCATGCAAATCGTGTCCGCTATGTAACTTTGTCATTTCTTACTGGATTTTAAAATTGCTTGGTACAAAGTCATGAAATTTCAATCATGGTGTTTTTCAATCTGTATAGCAGCAGATTTCCATCAAATGTGTTGTTTAGACTATAATTTTGAATAATATTCCTGTGTCAAGGCTGTGCTGCGGGGGTATGATTCATCACTCCTGTGATAGCTCTAGTTATATTACCAACATACCTGCTTTTCTCTTTTTTTTCGGTGATTTCGTAACTTGCCAAAAAGGTGCAACCATTTTTTTCGCAGAAGGATGCGGTGCATCTGTCAGAAGTATGATAAATCGACGGTGAACGGAAAAGTTGTGGTAATCGCCTTGTCACCGTGTATGTCTAGATTCTTGATATAGGGTATTTGATAAGCATCTGTCACTGGCTATTTAATGTCCTTCAGTGGTCAGCAGATACCTCTGGTCACTGACAAATCTCTTTTTTACAAAGCCAGACCATAATTTTGTTAAACAATGTCTAGATGACCAATCATAAGATGCAGAATCCAAATGATTGGGTAGGGTTTGTGATTAACACTATCAGTCAATCAACATTGTGTCACTGGGTTAAAATTTCTGTTTGATATTTGTATTTTGAATATTTTAGCTATTGGATGAGATGCTGGACAATGGTTTCCCTCTTGCTATGGAGTCGAACATTCTCAAAGAGTTAATCAAACCTCCTAACTTCCTTAGGACTATAACAGACACAATAACAGGCAAAACTACAGGGTATGTGCACATTTACTTGTTATTGCTAAGATCTTAAAGCAGGGCTGTTTTCAGAGACAAAAAAACATCAGGGAAAATATTTTCTATTGTCTTGAAGAACATTTTTGACATTTTTTCTGCTTGACCCCGGGCCTGATGATATTGTTTGTTTCTGGTGACATGCTCCCAAATATTGAGTTGATCCGCTTGTCTGTACCCTCAAAGCCATAGGCCATTCGGCAATAAGGCTGGGATAAAACTTAATGACCAAGCACTATGCTTGTCCAAATCAAAAATTAAAAAAGGATGCTGGAAGTATATAGTGATCATCCTGTCTGTCTGTTTGTCCGTCCAAAACTTTCAATTAATTAAAACTCTGATATTTTTTTATTCCATCAAGGCATTACTTTCAAAATAGGCATACTCGCTTGCCATTATAAATACCTTGCATTGTCAAAGTCTTGAAACACTACGGAACATTTGAACAGAACTATGCTCAATGATTGACTTAGCTATGGACAAGGCTCCGACTGGGGCATAAGCGTTTATTGAAAGCTTGTTATTGTATATACATGAGATTAGATATGTATATTTACAGTGTTGGTGCTACATTACCTACTGGTCAGCTATCTAACGTCCCCTGGAGACGTACCGGTGTTAAGTATACTAACAATGAAGCATACTTTGATGTTATAGAGGAGATTGATGCTATTATAGATAAATCTGGATCGACCGTCATTGCTGAAATACAGGGTTATGTGAGTGATTCTCAATTTACCAAGTTCTCAAGAAAAATATCATGATCTTTTTATATTGTAAATAATATATGTACGTCCGGAATTATATGTCATGAGACTAAATTTTCCTCGGTTGGTAGTTAGCAAATGTAACAATATTATCTCCCTTGGTCAATCTTTTTATATAAGGGTTACTACCCTTGATTTACATACAAAAAGGATTTACTCCCTTGATCCATTCTTACATAAAATGATTACCTCCCTTGATGAAGCTGTACATAGAATGATTACCTCCCTTATTTAAAGATGCATAACCTATCATTCCGACTGTTCAAATTGATTTGAAATATATAAAACATTAAAATAAATGAATTATGAATGATAAAAAATACGAAATTATGTATCTCATTGTTGTATTTTGTGTTACTATTTATAGATTGACTGTTTGGTGAAACTGACAGGAATGCCAGATTTAACCTTGACCTTCATCAACCCTAGACTACTGGATGATATCAGTTTTCATCCATGTATACGATTCAAAAGATGGGAGGTGAGATATGAAAGATTTAAGAAATAAACTATGAAAAACTGTTGTATACTAGCCGATATATTACGGAGTTTGAATATTTTTATTTCGATTCATCTGTCATCGTTTAAATCAATTCAGGAATATTGTACATTAAATGAGAATCATTATTGCTTCAACTCCTCAAATCTCCAGCAAAAAAGCTCCCACCAATTACCGAGAAAAAAATGAAAATATATTTCCGTAATGAGCCAAAATAGTCACAAGTTGTTTCCCTTTGACCACATAATAATAAAATGCTGGAAGATAAATTATTATTGGTGATTTGAATATATTTTTGACATTATAGAGACATATTTGCACACTCTTTCTTCTGACAAATTATGATAATTGATAGTGCTTTGTACATTTAGCTCATTTAATGTGATAGTATTCGAGGACTTTCCTTCTCAATTTTGAAATATTGGAACTAGTGTAATAAAATTACAAGCTGATGTAGATCAATCATTAATCTCCCGTTTTTTCTAATTTACTTTATGATAACGTCAGTATTTACTTGATGACATCATTGTCATGGTCATTTGTAACCATGGTAAAGCACGCACCAGCAGGCATCTAACAGGGTTCCCACAGTCAGGGAAAAGTCAGGGAAAAACATATTTTTTCAAGGTCAGGGAAAAGTCAGGGAATTTTGAAATTAGTCAGGGAAATTTAGGAATTGAGCAAAAGTCAGGGAAAAGTCAGGGAATTCTACATTAAAGATCTTGATAAGTGTCATTTTCTATGAAGAAAATACCCAAAACTGAAAAAATCCTTGTTCGCTATGCTCGCTCATGATGATATTAAATTAAAATTACTTAACGTCAATCAACAGCCATAAAACTGCTGCTTGAAACATTTTGGTTTCATATAAAGCAAATATACCCCTCTTTTCACTGTTCTTATTGCGCAATTTCGCTATAACAC
Source organism: Spisula subtruncata (assembly GCA_963678985.1). Lineage (NCBI taxonomy): Eukaryota > Metazoa > Mollusca > Bivalvia > Venerida > Mactridae > Spisula > Spisula subtruncata. The sequence continues at coordinate 29,444,811 of OY787663.1, read as the reverse complement.
AAAGGTCCAATCGCTTGAAAAAGTCAGGGAAAATTGCTGTATGGTCAGGGAAAAGTCAGGGAATTTTGTCTTAGAATATTTGTGGGAACCCTGTCTAAGGCGTAATGTTATTTCTTAGGAACCACAAGTTATGAAGATTAACGCGAAAACTTGTAAAATCCTCGCGATATGTCCAAAATGACTTTACTCAGGGCCTTTTTTCCTTCTAAAACAGAGGCCGATCTTTGGTGACTTCCCAATCGCAAAAAGCTTCTTTTTTTCTCAATTTCGTAAAAGAATTTCCCAAAAAACCAATGCTAAATTCCCAATGTATTGAAATTTCGTACTGAACGGTTCGTACGGAACGTAATGGCGTTTATCCATTGTTCAGTTAAAATGAAGAAAAAATATGTATCATTCGATTGGCATTACTAATCAATTAAACGAACAGCCGTCAATTTATTTTTTTAATTGATTACGAGTGCGACATCGCGGAAGCAATATTGCATTTGTTATCTACGAGCGTGGAAAGCGACTCGACGACACGGCCGCCATTTTGTTATGCAGAATGGCTAAAGTCCGATACGGGACCGTACCGTTCGTATCCGGGCCGAAAATATGTTTGGAGGACAAAAATCGTAATATTAATTGACAGCTCATAGCCTCATACAATGGAAAGGCATTTTATGTTTGAAAAAGAACTTTAAAGAAAGAATGATAAATTAGAGAAACTAAAGGTGACAGCATGGAGTTACATACCTAAAATACTTAAATACTGTATGTAACTCCATGGTGACAGTTGTGGGCTATATTAAAATGGGGCTTTTGTTGTTCATGAATAGTTAGATTTCTTAACTTTATAATAAAACATGAAAGCCCTGGATGATTTAACATGTATGTGGACTGCAGTTTCCTTTTTGATGTATCTTAAGTTAATTTCCTTTTTCCCAATTTGGCCGAAAATCGCGCTTGAATTTCCCAAACTGACAGGCTAAGGCCTCTTCCCAACTTTTGGAAAAAAGGCCCTGTTACTAAATTGTGCATGGATTCAGTGCATTCCCAATTGGTCATTATCATATGTTTCCGCTGTGTATGTGAGTGTAGGGTCTCTGTCAAATGGTTGAGTCGATAAAATAACACCCAATAGAAACACTTTCCGTTAAATTCTGCGAAATCAGACAAACAGATCTGAACCAAATGTAACAGACGAAAACGAAGACTAGTATAGGCTACAAAACATTAAATCGTTGACTCCAGATCAAAAGGGTTGTTTCGATATTGCGTCCTAAACCTGATTCTTAATTGGAATAATCTAATTTTGTAAAGACAACCGCCATTTTCCGTGTTTTGTTTTCAATAACGCATCGATACTCTTTTTATTCTACCTCACATTCAAGAGTTGGCTATTGACTATTTCAGTAGTAAAAGAAAACCAGTCTCATACATGGGACCGGGTATCAGTCCAGAATGGAGCCATGTGCTGCTCCGACGTTGACGCTTGGAATGACATCGCGTGACGTCCAATGTCACACACCGCAGAGCTCCAGATAAGGTGTGTGAATGCGTGATCACGCCTTGAAATTAACGAATAACGCATTAAAAATTATTTCTGTGAGTCGTAAAACGCATTGAAAAAGACGATCACGCATTTCTGATCGATTCCGATGCGTCAAAGGGAAGTAACTCTTCCGTAATCCGTTCAGTAGTCTTAGCTTTAGACACTTTCATCCGGTGTGCAGGTAGAAAAATCCAACAAAAGTTGATATCATGTATTACCAGCTAATATTAACCTGAAATATGTTGCCGCATACACGTGTGTACCGATTAACAGTGCTGAGAGTAAAACGCTCACACCAAACTTCTACCCCACTATCTATAATAATTCGTAATTGTCCAATGCGATCCTATTACTATTTAAGTCACGGCGACGAGTAATCGAGTAGTCTGTTCCGCGAAAAATAAAGTTTAAAATCGCCTGTTTTTTACCAAATAAATTTTCACTTGGTGAACGAAAATCGTCAATTATCAGTTTATTTGTTGATCTATTTGTACCATTAAAACTTGTTTAAAATGCTTATACTTGGAGGATTTACGTGGGTGATCAAAAAGTAATGAGACAAACACTCAAAAATGATAATTCTTAGTGATATCAATTAAATAAGTTTTTATTTCAAATACAAAATGTATCCTTTCTCCGTCTGCAGAGTTTCATAAATTTTTATCCAATTCTGGCAGAGATATCCATTGTTTTAATACCTTAGGTTCAGTGACTCGCCACACATTAACGACGTCATTTAACGACGTCAATGACGTCACATACGTAAACTATTGTTAACTATTCGAACGTCTCATTGCTTATATCTCTAACACTATTGGATAGATTTACTTATTATTCAGTATTTATTTAGAACAATTGTTCATTTGATTAAAGCAATTCTGTTATTATAAAATATCAAGGAAATGTTGCATAATTATTCGACCCTTTTCATTCTTAAGACAGCGCTCGTGTATGACGCCTGTCAAACGAGTGGCAATCATAATTGCCAACTCAGCTAGTGCTTTTCTGACCTTGACTTGATATAATAAAGTTTAATTTCCTGAAGAAACCTTTTTCACTAACAAAACATATGTATACGTCAAATTACTATTTCTTAGCTCAATTAAGTCGTCATTTCATGACAGTGCTTTCAATCACAACCAATTCTAAATTTCCGGGGTGTGCTTAACTTATTTCCAGGTGTATATATTGTTTATTGTCTGTCACAAATGAATTGGACCAGACACATTGATAAAATGACTATTTTGATTTACTTTGTTTGGAACAATTGATCTGTTATAAATGTACATGCGCATGGTTCATCTACATCGCGATAAAACTTTCGACACTTTACATGAAACAATGACGATCGAGGTGTAACAAACATTTATTGCGAATGTAATATAAAGCGTGTTACATCAGGTGAACAGAACTTGCTTTAAATACACCGACACAATGATTAATTGCTTCACAATTATGTTATTAAAAACATAACTTAATTTAATTACCTTAAAAAAAATGAACAGACTCTTCAAAGAAATAATTGAAAGTTATGTTTCTGATTCTCGTCGACACACGCTTACGAAGAAACAATGTGCGTGAGAAAACAATCATTTTGATGATGGAATAAGTTTCAAAACGAACAAGCCACCTGTTAAAATCGTATATTTATGAAAATGACAATTCATAATTTATTATTACGAATGTTTATTTCGTTTAACATTATTTTTACCTTAATATCGCCAACTTTTCTGAAAATATACCTACGAAATTGGGACGGCGTATTATTGTGAATACGTCTGTAGTGTTTTTAAATCGTTGGCGGTCGCTTGTTTGAAGATGGATTTTATGAAGAAAAAAACAGACAGGACATCCAGAAAGATGTAGGTTTTTTAAAAAAAATTTAATGAAGAAAATCCATCGAAGATTGAATAAGAAATTGATGGTTTTCTAACGGTGATTGTATTTTAAATTGGTAAAAAAACCCGGGTGATTTCATTTTTACTTTCATATCCAACGGTTTCTTACTTGTCGCTGAAGTTAAAATATTTACACTTTCTTGTTAATTTTTACATTTAAAGATAGACCTATATCTCTGTCTCTTTACAATCTTTAATTTTTTAAATAGGCCAAAAGATACGAAAATTATGAGGTTTTATATAAAGTTGGATAGAATTTGACGCAACCGTTTTACGCTAAGTACCTTTAACTTTTTTAATCGATCTGTAATTAGCGATTAATTGTTCACAGTGTAAGGGTCAACCCCCCCCCCCTTACATTAGCATCATCCAGATCAACATAATTAACCCAGTGAATACAATGACAGCAACATGAATGTGTTATACAACATGTGTACATTATCATCCCTTTGTGCTATCAAGCTCATCTGAGGATTAGAATCTACAAATTGACAATCTTCAATGACAGGAAATCAAGGTCGCGAAAACTAGTGACAATTGTGATTCTCCGTCAAAATCGCGCTACAGAACAATGTGAACGTCAGTAAGTAGTTTGAACATGATAAATTCGTGAATAACTCACCATTCAGTGCTTAAATACAACCAACAGACCGGATTTTCAGTGTTTTACTCAACGTTTATTTTTCGTCTGTCACGGAACATTCACAGGATTATCGGGCGTCATACCACTAAATCAGACTGTGATTAGAATTAAGGAAGTGACTTACTGTGTATTCAAATCTTTTCTGAGTCTAGTGAAACATTATGTGTGAACATTAATCTACAGATCTTCCAGATATATGAACTTTTATGACAGTGGTATCAGCATCCATTTTGTCAACATTTTGCAAATGGCGGCGTTTGTACTTTAGTGTTACAGGACTATTTTCAAACTGTAAATTCGTCGCTTTTGGTGTATGTTTCTTTTTCAGGCTTGAAACTTTACAGATACTTTATTTATGTAAAATTGAATGTTATGCACGTCTGAGCCAGTCACATGAAGTCTTTTGTTACATTGTTGATAATTTTGGGACTACTTTTTCAGTATGCGTAGCCCTACACTTTAGCCTGTATCATTGCGAACCGCTAATTTTACTGTGGCTTTTATTTGTTACATGCAGTTTTATTGTTGTTTGATATCTATGTTGTGGCTTTTTGTATTTTATTGAGAAGCCACCTTTGAGCCACACTCAAATAATGTCATGTTGTTTAATATAAGCTGACTTTGGTAGAGGCTGATCACAGTACTCACTTAGAGCCAGCTTCCTGATTGGTTAGTGTGGTCATGTGACCATTTTGTGAAGTGTATATAAATGACGCCAGAGCCATAGTTCAGTATCTACTTCGTCACCGAAGACATCACACATAAGTTACTTGACTATTGCTAACAAAATACCAGCTTCTACAAAATACTTGACTGTCTACAAGTTACTAGAACTAACCAACCTGTTTATACCTAGAAGGTGGATTTAAATCCAATACTTATTATTATTTGGCTAGGAGAAGTTTCTAAACTATGGAAAGCCAATGTTGTCTAATGATGTCAGATGTTGCCTACAGCATTGGTTTATGTAGATCTACATGTACGAGACGTTTCTACCAAGTACGGATGAGCCAAAGATGTCGTTTATTTACCAGCCATTGTAGATCTACATATACATTATGTAGAATGTAATATTAAGTCAAGCGAAGTAGATCCTTTTATACAGTCTAAGTCCCTCGTTGTTAGGTCTATGGGTTTATAGCGATTTGTGTTTGATGCATGTCACCAATCCGATGTACTTTATGATGTTATGATGTCACTTTTATGAATACAGTTGCGTATCCAGTTAATTTATCGTTGTGTTCACTGTTGTCCTACTCATAGCTACACCCTTATATGTGTGACCACAGATCTATTTTGATCTCGGAAGCAATACGGCAACCGCCGTTATTGTATGATGTAGACAAAACCAGTTGTTGTCGTTTCTGCCACGGGGCATGTACTTAGCGACACAAGTATGTGTTCTTGCCTGCTTGGGTGGAGTTCCACAGGTGTGGATATACACCCAAGCAAGTTATCATGGAGACCGTAGACGTTATATAGAAAACCAGCATCCTCGACTACTAGGGTTACCTCGAGAAGTGAACCTGAGGAGGTACCTTACAAATTGGTGCCAGAAGTGTGGGATGTCCTTGTTCAGTCAATATTATCATCCCAATATACGATCCTACCTGGAGGTAAACTTGTGTGACGTGCATCCTATAGACCCATAGACGATTTTCAACAGAAGAGCTGTATAACCGTATTTCCATGTTTGCATAGAGGGATTCTTGAAGCAAACTACATTTTTTAAATTTTATTGTTGTTCCTGTTTAATGTTTTATTACTATATATTTAACATAGACTAGCGTGACTATGGCCAGTACGAATAGTGAAGTACAATTCAACAACAACACCGCTGTCAGGGTTGAAGTTCCGCATGAGGAAGACCCTGGAGATCATGCCCAGCAACCATTGACCAATGAGAGAGAAGATGAAGATACCCAAACTATCCACAGGGATCCATTGCCAAACCAAGTTAGATGCAAGGGCGTAGAGAGTGATGTTGAGACGCACATGAGGGGAAGGTTTCGAAATGGACGATTAACTAATTTCAAATTACATGATGAAACTTACCACAGTGATGTACGTATGCAATACGATTCCCATAGAAGCCATACATTAGGTATATCCGATAATCCTAGAGATGAATCATCCGATTCAGATGATAGCAACGATAATTGCCACCTTTGTGAAAGACGAAACACTGGTCTCCAGATGGCGGACGTGGACAGACGACAAGGTATGGGCAATATGGATACCAGTCCGGAACTGGGTGGCGAATTCGCATACAAAGACCATTCATATTGTATACCAAACAGACAGAACCTGTCCACTGAATGGGATAGTTATTTTGCCAATCTGGACAATTATTCAGATTTACGGAAACTGACAGAAGAAGAAGCGTTAACTCGTGCCTTACGTTTAAAGGGATCCGATGGAATAGACTACCAAGGTTTTAGGATCCAAGTGGAGAATAATTAGACGATAAATCGCATAAATTATGTTGTAGACCCTGGAGTCTGGAAATGAGATGTTGATGCCTTTACTGAGAATGCCATGACTGCATAATTAATTGTACATTTTATAGAACTAAGAGCTTGTTTAAGACAAGGTCATTTCTCGACATCACGTAAAACGGTCAGACATTGAGGACACACTGGAGCGAAAACAAGAAGACCTTATTATACTGGATAATTAATCAGTGATACCTTACCAAAATAATGATAAGATGATACAGCTGTACATGTTGGCAGATTGCTTTGGTACCATGGGAAATCACCTGTCCTTATAGATGAAGAGAGCTATGTGATGTGGAGGTATGTGTTACACTGTTTTGTTGCCTGCTTTTGTTTTCCTTATATATTGTCATTAAGGGCTACGTTGTGCGCTCGCCGTCGGAAGGGTGTATGGATCCCTTCAGTATCAAATCAGGGATTTGATGACTCAAATTTGGAATTTGAGTGTGACTAGGCCCGGGGTCTGGTGAAGTGAATCTGCAGATGCGTTTTGAGTACGCGAGATTACACTTGTGACTGAATTTGCCAGCTGGAAGTTCGGGGTTAACTTACCTGACAGTTGTGGCGGCGATGATGTTACATTAGCGAGAATGACACCGTAATATCCTTTGTTTATGCAACATTCAGATGGTAACAAGTTTCTGAAAGGGTTTCGGAACCCAACGGTGGCACAGGTGGTCTTTCCCATTGATACAGGTCATGATGTTTACATGGATGCATGTGTAGTTGGGTGTCACCCAAGATGTTTGATGTTACGTGTAGATGTTCCCCAAGATGTTAGATGTTACATGTAGATGTCCCCAAGATGTTAGATGTTACGTGTAGATGTTCCCAAGATGTAATGTTACGTGTAGATATTCCCAAAATGTTTGATGTTACGTGTAGATGATCCCAAAATGTTTGATGTTACGTGTAGATGTTCCTAAGATGTAATGTTACGTGTAGATGTTCCCAAGATGTGTTGATGTTATGTGTAGATGTTCCCCAATATGGTTGATGTTATGTGTAGATGTTCCCCAATATGGTTGATGTTATATGTAAATGTTCCCCAATATGTTTGATGTTATGTGTAGATGTCCCCCAAGATGGTTGATGTTATGTGTAGATGTCCCCCAAGATGGTTGATGTTATGTGTAGATGTTCCCCAATATGTAATGTTACGTGTAGATGTTCCCAAGATGTGTTGATGTTATGTGTAGATGTTCCCCAAGATGTGTTGATGTTATGTGTAGATGTCCCCCAAGATGGTTGATGTTATGTGTAGATGTTCCCCAATATGTAATGTTATGTGTAGATGTCCCCCAAGATGGTTGATGTTATGTGTAGATGTCCCCCAAGATGGTTGATGTTATGTGTAGATGTTCCCCAATATGTAATGTTATGTGTAGATGTCCCCCAAGATGGTTGATGTTATGTGTAGATGTCCCCCAAGATGGTTGATGTTATGTGTAGATGTTCCCCAATATGTAATGTTACGTGTAGATGTCCCCCAAGATGGTTGATGTTATGTGTAGATGTTCCCCAATATGTAATGTTACGTGTAGATGTTCCCAAGATGTGTTGATGTTATATGTAAATGTTCCCCAATATGTTTGATGTTATGTGAAGATGTCCCCCAAGATGTTTAATGTTATGTGTAGATGTCCCATAAGATGGTTGATGTTATGTGTAGATGTCCCCCAAGATGGTTGATGTTATGTGTAGATGTCCCCAAGATCTTTGATGTTACGTGAAGATGTCCCCCTAGAGGTTTGATGTTATGTGTAGATGCTCCCAAGACGTTCGATGTTAGGTGTAGATGTCATGAAGATGTTGGATGTCATGTGTTAAAGTACCGAAGATGTTTGATGTTACGTTGAAATTTACGGTAACTCTTTCCCTATCATGTTATATTTAAAGTGTTTTCCAAAGATGATGGTAAATCAACACAAAGTATGTCTTTTTCGATGGTGCTAGAGATAATGTTGATACTGTTCGTAATTCCGGATGATGGTTGGGGTGTACGATAAGTGAACCGGTTCTCTGTTTGAATGAGCCTGCAAAACTCACATGGGTTCATGCTAGTACTAGACATGAAGAGCAAACCATTGAAGACGTTTAGAAGACCAAACGATCACATATTGTGTCCAGGGACTATAAGAAGACGTCTTTGGCCAGAGTCTAACTTCGATACGGACTAGGACTTAAAATAACGTAGTCACAGAGCCTTAGGCTAATGCATTATTTGTCAGGAGAGTCAGTTGATAGAGTCGCTTGCACTTTCTTGAAAGCTGTAATGAATGCTGTGTCCATGGAGAGGTAACAGAAGGGGTAGGACGAGCATAGCAAGGGATCCATTCTTTCCTAGAATGAGTCAAAGCTTCAGGACCCATAATCAAAGGTGAGGCCCGACCTATATCACCAACAAGGTCAAACTTTAACTAGACGATGTTTCGATCTCCTCCTATCCTGGTAACCATCTTAACTTGGCCAAAACTGGTTGTCAGTTTACAAACCACAAGTTGCATATTTTATACAGAAGGTCAAGAGTCAGATGTCATCACTACTTAATGGATATCATCTTGACCTATTTGGAAGAAAGCTATGAACAGTCTAGAAAAACTGTACCAAGCCCATCTCAGAAACTATCATGAATGTTCCTGAAGAGACCGACATCCCTGTCCTGATGTTCCTGAAGAGACTGACCTTCCTGATGTTCCTGAAGAGACTGACATCCCTGATGTTCCTGAAGAGACTGACATCCCTGATGTTCCCGAAGAGACTGATATCCCTGATGTTCCTGAAGAGACTGACATCCCTGATGTTCCTGAAGAGACTGACATCCCTAATGTTCCTGAAGAGACTGACATTCCTGATGTTCCTGAAGAGACTGACATCCCTGATGTTTCAGTAGAAATTGACATACCTTACTTGCCAGAAGATCCAATACCTGCTACCTATTGTCCAAACCAGTAGCCACACCACCATTATAAAGTGAACTTTACCAAGCGACCGGGAATCTAGAAATGGCTCTTCCAGACCGCATCAACTATCAACACCAGAATCAAAAGCTAGACATTAAGGCCTAGTTATCTAATAATGCTAACATATCTCAAGATTAGCAGGCAGATCGTTTTATGTGCCTAATTGATGCAAATGTCCCAGTTTCATGCATCCAGAGTACACATGTATCTGTAACTCTAAAGTTCAACAGTGCCAAGACATCTCACTGAAAGTCATCATACGATCATCCTGGAAAACGTTAGAAGAAACTACAATGAGAGGTTCTGGAGGTTTCAACCCCAAGAAGGATAAGAATCACATGTTGCTTAATCATAGTCTTGAACAGTTCTACAGAGAATCAGTGATAACCAGACCAGTGTCAACCATATTATACGGACCAATAACGGACTATATGATGAAAATTGTATTTTCATTTTAAAGTAGGGAGAGTGTAAGGGTCAACCCCCCCCCCTTACATTAGCATCATCCAGATCAACATAATTAACCCAGTGAATACAATGACAGCAACATGAATGTGTTATACAACATGTGTACATTATCATCCCTTTGTGCTATCAAGCTCATCTGAGGATTAGAATCTACAAATTGACAATCTTCAATGACAGGAAATCAAGGTCGCGAAAACTAGTGACAATTGTGATTCTCCGTCAAAATCGCGCTACAGAACAATGTGAACGTCAGTAAGTAGTTTGAACATGATAAATTCGTGAATAACTCACCATTCAGTGCTTAAATACAACCAACAGACCGGATTTTCAGTGTTTTACTCAACGTTTATTTTTCGTCTGTCACGGAACATTCACAGGATTATCGGGCGTCATACCACTAAATCAGACTGTGATTAGAATTAAGGAAGTGACTTACTGTGTATTCAAATCTTTTCTGAGTCTAGTGAAACATTATGTGTGAACATTAATCTACAGATCTTCCAGATATATGAACTTTTATGACAGTGGTATCAGCATCCATTTTGTCAACATTTTGCAAATGGCGGCGTTTGTACTTTAGTGTTACAGGACTATTTTCAAACTGTAAATTCGTCGCTTTTGGTGTATGTTTCTTTTTCAGGCTTGAAACTTTACAGATACTTTATTTATGTAAAATTGAATGTTATGCACGTCTGAGCCAGTCACATGAAGTCTTTTGTTACATTGTTGATAATTTTGGGACTACTTTTTCAGTATGCGTAGCCCTACACTTTAGCCTGTATCATTGCGAACCGCTAATTTTACTGTGGCTTTTATTTGTTACATGCAGTTTTATTGTTGTTTGATATCTATGTTGTGGCTTTTTGTATTTTATTGAGAAGCCACCTTTGAGCCACACTCAAATAATGTCATGTTGTTTAATATAAGCTGACTTTGGTAGAGGCTGATCACAGTACTCACTTAGAGCCAGCTTCCTGATTGGTTAGTGTGGTCATGTGACCATTTTGTGAAGTGTATATAAATGACGCCAGAGCCATAGTTCAGTATCTACTTCGTCACCGAAGACATCACACATAAGTTACTTGACTATTGCTAACAAAATACCAGCTTCTACAAAATACTTGACTGTCTACAAGTTACTAGAACTAACCAACCTGTTTATACCTAGAAGGTGGATTTAAATCCAATACTTATTATTATTTGGCTAGGAGAAGTTTCTAAACTATGGAAAGCCAATGTTGTCTAATGATGTCAGATGTTGCCTACAGCATTGGTTTATGTAGATCTACATGTACGAGACGTTTCTACCAAGTACGGATGAGCCAAAGATGTCGTTTATTTACCAGCCATTGTAGATCTACATATACATTATGTAGAATGTAATATTAAGTCAAGCGAAGTAGATCCTTTTATACAGTCTAAGTCCCTCGTTGTTAGGTCTATGGGTTTATAGCGATTTGTGTTTGATGCATGTCACCAATCCGATGTACTTTATGATGTTATGATGTCACTTTTATGAATACAGTTGCGTATCCAGTTAATTTATCGTTGTGTTCACTGTTGTCCTACTCATAGCTACACCCTTATATGTGTGACCACAGATCTATTTTGATCTCGGAAGCAATACGGCAACCGCCGTTATTGTATGATGTAGACAAAACCAGTTGTTGTCGTTTCTGCCACGGGGCATGTACTTAGCGACACAAGTATGTGTTCTTGCCTGCTTGGGTGGAGTTCCACAGGTGTGGATATACACCCAAGCAAGTTATCATGGAGACCGTAGACGTTATATAGAAAACCAGCATCCTCGACTACTAGGGTTACCTCGAGAAGTGAACCTGAGGAGGTACCTTACAACACAGTAGTGCTCGCCAACATATTTTTACCTTTTACATAGGGTTAATGTACTGTTTCCTATACAGGGAATATACATACATGTAAATATGCAGGATTCTTAAGCTCTCATATGCGTCAATTTCAAACCAGATGTGGTAACACATGAGAGTATGTACGACCTTGCGTATAATTTATCGTCAAAGATAAACTTTAATTGAAACTTTCCAGCGCAAAATAGTTGAAAATACTGGGTCTCCCTAGTAATAGGCAAGAACCGTCCAGAACAGACAAGAACAGACATGAGAGGTTTTTTATTAAAATAGGGACAATTTTAAGCAAATTTTAACTACAACTACAACTACATCAGTTTATACGAGGGGTGTTCCAGAAATAAAAGGACTTTTCTCTGAACTTCTTATTCAACACTTACATTTTAATGAAATTTGTCTTGTATGCTAAGCAATTCTTGCTTTATATACTGGTAGCAACTGGTTGTCTTTGTAATTGGCGATACTCGTACTAAGAGTTGTTATAGAAACCATGTTAGGCCAAGGCGGGTCACAGTGCTATTTCACATTACAATCCTTATTAAAAATATGAATATCCCAGTAACCTCTTCATGAATAATAGCGCCTAACTCTGTGGTATTACATGGATACCCCTGACGTGTGCATGCAAACTTATGAAGTAATTAGCCTTTGCATATGATCATACGTGAGTATACAATGATAAGTACCATATGCGCCACGAATGAAACTACGCCAACATCAAAAACAAGAAACCTTTGGAAAACCAACAACGCAAACCATTGAAATGATCAAATAAGCAGAAGGTTGTGACGTTAAGAAGCTATTTCTGTTAACGTTTACTCAAATTGTTTACAGATAGCAGAGATATGAGCTAACATGTGAACACAGGTCAGGTCACGGGAAAGGTAGATTGACGTTTAACTTAATAGAAACCGTTCGTACATTGTCAAAGCCATTTCTTACAAAACTGTTGCCACTGACACACTTTTAACAATAGGAACAGCGACATAAGATCTTTTTTGAATGCCACGGTGACTATATATAAACACTACAAAGTGTGTATTTCTATTAAATTAACTGTGTGTAAAAGGTGACGTCATCATAACGTCACAGCGGGACCGGCCTCCGTGGTTCTTGGTATATTCAATGTATTATATTATGTTTCATTTTTCAACCAATTGCTTTGATATTTCGCATAATAATCAGTGAAAGATGGAAAATTATCTATAGCAAACTAGTTTTCTAAATTTCTGATTTTCAGCACTGCTATGAAAAAAGTCCAATGAATTGTGGAACACCACACGTACACTAGTAACTTATTTAAACAGTTTAAAAGCATCTGGAATAAATAGCATGACTTATATCGACTATTTTCTGAACCGACAAGAAATTCACATAGTCCGAGGCATTCCAAAATAACCGACAAGAGATTTTACCAAGCGTAGTATAACAGACATCGTTTTATGAGCGATATTGAGTATGTCTGGTGATCCCTCTATAAAGTTCTGGACCAGAAGCAAAGAAGGAAAAATGTACCCCTTTAAAGTCAATGTTACGGATAGATCTATTGTACCATGTTATTTAATTCACCAAACAAAGTGACTTTATTATTTTGAATGCAGAGCATTGAATATAATTGTTTCACAGGTCATTTGCACATTTACTTAGTCAATATATTGATAAGGGTTTACTTGACATACCCCAATGAGACAACGTATGCATTCTGAAATAGTGAGTTTTTATTGCTTACTTATTCAATGTAAATATCATTCACTCTATGTGTTTAAAGCCGTAGTCAATGATATTTTGTCTCCGGAGTGTTTCACTCATTAGTTTTGGAAACAGGGAGTGAACGGCTCATTGCACCTAAAAATTATCTGGAGCACTGACACACCCCTTGTATGAATCAAATAATTTTATTAGTGCATTCGGTCGGAGACATATTACTCTGAATGATGTTTAATGGCTTTATGCCTTGCTGCCAATATGAAATTGCTAGATGAAAAGTCCTCTAATATATTGATCACCCCTCGTACATGTTAGCGTTAAATGATGTTGTCAATGTTCAAGATTGATGTGACCTAAAACTATATGGCTGACTTATGTGTGCATTGATTAGAATATTCATCTTCTTCAGTACAAGTTCTAATTCAAAATGATTGTCTTTTTTGTAAAGCTTAAGCTATATGTTTGTGCAAGATATTTGATTATTTATATTGTAGAGTGAGAAAGTATTATCGTTTGTTCCACCTGATGGTAACTTCAGATTGCTGTCATATCATATAGGATCAAACAAGTAAGCTTATATTGTTTGTTTACAAAATTAATGTTTAAAAGAATGAATTTTTACTAGCCATCCGATTTTATCCCCATGGGATGTTCTGGGCAGGGATAAAACTGACTTTTACACCAGTACATTTATTGTGGAAGGAAATCCTTCAGCTGTTATTCTGCCTCATTTGTACTAAATCCCTCCATTTTGTCTTAAAATCTTTGAAACGAAAGAGGCCATAGTTTATATTCAATATTGATCTTACTTGACTTAAGGATAAGGACAACCAGTTACAGGCAATCTGATTTGTTATCCTCATTCTCCAATTAAATGAGATCAAAATGGAATACAACTCTAAATTCAGTCTGACCTACTAGGGTTGGGTAGTATGAATTTTTCAAAAATTTAGCTTTTTGAGCAATGGCCAATCTTGCAGATAAGTATTCATTATATGATTATTGTTTTACAGTATGGTAGCTATTCCTGTGTATCTAAAACATAACATATTCTATAGAGAAGGCAGTGCAGGGAGATTTGATGTGTCAGTACTAGCCAAGTCCACTATGGGTAAAACAGTAAGTATCCTACTCAATGCTCGCCTTCTTTCTAATTTTGCCAAAATAGATGCTCCAGTACTCAAACACTTAACATTCAATTTAAATGTTCAATTATAAATAATGAATAGTACATTTTCTGAATTAATTATTATATGTGGGCACTTTCAAAGAGTAATGGCATACCTGCCAAGCTAGTTAAAAACAAAATAGGAGTGAGAACCAAAACACGCCACAAGATGCACTTAAATGTGATTTAAAAGCAAGTTAGATGCATAAACAAGGAATATATTCATTCTATTGTTATAAATATGGGACAGAAGATCATTGAATGTATCAATTGTACCAAATTGGTACATGGTAAGTGAACTTGGAAACCAGAAATTTATCAAGGAAAAAAGGAGTAACTCCACTTTGATAGGAGTACTTGGCGGTATGTTAAAAGAATCACCACTCAAGTCTTGATGATTGTCAAGGGGTGGAAAGTTTAGTACTTCAGTACTTATCTCTTCTGGGGGCCTCGATCGATATCTCCCGATGGAATATCCAGTGGCGAGGATAAATCACGCATTCTCAAAATTTGGGCCAATATTGAGAGTATAAAAGCGAAAAATCTGACCTTTAAATATATCGAAAACGTTCATCGGACATAGAAGTTGAACCCTTTTAGGAACAATTATCATACATGGCACCATGAACAAGCTTGTGTTTTAGGCTGGCGATGTCGCCAGACCTATTACAATGCCAAAAAATGAATTCCATTAAGATCCATTTACTCCCGAAACTGACAACACAGAATCTATACACTTAATGAAAATAGTTCCTCCTCGTTAATCAGTTTTGCAAGATTAGAACATTAAACTTTCCTTGTTTCATTTAATCTGTTCGATTGTAATATATTAGTTTTTTCGTGTAATGGAAGGAAATTGTATGAAATTAAAAGAAAAGGTGTTTAAAGGCGTTGATAATTATTACTACGCGTTACGAACGCGATATAGGGTGTGCATCAATGATTTTATTATGTTAAATTAGGGTAACCCGTTTTACCGGAATCCACGTAAATTACCGGAATAGACCGGAATCCAGATAAATTACTGGAATAGGCCTATATTTCGTTAATAAACAGTAGTTTTACATAGTTTTTGGTTTAAATCAATCTTATTTAACATAAGCAACTTATACGCAAAACTAAAATAAAATAAGTTCACAAAAAAAAATTTTTTTCGAGATTCAAAATTTGTTCATTTTACGATGTCATTACCATATTGGATCAGAATTAGCGTGTCCGGAATAGACTCGTTTCTCGTTATTTCATGGTAATTGTGTTTAATTTCTTCTATAATTCATTAATATATACTATTATAATATTGTTTCCAAAAGGAAATTAAAATATTGTGTTGAATAATGATTTTATACAAGTTTTAAAATCGCTCATTTCCCGCATTGACCGCGCATATTGAATGAGAATTAAAATAACCGGAATAGGTTTGTTTCAAGTTTTTTATTGGTAATTGAGTTTAGTTTCTGATATAATTCAATAATATATACTGTTATTTTATTGTTTCCAAAAGGAAATTAAAATAATTTGGTGAAAAATGATTTTATACAAGTTTTAAAATCGCTCATTTCCCGCATTGACCGCGCGTATTGAATGAGAACTAACATTACCGGAATAGGTTTGTATCAAGTTATTTATTGTTAATTGAGTTTAGTTTCTGATATAATTCAATAATATATACTATTATTATATAGTTTCCAAAAGGAAATTAAAATATTTTGGTGAATAATGATTTTATACAAGTTTTAAAATCGCTAATTTTCCCGCATTGACGTTACCAAAATAGGCTCGTATCTCGCTATAAAATGGTAATTTTGCTTAGTTTCTTCAATTATTCGTTCATATATACTATTAATAATTAAGTTATTTCCAAAAGGAAATCAAACTATTTTTAGTAAAACAAGATTTTGTGCAATTTTTAAAATCGTTCATTTCTCGCTTTGAACGCGCGTATTGAATGAGTTTTAACGTAACCGGAATAGACCCGAATCTCGTTATTTTTACGGTAATTTTGTTTAGTTTCTGCTATAATTCGATCATATATGCGATATATAACAAATGGAAATTTAAAATATTTCTTAAAGCACAGATTTTGTGTTTGTTATTTACTCTAAAGAGTTGCATTCTCGTTCAACCAGCGCATTTTTCATCCGTATTACAGAGACTTGACTATACACGGATTCATAAGAATGAAGAGTTGGGGCTATAACTAACTAGATTTCTTGAGATAAGTGACCTGTTTATTGGATATTCTGTATGACATTGTGTGTGTGTAGATTGTTTACTTGTAGCCCCAGGCATGACTAATCATTGTGCAACAGTTGGATAAAATTAAACCTAATGATCGTTTTTGAACCGCAAAAATCAATTAATGAATAAAATTACTGACATATATATCAAGGATTCTGTATATTACCATAGAACAGGTCACTGTTACCTTCGTATGTATTTTCTATCACTTGGTCAATGCATTCACAGACCCTGTCGGCTGAATCCTTTATCAGGGAGTCCTTATGTTAATCACAAATGACACAACTGATATAGCTGTAATGAACATGTATTGCGAAGACACGAAACAATTACCTTCAAATAGTAATCCATTATGATACAATATGATTTATAATCTGTTAATGAACTGCCAGGAGTTATTCCACTAACAAAGATTAAATATACGTCTAAAGCATCACAAGGTCTATAAAATGAGAGATGCCCAATATGTTTCTATTTTCATGTGTCAAAGTTCGGCTGCGTTACCTTTGATGTATATTTTTCACACAGGTAACTGTTTCACTGATAAAAATACTTTTTTTGGAAACATTAAATTTTTGTACAAGGTCTATATGCAGGGGAATCGACGAGCCGGTCACTAGTGTGCATTTTATTTTCCCTAATGTACAATACAGTATAATTATTAATCATCTAGTATGTAATGCTGTGGTTTAAAAAAAACATTAAATTTTATACATACGAGTGTCCCGCAATAACCACTAAGCTACGGAGTCATGTAGAAAATATAAAATTTAGGAAGTTGTTTTTTTAATTTTACTCTAAATATCAAATGGCAATGATACAGTTACCTGTGGTTTTCTCACACAGTTTCCTTTAATCCACCTTCAAAGCAGAAAACGAACGATTTTAAAACTCGTGTTATATCACTTTTACACAACATATTAAATTTTCCTTTTGAATATGATTTACTTATGGTATATATGATTGAGTTAGACCAAAAACAATACATTTCTGTAGTTTATTAACGAAATATTGGCCTATTCCGGTTATAGAAAGTGGATTCCGGTTATGTTAATTCTCATTCAAATCACCCGTTCAAAGCAGAAAACGACCGATTTTAAAACTCGTGTTATATCACTTTTACACAACACATTAAATTTTCCTTTTGAATATGATTTACTTATGGTATATATGATTGATTGAAACCAAAAATAATACAATTCTACTGTTTATTAAAGAAATATAGGCCTATTCCGGTTATAGTAAGTGGATTCCGGTTACGTTAATTCTCTGTCAATACGCGCGGTCAGAGCGAGAAATGCCCGTTTTTAAAACTCATGTAAAATCAGTTTTCATTTAAATATTTTCATTTCTTTTTTAGAAACAACTTATTTTTCGTATCCATGATTGAATTATACCAGAAACTTAACAAAATTATGTTTTATTAACGAGATACATGTGTCTATTTCGGTCAAGTAAATTCTGCATAGATAGCGTAATGACGAACGGACGCCGGCCAATTTTAAAATTTCAATAACTTTTTTTCATAACATATTTTATTTTATTTTTGCATATACGTTGCTTATGTTAAATAAGATTGATTTAAACCAAAAACTATGCAAAACTACTGTTTATTAACGAAATACAGGCCTATTCCGGTAATTTATCTGGATTCCGGTCTATTCTGGTAATTTACGTGGATTCCGGTAAAACGGGTGACCGGTTAAATTATTTAGTTCAACACATTCTGATCACCTCGATTTTTATCCAGTGGAAAATACATCTGATATAACAATGCGATATTTTGATCTACTTTCAGTCACATGATTTAGAAATGGCAGCCGCCCAGTTATTTTTATACACGTACATACAGCAACAAATATGTTGAAGTTTAAACTTGAAAGAGAACGACAGCTGCTAAATACTAGGATTGAAAACGAGAATACGATTATAATTATATAAACTAGGAAAGAAAGTTACGAAATAAAAGTTCGTACAACGTCACGTTTACGTTGACGATCAATAAACGCCATAACATGCATTACGTCATGTGATAAACCAGACATAAGTCCATTCATAATACACCCTAGATATATGCTTTTTCTACAAAGATATTTGATATTTTCTTCGCGAAACGTCTTGCTATGCCGTAGGAATAAGAAAATTGATCAGAAAATATAAAATAATACAGAACGTGTTAGTTTCACGCGCATGTAGCTGACTCTAGTGGTGAGGACGAATCATATTGGTGTATTTCTACACTTATTTACAGACATGGGTTAATCGATTAAAGTAATCATAATGATTAATAATCGATTACTTTTTTGCATTAATCATCATTAATCAGTAATCATGTATTTTTCTGATTAATGATTAATAATTTAATCGATTATTGAAGAAAAATTGCAGTAATCATGATTATTTTACGATTACTTTTTGATTACTTTAGGTTTAATATTTGTATTATTTAACTTTATATAATATCATATTATATGAGACTGACCAACAGAAATAAATTAACAGGATGCAAATTAAATAAAATATATCAAACTTGTGCATCTACTTAAAGTTATCAATTATAAATTAACTAAGTAAGTTTTTTACTAAATTGATTTTATGTACATATAAGTTATTTGCAAGTAAGTTGAAGTAACAAATATCAAAAAATTTCATCAATCTTCATTTTAAGTAAAATAATATGGCTATACTAGCAATAATTGTTGTCTATAAATGATTTTAACATGTCAAAAATTACACTTTAATCCTTTTTAGTAAGTCTTTGTCTATAATGTGTCAAACATTACATATTATCCCTTTATGGTGTGACAATTATCACCTAATATAGTTGTACCCAATGTCATGCTCAGAGCTACAATATAACAGTCCTGTACATTGCCTGGGGCAAAGTCACAATGGGGAAAGATGAAATCTTATTGTTCAATGATATATACATATTTGGGGTATTGTTTTGCCCTTGAAAAATCTGTTGTCAAAATTATATTTGTACCAGTTTAAGTTATTACTTGCACACTGAGTAGAATTCTCATACTTGTATTTTAGCCTGTAAGTTTCTTTTACTTAAAAGTTGTTTGGAAACTAGTTAGAACCCTTGAAGTAAAAAAATGTTTCTCTGATTAAATTGCACTTTTTGCTGGGGTAGACACTATCTATATAATAGTATATTGGTCTGACTGGTCTGATAGTAAATAAGTATAAAATTTGTAACGGAAACAGCTACGGGTTCTTCAAGACTTTCACTGGCCTCAGTTATTATAAATCACTTTGCAAATTTATACAAATACTCAATAGTAATTCCAGGAATCCAGATTACCCCCCCCCCCCCAGTGGTCATATACATCATCCATGTAAGTTTGAAAGCTTTGTACCAATCCATATTAATGCTAGAAGAAACGGTCAAAGCTTTCAAACTTGCATGGATGTTGTATATGACCACTCTTTACACGTCTGTATCACCTGACTCCATTTTTACCTTCACCTTGACCTAATTTTGGACTTAGACTTATTGAAATGGCTTCCACGGGGGCATAAGAGTTTATTGAACGCAGTATTCGTATCGTTGTAATCACATTTTTTGTAAAAACCGTCACATAAGTATACAGTCATGTAAAACTTTTTTCGCACTAAGATGCATCTTATTTCATCTATTGACTATTACAGATGATGAACTGTTTTATATAGTCAAATCCGATATGTGCCTAACATATTACAAGGAATAAATGACCTTTCCTTAATAAATAAGTGAGTTGTGGCTGTCACGTAAGAATACAACATAAATTACCCGGTATGGTACAGGCTTGGAATAGATTGACATATATTTTTGTTCGTGTTTTTTGATAAAAAATATGCTTATATCAATAAACATACTGGTTCAAATAATTTATAAATACCGCAAACATAAGTGTTACTATCACATCCACAAAACAGTGTCACTTAAAATACCTCTTGTGGGTGACACAAACTCTGTCAAAATAATATCAAAGCAACAAGTTCATAGAACTCTAGAGCATTTATGGGTTCATTTCCCACCTTATTATCCCCCGCCGAAGGGGATATGGTAATGGTAGGCGTCATTCCGTCAGTACTTTCTTCCCAAGCTTCTGTGTGCAACCCCTCCTAGATTTCTTAAGGGAATTCGACGAAACTTTCACAGAATAACTGCTATGCTGTCCCCCAGCGCATATTTCAGGATTTTTTTTATTTGACCATTTTTGACAGTTTTATTGCCCTTTGTTGTTTTTTACATATAAATTCTTCTGTGTGCAACTCCTCCTGCATTTCTTAAGGGAATTCGACTAAACTTTCACAGAATAACTGCTATGCTGTCCCCCAGCGAATATTGTCAGGATTTTTTCATTTGATCATTTTTGACAGAGTAAATGCCCTTTGTTAATTTTTTACATATTTCTCATGGAATTTTTTCAAAACTTTTACAGAAGTACAGTTATGTGATGCACTGGCGGATAACGCCAGGGTTTTTCATTTCGGCCATTTTTGAAAGAATTATGGCCCTTTGTTGATTTTTTACATATTAATTAACTTCTTTAGATGTCTGCTTTTTAAGCAGCTTTCATTGTTCTAACAATATTTTAGTTGTAGCATTCATCAAATTTGCTAATAATCTGTAAAGAAAACAGATGTGTCCAACCATTACTGAATTTTGAATAGTGGATAAAATTATGTTCAATACAAAACATTCTTCATGTATGTACACTATATAATCTTGCATCATCAACAAAAATTCAACTGTAGTGGTCATCTTTATGAAGCTTTCGTGATAATATTTGTTGTTTACCTCAATTTTTCCCTCGGCGGGGGATATGACTGTCAGTGACTGCTTCTTGTTTACTTACATATAAACAAATTAGTTAAGACGTTTTGACTAGTTACTAATTATGAGAAGCATTTAAATTATATATTTTGTGTGGGTGACAGCCGATTTTGAGTAGGGTGTCATAACATGCGGGCTTGTATATTTTTTCAAGTTCATTATTTTTAATATTATTTGTATTTATTTATGAGCAACAATATAGTATTAGTGATAGAAATTGCTTTAAGACTTCTCAAACTCATTTTTTTATAAACCTTATTATAGTGGTGACAGGCACTTGGTCTAAATTTTGAGAATGCCTGAAATAAAAGCATACAGACAGAAACATTTGTTCTGTCTGCCTTTAACCTGGGTGGCTACATTTGTTTGTAGGTGATGGCGTCATTTCTGTATGGTTTTGGATTGTCTGTGCACTAAAGAATATTTTAGAGATTAAATATAATACAATGCTTTCTTTCAGGTGGAAAACTTAGTTTTGGAATGTCCATTTCCCAAGTCTGTATTGAATGTGACGTTGACTCCCAATCAGGGTAAATATTCGTTTGATCCAACAACAAAGGTGATGTCCTGGGATGTTGGACGTTTAGACCCTACCAAAACACCAAATATTAAGGGAACAGTAAGTCTGTATTTTGTTGACTATCATTTAGACTTTCTAAGCTTATGTTTATGAAAACATTGTAAGTCTAAAACTCAGACTTAGACTGTACATTGTCAAATGTTCTTTTTGCTCTCATTTTGTTATAAATGTATTGGTTTTGACATAAACGGGTATACACATGTTCAGTGGTTAACAAAAAATAAATTATATTCATTTAGATAAAATTTCATATGGTTAAATCTAATTGTAAAGAAATGGCCGTGATAATAAATGATGTAAATTGTAAGTCTAAGTCTGAGTTACAGTCTTACAATGTTTGTGAATAACGGGCTCATTACATGCGAAACAGTGGCTGTGGTTAGTGTACTATCTAGATTTGTAACTTGGCAAACTTGGGTTTGATTCTCAGTTGTAGCAGGTCATACCCTTCAATAAAAATTTGACAACACTGTTGATTTTGTTCCATATATGGACAACTTGACGGTAACATGTAGAAGAGTAGGTTTGTACTGGTAACAGTTCAGACATACTGGTTTACGATAGGTGAATTAGCATGTGTATATACTGTAAAATCATTTAATTTCGATGGAAGAAATTTCGTGGCTTTGGTAAAAATGACCATTTTAATGGGATGTTAATTCATGGAATTTGCCGCAGGTAATAAAACAGTACAAGGGTCAAAATTATTGTTTGATGGGATTTAATTTCGTGGTTAAAGGCAATCCATGAAATCCACAAAATTTAATCCCCGACGAAAAAATTAATTATCTTACAGTAAATGAATTGTCGAACAGAAGCGTTAAAAGAGATTATTATCATGCAAATGTTAATTCTGCTTCATTAACGTAGTGAAAATACGACTCATAGAAGTTACCGGTAAGAGTAAAGTCCTTTAATTTCAGGATCACCCCCCCCCCCCTTCCATGTACTGTACATACTATGTTATTGCAATATGTCATCCCAGTTAACCATACTTGAAGAAGCGTAGTAGTTACAAAATACCAGTTGTACTATGTACATATCTTTTGATATTCTGGTAAAAAAGATAATAAAAGGTACCTTCTCTACCTGAAAAAAGATCCATTTTCATAATTTCAAGGGAAAAATCCCCATCTGGTGCAGCATTACAGATATGTTGCGCAATTCATGCTAAAGCATAAAATGAATGAATTTAATACAAAAAGAAATGCATGACTCAATGTTCATTATGTATTATGCAGAAGCTATTTCTTGCTAATTTCTGTCAAAAATAAGATAAATTCTCCCAATTTTGCTGGCTTAGAATGTGAGGGTCAGAAGTACAAAAAATATATTTTGAAAAAAAACAAAGAAAAATTGTCAGAATATTACTTTTAAGCTATGGTAAAACAAAATGTTGCCACTTCAATCTGGTCAATATGACACAAGGTCTGATTTTCATGTAAATAGGCTCATAAGATGCTCCTTGTGATGCTGATTTTAAGTATGTATCTACTACTACTTACAACCTTCTCATTCTACGTTAGGCAATTTCGCCACATATGATTCTCATATGAAAGGATCTGCATATGATACTCATATGATTATCATATGAGAATCAAATGTGGCGAAATTGCCTGTGTAAGCAACTGATTTGTCTGATACCAGTACCTTTCCCAATCAAGTGAAAACAATCACTGTATGTCCAATGTGAACAAGCTGTTAAATGTTTGTTTACAGATCAATTTACAGACTGGATGTCCTGTACCAGAGAGTAATCCTACAATATCAGTAAGTTATTTACATAGCTTAGTCCATAGTGTGTTTGTCGTCTAATCTGGCCACCAGTGCAAATAGTGTGTTTGTCGTCTAATCTGGCCACCAGTGCAAATAGTGTGTTTGTCGTCTAATCTGGCCACCAGTGCAAATAGTGTGTTTGTCGTCTAATCTGGGGACAGGTGCACATGTGTTTAATGGGGGGACGGACATAAGCCCCTACGACCATAAGCCCCTACGCTCATTTTTATACATGAGGACATAAGCCCCTACGCATTTTTTTACACTAGGACATTAGCCCCTACACATATTTTTACACTAGGACATTAGCCCCTACACATATTTTTACACTAGGACATTAGCCCCTACACATATTTTTACACTAGGACATAAGCCCCTATGCAAAACAAGCATAGGGTCTTATGTCCTAGTGTAAAAATATGCGTAGGGGCTAATGTCCTAGTGTAAAAAAATGCGTAGGGGCTTATGTCCTCATGTATAAAAATGAGCATAGGGGCTTATGTCCGTAGGGGCTTTTATCCTACATCTAATCTGGTGACCAATGCACATGTGTTTAATGATGTCTAATCTGGTGACCAATGCACATGTGTTTAATTCCGTCTAGTCTGGCGACCAGTGAACATGTGTTTGCTGTCTAGTCTGGCGACCAGTGCACATGTGTTTAATGCCGTCTAGTCTGGCGACCACTGCACATGTGTCTAATGCTGAATAGTCTGGCGACCAGTGCACGTGTTTAATGCTGTATAGTCTGGCGACCAGTGCACATGTGTTTGCTTTCTAGTCTGGCGACCAGTGCACATGTGTTTGCTGTCTAGTCTGGCGACCAGTGCACATGTGTTTAATGCCGTCTAGTCTGGCGACCAGTGCACATGTGTTTACTGGCTTGTCTAGCGACCAGTGCACATGTTTGCTGTCTAGTCTGGCGACCAGTGCACCTGTGTTTAATGCTGTCTAGTCTGGCGACCAGTGCACATAGTGTGTTTGCTGTCTTGTCTAACGACCAGTGCACATGTGTTTAATGCTGCTTAGTCTGGCCACCAGTGCACATGTGTTTGCTATCTAGTCTGACGACAAGTGCACCTGTGTTTGCTGTCTCATCAGGCAACCAATGCCATGTGTTTGTTGTCTAGTCAGGTGACCAATGCACATGTGTTTGCTGTCTATTCTGGCCACCAGTGCACATGTGTTTGCTGTCTAGTCGGGCGACCAGTGAACGTGTGTTTGCTGTCTATTCTGGCCACCAGTGCACATGTTTGCTGTCTAATCTGGCGACCAGTGAACGTGTGTTTTATGCTGTCTAGTCTGGCCACCAGTGCACATGTGTTTGCTGTCTCGTCAGGCGACCAATGCACATGTGTTTGCTGTCTAGTCGGGCGACCAGTGAACGTGTGTTTTATGCTGTCTAGTCTGGCCACCAGTGCACATGTGTTTGCTGTCTCGTCAGGCGACCAGTGCACATGTGTTTGCTGTCTAGTCGGGCGACCAGTGAACGTGTGTTTGCTGTCTATTCTGGCCACCAGTGCACATGTGTTTGCTGTCTCGTCAGGCGACCAATGCACGTGTGTTTGCTGTCTCGTCAGGCGACCAATGCACATGTGTTTGCTGTCTCGTCAGGCGACCAATGCACGTGTGTTTGCTGTCTCGTCAGGCGACCAATGCACATGTGTTTGCTGTCTAGTCTGGCAACCAGTGCACATGTGTTTGCTGTCTAGTCTGGCGACCAGTGAACGTGTGTTTTATGCTGTCTAGTCTGGCCACCAGTGCACATGTGTTTGCTGTCTCGTCAGGCGACCAATGCACGTGTGTTTGCTGTCTCGTCAGGCGACCAATGCACATGTGTTTGCTGTCTCGTCAGGCGACCAATGCACGTGTGTTTGCTGTCTCGTCAGGCGACCAATGCACATGTGTTTGCTGTCTCGTCAGGCGACCAATGCACATGTGTTTGCTGTCTCGTCAGGCGACCAATGCACGTGTGTTTGCTGTCTCGTCAGGCGACCAATGCACGTGTGTTTGTTGTCTAGTCAGGCGACCAGTGCACATGTGTTTGCTGTCTCGTCAGGCGACCAATGCACGTGTGTTTGCTGTCTCGTCAGGCGACCAATGCACGTGTGTTTGTTGTCTAGTCAGGCGACCAATGCACATGTGTTTGCTGTCTAGTCTGGCCACCAGTGCACATGTGTTTACTGTCTAGTCAGGCGACCAGTGCACGTGTGTTTAATGCTGTCTAGTCTGGCCACCAGTGCACCTGTGTTTGCTGTCTAGTATGGCGACCAGTGCGCATGTGTTTGCTGTCTAGTCTGGCGACCAATGCGCATGTGTTTGTTGTCTAGTCTGGCATCCAGTGCACCTGTGTTTGCTGTCTAGTCAGGCGACCAATGCACATAGTGTGTTTGCTGTCTAGTCTGGCAACCAGTGCACATGTGTTTAATGCTGTCTAGTTTTGCCACCAGTGCACATGTGTTTAATGCTGTCTAGTCTGGGGTCCAGTGCACATGTGTTTGTTGATAATCTGGCCACTAGTGCACATGTGTTTGCTGTCTAGTCTGGCGACCAGTGCACATAGTGTGTTTGCTGTCTAGTCTGGCGACCAGTGCACATAGTGTGTTTGCTGTCTAATCTGGCCACCAGTGCACATGTGTTTGCTGTCTAGTCTGGCGACCAGTGCACATGTGTTTAATGCTGTCTAGTCTGGGGACCAGTGCACATGTGTTTAATGCTGTCTAGTTTGGCGACCAGTGCACATAGTGGATTGAATGCTGTCTAGTCTGGCGACCAGTGCACCTGTGTTTAATGCTGTCTAGTCTTGTGACCAGTGCACGTGTGTTTAATGCTGTCTAGTCTGGCGACCAGTGCACATGTGTTTGCCGTCTCGTCTGGCGACCAGTGCACATGTGTTTAATGCTGTCTAGTCTGGCCACCAGTGCACATGTGTTTAATGCTGTCTAGTCTGGCGACCAGTGCACGTGTGTTTAATGCTGTCTAGTCTGGCCACCAGTGCACATGTGTTTAATGCTGTCTAGTCTGGCGACCAGTGCACATGTGTTTAATGCTGTCTAGTCTTGCCACCAGTGCACGTGTGTTTAATGCTGTATTGTCTGGCCACCAGTGCACGTGTGTTTAATGCTGTCTGTTCTGGCGACCAGTGCACATGTTTTTAATGCTGTCTATTCTGGCCACCAGTGCACATGTGTTTAATGCTGTCTATTCTGGCGACCAGTGCACATGTGTTTAATGCTGTCTAGTCTGGCGACCAGTGCACATGTGTTTAATGCTGTCTAGTCAGGAGACCAGTGCACATAGTGTGTTTGCTGTCTAGTCTCGCGACCAGTGCACATGCGTTTAATGCTGTCTAGTCTGGCGACCAGTGCACATGTGTTTGCTGTCTAGTCTGGAGACCAGTGCACATAGTGTGTTTGCTATCTAGTCTGGCGTCCAGTGCACATAGTGTGTTTGCTTTGTAGTCTGGCAAACAGTGCACATGTGTTTAATGCTGTCTAGTCTGGCAAACAGTGCACGTGTGTTTAATGCTGTCTAGTCTGGCGACCAGAGAACATGTGTTTAATGCCATCTAGTCTGGCGACCAGAGAACATGTGTTTTAATCTTGCTATTCTGTACAAGTTAAGAAACTTAGAGTTTCATCGTTTGATGAATACTTTCAAGCAATAGCTTTCATTGGTGCTATACTTTTCAATGTCTCTCTGTGTCAGTTCACATAAAAGGACCGCAATGGAAATAAGAGGTCCTGTCTTTTTTTTTGCGTCATCCTCATGTGAGTTGAGTATCGTTTGAGTTGAGTATTAAAGTATTTTGTTATTGCAGTTACAGTTCACTATAAGTACAATGGCATTATCTGGTATAAAAGTAAACAGATTGGATATGTATGGAGAGGTGAGTGTGTCTTTTTTCAGTGCTCTCCCTTTATGCTTAACCTTTTTTTGGAACCGACTAGTGTCAGCCTGTTTATTTTTTAATTACAACATTAACAACATATACATATATCACAGTAATGAGAAGAACAGTAAGCATGCATATTGGTTACACAATTTCTCATCATACTTACAGATCTGTTGGTGTTTGCATGCATATATTTGTAAGATACGTTCAAGAGTTTATTTTCTACGGAATTTATGTAGAAATGAGCTGGTATTTTATATGGTTAACTTAGCACAAAATTCATCTTTCATTTCTAAAATATCACAGGAACTGTTGCAATAAGCTGCATAAATAGAGTATCTGTAAAATGTAAAACAACAGTGATTTATTTTGTTAGAATCTATTTCCCAAAACTTGATATTTTATCAGTCTTAGAGCACTAACTTCACTATAAAGACTAAACCATTAGTAACACAATAGCAAGAGTGCTGTAACATATCTAGTATATTTGTCAATTGTTTTCTTACAGAAATACAAGCCATTTAAAGGAGTCAAGTATATTACGAAAGCTGGCAAGTTTCAGATCCGGACATAGAATATGAATATAGGGATAGTGCAATAATGATCTAGTACATTTATACCATTCAGCATCTTCTGATATGATGAATGCTACTGTTGAACTATATGTTTCCTTTATCAAGTAATTCAATATCGAGGGCTCATTGCAAAACTCTGGCAGCTACATTTATGGAGGCATAAATTATAGTCTTGAACTGAGCCCTCGATATGCTGGCCACAAGATGAAAGTTTTGGGTACATAAGAGTGTGCTTATTAGCTGTCTGTCTGTCTGTTGAATGATTGGTTTCTTGACAATACTTGCTGGATAAATTGGCAAATAAGATCAACTTTGTAACATCATTAAGTACAGGCAAAGTTGGACTTCAAGTCACATTTTCTTTCATAATTGAGGTCCCTTTCCAACTTATACCTATACGGGTAGACACGGTGAACAATACTCACACACAAGCATGTACATGCTATTATCAAAACAAAGTGGATTTTTAAAGGTTTTTATTTGATATTTCTCATGTTAGTATAGAATTTCACACTTTCTATCGAACTCCATCATCCATGTCATTGTCAACTGTTTAAACATAGAAATGATTGGTCCTATCATTGAATCCACTGTTGTAGGTATGTGTTCATTGTCAGGTCTTAGTAGGCAGCATAAACTCCATCACATGATCAGTCTACGGGCTGTTCTGCAAATACAAAACACTCTTAGAATAACCATAATCATTGTGAATATATAATTTAAAATTTAACACGGTGGCAGATTAAATGTGTATGGCAAGTAGATATACACTTACGGACTTTGAAAACGCACCACTTATTCAAACCACGAAATTTAATAGTAAACATTGTTTAATTGTATTAAAACTTTGTCTATAGATAGCTCAGTTATGTTTTAACATCTAGCAATATTTCAAAAAGATATATGTAACTATGTTACAAAGTCACGTGACATCCACGTACTTAAGTCTCAAACCCAAATTCACAGTAGAGGGAGAGTGCGTGTAAAGTTATGTTTTTGGTGCGTTCACAACAGCGGGTACTCGTTACAATTTCAATCCGCTTCTGGGGAATGTTCCTCTATTCACCAACAAAGCTTCGGACAACCTTGTGGGCAGATCGCGTCATGGAACTCATCGGTGGACTCAGGTTTGATAGAACATGTCATATGTTTTCGGTGGGATCAAAATCTGGGACATTCCATCACGCAGATATTGTTTTCTTCAAGAAAAGTGATTGTTATTCGCTATTTATGCCCATGGTTATATTCACACTGTCCAAGGTTAACACCCCTGTCATCCGGAAATAGTGATACAATAAGGAAGTGACTGCATGTTGAAGCACGTGTTCAATGTTAGATGAAACACAAATTGGCAGGGTACTAAATGAAAATGTCGTTTTTCATTAATAAACGTGTTTGATATTCTTAATTGATGATTTAGCATATCTATCGACACCAAGTATTCTTTTGACAGACACGGTTGTTGACCGGAAGTCGTTTTTATGGCGAAACATGCACAATTATTTATCCGAATTAGGTGGCTTTTTATGCCTTTAATCCCTATATGGAGATCAATGGTTGTGTCAAATGGCATAAAACGCTATTGGAGACGCATATTTATTGTATCATGACAATGTAATCTCGAAAAAAACGCGTGGTGGCTACATCCGGTATGTAACATGTCTTTACCTCTATAAACATCAGTTTCAGACTGATATTAAATGTAATATTTGGTATGGAAAACTTAAAACGTGTTGTTTTTTTGGTATGCTAATGAATCGTTTACACATCGTCATTTACACATTTCGGATATTTTCATTCGCACGAGACTCACGCGCAAAAAATGAGATTTGGCCACGTGGTCACTACTAGCGATTCGGTTAGTAAAAATGGATTAAAATATACTTTACCGATAACGTTTTAACCCAGGAACATTATTCCATTGGTATAAAATCATCCTAAATAGTTCATACAAAGAATATCGACCCCTAAAAAGTGGTGCGTTTTCAAAGTCCGTAAGTGTATGTGTATAGCTTGAAAACATATTTCTGTTTTTGCATTATATAAACTTATCTAGTATTCACTATGTACGCTTGTTATCATTTGCGCGTAATATTCAGTTAATGATCAAGTCGCATGTTGTTTTTATTTTGCTACATTTCTTACTTGTCTGGGGTGTTTGCCCCAAACGGCACTAATCAGGGGTATCATAGCGGATCTTTCGTGTGTTTCGCCTCAATATTTTATGGCATCGCAATTTGATTTGCACATGCATACTTATAATCATATAAATAATGAAACTAGGCCCATAAACAATCCATTAACCATAAAAATCGGGAGAAATAGGAAATATTACAGATAAATATTTTCAATAATCAAGGTATCTGTAACCCAAACCGCACTTTGCGCAGGTGTTCTGCTTAATTATAGGTGCTTGGGGGGAAAACAACCATGGGTCGCAATCTAGAAACCTGGCCGGGTACTTTGGTCAGCTTGTTTTTATTTCAAATGCCTTACTAAGCAATGAAAAGTCAAGATTTACTTACCGAATCGACGTATAACGGCCATTAAAATAGTTTGTGTATCCACTTCCGTCCCCATACGTTACCCCCATTGCTTGTTATGCTCATTGTCAGGAATTTTAAGTCTGATCGGGTCAGATTTCCAGAGTTATGGTCCTTTAGTGGGTGACATGCAATTTTATGTCAAAAACAATTCTAGTTATCAATTCATTGTTGTTTTAAGTATTTATACTGCTGCCAATATGGTTGAACATTTGTTTCCCGATATTTAACAATAGAAAATGTGAGTGCGTGATTATGTGATTTTGTTGTAAATTGTATTTTCATTGTTAATTCTGAATAAAATGATTATAATAAAGTTCATTTTGTTGGAATAGTGTTTATTTTAAAAAAAGCTACTAAAATACAAAATGTATATAATTATCATGTTGTTGGAATTAAAATACACCTTTAAAAATCCCCCAAAAACTATTGAAAAACCCAGACACCTTATTATGCTGATAAAAAAAAACACAAGAAAACTACATGTGGACGACAAGTCCTCTAAATTTGCCAATATACAGTATGGCTGTTATCATTGTACTTTAAAAGATGCCTTATTAGTATATTATATTTTCCTTCCATGAAGACTGCCTATAACATCTCATCACGATTTTAGAGGCTCACTGGGAAGACTGGGCTTGCCCGACTGTGTCGCCTCCTTAAATAAAGTCGTTATTATTATTATAGTATTAATTAAACAGCTGTACAGTAACATTGTACATGCCTGTTCACGAAGAGACCAATTACTGTTGCTCACTGTTTTACAGAACATTTAAACAACCTCAGGCTGGCATTTTGGAACAAGTGCCTGTATCCTTTATATAAGTTAGCATGATTGGACAACCTTCCTTTTCAAGTACTTCTTGTGATATGCTATTGAGAAATTTGTCAGTATAGCTAAGCAATCTTTGATCTAGTTTTCCTAACATTTGCTTTGTATTTCATCCATATTTGGACAGTTTCCTCTATTGGAGGAACTAACAACACCAATACAGTGCCAACAAACAACCAGTACTGAAATTACCAACAAGCAACCAGTACTGAAATTACCAACTAGCAACCAGTACTGAAATTACCAACAAACAACCAGTACTGAAATATGCGTATCCAAGTTTCAAATTTTTCAAATGCCAGTACTTCAGCTGTCAACACAAGAGATGGTAGTACGATTAGGAACAGCAGAAATGTAAAGCCTGCTCCAATGTAGGCCACACGTATATATTCTATCCATTGTTTCTGATGTTATTACCGGCCCTGCATTGATTTGGTCCAGCTCCTCAGCGTATATCAACCTAAATGGACTCATTGGGTTGTAAATGTTCATCGTTTTTTGCCCATTCTCGGAGTGAATCTTGCTCGGATTTGATGTTATGAGTACACAGGGAAACACCAATTCACAGGATACCATTTACAACAAATCCTGTTACCATGCCAACCAATAAGCTATAGTCCTGGGCTCCATTATTCCTTCATAAGTGGATCCAATAATCAGCATACCACCAATAGAACACACAAGCCCCACGGTACCACCTGAATATACATGTACAATCTTTATTTTGAGTCGGATTACATTTACAACAAATAAATATCAGCTATGTATAGCTATTTTTCGACAAACACAACATGCACAGTGGTGATTACAGTAGCTCTACAATAATAACACTAACTTTTTTATGCTCCTTCAAAAGTATGTCTCTCTAGAGACATAGTGCTATTGGAATTTGAAGCTATAGTCATGTCTCCATTAGCCATGAGTGTTGTTTAAAAGTAAAAAAGGTATGAGGAATCGGACAGGGAAAGTAGCACTCAACCTAATCAGCCATGCACAGAAATCAGAAGCACCACAACACAACTACACTGAGCAATGCCCACACATAAGCCAAAGAAACAAAAGTCCAAGTCCCCACAAAAAAATGCAGGATGACCCAATTTCACAAATTAAGGCATTATAGAATAGCGGTGAGACCGAATGAAACGCAGCATTGATTTGACGTTGTTAGTACACAGGGAAACACATTAATCGTGCTTATTTGTTTATGCGTGGTAATACATTTTAGTCCAGTCATTGAAGATAAAAAATATGGTCGACCTCAAACAAATTGCAAAACAGAGTTTCTTTGCATTTTCATCATCTACAGACTATTATCAACTACGGACAAAACGTCAAATATGCGAGTTCAGTGGGGAAAATACAAAAACATCGACATGTTTAAGGTCACTTTTGGTAGCAATTTCAGCATTTTCCTTATTTCATACTACATGGGAAATTTTAAGTTCTAATAAATCCCATGTAAGTCGTTAAATATTTACTAATTGCACCTTAAAACTTATATTTTCTGAAAGATACAACCTTCTTCTATCGAATACAAATATTGATTTTATCACCAGACAATTTACTTTTCATATATATGCCAGTCTACGTGTTGGTATACTACCCTTTCAAATGTCGACAAAATGACTCAAAATAGCTATTGGAAGGGGAAAAAAAGTTTTATTCATTTCTTTAATATTAATCCAATTTGTTTAAAATTTACACATATCATGTGTTGTATACATGTGTGTCTAATGGAAAAAGGATATTTGTGTTTGGACAGTATACAATAATGACAATATACAAAATGTACACAAATCTATCGATTCGGGAGAAATAGTGATTGTTCTCTTTGTCTGTTCGTCTACAATTGCATTAGTATTCACAATTTTGACTTTATGATTATGAAACTTGGTCAGAGTGATCATCTGAACAAAATGTAGGCCAAGGTAAAAATGGATGATCAAGGATAAAAAACTAGGTCACTAGGTCAAATTGTAGCAAAACCTTGCGTAGTCGCTAGAGGTCATAATGTTGACCTTATATTTATGAAACTTGGTCACAATAATAATATCAACAAAATATAGGTCAAAGTTATAAATTGGGTAATCCGGGGTCAAAAAGTAGGTCGTTAGTTAAAATCAAAGGTAAACGTTGTGTAGGTACAAAATTCACAAATTTAGTCTAATATTTATGCAACTTGGTCACAATGCTCATCTCAAAACATCTAAGACAAGTATGTTATTGAATAATTTGGGTCAAAATTAGGTCAATAGGTGAAAATAATTGAGGCGACTTTTTGGCGTATGAAGGTTTGTCTATTATTTGACCTAGTGTCCTAGTTTTAACTCATGATAAGTAAATATTGAATTTGACCTACATTTTGTCTTCATGATCCATGTGACATGGTTTCATAAAGATTTGGTAAAAAGGGCAACTTCTAAAGATAAGTTCTATAATTTGGCCTAGTGACCTAGTTTTTAATTCAGGTTAATCCAATTTCATACATGACCTTGATTTTTGTAAGATGATCATTGCGACTAAACTTCACAAGTGTCAGGTCGAAATTGCGATCCCTGGGCACTGTTTTATCAAAGGACGTAGGAACATTTAAAACTTACGTTCGAATTTGAATTCCTTATAATGCGTTTACATCGGCAAATGAGGGAAATATATTGTTTAAAATCATTAACTGAATTAATTACTGATGATTTTACCTATCGCTTTACCAGAATTCGAAGCAGTTACATAATTATAAAGGATTCAAATTTGAACGTAAGTTTACGATTACCGTAAATGCTTTGATAAAACAGTGCCCATGTGACTATACCTTGTTTTTTCTATGTTTTGACCTAGTGACCTAGATTTTGGCTCCGGTTAACTCAAAATTTTATTTTACCTAGATTAGCTTCCGATGATCATTGCTGCCAAGTTTCATAAAAATCAGACCAAAATTGCGACCTCTAAGCACGATGTAAAAATAAGTTACTGGTACAAGTCAAGATTTATTTACATCAAAAGTGACAAATATCGCGAAAACATGTGACAATTCAATATATTTGTAAATATCTCAAAAAGCCCCACGAATATTCAATTAGGACATTTTGTACATTGCTAAGGGTAGCTTTACGCACCATATAAACACAAAACTGTTTGTTTTGCAATTAGTTTGAGGTTAAACGTTAAAATGACTGGACTATTTGTATTATGAACATAATGAAGCTGATGTGATATGCTTACAGTATTTTATACTACCTTACCTAAATATTGACACATTGTGATGGCCATGGGGGAGAAACTTGCAATGTTTTTGTTATAATTGTTACGATACCTGAAAGAACACCTTTCGATGTTCCTTTGACCACGTGATTGTGAGGAATAGGGACCACAAGAATGGAACACCGAGACGTTATCGAGGTATTGAGTACGTCTGTGTAACGTCATGTTACGTCAGCATAACTTGCTAGTTGCGTAATCATATGATCTAAACATTAATGTTTAATTCTGCAAATGTTAACAATGACGAAAACTAAAATACATCAATCCGTCAATCGTTCTTTAATTAAAAATTGGGTGTCTTTCGGTGGCAATTTCTCCCGTTTGTTCAATTTAACGCTTATTCACTCGTATCACTCGTTGTCTATCTGACAAGTATCTTACACACTCACGTATTCAACCCCTAACACACTTACCTATGTAATGTTTTATGAAAAACAAAATACCACATTGTTCGAGAATATACGGGTACAAGATGCATTACATGCCTATGCATAATATCGCTCAAAATAATTATTTTGGTTATGTAGTTCGTCCACACATTGAATCAAGTGTGTCGGACTTATTTTAAGAGCAATCTTATAGAATTTAAAAAAATAATATTTCACTTTGATAATATTTCAAATTTTATTTTAATTGTACGTACTATGACTTATAATTAAATTACTAAGTTTCGAAAATGGTCTGTGCCACAACGCATCGCTAAAACGCGCGAGTACGACAATTTTCCTCCACAAGTTTTATTCTGATGATCTCGATAAGTATTGGCTAGAATCCGTTCAGTTTTTATTATCTATGATAAAACAAAAATAATATTTTAAAAACGAAAGCATAATTATTTTATTTTATAAAAATTGAAAAAATACTTGCGTACTAAGCATGCGTCTTCAGAAAATTTTCGGCTATTTTTTTTAATTTTCACTTTTTTCATGTAACCAGTTTAGCATTTAACTTTTTTATTTTTTGCACCCGTGATTTTTCACGATGCTATGTTAAAACACGTCACTTCTGGTGCCACTCGGTGAAGTATACCACAAATTTAGTGACATTTTGAATAAAACGGTTGTTATTTTATGCCGACGACCAATATTTTGTGTTACAAATTGCACGCGGAATTTTGTATATCTGTCGGGCATTGTCTCCAATTCTATGGCTACATACTATTCTACATGAACACAAATTAAACTGACAATATAGACAATTTTATAGCGCATATTTTGGTATTAATATGTAATGCATCGAGTGAAATAGAAAGTAGTATCAACTACTGTTTTACAGCGAGAGTACGAAATTACGGACGTACTCAGTTGCGTGCGTTACGTCCAATCACTGGTACAGCCACTGTCGCCCACGTTACATTTATACCAGTTTCTGACACGACAAGTCCATACTAAACAATTGCTACTATGATGCAGCCACACAACAACTCTATAAAACATACATTTGCACGTATCAAACTACAAACTTTCGCGTTTTTAAAGAGGCATTCCCTATTTCTTGCATATTATTACTACCTATCGCATTTTATGACATAAATGAACATAAAACACTAAATCGTTTTAACATGTAAGAAGAACATATGCCGAAAGTTGTCTCCATAATGATCAAAATATATATTTAAATTTCTAAAATAATAAATCGCTTCCAGCCTTTTATTCGACAACAACAACCACAGAACAGTGCGATTAAAATCCGAAACGTACATTGTTCAACGAAGCGGATGCAACGGAGATGACAAAATACGATATCGTTGATTTCTTTTGTTTTACACGCATATAATCTCAACGAAATAAATATAATGTACTATTTTGTTCTTAATCAACTCGAATATCATCTTATAGATAGATCTACATCAAAATAATTATTTCAAAACGTGTATTTGTCTTTCCCATCTTAGTCACTGTGGTCCCATTCGTAAAAAATGGCCTTTCTTGTTTTAATTACGCAGTACTAAAGGCTAAGCGTTTTGGGTCTCAATCCACCTAATCCACTTGTTATGGAAATATATTTTTATTAATTTTTTAATAACTGTTGGGATTTTTGGGGCGAAATTTGGTGTTTAGCATTCGTAATTCTGATTAATGTCTAGTATGTTTTAAATCAATAAGAACGATCGAAGTTATAGGGAACGCATCTTTAAGTCTTCCGCCAACTCCACGAACACTTAGTCGCATAGTGACAAAATTATTGATATTATAACCTGTCACATACATTGCTCGGTTCGTATATAATTGCTTCTTAATTATAGTTCTCACCTTCGTTAAACCCTTTCAAACTCTTTTTGATGTAGATAGTTACCTATTGTATCGTTTTCACAAATTGCAAACTACGCTGGTAATGTTTTATTGACATACCCGGTAATAAACAGCGCTATTTACACGCATGTTCATATATTAAGTGTATTGTTAAAGCCCTATATTTTTCCTTCTTTGCTTCTGGTCCAGAACTTTATAGAGGGATCAGCATGATGCCAGCATTGTGCCAGCATGAGATCACTATCAGTGATTATCTGGGGTCA
This sequence comes from Spisula subtruncata, assembly GCA_963678985.1. Classification (NCBI taxonomy): domain Eukaryota; kingdom Metazoa; phylum Mollusca; class Bivalvia; order Venerida; family Mactridae; genus Spisula; species Spisula subtruncata. The sequence goes on along the minus strand of OY787663.1, from coordinate 29,407,003 downwards.
TAAAACACTGTAACTGGTCAGTGTAAGGGATCCGAGGCCCATATAGCTACTGATAATCAACAATGTGCTACTGTAATATGTTCCCTTGAAAATATGTGCTACCAATTTCTTTGATTTTTGTTTCCATCTGGTTTAAGTGTGTAAAAACTATTGGTCAAAATATTTTAGTTATTAATATTCCCTAAGAGTTATTTAAATAAATACACACCCAAACCAGATACAAATAAAACTAAGCAACTATACCAAAGAGGTACACAATATCAATTCTGATTGTATGTCTGTGAATATACCTTTTTTATAAATATAAGATAACATAATACTCATAGATCTAGTTAATAATTTTTTTTTTAATTCAAAACAACAAAACCAACATCCAAAATAACTTTTTTATATCTTATGAATAATATCAATTCACTCATTTCATTGAATACATTATTAAGAAATGTTAATCATGAGGCATACAGCAACCGGTATATAAGTTATATATGTTCAGATTTTTTAAACACTTTTATAATTGTGCATTAATTTGCATGCATTTGTGTCTTATCTCACGACAGTCGTTACAAAATTATGTCAATCTTAATGGTTCAGGCTTTTTTCACAATAAAATATTACAAAAACTTATATATCAATTTAATTTTACTATAGGCCTACAGATATTTTATAACTTCCTGTCATAATGGGAACTCTTGTTGTCTCTTATCTAATACTAGGGCCACTTGTAAACTAATTAACATGCTGTGCAATGTTGCATAATATAATGTAATAGGGTACAATATGGTCAGATATCTTAAAAATCAGTAACCACATGCTGAGAAAACTATGACCAAATTTGGTTGGCCCAGTGCCAAAATTTTGACATAATAGCACTTATAATACGGTCTTATAAACGTCGTACCAAAATCATGAATTTCCTTCAAAAAACGAGAAACTTCCGCGTTTTTCTTGTCCTGGACAAGTTCGCGTCTATTTACTTTCTCGGATTATTAGTAACCGCGAACACCGCGAACTTAAATCGCGCGAAATAATTTCTAGGTTTACAGTAACACGCAATATATATTGTATGCCAAAGAGGAAGCTAATTTAACTCTAAATAATATAATTATTCCTACCTTGTATTGCCACAAGCCGTCCTCATAATGTCTGTATACGCCATGCATTGGTGGATCTAGGATTTCCTGTTAGGGGGGGGGGGGGTAAGAAATTTGCTGGGGTCCAGGGCATAGTCCTGTGTGGGCTTAGGAGCGTCTTTAACATTACAACACTTCATTCATGGAAGCATATTTTGGTTATATCTATATACTGATATATAACAACTGCGTTTATGATTCTCTGGCAATTTTGTTGTTACATGGTAACTGGAAGTTGATCACTTGAAGTAGGGGAGACCGGGGGCATGCTCCCCGGGAAAAATTTCTAAACAATGGATCAATCTGATGCATTCTGGGCGTTCTGAGATACCTTATTTGGTGTTAAACAGGGCACGTTTTATTATTAAATACAGAACAGTACTTAAATTACTCGTAAGGAACTGTTTGCACAAGTGCCCGATTTTGAGATCTAAGCTTAATTGACCACCTCTAAAAGTTATATATAAGGTAGGAGTATTTCTAAATCTAAAACATATTTATGGAAAGTATACGTTTTCGCAAACAACGTGTGTTGCAAAATTTCATAGATTGAAGCTATTGTGCGAGCGAAGCGAGCCAAAAAAAATTTTTGACTAAAAAAGTAATATAAAAATGTTCACATATGTTATCTGCACTGAATCATAGTTTTTCAAAAACTCGCCGTACAAAAGTAATGATATTTAGAATCTCATTGCAAAAGAAGGGGGTCTGGGCAGGCATGCTCTGACGGGAAAATTTTCAAAACGAGGGATCAATCTGATGGTCTGAGATACCTTATAGGCTAGTACATAGGGCATGCTTTATTACAAAACCAGACTAATTTAAGTCGAAAGTCTACAATGTTTCATTCATTGCAGAGTGATCCAGTATATAGGCGTACTTGTAGCATCATTTTTGTGTGGATGCGTCCCTTCTTTTATAGATTAAAACTAATTTGCGAGCGGAGCGAGCACGAAATTTTCACATTTTAATACTTTTTCACAAAGAATTAAAGGGAAATTACATATAAATAGACACTTTCAGTCAAATAAGAATCGTAACTTTGGCGAATTTAGGGGGGGGGGCGTACGCCGGGTCCGCCCCCTTGGATCCACCTATGCCATGTACATCACACAGGTAGTGTACCCCAAATTTCTTACCAGTTGTCGCACGTACGTGCCGCCTCAAAATTGGTTTCACATTCCTTGCAAGCAATGGACGACGGGCATCGTCGTCAAATCAGCATGAAATACCTTAAATGGTTACCTTAAAAGATCTACCCTGTTCTAGGAAAATATGCAGACAATGGCGCTTAAAGTGACTGAGCAGACTAATATAATATGTCCTATGAGGTGAGCCATTATTTTTAGTTGTCATCGTGAATATGTGGATAGAGAAAGATCGGAGAGAGCGCAATAATTACGGAGTAAATAAAAAATACGGCGCGCCATCAGTAACATAATCCGCGATACGTTTGCGCTGGTCGATGATTGTCCGTGAGGAAACTAGCAGGTCGCTATGGAGTCGTATACGAAGAACATTTTGCAAAATTTAAGGTCAAATGTAATCTTAGATATTGCTGTGATAATTAACATCATTGTATGACATTTAGATAAAAAAGAGCAGGTTCAAAACAGTGACAGTGACGAGCATCGATACACGACGCTAATGACGTCAAGAAACCAACGCTGACGTGCGCCGGGTAGCAGTTAGTAACCATTTTCTATTGCATATAACTTTTCATTGAATAATGTTTTTTTCGTGATTTTTTTCATTGGAATATAGAGGAAAATACTCATAAAATACAGTTGACTGACACCAAAGTCCACTAATGGAAGACTTTGTCTAATTACGGATAGGTTACCTGAATGGGTTGATATAGGTTTTGTAGATATCATAAACAATGATAGATGATACGGCCATTACTTCTCCAGAACCAGTGGACATCAAAGCCATAGTTATCATTGTCAACAATACATATCCTCCAGTCTCACCCAGTAAATGGTTCATCACTAACGGGATAATATATCCTGGGGAAAAGATGGAATAGCATGGCCTAGGTAAATGAAATATTTGAATACTAGCATGGTGGCGTTAAGCCATGGGCAATACATCTATCCATAATACAAACACTCGTTGCTTAGACTCGAGTTACATACTATACATGTGTGCAGCTACGAATGCGTTTGCTAAGTTCCTAAATGTGACTCTCGTGTCAAAAGAATAAAGAAGATTCTTGTCACTCTATTACATGCACAATGAAATATAAAATCATCGTCGATGTACGTAAAGTTTTCATCGTATAATTGTGGTACTTATCATCATTGATTTCCCCTTCAGACAACAGGTGAGTACCATTCTGTATACTCACTGTAAAGCAAGACAAAGTTCGAAAACCCAAATAGCTATCCTGAGACCAACAACAAAACGCGACTTCTTTGCTCATTATTACATGGTTAAAATATAGCTTTCAAACATTGTCAATCATAATAACTTATATAAATAACTAAACATTTGTTTGTGTGAAACATACAAGTTGCTGTGTAGGGGTTGGGTAAATGTTGGTATGAAAGCCATATCTCAATGGATTTTGAAGATGTAAGAGGTTACAATTTTTGTTGGTTATTTGTCTTTCTCAAAATGCTCAAACCTATCCGTCCTCGGACGCTGAACGATGAAATGGTTTGATATGGCCTTACTGTGACAATTGATGTTAGGTTCCCAGCGTAGTCAAGAAAATTTGTGACAATAAGTTTTATATACCCAATAGAACCTGAAATATATGTGTCGATGAGTGAACGGTATCACATAGAGCCAGAGTATGAAATAAATGTGCCAAACATTTGAGGTACCTCAAGATGCATGGATGTGCCTAGTACAATAAAACGTTTAAACTATTTCAGCTTTCAAGTGCCGCTTTAGGCAGTTCATCCGTAGGTACACATTTAAACAGACATTTTATTTTTCCCCTGATCATTAGCCTAAGGAAACATGCGTTCGAGTCTCCATGTTGAGACTAATTATCAACTGATTGGTGTGTATCCATCATTGAGGCCCACTGCCCACTATCAATTCACACACTAGTATTCGTTAGAAATGGTTGAATAAGAGGATGGTGAGTACTTCAAAGGACCATGTATACTAGAAGCTTATACTGTCTGCTTTGCTCTCTAGCAGGTCAGAGACGGTCGAACTGAGAAGTAAGTAACCCATAGGACCCGAAAGTACGGTACTGTGCCGTGGAATACCAATATTGTCTTGAGTACTTGTACCAATGTAATTGGTGATTGCATTTTTTTGGGCCAGGAAAAGCTGTAGCTTGTAACATTTAATCACGTCATGGGACTGACCTCAGTTTACCTAATCAGATCTGAACTGCCTGTCATGAGCTACTTTTAAGATCTGAAATTGACTTAACGGGTATTACGGGTACACAACATGTTTTGGTATTGCTGTACTTTGTGGTGTTAACTGTGTCTAAGTACAGAAAATGGCTTTGCTCGGCAGTATTTAGCATCTCTAATGACCAGGGTCGATACCAGCTTCAATGAATATAGCATTTTAACAGTAATTGAAATTAAAACAAAGCCTAATCTGAAATGTATCAGATTAATTGTGTACATCAGTCTATAATAATGGCTTAGTTTGATGCTTTAACAACGCATAGTTCAGCCGTTTATCCACCCTTTGGCATTTTAAAACTTTCCCTTGTCATTCAATTACATGTACCTAATGAAACCTGCATTCGAGTCTCCGTTGTGCTATTTCCATCAGCCAACATCTATCTGCGGTGCCTAGGAATACACACTACCCTCACATGTACCAATTTACACCTTGGTTAAATATATAGCATGTGGGTATTTCTGGCTCATAAAAATTAACCAGTTTTCGAGATGAGGGTTGAACCTGGGACCTTTTGATTCTGAAGCACACATCCTACCTCTATACCACCGTTCCCCATCGGCAACAGTTAGATAACTGTATATTTTTGCAGCCCCTCGTTGACTTAAAGAGGCATTCCCTATTTCTTGCATATTTTTACTACCTTTCGCATTTTATGACATAAATGAACATAAAACACTAAATCGTTTTAACATGTAAGAAGAACATATGCCGAAAGTTGTCTCCATAATGATCAAAATATATATTTAAATTTCTAAAATAATAAATCGCTTCCAGCCTTTTATTCGACAACAACAACCACAGAACAGTGTGATTAAAATCCGAAACGTACATTGTTCAACGAAGCGGACGCAACGGAGATGACAAAATACGTTATCGTTGATTTCTTTTGTTTTACACGCATATAATCTCAACGAAATGAATATAATGTACTATTTTGTTCTTAATCAACTCGAATATCATCTTATAGATAGATCTACATCAAAATAATTATTTCAAAACGTGTATTTGTCTTTCCCATCTTAGTCACTGGCGTCCCATTCGTAAAAAATGGCCTTTCTTGTTTTAATTAGGCAGTACTTAAGGCTAAGCGTTTGGCGTCTCAATCCACCTAATCTACTTGTTATGGAAATATATTTTTATTAATTTTTTAATAACTGTTGGGATTTTTTGGGCGAAATTTGGTGTTTTTGTAGCATTCGTAATTCTGATTAATGTCTAGTATGTTTTAAATCAATAAGAACGGTCGAAGTTATAGGGAACGCATCTTGCGTATTTTACTCGAAAAATAATTTTTACACTAACTTATTAATGAGCTGTTGTTAGATTAAAGAACTCAATGTAATTTATGTGCTCAGCATAATTTAAACTAAGGGAATTCAGAAATTTAAGCTGTATTTTTCATAATCTAATTTTTTAATATCATAAAATGCCAGAACTGATAAAGATAAGTCATCATCAGTAGATGAAGTGTTGTTGTTCCGTATGCTCGAATGTAATATATGCAGACCATAATGGTCTTATACATGGTACTTGAATGTTGTAGGCTGTCATTGAAACGTACATGTCTCACAAATGGTATTTATTTAATGTGCATTTGTTTATCTCTGTCATACTATAATGGAATTATTTATTAGTATATACGAGTCACACAAATAATAGTATTACCTGTTCAGACAAACTAAATAAGTTAACCTATTAACAGAACTGTGCAACTCTTGTAGTGATTAAAGCATACACACTTTCATGCATGTGGTGTTTCCATAGTCACAAAGTTACATTACCCAGTCAGCATGGTTACATTGGGCCAACGTTGGGTCATCGTTGTACAGTTGGTATATCGTCGGCGTTGGCAGTGCATCGTTGGCCCATCGTTGGGCCCAACAGTTTGCTAGATGTTGGTTATGTAACAATGGGCCAGCATCGTCAGAATTACAAACTACCAACAGTGTGGTTGCATACAGTTGGCAAACGTTTTGCCAACAATGTCAACTTCATATATCAGTATTTCGTTGGAAATATTTTGACTGAGTGACTGATTGCAATAAGCATTTAATTTCGATTCTTGATTCTAGCATTTGATTAAAATATTTTGTCAATACATCTTTACAATGGTTTACAATGTTAATTGATCTTAATTTATAATTATGACTTTGATTAATTTAACTGATTGATTCTGTTTATTGCTGCTGGCGATGGTGCTGATGATAATTATTGAATTTTAATGATCATAATAATAATTAATCATTTTATTTCATTGCATTTGCATATTAATGTAGATAAATATACTATCATAGTTTTTTTTAAAAATACCACACATACTGATGATGGTGCTACTTTTTAAATTTGAATAACTATTAATAATGTTGAATACTAGTATAAAATGTAGGCCTACTCTTTTCATTAATTTTGTAACTAACACAAGTTACACCATTTGTTGATAGACTAACAATGAAGACAGATATTCCACATCTGTAGTCAATTAATGTGTTCAAGCCAGTGTGATGATAAGCTGGCCCTATTATCTTATCAAGTATGTTGCCTAGCGACTAGAATTTTAGGGGGTAATTAGCAGAGATACTCAGCATTAAACCCTGAGTGTATTGTATGTATACATTAGCTGCTAGCGTTTTAAGTTGGAAAATCTTAACTGACCACAACTGTTGAACAAGTGATTTAAATATTATAGCCCCAGTGTTAAAATCGACAGAAAAGTAAGTAAAACTACTTTTTATTGGTTTTATTATCTTGTAGATCTATGTTGTCATTTCTGCATTGACCATATGATATTATAGAGCTCTTTTATAATGCATTGATCCTGCGCATGCATTTAATAAAGCCTACATGTACATGTATCTATGTAGACCTCTGCACTGTATACTGTACATGTGTAATGCCATGCTGTGTGCTTCTTGTATTTTCTATCAACTTTAACGATACTTAATTGTTTTAATATGGTTACTAGAATTCCTCTTGCGATTAACGCATATGATTTAATGTAAAAAATAAAGTGGTAAAATTTTTAATAAGTATGCGTCTGGAAACTGGAAAACTTGTGAACAGAATATAGAGTGATCACGTGACGGTCATGTGACATGTAAAGATGGCGGACGTAATAACATTGTTTTTGATGTGGTACCGTTAGTGTTATTTCGACTGAATGAATCATCAATGATGTATATCACAGAGCTACAGATAAGCAGGGTATTGGAGTAATTACCCAATTAATTTTCTTAAAAACCGATAGATTTTGAGAGGAGGGAGTAAGAAAAAGCAATGACAATCTGAAATACCCAAAAAGAAAAGGATGATGTAGTGAAAAATAGTACAAAAAAGATCATTTACCCTATGAGTTTGATCAAATACCCAAATAAAATTTGTCAAAACCCAATCAAAATTGAAACTAGGGGGTAAAATACCCAATTGACTAAAACCTTATCTGTAGCTCTGATATCATGTACGTTTTTATACATTGTAACATTATTGATTGATTTATTAAGGCATGCTTATAAGATTTTACAGATTATAAATATGTATGTTTTGAAAAAGACCTGGGAAAAACAAATATAAGCCTTGAAAAATTGAAAATTAGGCCTTTAAAGCTAAATGTCCTTGAATATATGCACAAGTGAGTTTCAATCACGGTCCACACACCCGTGGATGGAAGTTGATAGCCGGGGAAACAGCCTTATAGATATATGTTTATACCTTCCAGCTTCCCCCACTGCCTGAGAAAAACTTTATAGGTTATTTTTTGTCCAAATCACTACACAGGGGAAATCTTTAGATGGAGACAAACTTTAGTTTTCATTTGCCGGGGAAATACTGGATATTTTAGAAAGCTGTACCCCGCCATAGGTTTTGACAACCCAAACGTAACAATCCCGGGGGTGGGGGCATGGATGCAACTGACTGATGCATTAATTATTGATGATTAGACAGGAGAATCATGTATGGACTATGTCAAATGTCTATTACTGTTTGTGCAGGTGTCTAAGTTTGATGTCCTTTGTTATACATGTAATGAAATGGTAATGTTTGTTCATCCGCCAGGTAAACTATGTTTATCTAGGCCTAACCGAGTGTATTTAATTGAACAATATATACTGTCAATTCAATAAGTAGTACCAATGAGCTAATAAATTAAAGTTCAATTTAATACACCCGGTTAGGTTACAAAAATAGACCGGTTTGGCCTACAGTCAATTCAATAAGTAATACTACTGAGGGAACTGTCCAATTCGAAAGAATAGTGACGAATACCGTTAACTCAGGTATACCCAGTCAAACCTCGATAAACCGAGCTTTCCTGTCGGCAATAGTATATTTGGTACAGTTCTCGAATGACTTTGAAAGTACTGTAATGTTGAAATACTGGTTTCTTCAGTAAACACATGCAGTCAATTTGATACTAAAATAACACCGATAAATTGTGCACACTTGGTAACTCAACCGATGTAGGTTATACCTAATTTGCCCACATTTCTTGTTATTATAGGTGCAATTTATCATAATGTATCACTGACCTATGTATTTTCAGAAGATGTCAAACAGTACCATCCTGGAGTACTGCACAAAAATCAGTGGAAAATATAATTAAGAAATAGTCAGGATACAGGTGCCGCGAACTAAAGAAGGCAGAAATAGACTGCCGAGGAGAGAACAGCTAGGGAGAATTGGATTGATAATGTCAATTGCTTGTTAACTTACGCAGACGGCAAATAAAAATAGTATTTGAAAGTTGATATTCGTTTGAATTTCACCATATATGTAAAAGTTAGCATTTTGAGCTTTCAGTTTATTCGAATTTATTTAAGTTCGATTATGGAACCAGTTTTTTTAACTGATACGAATCACCCTCGACACCTCATTCCTGATGTTGTTTATCGACACCAAGTTATACTATAACAGAAGAGATGACAGTTTCACTTTCATACCGAGTGTCTACATAGGGACTTTCTGGTACTATATAAACTACATCTTCGGTATGTCGCAGTCACACGTGGGATCGAATCGAGGACCTCCCGCACTTGGAGCAGACTCTGTACCACTAAGCTATTGATGTTTCGTGATCACTTTTTGTCCGCTTTTCAGTTTACATTAACGAAATCAAGTATTTGTGAGCCAACAAAATGCCAACCATGAATAATATTTACCAACGTTGGGCCAACCATTGGGAATTTGTTGGTACAACAGGGGCCCAACGATGGGCCAACGATGTTTTATATTTTAGCCAACGGTTGGCCCAACGGTATCTCAACGAGCAAAATGACGTTGGACCAACGTTGAGTTTTCCCATTTCACTTTTACTGTAGTTTGACGGTATAAATTTCTCAGGAGCATCCACAGCGGCCCGTTAACTCTGAGGTGGAACAATTTATTAAATAAGATTTCATGGTTTACCGTGACGAATGCCTTCTGAGCATCTAGTGTGGCCATGAGAAGAGATCTAGATTGTTTTTTATGGAAGTCAATAGTTTCAGATATTATGTATGCATCAGTCATTGATTAACTTCTACTAGTAAAGCCTCGTTGTAGTGGGTTCTGTTTACATTCGAAAATGTTATCCAGGCGATATTTTATTACACTTTCAATAATCTTTGCCATGGTGTTTGAGACAACTATACCACGGTAACTGTTTGGGTTGAACTTGTCCTTTCCCTTCTTATATATAGGTGTCAAGACACCACATTTCAGATAATCGGGGAGTCTATGTCATTGAAAATTGAGTTAACGATATCTTTGACTACTGGACTAGTCTCATTTTTCGCAAATTTAATATGTTCACCAGAAATTCCTTCTTCGTCAGCAGCCTTCCCAGTGTTTAGACCGGACACTGCTCTGCTTACTTCCTTGTCAGTGACTGGTTCAAGCGTCTCGTTTAATTCTCTTATCTGTTCGTCTATGATATGATTCTGACACTTCGCTAGGTTAATTTTCTCAAACATGTCTATGCTAGGTGGAGCAGGGGTGGCAAGATTCTGAAAGTGATCTTTCCAAGTGTTGAGAATTTCTGATGGTTCAGTAATTTCCCTTTCCCCAATTTTCAGCATTTGTGCATTTTAGACAGATTGTCTCTGCCTATTTACTAACTTGTAAAATAACTTATCATTGTCTGTGGTAGCTTTCATTATCTCGTTTACATGTTTATTCTTTATACAAGCATGTGCTCGTCTTTGGTAACTACGCAGCAGTTTCTTTTTCACTTTCAGTTGTAATCTAGTAGTTTCACATTTTCTGTTACTACATTTCCATTTATGAAACAGTTCCCTTAATTCCTTGGACGCCTTGGAGATTTCTTTGTTCCATACACCTTTTCGTCTCATTTTCAAGGATTTCTGGGTTCTATACTTTGGAATGGCTTGCCTTGCAGCATTATATTTTGCAAACTTACATCTTAAGAACAAATGAAGCCAATTTTTAATAAGGTCTATTACTCCTTTATATTTCCGTATGATGACAAACAAAATACAGCCAGGCTTATTCCATCAATCAAGAATTTTCCTTGAAGTTTTTAAATTGCCTAGCAACCATGTGATCAATATAAATTCAAATCATGCTTTAATTATTCTATCATATGATACCAAATTATAGTATAATAGATTTCTATTTATCGCGTTATGCAATTTCAAAGTGGAAAAAAACTGTCAATTTTTTCATGTTTTTTTACTTTGTGAACTTTAATTTGGCACCTGACTGTAGTTGCGCATAACTTGATAAGTCAGTTAGTCAGTCCTTCAAAAAGCCATTAAAGACATACTAGACATTAATCAGAATTACGAATGCTACAAAAACACCAAATTTCGCCCCAAAAATCCCAACAGTTATTAAAAAATTAATAAAAATATATTTCCATAACAAGTGGATTAGGTGGATTGAGACCCAAAACGCTTAGCCTTTAGTACTGCGTAATTAAAACAAGAAAGGCCATTTTTTACGAATGGGACGACAGTGACTAAGATGGGAAAGACAAATACACGTTTTGAAATAATTATTTTGATGTAGATCTATCTATAAGATGATATTCGAGTTGATTAAGAACAAAATAGTACATTATATTTATTTCGTTGAGATTATATGCGTGTAAAACAAAAGAAATCAACGATATCGTATTTTGTCATCTCCGTTGCGTCCGCTTCGTTGAACAATGTACGTTTCGGATTTTAATCGCACTGTTCTGTGGTTGTTGTTGTCGAATAAAAGGCTGGAAGCGATTTATTATTTTAGAAATTTAAATATATATTTTGATCATTATGGAGACAACTTTCGGCATATGTTCTTCTTACATGTTAAAACGATTTAGTGTTTTATGTTCATTTATGTCATAAAATGCGATAGGTAGTAATAATATGCAAGAAATAGGGAATGCCTCTTTAAATCCATCCATCCATCCAAAGACCTAAATTGTAATTTAGGTATTTGATCCATCCATCCCATCCCATCCCATCCATCTAAATAAATCAATAGGAATTTCAATATCTCACAATAGTTAAGGATTTGAAATTTCTATGTTCTCGTCTGTATGTATGTCTACTCAAAATGTACAAGAAAAAGCTAGGAGTGCCAGTCCTACTGTAATTTAGGTATATGTCAAAACGGACCGCACATTGAACTTGACTAGTCGCAACTTACACATGCCAACTCCAAAATTGATGACGTAGTACACACTTCCGGTTAAATTTTGTTTTTATTGGCGACAAGTTTTGACTTCGTTCTGCAACAAATATGTGTGAACATATACAATTGATATTCGGGTTGTTAAGAATTTCTGTGTATTCTGTAAGTTAAGCATGTTTTAATGTTTTAAACAGCCGAATAAACGCTGCATTAATCTTTCTGCAATAGAGAAGCGAATTCAAAAGTCAATGCCCTGGTGGGAGGGGGGGGGGGGGGGCACACCCAAAGTGGTAAGACTCATGATTCAAAGGAACCTAGTATTTATATATTAATGGTTCCAAAGCACTATCCAAGACCCTGTTTTTGACACATACACTTTAAAAACTAGACAGAAATGTTGATGACAGGGGAATTCAGCCCTCTCCGAGTCCGAGCGCTCGGTCTCTTTAAATACCGAGAACATTCGTTTAAAAAAGCTACAGCTGAAAACATTTGTCAAGGCCAGCACTGAGGGTTGAAATTTAACTTGTACAGAGTTACTGTTGACGTTTGTTGCATGTGCAGTTGCACTCGCTAATCTTCATTTTTCGAAACTCCCAATTTTTCAAAGCTCCCAAAAAGCTGTTGGGAAATTCCTACAGCTTGGAAAGAGTTATACCTCACTCCACTGTTCAAGAAGGGCAACAGGAGCAAGCCGACAAACTATAGGCCGGTTTCCCTCACCTCAATATGCTGTATAATCCTTGAACATGTGATACACAGCAATGTTATTTCTGATATATTATCATCTCAACAGAAATAACATCCTCAACGATATACAACATGGATTTAAGAAAAGCAGGTCCTGCTAATCACAACTGATTCTCAATGTCAAGGATATTGATGAAAGTGTAAATGATGGCAAACAAGTCGATGCTGTACTCCTAGCCTTTAATACTAGGCAGTGGCTAGGATTACGGTACCGTAATCCTAGACCCACAGGCTAGGATTACGGAAGTTCCGTAATCCTAGCGAGTCCTAGCTAGGGTTGTCTAGAATTACGGAAGTTTTTATATCGAGTGCAATTAAGCGTGCAGGTCGCCTTATATTGCATGTTGACATTTATATTTGATGAATTTATACAAGTATGGGTATATTGACCATCGAGTAATCAGTTTTGGTTATGGTAAAGACATAAAGTATAGTAAAGATATTAAACGGCGGAAAATATCTAAATTGCAAATACGTTTGATACTGTATTATAAAGCATGTACTTTTATCTACGTATAAATTTATAAAGTTATGAAAATACTAAAAATATATTGAGATAACAGATAATAGCAGGGTTGAAAAAGAATACTTCAACATTTATCACGAATGCCGCTCGTGTGATCAGAGCAGGCATGAATGTATGTACACGAAGGCATATACGTTAGTTGAGCAAATAAAACCTTGCATGACCTTTGAATTATATTTTAAAAACGCAACCAAGATCGATTGTTTACATAATTCTAATTTTATGATATTCCTGATGACATGCAAAGCGTAATCAGTTACAAATTAAAATGAATAATTAAGAAACTAAATATGACCATATTTGGAATTCGTATCACTACGCACCGTCACAACGTAGATCCAGTATACATATAGTAGGCTATGTAAATTGTGAATGAACAAACGATTTAGCTACTTAATGTTTATTTCGAGGACCGAATGACGAACAAACATATCAGATCTACTACCAAAATTAGCAACACAATTGGTTTCGATCATGACAATCAATTTCAATGGAACTACATTTGTGTATTCGACCACGTACGTACATTAATTAATTTATGAACATTCGGACCGCCTCCATTTTATTCCCCTGCAAAGACAAAATATTAGCGAAGTAAAATTCGAAGCATAATATTCTGATATTTCTATTAATTTGTATATAAATATACCAATATTTGTATAGTTTAACGCTTAATTGCACTCTGTATAAAAACTTCCGTAATTCTAGACAGCCCTAGCTAGGACTCGCTAGGATTACGGAACTTCCGTAATCCTAGCCTGTGGGTCTAGGATTACGGTACCGTAATCCTAGTCACCGCCTTAATACTAAGGCATTCGATAAGGTGCTTCACCATCGACTGTTGGATAAATTGAAGTGTTGTGGCGTCCAAGGAAATGCATTGAACTGGATCACTCACTTCTTGGCTGATCGTACGCAGTCAGTTGTCCTAGAAGGTCAATTCTCATCCAACTGGCCAGTGACTTCAGGTGTCCCTCAAGGCACGGTTCTATGACCTTTGTTGTTCTTAGGATAAATCAACGACATGCCAGACTGTTAATTCCAAGATGTGCCACTTCGCAGAAGACGGTACATGCTATATTGTGTAATAAAAACTAGGACAGGGACGATTATTCGGTTAATCAGACACAATTCGATTACAAGGTGTAACCGGTTTCAATTTTGCAAAACTGCTACAGGGGTGTGGAATTTCTGTGCCATTAAACTTGGGCTATTTGACCTGCGTGCAAGTGGATTTTTCCATCCAGCTTGCCCATGGGCGAGTGCTAAATGATCATGAGAAAATACAATTTATGTGTCCATTTTTCCTATACTCAAAAAGTGAATCCCTGAATCATTACTGATAATGGTTTAAATATCAATTACACAGAAATATCAAGTATGACACGATAAATTAAATGAATTAATTGAAACTGAAATTTTTGTTGCTCTTTATTTTTTCCTGGGCAAGTAGATTGAGTCTTCAGGCAAGTGGATTTTTCAGTACAACTTGCCCATAGGCAAGTGAAAAATTTGAGGATTTCCACACCCCTGTGCTAATCGTTGTAAAAAATTGCACATGTACCCTAGAATGTCAATAAATGTATTACTGCATGTATAAATTATATTTTGCTGAATGTGTACTCGAATGTGTTTATTGACACACACCAGGTACAAAAGCTGTATGAGCAGGGATATTCTAATCTAAGATACATCAATCTGTCTGTGATCATATTTATCGTAATACTAGTAATTTAAAAATTGTACTTTTTACATCGGATACTTCAAAAAAGTTAAGCTGTTGGAAGTACTTTGATATGGTCACCAGGAAGGAATCACCATTTTCAAAATGGCGACCATTTAACTGATTTGTTTCGGTTTTATACGGACGATTTACTGGTTCCATTATTTTGAAATCGTCCCGGTCCTAATAAAAACGCATGCACATGTTGCCATATTACGAAATTACATTGACCAACTCCAGGAATGGGAGTGACACTGGCAAATGCAGTTCAACCAAGATAAGAGTGACGTTATTCCTATTACCAATAAAACTCGGCCAAATCAAATCATCACAGGCTATAGCATCCATGGAAAATCATTAAAGACTATCAAACTTGCCAAATATCTAGGTGCCAATAGTTCCGAGGACATGAAATGGAATAAACATATTGACATTACAGCTCGAAAAGCAAATAATACTCACTCCTTCTTGTGTAGAAACATTCAGAACTGTGGTCCTAAAAAGGAGAACTATGTTTTAAATCGTTAGTACTCCCAGTTGGAATATGCCGCCACTTTAATGTTTAATTATTTTATATTGAATGCTCACATCATGATTTCAAGTTTCCCCAAAATTGTGATTTACTCAAATTACTGAGGTTCGACAAAACCTAGTGTATTTTCTTACAAACTAATTTTACTGTCATTGTTTTATTTCAGCTTTTTCGTCGACTCTGCTGTAAAGGCCCACCACCTGTACGTCCCAATTTTACAGTTCTCTGTTTAGGAATAGGGAAAAGTGGAAAGAGCACTCTCCTCGCAAAAGTTAGCGGTGAATCTACTGATGAAATTGAACCTACAATTGGTATGTTAGCCAGCCTAAGCCTATAACTGTGTCACTCTATTTATATTATCTTAACTGGACAGTACCAAATCTATTCTAATTTTTTTTTATTTAAAAAGAAACTCTGTAAAATTAAACTTCTTACTCCACATTCACTTCTTTTATTATGCCATCTTCACATATTCTTTTAAGTTTCAGTACTCAAACATGAACATTGTAAAGACACCTTACCAGTTTGATAGAAGTTTCATACTTTAAATCTTTTAAATTTGATGGCGAAATTTCTTGGTTTTGGTAAAAAAGACCAGGACAATGGGACGTTAATTTCGTAGATTTTGTGTTTCAGGTAATAAATACAAGGGTCAAAATTATTGTTTGCTGGGATTTAATTTTGTAGTTAAAGGCAAACCACGAAATCCTCGAGATTTAATGCCCCATGAAAATTAATGATTTTATAGTTTTATGCTTCACATTGCAGGTTTTAGTATCAAAGCGCTGATGTTTGATGAGTGTTTTGTTGATGTGAAGGAACTTGGAGGTTTGTTTGTCTCATGAGTTTCTATCTAATGATAATTATGGCCACACATATGCAAGTTGTTCCAGAGACACTTCGTTATTAAAAAGTGTAGTGGCTCAATGCTTATACCAATGACTATAGTTTAAAAAGTATCAGTATTTATTCTAGTTTTTAGGAAAATAAAAAAGTTATCTTAGTTTTTGTCTCAGGTAGATTTTTGTCTTCATGTAAGTAAGGACGTGTTGCATTATGGAATCAGTTTGAATTGTCTAGTAAAGATCAAAATTAGAGTTTTGGTTTCTAAATGCAATGTGTTAGATCTTAAAAAAAGTCTTGAGAGAAAATTACAAAAAAACCCCTTAGTTACTGATCTAGGAATAAGATTGTCCTCTTGTTCACGCTGTTGATCTAGGAACAAGTTGTTGAATGTGTGATGTAAATTGTATGTCAGGTGGTGAGAATGTGCGACCATACTGGGACAGATATTACGCTGGAGCACAGGGTGTCATCTATGTCGTAGATAGTTCAGCTGATGATAAGACCATGGAGCTAGCAAAGAATGAGTTTGATAAAGCTATGAGTGATCACCAGTTAGACAGGTTACCATTAATGGTGTTAGCTAATTACCAAGATGTTCCAGGTGCAAGGAATGAGCAGCAAGTATGTACTTTCTGGTTTTTGTGTCTTTTTTTCCCAATGGAAATATTTCAGTCATATAGGGACCACGGATGGGTCGATACTGAGCATATTAGGGACTGGCTTATCCTTTTTTCACCCATAAGAATGTACCCTGATCTGAAAGTTTTATAGCTATTGAATAAAAATCTATATTTTTATCACTTTTTCTACTTTTCAAAGATAAAACCTTGCTCTTGCTCAATGTTATATAACCACTCAAAACCCCAATGTTTTTATTCATCTAAAAAAATCGAAAAATGCCTAGCATAGCCTTTCTTTTCCAGTCAGCTTTCTGCTGAAATATGACCGGCATATGTATGAGTGTCTCAAGCCGGATTTGCAAGCGGGTCACCTGGTGGTAACCATGCTTACAACTGAGCTACAGAGGTACACCTACATGTACCATACAATATTTTGAGACATGTCTGAAACAAAAATGTTAAGCCTAATATAAATTATTTGTGGTGGTTGCAGCCCTGTTGACATTATGGTCTTAGATTGAACAGTTTTCTTAGATTTCTGTATGCTATCTGTCTACCTATTTTACTGATACAAATGGAATTGTCTTGTGTGCAGGGATGCACCCCCTCAACAATAGTGTACATCTACTCTCCACATCATGTATCGTGTATTGTATTAATGAGTAAGATGTTATATCATCATCATTCTGTACGGTCTTATTATTACAAATGTTTATTATGTTTTCACCCTGATGCTTGTTTTGTTCAATTATCTGTTCATATTAGCTTGACTAGATTTTTTTTAACTGAGACTCATCAAAGTCTGTTAGCCTATTGGGCTGTCTTTGATTTTTATGTTTATTTACTATGGACCGTTATCTTCTTATAGGTCAGATATAATTATAACTATATGTTTAATATAACTTCCGAATTTTCCGGATTTTAACGAATTATGCAAGGAGTCTCAGTTTAATCTGGTTGGACATTATAATCACATGCCCTTAGCAGGCTTTGATTGAAATACATCATTGAATCTTGAAAGCTTGCTAACTACAGCTATATACTTTACTTTCAGATCAAACAGATATTTGAGTTAGATAGTCAGGATAGAGCCTGGGTGATACAAGCCTGTACAGCGTCCGATAAATCCAGTATCGAGAAAGGTTTCCATCGATACAATGCTCTACTTATGTCTCCCAGCTCGGAGAGAGGAGAATTTGACCAGATATAGATATGTTTTATATTATAAATGCCATGTTTAAGTTTCTCTGTATTTTAAATACTGCTGGATTTGAACATGTCTATGGCCACAATTATGATGGAGGTATTTTTATCTTGAATCACAAATTTGAAATTTATTGACTTTAAAAGAGTAGGATCTTTTTTCAAAATATTTATAAATTGTACATATTTATCATTGAAACTATCGCTAATTTTAAATTAGTATAAAAATAAAATAGATGTAAAAACCCAACGTTTAATATAAATGATTAATATTGGACTTAATTTGGTTAAATTTTTAAACAGTATCTATAGTTACTTAATGTTGTAAAACCACCAAACATTATAGCACCTCAGAGTGAAGACAAGTTTTAGACCACCATCCATTTCCATTTTTAGCTCACCTGTCACAAAGTGACAAGGTGAGCTTTGGTGATCGCTCTTCGTCCGTCCGTCGTCCGTCCGTTCACAATTGCTTGTGAACACACTAGAGGTCACAAATTTAGCCTGATCATTCTGAAACTTGATCACAATGATCATCTCCATAAAATCTAGGTCAAGCTCGGGTCATCTGGGGTCAAAAACTAGGTCACTAGGTCAAATCAAAGGAAAACCTTGTGAACACATTCGAGGTCACAATTTGAGCCTAATCTTTATGAAACTTGATCACAATGATCATCTCTGTAAAATCTAGGTCAAGTTCGATATTGGGTCATCTGGGGTCAAAAACTAGGTCACTAGGCCAAATCATTGAAAAACCTTGTGAACACATTAGAGGTCACAATTTGTGACTTATCTTTATGAAAATTGATCACAATGATCATCTCTATAAAATCTAGGTCAAGTTCGATATTGGGTCATCTGGGGTCAAAAACTAGGTCACAAGGCCAAATCATTGAAAAAGCTTGTGAACACACTAGAGGTCACAATTTGAGACTAATCTTTATGAAAATTGATCACAATGATCATCTCTATAAAATCTACGTCAAGTTCGATATTGGGTCATCCGGAGTCAAAAACTAGGTCACGAGGCCAAATCATTGAAAAAGCTTGTGAACACACTAGAGGTCACAATTTTGACCTTATCTTTATGAAACTTGATCACAATGATCATCATTATAAAATTTAGGTCAAGTTCGATATTGGGTCATCTGTGGTCAAAAACTAGGTCACGAGGCCAAATCATTGAAAAATCTTGTGAACACACTAGAGGTCACAATTTTGACTCTATCTTTATGAAACTTGGTCTCAATGTTTATCTCTATAAAATCTAGGTCTTGTTAGATACTGTGTCATTTGGGCTAAAATCTAGGTCACTAGGCCAAACAGGTGAGCGACCCAGGGCCCTTTGGACCCTCTTGTTGTTTGTTAGTCCCTGAATGATTAAGCTGTTTGTAATGGACAAGGCTTCCACCAGGGCATAAGTGTTTACTGAACGCAATCTTGCTTTGAATACAGTTTAACTCTAAAGTGTAAAATGTTGTAAACAATGCTTTAGTTGTGTATGGTTGTAGATATTTTGGGGTAGTCTAAGATTATTATATTTGAATATAGTCGCTAGTGGTGTAAATTGATGTTCCTTGTATATGGTATAGTGCGACCAGGATAATGTGATGTTTACAAACATTGACCGGATTGGTCTACTCTTGCAAAATTGGTTACTTAAATAAACACATACAGTCGATTATATACTAAAATAATACTGATAAATTGCGCATGCTTGATTTTTCCATGTATGTGGTTTATTCCAAATATTCCCGTCTTTTTTGGAAATCCTCGGCGCACTATAATAATGTAATTTATTTCATGCTACTCTCTAACATCATTAGCATACCATTACTTTCTCTTGGCTTTCTTTATACATACGTAGTGGCAACTAAAACTTAACATTTGAAGATTGATGGCAACTAATGACTTGCATGGCAGCCCTTCCACTCTGATAAACAAGCAGTCAAAAGCCTTTGAAATTGGGAACTGAAATTACCATAGTTCAACTATGGACAGCCCGTTACACAGTTGGGTTTGGTACCAAAAAATATTTCTTCATTCAGTCCTATATCAATTATCAGGGTTGTCAATTTTCCTGATTTATCCGGAATTCACTTCTGCAAGTGCTATGGTTTCTGACCAAAATATAAGTTTTTTGATGAAAATGTCTCCAGTAATTATCATAATGGTGGTTCTAATCTTCTTTTAGGGATTTGCTGTAAAACAAACTGATTTAATTTTGGAATCTAGGTTGTTGTAGGTCTCATGCATTGCATAAATGTTCTATTACCGGATTTTAAAATTGGTCCAGTCGACACCACTGAATTATTTAAAGCTTTCGGTCAAGGATAACTTATAAAAGTGCAAACACTTATTTCCAATGGTGTCCTATGTTTTGCTGAAGGGACAGCTAGTAGAAGAGACAGTGGTGGTGATACAAGGTATCCGGGCACCCTGCCCTAGCTCTTTCCGAAGACACACTTTGGTTATTTTAGCATGCCTAATGTACTGCATCGATACACAAGAGACTACCAGTTCATCTCTAGTTTGGAGGGAAACACTTAATTCAGACAAGTGTTTCAGAATTGGCCAAGTACCCAGGGCGAGGATCGACCCAGGGATCTCACAACCAGTAGTCGAGCACTTGACCACCTTTCCTTTAGAATCCTTCAGTCCTATAGAGTAGCAGAAAGCAAAGTGAATTTTGTTAAAGTTTAGTTTAGACCGGTTAGCCCATCAACTCAATGGTCACTGGTTGAAGTCACTCAATGTGCCGTAGTTGACTGTTGTCAAATAGTGTCTGTGATATTCTTTGCTTTTCTTATATTGATTCTATTTGTTTGTTGTAAACATAATATTGTGTAATATTAATTTAGTATTGTAAATGTCTCATGTTTATTTGCATCATTACAAAAATGTATATTATAACCTGCCAAAATAGCAGCCACATAAGAGATACAATACAATCTCTCCAAAGCGACCCTTTGTAGAGCAAAAACCTCTCTATTACAGCACCTTGAAGTTAAACATTTCGAAGAACATATTTAATATAAATTTGACCTCCGTTGAGCAACAACGTAAAACAATGACTAATATTTGAAGCTCCCACAGGGTGTTGCTCTGCAGACATTGTTCTGTACATACAGAAAGCAGGTATAGGTATTTTAAACTGATGAACCTTACATTTGTTATGAAAAAATAAACCTGAATTTTATAATAAATACCGGCTACTCAAGACAGGTTGATTTTTAATTCAGGTGGCAAATTTGACATTTTTGACTGTTGTTGTACTTAATACTTAGTTAATAGTTTCTTGTTATTGTGTATTAAAGGGACTAAACTCCATTTCGATGATAAAAACTCATCTTGTAAAGATTTTAATCACAAAACTATTTTTACAAATACATAAAGCATTCTTACAACTTACTTGAATCAACGGTGCTATCGATGAAAACTATCGAAAACATTTTTACCGTCCATTACAGCTTTTCTCAGTATTTATACATTCCTACACTTTAACAAGTGAAATTATATATCTTACTGCGTTAGTCACGCAATAGATTTTAGGAGTTGAAAGGGTAATAATCCCATGGTATGCCATTATTTTTCTTCTAGATGAATAAGTCCAGATTCCTATATAAATGTTTTAGGTTGGTCATGTCAAAAAATGGGATTTTAAGAGAGATTTTTGATAAATTTTGCAATTTACCAACTGGAATTTAGTCTCTTTAAGGTGTTTAGTTTAACTTATTGTATTGCTATAGTAATTCACAATTACATTTTATACAACTGTAAATGATATAAGGTCATTATAAATAAAATAGAAAGTGACCCATACCTTGTTCTTGATGGGCCACATTCAGTAGTTCAAGTCTAACTCACTGTCCAGGGCCATATCTCAGAAACTGTTTCAAGAGTAATTCCACTTGATTGTGACAATATGGCATGGGGAATGAACCTTTGTATAACTGTATGTTATCATTGTCACACTGATGACAGTCTATATATACTGAGTTCCAAAAGTTCCGCATCCAATATATGATATGTCTTTTTTACTAGAATCTCCAACTTATTTATGATAATTCAAATGCGCATGTGTAGAGCGATGTGTACTTGATATAAATCCATGACAGTTATCGAGTTGAAGATATGTATCGATCCATAATAAAACCACATGTGACACCACCCCACGATTCCAAAGTACACACAACGATAAACTACTATTTTGTAGTGGAAGGGAGGTAAAAATACCGAAAATTACCTCTCTTTGACCACAGACAATTAATGATGTTGCAATAGGGTCTGTACAACAGGTCAGATTTTAAGAAACATCCGCTTTGACATAAAAAACGCAACAATAAAGCAAGTTTCCCATAATTTTAATGTTGGGTGGACTACAATTAAGCAACAACAATGCCGTTGTTCTTGGTGCAAAAATATAGCAGCATTACCTGTCTATGTCAGCGGCATTGACCCTTGACCTGTTGTCACGTGGTACGTCATATACAGTTTTTTTCGGATGAAGATGATACAACAGTCTTATTATGATAGAGACATGTCAATTTAATTCGACACAATGCATTTTTAGTGAAACACCAGCTTCTAGCGTCTTATAAACGCGAGTCGTTTACAATTATCAATTTTTGCATTCAAATAACGCGTACATTTCTAACTTATTTGACTGACTTATTGTGTTTTTTCGTAACACATACACGATGCAAGTAAATTAGAAGTGAAATTAAAGTAAAAAATGAAGAACCCAAATTATGCGTGCTTGAATAGACGTTTTTACCATTTGTGATGGTGTGATCATTCAAGTGTGACGAAATCCAACGGAAATATGTTCAACATAAACACTAAGGATACGCAAACGGACAGTGTTCCTAAAAAGTCCTTTTAAGTTAACTTTTCCAAAAAAAAGAACTTTGAATTAAGGTGCAGAACTTTTGGAACTCAGTATATTTTAATTGGGCCTATATTGGTGTCTTTCTTTAAGTGTGACAAATAATTGTTTATTGTACATTTAATCAAACATGGACTTGTGTCTAGGCTTTTAATTGTTATAATTAACATATTGTCGCTGTCGTTCTCAAACCTCGTAGCTCCAAAATTTCCAAAAAAATTGTTTCGTCTTTTCCGAATGTATGAAGTCTGGCGCGTATTTTGGGCTATATCTCGTAGCTCTACGCCAATCAGAACCCATTACAAAGGCCACGTGACGAAATGTTGTAGCTTGATTGGTCGCTTTTTCTGTCTGAAAAGTCGTAGCAACCATTTCTGAATATCGGGAATTGTCGTACCTCATAAAAATGACAAAACTGTGGTGACAAAATATCGTAGCTACTATTTCTGAATATCGGGAATTGTCGTACCTCATAAAAATGACAAAACTGTGGTGACGAAATATCGTAGCTACCATTTCTGAATATCGGGAATTGTCGTACCTCATTAAAAAATGACAAAACTGTGGTGACAAAATATCGTAGCTACCATTTCTGAATATCGGTATGACTAACGCGTCTACGGCTTATACCATATTTTGCAGCTTCATTTGTTTGGTATTTTTATAAAATTTCAATTTCTAGAACATCGTTATAAAAAAATGTGACGGTTTTTTCTCTCTCCTGAAAAGTTGGCATTTTGGAGCTACGAGGTTTGAGAACGACAGCGACGATATGACTACACTCGACCACTTCAATTTGTCACATTTAACAGCGATCATGTTTATTTAATGATATTGGAAAACATCAGTTTTCAGTATTGTTCATATGTTGTTTCTTTTTAGCTCACCTTGAGCACAAAAAGTGCTCAAGGTGAGTTATTGTGATCACTCACTGTCCGTCCGTCCACACTTTCAAACGACATCTCCTCTGAAACCATTTGGCCAATTTTGATGATATTTTGTCAGGATGTTTGTGGCATTGGGGGATTCAGTAATTGTTCAAATTATGGCCCTGGGGTCAAAATTGGCCCCGCCCCGGGGGTCACCAGTTTTACATAGACTTATATAGGAGAAACTTATAAAAATCTTCTTCTCTAAAACTACAATGCCTAGAGCTTTGATATTTGGTATGTAGCATCATCTAGTGGTCTTCTACCTAGATTGTTCAAATTATGGTCCTGGGGTCAAAATTGGCCCCACCCCGTGGGTCACCAGTTTTACATAGACTTATATAGGGAAACATATAAAAATCTTCTTCTCTAAAACTACAATGCCTAGAGCTTTGATATTTGGTATGTAGCATCATCTAGTGGTCCTCTACCAAGATTGTTCAAATTATGCCCCTGGGGTCAAAATTGGCCCTGCCTAGGGGGTCAGGTTTTTACATAGACTTATATAGGGAAAACCTACAAAAATCATTTTACAAAAATCTTGTTGTCTGAAACTACAATGCCTATAGTTCTGGGTACCATAACTGAATGATCCTTTATTGATAATGAAGGTGATATTTAGTTATGGAATTGTCCTCTTTAAAAGTCAACTGTTTAAGATAAACGCTCGGAATGCAAGTTCACCGTTCGAAATTCGCCGAAAAAATACCACATGCATATAAAAGTAATATCGATCAAATGTTTTGTCAAAAAGTTATCAATATATCACCTACTTATAACCATCCAACACCCTATATTTCGATTCACTTCCGTGTTTACAATAACAGCACCGCCGTGGTGAATATTTAATGTGTTGCAGGTGCACGCAAGTGCGTTTTCGAAAATACGATTTTTATGAAACATGGTTAAAATGTGTCTTAATTGAAACAAACCTCTAAAGAGACATCTACATAATAAATAAACACGTTATTTTCAAAAACTAACTTGAAACTTAAATTCCCACTTAAATTTAATGCTATTTTCGCAGACGACAATCTGAGGTAACACCAGGAAACCCCGGGAATCCCCAAAATGAATCACATGGTTTGTTGCGGAGCACTTTTGTTATTATCGCTTTTCAAATAATGGCAATTTGCAACAGAAACTGTGAAATCCATAGGGTTGAAACAATCGACCGAATTGATGGTATTTCTTATGATAGATTTTGTTTTTTGGTGTAAGTTGGTAGAATATGGTTCAATTCATAGGGAGACGATGTTTATTTTGTTGAAAACATGCGTTTTGTCATAAAACGAACACGACTCAGTCTGAGTCGTACACCTGTTAGGTTTTAAAGAAGAAACGGCTTAGACGATGAATTGGAATAATCACTGAAATGGAATAATCATCGTCTAAGAAGCTTAGACTACAATGCCTAGAGCTTCGACAATTGGTATGTAACGTCATTTAGTGGTTTTCTACCAAGATTGTTCAAATTAAACTGTGCAGGGCTTTATTTATAATCAGGTGAGCGATAAAGGGCCATCATGGCCCTCTTGTTTATGAATTAGTTATTATGTAAATGAGTGATAAGAAACCTGAACAAAATATTATTAGTTACGTGGTCATCTAATGACCTGGTACGTGATCATACTTGGTCAGTAAATACCGTACCTGGCAAGGTATCATCCTTTACCAGGTCACTAGATGACCATGTAACTTTAAAAATATGGTTACAGTGAAAAGGATTTTGAATTTGAAAACTGACCAATAAGGAAAGTGTATGTCTTGATGTTGCACTGTACCCCATTTCATAGCTGATGCTTACCATGTTTATGTCTGTTTCAAGGTTTGTAGTTACAGTAAAACCATTAGCTACATCAACATGATCTGCCCATAGTCAAGCATATAAGGCATTTTGTAGGGTTGAACTTTTTCAAACGCAATAATAAGACCTAGGGTGGTTTTCAATATTGATCTAACTTAATTGAAGAATAAGGATAGCCATTTATATCGCCTGGTACTGACCAAGAATTTAAGGTAATAGAGTGTAATCTATAGTGAAATAGTGCAATTTTCTTTCAAAAATGTTTTTTGTTTACTAATTTGTTTTGTCAGATAAAATAGGAACTGTAAACCTAGAAACTTTCACGTTTTGCTGATCGTCAGCATATTCACGGATACAAACTTTCGCGTTGTTAAGTCTCCCGCGAACTCCGCGAAAACTAACTCGCATAGTGACAAAATCATTGATATTATAACCTGTCACATACATTGCTCTTTCGTATATAATTGCTTCTTAATTACAGTCTCTCCTTTGATAAACCCACTCAAACTATTTTTGATGAACAGAACAGAACAGAACAATAACTTTATTTGTATACATTTCACAGATTACAGAGTAATTACATGTGAATAATAATGGTACAATGGTATCGGTTATGGTGGTCCTAGGTATTATGTACTATATTATACATTATAATAATTCATGGGGAGTGCATTCATATGACTACTTGCTAGTATAAAACATTGGGATAAATATATGAACATCAAAAAGTATTTTCAAAATCATGCTAATATGTAATGCGTATATTAAATATGAATGGTGGATCTGTATGTAGCATTATTATATAGAAAAGTTAAAACTTGCAGTTGATGGAATTTCATAACATAAATAGAAATTTAGTGTAATCCATACTCAATAAGTACGATCACTTCAGTTTGTGGTTTAACAATATTATATTAGATGACATTATTATTTATAAGATGTAACAATAACAAAAATATTCGCTTGCATATAGCTCGAACATACATAACTAGATATAGAACGATAGAAAAAGACACAACAAACAAAAAAGGGGAACCAAATATTTACATTGTCAACAGTTACTTAACTGGCCATTCTATACAAAGTTGTACTGTATTATTTAATGATATAGCTTGGCTTTTTTTTACCTGAACCTGACCTTTATGCAAGAATATATTACAAGGTTCTTGCTTTCAATATATCAATTTCCGCAAGCAAATTGTGCAATATCGGTATTTCAGATTTGTGTTTGTATGACATCTCGAGCGTCTTCGTGATATTCCCCGATTATGAAAACATACAATCGGTGTTGTAAACGTAGACAATTAGTTGACTGTTAAATTATGCTAATCAAAAGGTCAGGCTCGTGTCAAATTGGCCAAGCTATCCTTACGGTGTTTACTGATAAATTATGAATGGGATATTTTGGTCAGTTACTACATGGCGCACGTGGAACACGGGTAATTATCCCGCGCCGAAGGCAAAGGGGATATGGTAATGGTAGGCGTCATTCCTTCCGTCAGTCTGTCCGTCCGAACTTCTGTGTGCAACTCCTCCTTCATTTCTAAAGGGAATTTGACAAAACTTTCACAGAATAACTGCTATGATGTCCCCCTGCGCATTCTGTCAGGATTTTTTTATTCAACCATTTTTGACAGATTTAATGCCCTTTGTTAATTTTTAACATATTTCTCGTGGAATTTTGTCAAAACTTTTACAGAAGTATAGTTATGAGGTGCACTAGCGGATATCGTCAGGGTTTTTCATTTCGGCCATTTTTTAAAGAATTGATAATGGCCCTTCATTGATTTTTTTACATATTAATAAACTTCTGTGTGCAACTGCTCCTACATTTCTTAAGGAATTTTAATGAAACTTTGATTCATTCATTATACCCCCGCAAACAAAGTTTAAAGGGGGTATACTGGAGTCACCATGTTGGTCTGTCGGTATTTTAGCATCGTGTCCGCTCTGTAACTTTGTCATTTCTTACTGGATTTTAAAATTGCTTGGTACAAATGTTCACTACATCAAGACAGTGTGTCATGCGCAAGACCCAGGTCCCTATCTCAAAGGTCAAGGTCACACTTAGAGGTCAAAGGTTATATAGTCATGCAAATCGTGTCCCCTCTGTAACTTTGTCATTTCTTACTGGATTTTAAAATTGCGTGGTACAAAGTCATGAAATTTCAAACAGACTATAGACTATAATTTTAAATAATATTCCTGTGTCATGGCGGTGCTGCGGGGTATGATTCATCACTCCTGTGATAGCTCTTGTTTCTTATGTGTTATGATATTCGGCGGTTTTGACATTATTCCTGTTGGCAACAACAACAATTCAACTGTAGTAGTCATCTTTATGAAGCTTTCGTGATAATATTTGTCGTTTACCTCAATTTTTCCTTCGGCGGGGATATGGCTGTCAGTGACTGCTTCTTGTTACTATAGTGTTGAGTGTAGTTATGGGTTACTGGGTTTACTATTAGTGATGAATGAGATTTCTTAGTCTGGACAGTGCACGTGGAACATTGGGGTCCATAAATTGGTCTAAGTGGTATAATACTATTGAAGTTGTGAGGTTTATGAGCATTTAAATTATGTTTGTGAAAAAGCATAAGGTGGATTTAATATTAACAGCAAGTTATTTAATTACAATGTAAATTGTATAGTTTAAAATTCAGTTAATTAGCAGGAATAAGTCGCGCGAATGCATTAATTACTTGTCTTGCAAAATAAGCTAGTTTATTGAGAAGCTCTGTGTTTGTTGAGGAAAGCAGTTCTTTGAATTTTATCATATTAGGTGCTTATGTAAATAGTTACCTAATGTATTGTTAACAAACAATGCAAACAACGCTGGTAATGTTTTCACAGTTTTATTAACACTATCAGTCCTTCAGTATTATGACATAATAAACAACGCTATTAACAAGTATGAACCTGGTATATTGATTAACACTTTTTTCAAGAAAAAATTAAAGTGTTTTCATTATTGTACTGTAATCATAAATGGCTTTTATTTAGAACAGGCTATTGAATAACATTCCATATTTTGACAAAATAACACTTCTAATACGGTCTTTTAAACGTTGTATCAAAATGATAAAATTCATTCAAAAACGAGAAACTATCGCGTTTTTCTTGTGCTGGACATGTTCGCAGCTATTTATTATGCAGATTAATACAACCGCGGACTTAAATCGCGCGAAATAATTTCTAGGTTTACAGTATTGCATTATGATCATATAACATTTGCACTTGAGGTTCGACACAAATTAATTTCACAAAAGCAAATTTGTTTAAGCATGACAGCAACTTGCTCGATCACAATCAAAGTCAACATGACAAAGAAATGATTATGAAACATACATTGTATTTTTGAACTGGTATCATGCACAAACTTCAATGACCTTGCACACCAAAAGTAGAAAAAGTGTAATGTTTCTTGAATATAATTTTAAGTATAATTTTTTCAGTCTTAAACTAAATAAGAGTTGGTTTTCTGGAGTTATATCATAAGAATGACATAAACCTTAGCAAGTATCATTAGATAGTTTTTGTGTTTGTGAACGAGCAAGATTGGCAAAGAAATTGCTGTCATGCTTCAACAAATTCACTTTGTTTATATTTATTTTTTGTTTAACTTCAAGGTTAAATGTAGTACAATGTGATAGTATTCTTACTGTTTCCAACAGTTCCAGTTGAAGAATAAAATACTTTTGAAAAAAAAAAACATGCACGATCTCACTAAAAGTTATACTCCGTGTCCTTAATGTGGTGTGATCATATTGGTTATCCTTAGGTCAAGTTAGATCTATAATGAATACCACCCCAGTATTTGGGACTGCTATATAAAGAGGGTCTTGTTATTGAGGTTCTGCTGTATAATTATACCCCCCCCCCATATTTGATGAAGTGGTATATTGCTTTTCACATGTCTGTCTGTATGTCAGTCTGTCAGTAGAACAAATGGTTTCCATTCAATAACTCAAGAACTCTTTGCGCTAGGATCTTCATGCTTTACATGGAGCTTGGCCAGCATCAGTAGATTACCCAAAGAGCCTGTTGATTTTGAGGTCAGTAGATGAAGGTCACTATGACCTTTACCATTATCTACAGTAAGGCTGCCATGGGGCATATTTACATCTCTTGTTTATATATGTGTGCTGTCTATTCACTCTCATTAGATGAATCTCTAAGTAGATCTTATCTTTATATATTGTGTGATAGAATTTGAAACATCTATCAATCATCATTTGTCTTCATTCTAGTTCATTTGTACATAAGTCAAGATGCTAGGTACTTTTATACTTACAAAACAATGGTTTAAAGTTAATAGTATTCTATTTACTTATAACACAATGTTTTACAGTTAAGTGTAGTAATTATATGTCTCAGTGTTGCTTTTAGAGTTTTTGTTAAACTTAATATGTTACTAACTTTTAGTATTTGATGTCAAAAAATAAAATAAAAATGTTTAAATTCAAGGACGTTATCTTGATGAACTGCAACTTATCATGTCTCCCAAATGTAATAGCATAGTAATATTGATTTCTGTGCTGTTCTTTTATTTGGATGTAACAAAGTTTGTAGTGAACTATTGTCACAGCTCTGTCATACTGTAGTGAACATTGTACAACTATTGTCACAGCTCTGTCATGTTACAGTGAACATTGTACAACTATTGTCACAGCTCTGTCATGTTACAATGAACATTGTACAACTATTGTCACAGCTCTGTCATGTTACAATGAACATTGTACAACTATTGTCACAGCTCTGTCATGTTACAGTGAACAATGTACAACTAATGTCACAGCTCTGTCATGTTACAGTGAACATTGTACAACTATTGTCACAGCTCTGTCATGTTACAGTGAACATTGTACAACTAATGTCACAGCTCTGTCATACTGTAGTGAACGGTGTACAACTATTTTCACAGCTCTGTCATGTTACAGTGAACATTGTACAACTATTGTCACAGCTCTGTCATGTTACAGTGAACAATGTACAACTATTTTCACAGCTCTGTCATGTTACAGTGAACATTGTACAACTATTGTCACAGCTCTGTCATACTATAGTGAACAATGTACAACTATTGTCACAGCTCTCTCATGTTACAGTGAACAATGTACAACTATTGTCACAGCTCTGTCATACTATAGTGAACAATGCACAACTATTGTCACAGCTCTTTCATACTATAGTGAACAATGTACAACTATTGACACAGCTCTGTCATACTGTAGTGAACAATGTACAACTATTGTCACAGCTCGGTCATGTTACAGTGAACAATGTACAACTATTGTCACAGCTCGGTCATGTTACAGTGAACAATGTACAACTATTGACACAGCTCGGTCATGTTACAGTGAACAATGTACAACTATTGACACAGCTCTGTCATACTGTAGTGAACAATGTACAACTATTGTCACAGCTCGGTCATGTTACAGTGAACAATGTACAACTATTGCCAAAGCTCTGTCATGTTACAGTGAACAATGTACAACTATTGACACAGCTCTGTCATACTGTAGTGAACAATGTACAACTATTGTCACAGCTCGGTCATGTTACAGTGAACATTGTACAACTATTGCCAAAGCTCTGTCATGTTACAATAAACATTGTACAACTATTGTCACAGCTCTGTCATACTATAGTGAACAATGTACAACTATTGTCACAGCTCTCTCATGTTACAGTGAACAATGTACAACTATTGTCACAGCTCTGTCATGTTACAGTGAACATTGTACAACTATTGTCACAGCTCTCTCATGTTACAGTGAACAATGTACAAATATTGTCACAGCTCTGTCATGTTACAATGAACATTGTACACCTATTGTCACAGCTCTCTCATGTAACAGTGACCAATGCACAACTATTGTCACAGCTCTTTCATACTATAGTGAACATTGTACAACTATTGTCACAGCTCTGTCATACTGTAGTGAACATTGTACAACTATTGTCACAGCTCTGTCATTTTACAGTGAACAATGTACAACTAATGTCACAGCTCTGTCATGTTACAGTGAACGATGTACAACTATTGTCACAGCTCTGTCATACTGTAGTGAACGGTGTACAACTATTGTCACAGCTCTCTCATGTTACAGTGAACATTGTACAACTATTGTCACAGCTCTGTCATGTTACAGTGAACAATGTACAACTATTTTCACAGCTCTGTCATGTTACAGTGAACATTGTACAACTATTGTCACAGCTCTGTCATGTTACAGTGAACAATGTACAACTATTGCCACATCTCTGTCATGTTACAGTGAACAATGTACAACTATTGCCACATCTCTCTCATGTTACAGTGAACAATGTACAACTATTGTCACAGCTCTGTCATGTTACAGTGAACATTGTACAACTATTGTCACAGCTCTCTCATGTTACAATGAACATTGTACAACTATTGTCACAGCTCTCTCATGTTACAGTGAACAATGTACAACTATTGACACAGCTCTGTCATACTGTAGTGAACAATGTACAACTATTGTCACAGCTTTGTCATACTGTAGTGAACAATGCACAACTATTGTCACAGCTCTGTCATGTTACAGTGAACATTGTACAACTATTGTCACAGCTCTCTCATGTTACAATGAACATTGTACAACTATTGTCACAGCTCTCTCATGTTACAATGAACAATGTACAACTATTGACACAGCTCTGTCATACTGTAGTGAACAATGTACAACTATTGTCACAGCTCTGTCATACTGTAGTGAACGGTGTGCAACTTTTGTCACAGCTCTGTCATACTGTAGTGAACATTGTACATCTATTGACACAGCTCTGTCATACTGTAGTGAACATTGTACAACTATTGTCACAGCTCTGTCATGTTACAGTGAACAATGTACAACTATTGACACAGCTCTGTCATGTTACAGTGAACAATGTACAACTATTGTCACAGCTCTGTCATGTTACAGTGAACGGTGTACAACTATTGCCACAGCTCTGTCATGTTACAGTGAACAATGTACAACTATTGTCACAGCTCTGTCATGTTACAGTGAACGGTGTACAACTATTGCCACAGCTCTGTCATGTTACAGTGAACATTGTACAACTATTGTCACAGCTCTGTCATGTTACAGTGAACGGTGTACAACTATTGTCACAGCTCTGTCATACTGTAGTGAACAATGTACAACTATTGACACAGCTCTGTCATGTTACAGTGAACAATGTACAACTATTGTCACAGCTCTGTCATTTTACAGTGAACATTGTACAACTATTGTCACAGCTCTGTCATGTTACAGTGAACATTGTACAACTATTGTCACAGCTCTGTCATGTTACAGTGAACATTGTACAACTATTGTCACAGCTCTGTCATGTTACAGTGAACAATGTACAACTATTGTCACAGCTCTGTCATTTTACAGTGAACATTGTACAACTATTGTCACAGCTCTGTCATGTTACAGTGAACATTGTACAACTATTGTCACAGCTCTGTCATGTTACAGTGAACATTGTACAACTATTGTCACAGCTCTGTCATGTTACAGTGAACAATGTACAACTATTGACACACCTCTGTCATACTGTAGTGAACAATGTACAACTATTGTCACAGCTCTGTCATGTTACAGTGAACATTGTACAACTATTTTCACAGCTCTGTCATTTTACAGTGAACTATGTACAACTATTGTCACAGCTCTGTCATGTTACAGTGAACGATGTGCAACTATTGTCACAGCTCTGTCATGTTACAGTGAACATTGTACAACTATTTTCACAGCTCTGTCATTTTACAGTGAACTATGTACAACTATTGTCACAGCTCTGTCATGTTACAGTGAACGATGTGCAACTATTGTCACAGCTCTGTCATGTTACAGTGAACATTGTACAACTATTGTCACAGCTCTGTCATTTTACAGTGAACGGTGTACAACTTTTGTCACAGCTCTGTTATACTGTAGTGAACATTGTAAAACTATTGTCACAGCTCTGTCATACTGTAGTGAACATCGTACAACTATTGTCACAGCTCTGTCATGTTACAGTGAACAATGTACAACTATTGTCACAGCTCTGTCATACTGTAGTGAACGGTGTGCAACTATTGTCACAGCTCTGTCATACTGTAGTGACGTTGTACAACTATAGTCACAGCTCTGTCATGTTACAGTGAACAATGTACAACTATTGTCACAGCTCTGTCATACTGTAGTGGACAGTGTGCAACTATTGTCACAGCTCTGTCATACTGTAGTGAACAATGTACAACTATTGACACAGCTCTGTCATACTGTAGTGAACGGTGTGCAACTATTGTCACAGCTCTGTCATACCGTAGTGAACAATGTACAACTATTGTCACAGCTCTGTCATACTGTAGTGAACGGTGTGCAACTATTGTCACAGCTCTGTCATGTTACAGTGAACATTGTACAACTATTGTCACAGCTCTGTCATGTTACAGTGAACAATGTACAACTATTGTCAGAGCTCTGTCATACTGTAGTGAACGGTGTGCAACTATTGTCACAGCTCTGTCATACTGTAGTGAACATTGTACAACTATTGTCACAGCTCTGTCATACTGTAGTGAACATTGTACAACTATTGTCACAGCTCTGTCATGTTACAGTGAACAATGTACAACTATTGTCACAGCTCTCTCATGTTACAGTGAACATTGTACAACTATTGTCACAGCTCTGTCATGTTACAGTGAACATTGTACAACTATTGTCACAGCTCTGTCATGTTACAGTGAACATTGCACAACTATTGCCACAGCTCTGTCATGTTACAGTGAACATTGTACACCTATTGTCACAGCTCTGTCGTGTTACAGTGAACAATGTACAACTATTGACACAGCTCTGTCATACTGTAGTGAACATTGTACAACTATTGTCACAGTTCTGTCATCCTGTAGTGAACAATGTACAACTATTGACACAGCTCTCTCATGTTACAGTGAACATTGTACAACTATTGACACAGCTCTGTCATACTGTAGTGAACATTGTACAACTATTGTCACAGCTCTGTCATGTTACAGTGAACAATGTACAACTATTGTCACAGCTCTGTCATGTTACAGTGAACAATGTACAACTATTGTCACAGCTCTGTCATGTTACAGTGAATATTGTACAACTATTGTCACAGCTCTGTCATGTTACAGTGAACAATGTACAACTAATGTCACAGCTCTGTCATACTGTAGTGAACATTGTACAACTATTGTCACAGCTCTGTCTTGTTACAGTGAACATTGTACAACTATTTTCACAGCTCTGTCATGTTACAATGAACATTGTACAACTATTGTCACAGCTCTCTCATGTTACAGTGAACAATGTACAACTATTGTCACAGCTCTGTCATGTTACAGTAAATGTTGTACAACTATTGTCACAGCTCTGTCATGTTACAGTGAACAATGTACAACTAATGTCACAGCTCTGTCATACTGTAGTGAACATTGTACAACTATTGTCACAGCTCTGTCATGTTACAGTGAACATTGTACAACTATTGTCACAGCTCTGTCATGTTACAGTGAACATTGTACAACTATTGTCACAGCTCTGTCATACTGTAGTGAACATTTTACAACTATTGTCACAGCTCTGTCATACTGTAGTGAACATTGTACAACTATTTTCACAGCTCTGCCCTACTGAACTGATCTTTCAAAGTGACGTCACAATTCTCGAACATTTTTTATGTTTAGTGTGACTATTCAAACATGCGTATTTCTCGCACAAATAATGAAATTGATTTGAAATTTATTGTGATGTCATTTAACAGACAGTGAAAATATGAGAATTACAACTTTATTGAACATACATGTACATTGAATGAATCTAAGCGCGTTGTATGGGTTGCGGCATATTTGCGTACATGGGGTTGGTTAAATACCGATTATATGCAGCATACACATATCCGTTCACTTTTTTTCACTTGATTTAGATCAACAATGAATTCATAAAGGTAAGTACAAAAATTCATAACTATGTGACGCCAAATAAGAAAATTATTAGCAAAGTACACGATTTACTGGGACAATCCTCTTATAACGGGATAATTGTCTAATTTTGACCAACATTTGTCTGGTTTTCAATGTGTATATAGTTGAGGCCCATCTTCTGTTTGTAATGATCATTTGTACAAACAAAAAATACAATGCCTTTCTTGCAAATATTTCTACAAAATTGCTATACAAACTGAGATAAACGTTCATGTATGGGCCTCATTATATATTTTCGACAGTCACTTGAGTGTGACTTTATGTACAGTTATACTGGACCAAATTGTTTACCTTTGCTGTTCCGGTCACTTCTATCACCCATACGTATTTACCCTGTTTTAGACTTAACCAAAAATCTGTTTTATTTTATGAGTGTTGGTAAGGCCACAACAAATTGATCATGCGTTCGTCGGGATCGCCGCTCCTGATTTTCTCAAAATGAAAAATAAATATTTAAACTCTTGCGCATGCACTGGATAAAACAATGCGCATGTGTGTTTTTTCCTACAAATTACCGCACGAATCAATATTTACAAATTACGAAATATAAAGCGCGCTCTACCGAGGATGTAAGTGACTCGATTAATTTTAGCGGTGCAAATTCTTGCACAAAAATCGAGTAACTTGATCACTCAAACGCATGCAAGCGTCTGATGAAATGATTTCGGTGAATGTTCTGCCCTTTAGGGGGCACACCACAGTTATTTTCAGTCCCGGCTCGACACGGCCGTACACCAATCAGCAAAATCTTCACCACTGAAACACACCAATAATTCTGAAAATAAACAAATATCACATTTCAAACGTATCCACAAATGCATCATTTAAAAGCAATAAAAGAGACCCAAATAATTTGTTGGTATCCTGTTATGATATCCGAAAACAATACAAAAACGCCTAATTTGACCGATGGCTGAGCCCACTTTTCAAACATTTTGACCAGCCATGAAAGTCAAAACCAAAACATCTGGACTTATTTCTCACTATTTCTGTATCCAGAAGTTTCTGGAGATCACAAAAATGCTTAGGAAATGGTAGGTCATCCTAACCTTGGATGTTCGTACGCCCCTTGAAAACTGTTTCTTTTTCTCAGCTCAATAAGTCTGGACACACATGTAAACAAATATGGCCGCCAATTTCAGAATGAGGCCGGGAACCAGTCAAGTATGCGTTCAATTTTTCCCCAAAACAGTTATAATTATTGAATTAATCTTAAATATAACATCGATTCTTATAAAGAACCACAACAGTACCTTCCTTTCCAAAATTTGTTTCTGTGACAGAAAAAAACCCATGCACGGAAGTGACCTCATGCGGAAAACTGTTGTGTTCTACCTTACAAAAACACGCATAAGTGTATACACGTAGTAAAAATGGAAGAATTTCGATCGCGGAAAGCATCAACAAGCGTATATCTAGTCATGTTTGTTTTCATTATTATGGCTGGTTTACCATACTTCCGACTAAATCATGAATTATCACCCATTTTCGCGACCATGACGTACCCTGGTATCTGATATTAACAGCTGTGTACGTCGCGGACACAAAACGCGCCTGTTAACTAGTATTCTTTTCTTTATCTTACATAATTTTATCAGGGATTTTAAATACTGTACATAGAGAAGGTCCTGATTTCATAAAAAGTTCTAAAAATTGGATAAAACATATTTTGCTCTAATTATTGCACAAAATGTTTTACTTTTTAGTCACTTGCATAAACACCAGCTTTAACAAGTGGATGAATCATAGTTTATTTTTCTGAAGGTGACCTTGTATATCCCTAATAGAAGTGTATTTGATGTTGGGCTAGATCCTATGACGATAACCTTACATAGCATTATCATATGCTTTTGTGTGCTACTAACAGTGCTAAGTAAACAGACGTCTGAGCATATGTATCACTACAAGAATAAAACTGTACCCGGTGATCATTGACTAGCTTGATGATTTGAATCTTTAACCACCAGTCACTCAGTGCATTTGTGATCATTATATGTATGTCTGCTCACAATTACCTTGAAAACCTGTACTCTGGTAAAATAAAGCATACACAACATAACAAGAAATATAAAACAATCGTTTATTTGGCTTCATTTCTTAGTTAAGCTTTAGATATAGTCACTATTTTCTAAAGATGGTTGTATCAGAAATGAATATGCCTTTTTTGCTCCTTTAAATTTCCTTTTGCGCTTTCAAAAATAGTATTTTCAAAATAAATTCAAAAAAAATTATTTCG
This sequence comes from Spisula subtruncata, assembly GCA_963678985.1. Lineage (NCBI taxonomy): Eukaryota > Metazoa > Mollusca > Bivalvia > Venerida > Mactridae > Spisula > Spisula subtruncata. The sequence continues at coordinate 29,368,785 of OY787663.1, read as the reverse complement.
CTCCTTCGCTCGCTCGCAATTATGGCTTTTTCAAAAATAAATATTTATATTTCGCTTACTCGCCCCTAATTTTTTCCCATAAAAATCCGTAGAACCATGAATTAATTTAGTTAATTAAGCTAGAGTTATGTGACAGTGAACAGACTGGACGGATCCGGGTTTCTGTTTTTATATCTTTTATGTATAGATAAACCATGTTTCTGTTCTTATATATTTTACGTATTGATAAACCATGTTTTTTGAGCCGTGACTAATTTATGCAGGAAGGTTGATTTGTCCTCAAAGGATAGATATAGGGTATGTTTTAAGGCTCAAGCAATTTTTGTGATCAATGACAGTAACCAATCCATGGCCCAAAGAGATTTCAACCAGGTATATTCACATACCATGACTAAGAAGTGTAACTTTCCGTCACGGCTGAAAAGCATGGTTTATCTATACAAGTATAACTTTAACGCGATAATCTGCAATGTCAATATAAACATTTTTACCAAATCTCCTTGTAATTATTACGTCTTGGCTTAATGGAATAGATTATCGACTACCAATCTTGCGGTCCGAGTTCGCTCCTTCGCATTTTCATTTTGTTCTTTTTTCGTGTTTTATTTAAGCGTACTTCCTTTTTCTCGAGACCTTCAGCATGACATTTTAATTATTTTTTACGCAATTAGTAGTGTTAACAGACGGGAGATTAAACCATGTTTTATTCTATAAATTATTGACAAGGCTGTGTCGTGGTCACATTTGTCCAGTATGATATGTTCTATGTTATAAAATGAATTAGTAGTATTTGTGATAGTGATCACTAAACATTACACTAACTATTGGTGACCTTACATCTAAGGCTCGAACTCGTGTCTGCATTGTCTAAAAATATATATAATACTAGTATTTCCCATGGCTATTTTATCAGACGTAATGGATAATCACTTTTATTCACCAAATAAATTGAAACTACATTACGCATTAAAAAGATAAACCCTTTCCCAATATTCTTGTTTTTAATGGCCGGTTGACCTATGTGGCCACTTTACATTTGTTTTCACCAGGATACAAATATATCACATAACTTTCCTTGTATCCAGGTTAGTATAGCCAGTACGTATAAAGTTATACGTATCACGTGTAGTATAAACTATTGGATTTTTCCAATAAATCAATGCGTATTTTGCGTTTTTAGTGTCAAATGATATAAAGAATTTATCACTCGTTGTCAATTGATATATTTATATTAAACTCGTTCAGGAAATATAAATAAGCTCGCTAGAGGCTCGCTTAATAAAATTTCCAAAACTCGTTTAATATAAATTTATATCAAATGACAACTCGTGATAGATCCTCTATATACACCGGATATGTGAAATAAACTGACCGATGTAAGATTGTGCGGTACCTTTCCCGGTACATTTCCCGTACTTTTAGTGTCCCGTGATTTCGTGTATGTTTAGAAATCTTGTCAGAGCTGTTCCTGTTTGTGTCATATTGTATTAAAATGTACAAATTTGTTATGAACTTTTGAAAATAGCAATTTAGTTGTTTTTTGCATGTACGACTTTAGACATAGGTCCGCCATACTGTAGTGAGCGATGTACAACAACGGTTGCATCTTTGTTGCAGACAGCAGCCTACTTTATTATCACATGCTTTTTCGGTGCTGAGTAATACTATGTCTCCAATTTCAAAAAAATAAATACATCTGTAGATTTCAACTCCGTAGAACCATGAATTAATTTAGTTAATTAAGCTAGAGTTATGTGACAGTGAACAGACTGGACGGATCCGGGTTTCTGTTTTTATATCTTTTATGTATAGATAAACCATGTTTCTGTTCTTATATATTTTACGTATTGATAAACCATGTTTTTTGAGCCGTGACTAATTTATGCAGGAAGGTTGATTTGTCCTCAAAGGATAGATATAGGGTATGTTTTAAGGCTCAAGCAATTTTTGTGATCAATGACAGTAACCAATCCATGGCCCAAAGAGATTTCAACCAGGTATATTCACATACCATGACTAAGAAGTGTAACTTTCCGTCACGGCTGAAAAGCATGGTTTATCTATACAAGTATAACTTTAACGCGATAATCTGCAATGTCAATATAAACATTTTTACCAAATCTCCTTGTAATTATTACGTCTTGGCTTAATGGAATAGATTATCGACTACCAATCTTGCGGTCCGAGTTCGCTCCTTCGCATTTTCATTTTGTTCTTTTTTCGTGTTTTATTTAAGCGTACTTCCTTTTTCTCGAGACCTTCAGCATGACATTTTAATTATTTTTTACGCAATTAGTAGTGTTAACAGACGGGAGATTAAACCATGTTTTATTCTATAAATTATTGACAAGGCTGTGTCGTGGTCACATTTGTCCAGTATGATATGTTCTATGTTATAAAATGAATTAGTAGTATTTGTGATAGTGATCACTAAACATTACACTAACTATTGGTGACCTTACATCTAAGGCTCGAACTCGTGTCTGCATTGTCAAAAAATATATATAATACTAGTATTTCCCATGGCTATTTTATCAGACGTAATGGATAATCACTTTTATTCACCAAATAAATTGAAACTACATTACGCATTAAAAAGATAAACCCTTTCCCAATATTCTTGTTTTTAATGGCCGGTTGACCTATGTGGCCACTTCACATTTGTTTTCACCAGGATACAAATATATCACATAACTTTCCTTGTATCCAGGTTAGTATAGCCAGTACGTATAAAGTTATACGTATCACGTGTAGTATAAACTATTGGATTTTTCCAATAAATCAATGCGTATTTTGCGTTTTTAGTGTCAAATGATATAAAGAATTTATCACTCGTTGTCAATTGATATATTTATATTAAACTCGTTCAGGAAATATAAATAAGCTCGCTAGAGGCTCGCTTAATAAAATTTCCAAAACTCGTTTAATATAAATTTATATCAAATGACAACTCGTGATAGATCCTCTATATACACCGGATATGTGAAATAAACTGACCGATGTAAGATTGTGCGGTACCTTTCCCGGTACATTTCCCGTACTTTTAGTGTCCCGTGATTTCGTGTATGTTTAGAAATCTTGTCAGAGCTGTTCCTGTTTGTGTCATATTGTATTAAAATGTACAAATTTGTTATGAACTTTTGAAAATAGCAATTTAGTTGTTTTTTGCATGTACGACTTTAGACATAGGTCCGCCATACTGTAGTGAGCGATGTACAACAACGGTTGCATCTTTGTTGCAGACAGCAGCCTACTTTATTATCACATGCTTTTTCGGTGCTGAGTAATACTATGTCTCCAATTTCAAAAAAATAAATACATCTGTAGATTTCAACTCCGTAGAACCATGAATTAATTTAGTTAATTAAGCTAGAGTTATGTGACAGTGAACAGACTGGACGGATCCGGGTTTCTGTTTTTATATCTTTTATGTATAGATAAACCATGTTTCTGTTCTTATATATTTTACGTATTGATAAACCATGTTTTTTGAGCCGTGACTAATTTATGCAGGAAGGTTGATTTGTCCTCAAAGGATAGATATAGGGTATGTTTTAAGGCTCAAGCAATTTTTGTGATCAATGACAGTAACCAATCCATGGCCCAAAGAGATTTCAACCAGGTATATTCACATACCATGACTAAGAAGTGTAACTTTCCGTCACGGCTGAAAAGCATGGTTTATCTATACAAGTATAACTTTAACGCGATAATCTGCAATGTCAATATAAACATTTTTACCAAATCTCCTTGTAATTATTACGTCTTGGCTTAATGGAATAGATTATCGACTACCAATCTTGCGGTCCGAGTTCGCTCCTTCGCATTTTCATTTTGTTCTTTTTTCGTGTTTTATTTAAGCGTACTTCCTTTTTCTCGAGACCTTCAGCATGACATTTTAATTATTTTTTACGCAATTAGTAGTGTTAACAGACGGGAGATTAAACCATGTTTTATTCTATAAATTATTGACAAGGCTGTGTCGTGGTCACATTTGTCCAGTATGATATGTTCTATGTTATAAAATGAATTAGTAGTATTTGTGATAGTGATCACTAAACATTACACTAACTAGTGGTGACCTTACATCTAAGGCTCGAACTCGTGTCTGCATTGTCTAAAAATATATATAATACTAGTATTTCCCATGGCTATTTTATCAGACGTAATGGATAATCACTTTTATTCACCAAATAAATTGAAACTACATTACGCATTAAAAAGATAAACCCTTTCCCAATATTCTTGTTTTTAATGGCCGGTTGACCTATGTGGCCACTTTACATTTGTTTTCACCAGGATACAAATATATCACATAACTTTCCTTGTATCCAGGTTAGTATAGCCAGTACGTATAAAGTTATACGTATCACGTGTAGTATAAACTATTGGATTTTTCCAATAAATCAATGCGTATTTTGCGTTTTTAGTGTCAAATGATATAAAGAATTTATCACTCGTTGTCAATTGATATATTTATATTAAACTCGTTCAGGAAATATAAATAAGCTCGCTAGAGGCTCGCTTAATAAAATTTCCAAAACTCGTTTAATATAAATTTATATCAAATGACAACTCGTGATAGATCCTCTATATACACCGGATATGTGAAATAAACTGACCGATGTAAGATTGTGCGGTACCTTTCCCGGTACATTTCCCGTACTTTTAGTGTCCCGTGATTTCGTGTATGTTTAGAAATCTTGTCAGAGCTGTTCTAGTCCAGTCATTTTAACTTTTAACCTCAAACTAATTGCAAAACAAACAGTTTTGTGTTTATATGGTGCGTAAAGCTATCATTAGCAATGTACAAAATGTCCTAATTGAATATTTGTGGGACTTTTTGAGATATTTACAAATATATTCAATTGTCACATGTTTTCGCGAGATTTGTCACTTTTGATGTAAATAAATCTTGACTTGTACCAGTAACTTATTTTTACATCGTGCTTAGAGGTCGCAATTTTGGTCTGATTTTTATGAAACTTGGCAGCAATGATCATCGTAAGCTAATCTAGGTAAAAACATTTTTTGAGTTAACCGGAGCCAAAATCTAGGTCACTAGGTCAAAACATAGAAAAAACAAGATATAGTCACCAGGGGTCGCAATTTCGACCTTACACTTGTGAAGTTTAGTCACAATGATCACCTTACAAAAATCAAGGTCATGTATGAAATTGGATTAACCCGATTTAAAAACTAGGTCACTAGGCCAAATTATAGAACAAATCTTTAGAATGCACCCTTTTTACATAATCTTTATGAAACTATGTCACATGGATCATGAAGACAAAATGTAGGTCAAATTCAATATTTACTTATCATGAGTTAAAACTAGGTCACTAGGTCAAATAATAGAAAAACCTTCATGCGCCAAAGCGTCGCATCAATTATTTTAACCTATTGACCTAGTTTTGACCCAAATAACTCAATAATATACTTGTCTTAGATGTTTTGATATGAACATTGTGACCAAGTTGCATAAATATTAGACCAAAATTGTGAATTTTGTACCTACACAACGTTTACCTTTGATTTTAACTAGCGACCTACTTTTTGACCCCGGATGACCCAATTTATAACTTTGACCTATATTTTGTTGATATTAATATTGTGACCAAGTTTCATAAATATAAGGTCAACATTATGACCTCTAGCGACTACACAAGGTTTTGCAACAATTTGACCTAGTGACCTAGTTTTTTACCATTGATCATCCATTTTCTACCTTGGCCTAAATTTTGTTCAGATGATCACTCTGACCAAGTTTCGTAATCATAGAGTCAAAATTGTGAATACAAATGCAATTGTGGACGAACAGACAAAGAGAACAATCGCTATTTCTCCAGAATCGATAAATTCGTGTACATTTTGTATATTTTCTGTATTGTATACTGTCCAAACACAAATATCCTTTTTCCATAAGACACACATGTATACAACACATGATATGTGTAAATTTTAAACAAATTGGATTAATATTAAAGAAATGAATAAAACTTTTGTTTCCCCTTCCAAGTGCTATTTTGAGTCATTTTGTCGACATTTGAATGGGTAGTATACCAACACGTAGACTGGCAAATATATGAAAAGTAAATTGTCTGATGATAAAATCAATATTTGCATTCGACAGAAGAAGGTTGTATCTTTCAGAAAATGTAAGCGTTAAGGTGCAATTAGTAAATATTTAACGACTTACACGGGAATTATTAGAACTTAAAATTCCCCGTGTAGTATGAAATAAGGAAAATGCTGAAATTGCTACCAAAAGTGACCTTAAACATGTCGAATTTTTTTTATTTTCCCCACTGAACTCGCATATTTGACGTTTTGTCTGTAGTCGATAATAGTCTGTAGATGATGAAAATGCAAAGAAACTCTGTTTTGCAATTTGTTTGAGGTTGACCATATTTTTTAGCTTCAATGACTGGACTATTCCTGTTTGTGTCATATTGTATTAAAATGTACAAATTTGTTATGAACTTTTGAAAATAGCAATTTAGTTGTTTTTTGCATGTACGACTTTAGACATAGGTCCGCCATACTGTAGTGAGCGATGTACAACAACGGTTGCATCTTTGTTGCAGACAGCAGCCTACTTTATTATCACAAGCTTTTTCGGTGCTGAGTAATACTATGTCTCCAATTTCAAAAAAATAAATACATCTGTAGATTTCAACATAACGTATCATACGACTCTTTTCTTCAGCTCTTTTTACGATAAAGGGTATAAATTATCGCGAAATATCATGTCTTAACTTCTCCTGCAAAAACGTAACGTCGACTTGTGACACGTCATTTTTCAGTCAAATTTATCTTTGTTGCGTAGTTTTCATTTCAAAATTAGTTTTCATCACCACATAACTTATATTATTCGATGCGTTATTGTATATGTTTTCTTACTATATGTATATCTTTCACATATCACCGTCGAACATGTATATTATTCAGTATTGGCTTGATTAACTGCAACAATCGACCTTTACGGAGTGGTGCGAGTTCTGTGCGATACGTCAGTAAATACCCTAGTTAATGCACATTGATACAAGTCATTAAGTATACACAGTATATACCCATACACGGATCTCAACAAGACATGCTATTATTAAAGTTGGCTTTGATTTTATACATTATACAAATAGCGCTGTACGAGCGTTAAATGGCTTTTGTTGACTGTGTGTTGTGACGGATATACAGATTGATTTTCTATTGATATGTAGTCACCTTTGTGAATCAATAATTGTATATTTTATCAGTTATTGACACTTACAAGTAGAAGTATAGTGGTTTTTTTATTGAAATTCAATCTAGCTGATCTTAGCGTTATATATTGACTTCCTAAAACTTAACAGTCTGTACTTTATTATTGTAATAAAAAGCTTAGCACACAGCATGCGCTGATATGACTTAGAAAGCGTTCTGTTTGCACATGTTGGGTCGATCTGTGGGTTTAAACGTCACACGGCTTCCAGGTAGGAAATTTTATAACTATTTTATATTTCTATATTCAAAATGTTTGTAGTTGAAATCACGTTTTCTGTTTTCTTCTGAATGATTGGGTAGCACTTTATGACAAACTACGGTGCAATACACGGAATAACTTTATATTTTGTTCATTTATTATCACGACGTTTATGTATTACGTTAGAATAACCCAAGTTGTTTGACATTCATCATTCTACTACATGTATAGACTGAAATATTTAAACCACCGAAGTTCCACTGTAGTTCTTTAAATTGAGTTCCAATTCTCTTCCGTAAGTAACCCGTATAATCCATGTTCACGATTCATACCGTGGAAATAGGCTTAAGCGAAAGCAAACTTGTAAGTCGATATGAATCTAAAATGTACTAAAATTGCTACTAGATAATGGATAGACGTCGCGTCACAAGTTGGAGCTAGTTTGCGTAACGTCAAAACGCCGTTGTTTTAGATAAATGTGGTTGGCGTTAATTTAACGTATAATTGTCATTATAATTGAATCACGGGCGAACACTAACATCAAGGGTAGCACACTATTTGTGTTCTAATGTGCATTGGGACACACCCCAAGAATGGCAGAAATTAACTATGACAACATAAATAACAACTTACAACAATGAAGCGATAATTTAGCGACAAAAATGGTACATTTACATGTAAATAACCACAACGTCTTTGTTGCGGTGCTATAATTTGCATACATGCATGTATTTCGAGTAACAACTGAGGAAAAAAATCAAATCATTCTTAAATTATAAACATACTAGAATATATTTAACAAAAGTAAACGAGTTATCTAATATTATGTACAGTAGATCCGCATATAACTTCGTTAAACACTCAAATTATTTCTAACCAATCTCTCTATATATACATGTATATATCCAGTAAAGAATATAGTTGTAAATATAACACGTATATTCCATTTAAAACCCTTCGTTCAGCATATCGATGGGGGTGTTTTAGAAAAAGGTTTCGTATATAACTAATCAATGCCATGCAAACAGATGTTGTTCTTGTAGAAATACACGAAGCGTTTTAAGTAGATATCAACGTCAGCGTCGCCTAAAACGTGCCGTGGGACATTTCTGTGGACATGGATTATTACGTACCATTTTATCATGCTTGGAGCAATTAACAGTATAATACATGTATAGATTCAGAAGAAAAACAATATTTCATTTCTTCAGTCGTTTGCTTGCAATACACAAAGCATAATACATAACGAAGAAACGAAAATTACGGTTTACATAAAGAACGTATTTTTTACGCAAGTGGGACATTTCTGTGGACATAGAAAAACAAGGAAAAAACATTGTTTATGTCATTTTATCACTTGAGTTTTCACATATTTTTATCTAGGAAAAAACAATATTTGTGTATTCAAATATTTAATACGTGCGTTGAAAAAGATAGGTGTTATTCACATTTTAAATTCTTATTTGTAGCCGAAACGCTACTTTTTTCGAAATCTCTACATCAATATTTTTCTTCAAACCATGTTTATTTTACAACTTCCGGTTCCGTTAAGCAAATCTACAGAAATTACATCAGAAGCACATGGTTTCAATTCTTGTCATGCAAACTTTTAACGTCTTTTGGCGTAAAAGTATAGGTGAAGATTAGGTTTTACTGCAAGTGCTCGACAAAAAGTGTTACATCTCTACAACGTGAATTTTGTAGTTTTTTAGTCTTTCAAACAAACTGACGTCTTAATCATTTATCATTTTTAAGGGAAAATTACATATTTGTATAAAAAAATTGTTTCTCTTTAAAATGATGTATACCATTGTATAGTTTCGTGACGAATGAACAACATAATCACTTAACAAGAAATAAAAACGCCGAAAAAGTGAAATAGCTCCAACTTGTGACGCGACGTCATAGTCAATAATAAGTACTAATTATGTAATAGATACAGTACTAGTTTTTGATCAAAAGTGTCCTCTTACAACCGTTATAGGATAGTTTTGTAAGGACTAACAAGAAATTGTCCGAGGCGAAGCCGAGGATAATTTGTTGTTCGCCCTTACAAAACTATCCTATAATGGTTGTAAGAGGACACTTTTGATAAAAAAATTGTACTTTATCTTACTTATACTCCGGCAAAAAGTAAATGATCTCCAGAGAGACAATGATATGCACAATCAATTCTGGCACAATTCATGAGCAGAACACATATTGAATTTTAGAAAACATGACTCTATGTAACATAATAACCTTGGCCTAACACATTTGAAGGATTAACTGTCATATAGATTGAGCAAAAATCAAGAAACTATTAATACAACATATAAAAGCTAAGATTACGCAAGCAATTATTTTCCACATTTATGGATTAAAGCTTGATGCACAAAGGTATATAGTATATTATTTGTCTTCATTTGGGTTTTTTTTAAAGACGATTGTCATTGTCATGGAATTATTTATAAAATTAATGTTTATTTTCAAACAGGATCATATTAGCCGATTCTTATATATATCTAAAACTGCTCAGTCGAAGTTAAGACAGTGTGTTTTATTTTATAGATATTTCAAAAAAAAATGTTAGCGCCGTAATGAATTGACACATGTTCTAATTTAAACATTCATTTTCATAGGGCTACATAATTTGATGATTACTATAGTTCAATTTCGAGCATTGAGCCGTGACTGCACTTTTAAAGTTTAATCCAATCGCCGATAAAGGTTGGTGCGGAATTGACTATTCAGATATGTATAACAAATAAGTATCTTTATATCATGACTATGTAAATTAATAAATCACGGGTTACCGCCCAAATAGATTCGTCTGAAAGGTCATGGCTCAGGGTTCAAAATTGAACTATATGTACAATATAATGTTGTATTCGAGTGATTCTAAGTTGCATCACGTGTGCTCATGAAAACAAGTAGAAAGTTATAACTGCTTTCGATCATTGTATAATAATAATTCAGGTTTCTTGTCGGTTGCACGATGTATATTATTTTTTATACATTGTTTATAGGTTTGCTGTATTCCTCCTGATAACTAATAACATAAAATCATTCCATTTTGATGGATTCTGCTTCCAAAATTGTGGATAGCGATATTAAAGGATTAGCCATTGCCCAATTATTGTTGGGGTGTAGATAAATCGTGATTATTTTGTTTTAGTATATAGTTCAACCAAGACTAAAAAATATAATATAAAAAATTAACGCTACATTTCTTTGTTTTACTATTAAGTTTCATAAAAGACACTAATTAAAATGTAATTCTGCAAATTTGATTACTTTACAGTAGCACAGTCATGTTAATCCATCGTTGTGTGTTTTTACAATTTTTAGTCTTCAGGTGATCAGTAGTGACATTTAAGTATAGGATAGAACACGAGTAAGTGTTGGGTATGAAAACTAAATCAAGCTCGGCGAGATTTTATGTTTTTATACCCAACACTTACGAGAGATCTATCTGTCTTAGACCACAGCTAAAAATGTTAGTTTCTCAGATACAATTTGCACAACAATCAACTACTTAATACTATGATTAATACTTAGTAAACACAATATCCCCAAATCGTTTACATTAGCCATTCATAAAATATAATCAAGGAATGTTTGGTGCACGGGTATTTTGTGTTTTCCTTGGTAACATTCCATTGGTCAACTTTCTTTCTGTATTGTACATGTTTTACATATCTTTTTTAAAGCAAGTGTACATGCATGTGCTTTTAAAAACAAGTAGTGAAATTTGATTTACTTGATGAAACTACTAGTATGTTTTTGGAGTTTGAGGACGTAACCGCGTTTCGCAGATCAAGCATCTTCCATCCTGAGACCTTTTAGTCATAGATCTGAACGAAAATCAAAGGTTTAAAATTCAGAACTGCGTCCGCCATAAGATACCAGTAAGCAACATTCTTGGACATGTTCAGCATACAAGCAATATGCACAAAGACGTAATTCTAAGTTATTACCAGGACTACTTTTTCATCATTTAAATATACAGGGTATCCGTCAATATAAAAACTGTTTTGACGAACAAGCAATACTGGCACGCAGTGGGCATAGAAGCACTGCTGTGTATGATTATAAACAACCGTTAGAGGCACTGCAGTGTAACTTATCATCCAAACTACAAACGCCATCAAAGACACCTCCATCGCACCAGCCTACAGCTGAGCTAGTCGTCTCGACAACGGTTATCATGGCCGGTTCTGTTGGCTTGCCAGACCCAAATGCTATTGTGATAGAAGTACCTGACTGTATATCTGCTATTATTGGTTTTCAAAGGCGGCAGAAAGATGTCGATTGCAATGTAAAATCACCAGTCGAAACATTTGTGTAAGCAGCAGTAAAATGTAAATATGTGATTTCACTGCAAGTTTGTTTTCATTTTTGGCATACCGATTTTGTAAAAGAGCAGAAAACTCTTATGTCATAACTGAATAGTTCATTAATTAACAATCATTTAATATTTTTTTTAGATATACTTAACTGCTTAAATAGTATTTAAGTGCATGTATATGTTTCATAATCAATACTATTGTAATTCTTACTGCTTCAGCAATAAATTATTCTGTATTTTAATGATACTTAATCTAGTTACATAAAATATAGATATGAAGTAGCATAACAATTTTAAGTCATTGAAAACGCCGCTTCATCCTCATTAAACTCTCTGTTTGATGTTTGTATTGGATATATGCATGTATAGTGATTATTAATGCTTAACTTCACTGTTACAATCACACTTGTTGATGGATTGTGTTTACAATAAAGCTATAAATTCCTGACTTAATGGATTATTTTACTTAACCTAAATAGTAAAATCTAAATCAATGTAAGTTTATATACAACACGTTTTCTATATACCACAGAAAAGTGTTGTATATAAAAATTGATGGGATTTATCAACACTTTTTCTGCTCGTTGATTGGTCAGTTACAGTAAGCTGTGGTCTAAGTTTACAATAAAGCTATAAAAAATTCCTGACTTGATGGATTATTTTGCTTGGCCTAAATAGTATTGGATAAATCAATGTAAGTTTATATACAACACTTTTTCTATATACCACAGAAAAGTGTTGTATAAAATTTTTTATGGGATTTATTCAACACTTTTTCTGCTCGTTGATTGGTCAGTTACAGTAAGCTGTGGTCTAATTAACTGTTTATGTGGTTATGCAAATCTGAAATAGTTTGAAGCTTAAATTGACCAATCATTTTCTGAGAAAATGTCTCACAAAAGTGTACATTTACAGAAATAATGTACACTTTATGAATAGAGTCAGTGGGCATGACGGAGTATAAATCGCTGTACGAGAGTTGAAATACGGTGTGGTCTGATCCTTTTGTAATAATGAATGTTACATTTCTATGGTGTACATTGATGATGTGCTTCTATTCGTTGAAATTAATTGTATACATGCAAACCTTCACAGGTAACTGTATCGTTGAAAACGAAAAAAAAAGAAAAACATTTTTTTTGAAAATTTATATTTTTCTTTATAGAAAAGAATAAATTAAAAAAAAAAATTTCATTTTTTTTTCAATGATACAGTTACCTGTGCAAACCTTTTGTACTATTGTAAAGATTCGTGCAATGCTTTATGATTTAATAAAGCAGGTCTTGTCACAATATATAATTTAGCAACAAGATATAGAAGTTTGCGCGATAGAAATATCGGGGTATGAAAGTAATTTGAATTTGAATACGGCATTGTATTATAGTTGACGCTAATTAGTACAATAGTATATTGGGATACCGTCGGATATTTATGTTTGGTTTGTTGTTGAAAGTAAATGTTATGATTGCGTAGTTAAATAATAATGTTTCATATTGATATCGAATAATGCAATGTCGATTTGTCATTAAAGCGTTTAAATGCTATATTACGAAGTATAGTCGATTCAATAAGTAAAACTAACGAGGGTCCTATCTCATTCATAAGAATAGTGGGTTTTACCGTTAACTCAGGTATACATAGTTAAACCTAGATACACATAGTTTATCTGACAGATGACTCGGTGTTTACTATCCGTTCTCGTTTAATTTTGAAACTACTGTACTGTGTACGATCCTACTACGATTGAAATAAGTCTTACATATCGTATGTCAATCTAAAATGCCTTTGTCATTTTAAGTCTAGACAATAAAACTAGTTCGTCCTATTATATTGTATAAATACAATACATAGTTAGATTTATGCAATGCTTTATAAGGTTTATAATAAGAAGTGTGTGTAACCATTTTCTCTCCACAATCACCAAACATTGCCACTACCTGAAAACAGCTGATAACACCTATTTTAATGAGGTTTAATTCGCGAAAGTGGTTCAATATTACGTCAATAAGGTAAATACAATCAGGGACGTAGCTGCCCATACGCAAATACGCACGTGCGTACGCTGTTTGAAAAACTGACAAAATGTAAGTGATATAAAAATGCAATAAAATGCAATGCCTTACCCGGGTGAGGAATATTTTCTATGTGATAAAACGTAATTGATATAGAAACTATCAAAAATGTTTTGAATTGAATTTTTCTGACTTAATTTTAAATCACTTAAGTAGCTAAAATCCAAAATTAATCATGTAGAAAACGTATTTGTGTTACAAGAATCTGCGTTAAAAAATGCATTTTTTCTAGCTCGCTTCGCGTGCACAATGCATTTATAGGTGAACAGTATAAATAAGAGACTAAGTTTGTGTGATACAACATGGACATACATACGTACATGTGTCTATCCATTCCATGGATACATGTAGGCTAGTCAGAGAATATGAATTATTCCAAAGCAGCAACGTTCCTCACTACATGTATTTAGTTTTAACGTATTCATGTTTGTGTGTGCTAAGCCCCTAAGGTATTTTGTGTTTTTATCATAATCTTGTGAGCACTGAGTCACATCCTCCGTTAGATGTATAGATAGCTCTAAATGTCCCCTCCACTAAACCCATTCATCTCCTTCACTTCTGCGACCATCCATGCGGTGGTGACATGGCAACACGGACGAGCATGTGCCGAAAAAAACGACGACAACAAACAACCTATAAGGCTCCTATATGGATGCCGGATAGGCACTTCAGAGCAACGGAATAACTCGGTCGAAAGACACGGAGAATCTCGGACCAGCACAGTATGAACCCGTGTATTCAGTGTAACCGCCGTGCGAGGTCTGGGGACAATCGTCCCCCGGTCGTCATGTTCGTTAATATACCGGGGTCGGAAGTAGATATCTCCACAGACTGTCGAGATGGCACGATAAGGTGCGGTCGAATGAACTTAATGTCCACATTGGTCGCAAAATTGTTCCTATCTAGTCAAAAGACAAGATGTTCATGTATGTGACTAGAGTTTTGTTGGTGTAAATATCGCTGTGTTGAGATAATATTCAACGTATAGTTTTTATGCACCAGCCAGTTGCATCCACGGCCCCAACCCAGGGGATCCACGGGGGATAGCCGGGGAGACGGTCATGTTTTTATCTTCCAGCTTCCCCCATAGGACCGGAGAAATGTTGAGATTTTTCTGCGAATCCCGGGGACAATATTTAGTTGTCAGGTGCCAGGGAAATACCGGATATTTTACCATCAGCATTCTCCTGTAGGCCGTGGAAGGGCGGGGGTTTTGACAACCCAAAAGTCAAAATCCCGGGGATGGGGGTGTCATATAACGTATATTTAACGCTACAAAAATGTACTTATTAAGCTTTAGCCACTTTTATTAAGAAGTGTCCATTAGTATCCTATTTAATGCCAAGAAATATGATATACTCGAGTATAAAGCGAAATCATACCAGTATGTTTTAAAAATATAGAACATTGTAAAAAATCTATGTTTATCATGCCATATATATCGCTATACTATGGCCTGAAACTACTCCAGAATGCACGTACGACTTTGTAGAAATAAAAAAATCCCCGGGGGAGCATGCCCCCGCACCCCCCCCCTAGCAACACCGCATTTATCAAGAGCGTACACTGAAAATGTGCCCAGCTACGCCCCTGACAATTATTTTTTCCGCCTTACTACCAATTCCTAATGTTCGCGAAATGGTAAAGAGCAATATTTTATATTAGGCATTACAGTAACACAATTCACATACACTATATTATATGCACTGACTATCGTTAACAAGGTGACAGTTATTATTCCACATAATTATACTGCGTTCATTCTGATATAAACTATCAGGACAATGAAGAACAATAGAACTGCATAATGATTACCGCTATTAACAAAGTTGTATGTACTCTAATATAACTTGATACTAACAACGTTAGCTCGCAATTGCAATGCACAGTGATATAATATCAATGGTTAATTTTTATCTCATCCACATTTACAATTATGCAAGCAACCATCATCATATAAAACAAATAAAGTATATGGTCGTTTTGACTAGAATTATAAGAGACCAGTGACATAAACTAATATCTTATAGAAATGTGTCCATCGACACATGTGCGACTAAGCGCCATAACTCTGATAAAAAAATCCATAGAAAAAATTTCATCATTTAATTACGGTCAACTGAAAATCTTGGTTGTTAATCTGTAAAAGTTTCTGAGGAGTTCAACCACAAGCTTTGCATTACGTTATAGTAAGTGAGGGGGTACAAACATGACTATTTTACAACATGGTATATAATGACCCAACAAGTACGTCGATTGGGAGGTGGGTCGGCACACTTATTCTACGAAAAATGAACAAATTGAAATGAAAGACCCATACAAGACGTGTTTTAACAGGATACTACATGCATTTGGTTTAATTGGTTTTAAAAAATGGTATCATTATTCTATTTGTAGCAACAAGAACAGTTCATCTCTAAAGATTCAAAATGCAGCGACCCAAATCTACACCTAGGTCTAGAACACCAACTACAGACAAATTCATGCGATGTATGTTCATATTTTGTTATTCATCGTGGCCCCGCGATGTCTTGGATTGCATTTATTTATTTTGCTATGGAGGACCACGTGATAACGTATCGATGCATGGTTGGTAAATGTCTAGACGGGCGTTCGTACAGGAAGTCTCAGGAAGCATTTTGAACGAGTATCGTGAACCAGTCTAAATTATTATTACGCAATAATTCGCAAAATGATAGATTATATGCTTTTTATAGCTGATTTCTAAGCATCGCTACCCTCAATTCGCCAATGTCCCTAAAATGTTAAGAAACTCTTCTGGAAAAATATTCAAATTGTATATTCATACATTGTCTAGGAATATGTCAATTTAATGTGGAATATAATCATGACCATAAATTCGCCAACGGGTCTATGGACATAATAGCTGAAACATAAACCAAAATAGTTTTGCTCCTTTTTTGCCTGGTCGTAATACGTGTTAAAAAACTTTTGTTTATTCGGGTCTGACGTAGTTTTCTTGTTATTTTCTGTCATATACGTTTTACGTATATTCGACGGCAAATTTACCTAATAAACCGTTTTCTTGGACTACATCTTAACCGATACTAACTAACCTTTACTCAAAGAATAGGTAACATCTCTATCTGTAAGAATATAAACATGGTCTTCAAATGTCCATAGAAGGGTGTGACCTTGATGTGGGTGCTCGGTAAATACTACATAATTATACAATATTACATTTTACAGTTAAACTTCCTTTAAAATACCCCTGAATAATAAGGCCATCTTACAATTTGAACCCCATATTTCAGAACTATTTCATGAGCTGTTTTGTTTTTGTTTAACATCAATATGAAGACAAACTCAAATAATAAGACCAGTTTTTGTATTGTCCAATTTATCCTTTTGAGGTTTCACTATATCGCTGTATCAGAATGAGACGGCCGTTAGTACCAAATCCCTATTTTGAGGAGAAAATCTTGAAAATATGGTCTGAAAACTATACTCTTTACTTAGAGAAAATCAAGCGTTCCAAATTCAGTTTTGTCAACATAGCTTGTTCCTTTGTTCAAGGAAATACGCTCACAAGTAGCGCCACATGTGATGCAGATTTAAAATATGCACTCATATAAGGCGTACGACCTTCTCATTCTAAGCCAGCAAATTATGATTATTAGAATTATTAGACTGATCGTGTTTCCTATGTATAATGTATATAAAGCATGATATTAAGGTATTAAAATGAACGAGATTTCAGAAGATCTGTCACAAGATACCGTGAGATTTGGTACGGGTTTCAAATCTGTGTATATTAGATCTTTGGTATTATTGTATTATTAAGTCAAATTATTTTTGTATGAAGGTATTCAACATATTAGTGATATCATTCTTGTAAAACCAGCAGATCTATGGACTTGACTAACCACTGATATATGAGGATGAGTAATATATACAGCATGGTTGTATTTGTTGATTGTCAGCTTTTATATCAGTAACGAAAAATATTCACAAAACTATTATTATTACAGTATGTCGAGGTTCTGTTGGTCCGGAAAGCGATCATGGTTACAGTAGAATGCGGACACAAGAAATCATGCTTAACCAATGGCGACTGATGGGTTATCAATGGGTATCATGTTGTGATGGCCAGATACCAAGTCGTCCCATACAGTGTGGCACTTCTAGATCGGGTGATCCACTCTATATTGCGAGGGCGACAACTCCAGCAATGACAATATGTTTGGGTAAATATAGTGTACATGAGACTAAATGTAAGGACAGAAGGATGGTCGTACACATTTGTACTTACACTGTGGGTGTCTTTTTGGACTCCGCAAACACCATTTTGCTCCATATAACCCCATACACTACTTTGTTAATGGAATCAAAAATTAACCTATTGAGCTGTACCCCATAAAGTTTACATTTGGACGCCTACAGATATACATACGGACTGGGTGTTGCCTAAATGGTACGGAAATAAACTGCAAGGATCCTATTAATTAGAAATATTTAACATTCATTACCAGTAATGGTTAATAACAATATAAGTTCCTAGCAGTTCCTGGAAGTATCAGTAACAGTAAATTGGTAACAGTAACGTTTGACGTTTGTAGTTCCAGTTCAGTTAGTAGCAAGTAGAATGGGTTAGTAGCAGATATGGATGAGTAGCATTTTAAGTAATTATATTTCTAGTAACTGCTTATTGTGCAAAATTACAGACAGTAATTTAGTAGCAATAAGGAACCATGACTGTCTCATAGCATACAAAGATTTTCATATTTTTACGAATTTTAAACATACACCAAAGACGCTTTAAATACTAGAAAAATGTGTTACTATGATACTGTAAAATTCCATTATATCACATATCTTCTCGTATCCGGTTTTGTATAACGAACAGGTATATTCTTAAACAGTGTTATGTTCAAATGACGTCACCCAGTGAGTCTTTTTCTATTGAAAGATCTGTATTTTTGCGTGTCATATTAAAAGGCTCGTTTAATTACACTTCCGGAACTTGTTTAACATCAATGTAGATCAATATCAATGGACAACTCGTGATACTAGATCATCTATATAATTATACTATTCGTCAAAATTCATTACTGGATGGTAAGGCGATTATTTTTTGTCAATTGTAGGTGTTTTTCATCAACCATCGGGTATGTGCCATCTGTTTTGGGAGGGGAGACAATTCTGTTCCAAAAGGTACGAGATACTGTGCCAAGGACCCGAACTGCAGAAAATACCGTCCACAAAATGTAGTGAAATCCACGGAACGCCAAAAGTACGTGCAACTACTCCAAGAATACGTGCTACCACTCCACAGTCATGTGATCGGACACACGTCTGCTCGGTGTTTGACGATTTAGGAGAAACATTAAAAGTGCAATCCCTTAGAAGTCCTCTACGCTTGGCGAATATGTTCAGAAAATAAAGCAAGTGCCAATGTCAAATTTCTCTGCCATATAAGATTCAGGGGTTTGAATAAATTGTATATATATAATACTCATTGTTTGTACATTGTATGATTGTTTTCTTGTACTATGTCCACTGCGGTATAACGTACACCGGATATTGCTAGCAATATGAGTAAAGTTATACATTTTCGCGACATTCTAGTGTTGACAAGGGTAAGTTCAGAGACGATTCTAAGTCTTTCTGACTGTGTTTCATATATATTTTATACAAACGTATCTCTTCCATCAATTTTCCTCGTCCGTGCAACCGGTAAATTGCCATGGATTTATTAAATGGGTGATTAAAGGACAAAACTCGTATCGTTACTCACGGAAAAAGTAAGCTCGATCTGTCGAAATAAGATGTTTTTGTT
The DNA here is from genome assembly GCA_963678985.1 of Spisula subtruncata. Classification (NCBI taxonomy): domain Eukaryota; kingdom Metazoa; phylum Mollusca; class Bivalvia; order Venerida; family Mactridae; genus Spisula; species Spisula subtruncata. Next base: position 29,349,121 of record OY787663.1, on the reverse strand, counting down.
TATATTTGTCGTTAAAGTTCACAACTTGAATCGAGCGAATTGTCATTCCTGTTACAAAGATTGTATTGTAAACGAAGTATTCGAAACAAATCGCAAATGACGGTGCAATGTGAGAATAAATACAGGTGTTAGTCATTCTCGTTTAACCAGCGTGTTTTTCCTCCGTAATACATGGGATTTGACTATACACTGATTCATGAGAATGGTGTTAGTGTACAGAGTATTGCTTTATAGGTGCTCACTGGTGTACGGAGTATTGCTTTTTAGTGTACAGAGTATTGCTCTTAAGTGCAGTGACTATTTGTAACACAAAATTAATAAATACAAGGTATAATCAATGGTTTTTTTTGAAAATAATGTGTTATTGTATAGATCTGTACCTATTAAGTTTACACTGTATGTACTACATGAAACAATTAATGTAACAACCTAATCCTAGCTCCAAGAACCCCTTCTCCTGAATTTCACATGTTGTTGATATTAATCATGTTCACCAATTCTACATGGTTTAGAATGTTGTCTGTACTCTTTCATAAGAACAATACCCTCTTTGACCGACTGAGCAAAATAATTTATCTAACCTTTCCTGTGAAGAAAATGCCAGATCCCCTTGAGAAAAATGTCTGTAGCCAGGAAAACTAATTATGATTCATACTTAATTGTTGTTGAGCATAAATAAACTTTATGAGCACTGGACATAACTCTATGTTGTTTATAAGATGAATACAAAGCATGTGAATTGTTTAGAAATATTTTAACATTTCAGTGAAAATGTAATAAAATAAACTGTTTGGGGATTTGGCACTCATTGCAGCATTTATTATCATCTAATTGGATAAAAAATAATATAATGCATGCTTGCCAATCAGAACCCCTAGATTTATGAACCCTCTAGGTATAACTGTTGACATTTAACTGTTTAGTAATAGTGGCACATTATTGTGATAGGAATCTTTGAAAGTAAACTAATTATTTGTTTTGTTATTTAACATTGACAGTTACATGTACTTCATAGACCCATGCTTATCATGAGCACTAGATGTTATTTGATACTTGAACTAAGTACATTGCAAAGTAAGCATTGTTTTATTATTGAGATCAATATCTCGTATAGATGGTTTCCAAAGTTTCATACCAGGTTTTTTAAAATGATCGGCAATTGATGCCAAAATACAAATTAGTGTGGGAAACTTCTTAGTGAATAAAAAGATATTTAGTAACTGTGTAGTTCATATAATTTGGTTGTAAGTTATATTGCAGCATCTGAACTAGTTGATAGATAAACCTTCGCGTGTATGTATGCAGGCAAATGTACGTATTTGCCATTTGACCATAAGCATGACACTCAACGAATTGCATAAATCCAAGATAAATATCACTTTGCTCTAGTCATAAGAACACTTTAAGAATGAAAATCAACATACTATTCTGTTCATTGCATTCATCGGCCTGACAGATTGAAATATGTTAGCATAATCATATTACTATATTCTTTTTATATCATACAGCTAATAACACATGACCTTATTGACGAACAGACGTAATAATACGATAAAACTGTCCATTTACATTCTGTATTTGCTCATGTTAATAAGCAATATTCCGTACACTAACGTCGAGCTAATGTGCAATACTCTGTACACTAAACAGCAATACTCTGTACACCCACTTGTATCTGTTTTGATGTGTATCTTCGTTGTTTTTCGATCAATATTTATGAAATTTGGTCACAACACCTCTGTGTTCAATATAAACAAAATGGCCAGTTCAAAATATCTACATTTTGATAATACAGTCATTCCAGAAGCTTGCACAGTACTGCTGTCAATAAATGCGAGTGAGTATCAGCATAGTAGTGGATCATTTCAACCTTTCTATGAATATCTGATATACAATAGTGGGCTATAAAGTTATAAAAATACCCGAAGAAGTTAAAATTTAATTGAGATATGCATAAGTAGTCGGTAATTTGGAAAATATCGTATTTAAACTCACCCTGGTCTCCTCAAAATTAATAATTTTACTCACTTTACTAGCGATATCCGGTGTACGTTATACCGCAGTGATGTCTGTCTGAAGCGGAATTCTCGGATCAATCGATACAGCCGACACATACGGTAACTACCACTGGGATAAATATATATAGGATCTACCACGAGTTTTCTTTTGATATCCACATTTCTTAAATGAGTCTACAAATAACATTTATTAAGCGAGCGTCTGGCGAGCTAAATAATTTTCTTTTTTGTGACGAAGTTGAATGGATTTTAAAAGAAAACGAGAGGTAGATGATTTTTATTGCATTAGAAATATATGTTTTTTACCAAAAAATAGGCGACTCGATACGGAATTCGGCTAGAATATGCACCGAAGAACACATTCGAGCATTTCCACGTAAAAAGTAGTCCCAGATTGCTTTCTGTATATAGACACTAAAACGACGCTTTAAAAGCTATAAACAATTAAAATTTATTCAAAGAGTGACATTTCCAACTTATTATTTTAAATGTATAAAGAATATAGTCCACTATTACTAAATCAGTAAATTGTGCGTATGAATTATGCAAAAGTGTTGTATAACAATGTTCTTCGATTTGTTACTACATGGAATATCACGGTGTTTATGTGATCAATAACAAATACGCCAACTAAATCCATATATTTAGATCGGCTTGGATTAAAATTCTCTTGAAAGTGTGATGACAACTATCTTTGGAAAAGGCTTCAGCTACATGTGTTGCTCAACTGGTAATTATGTTCCCGACAAGATTTTAAAACTATCTTTGGAAAAGGCTTCAACTACATGTGTTGCTCAACTGGTGTAAGAATGCAGTATATATTATTGTGGCTGTGCATGATTTCCATAGTGTCTAATTAAGAACAGTGACTGTTACTTATAGTGTTACTAGTAAATAATAATTGTTGTAATTGTACAATCATGCACAATAAATTAATAATTAAAAAATGAGATCCTTTCATTTAGTCCGGCAGTTTGGTGCATTTTTAGTCGAATTGTTGGTTTGATGATTAAAGCATGAAACTTTGCATGATGGTAGCTGAATGTATTTAAGTCAAGATTAGATATGGACCCACTTTCAAAAAAATCCAATATGGCCACCATTTTCAAAATGGCCAACATTACAAAAATTACAATATAGTGTACCTTGAAAATGTGATTTCAATGCCATCACAATGTAAACAGAGTAATAGTGTGATTGAAAGCAGTCAAATATAAGTCATGAACATTTTAATATCCATCGGGCAAGAATTTTTACAAAATAAAAAAAAAAATAAAAAAAAATGGGGGGAACAAGTCAATTGCAACCATTAGTGCACGTAACCTTTGGTACTCACAACGACCATGTACATGCATTCCATATCTTGGTAGTTATTCGTCACCAAACGTCTTATCAATTCCGATTCTCAAATCGTGCAGATCAGTCAATCCCTAGTCCTATTGATTACTCACAATCACCAGATAGAGGCATGGCTTGTCCTCTTTTGTCATTCTTTTTTACCAGGAATAGACAGACACAGTCAATTTATTCTAACGTGGTGCAAACCACCACAAGGTGCTGATACTACTGAATTCTTATAGTCATTCCTAGTTCATATTTGGTACTTAATTACTACACACATTCCTTTTTGATACTACTGAGTACTTCTTACAATGAGGTAAAACCAAACTGGTCTGTGTGGATCGCCGAAGTCACCAGGTGACTGTCTACGAGTACTAACAGCCTTTTTTGTTCAGGCACAACTTGTCTTTATTAGGTACTCACAACTGTTATGTAGAAACATCCCAATACCAATATTCCTAGTACCTATTTAAGCCTCTAAGACCATCATTAAAGAACGCCTATAACTTCTATCCACAGGTAATCGCTCCACTTGACATGTTCCGCCTTTTGTTGTCATTTCTCGATTTGTTTATCTTCACCAGGTTTCCGTTGGTCTTCCCTATTTCCCTTCCATGTTGGTGTCCATCTCATAGCTACCCGTAGGATAGTGTCTGACTTCATTCGTCTGACGAATCAAACTTCGTCTCTGGATTTCTGTAGAGATCGGAATAGTGTTTGTTCTCCGATAACGATCTCTGTTTGAGATGGTTTTTGGTCATACTATTTGAAAGATTCTTCTTAATCATGCCAATATTCACAACATTTGTTTCAGAATATAAGTCACTTAGAAATAAAACAATCTCAATTGTTCTATTAGATATTTCTATAATGATCGATGATCATAGCTACATGTATATGCAAAAATAAAATTGAATAGATAAAAGCGAATCCCACTGCCTAAACGTTTTGTGATTAGTATTTTTTCCAGTCGTATTATATGCTAGTACATGTACTCATGTAAAGGTACTCGCAATTACCAAATACATACATACCTTGTCTACGGCAATTGTCTGATTGGGTACATACAATCACTAGACACAGCTTTCCTATCACCAGGGATATGCAAAAACACCAGTTACATTTATTCCTGTTTTATTTTGGTAGTTACAACAACTATATGTAACCATTTTTGACGTTCACACCAAATTTAGTACACACGCAATTCGGTACATAACATTAAAAGGTAAAATCCAGGGTACCTGACACTTCTAAAAGGTAATCATAACGGTAATCATTTCGTGTGATTACGTCTGGAAGCTTGTAATCTACACCCTATTATCAATTTACATAAAGTTATAACAATCCATTGTCATTATTGGTAAATAATATACAAATGTAGGCTATATTATGTTAAATAGTACATTGTTTTACAAATACTAGTGCAATGGTGACCATCTTGAATGCATTGTCGCCGTTTTGACTGACCTTATTGGGGTTGTTTTTATCCTAAAACATCATCTATGATATTGAATAATAACGTATTTATACAATGTCAAGACATGCTAAAAATAAGATTTACATATTTGGAACATTAGTAAACACAAACTAGAAAACGGCGCTATTTTGATAGAACAAATTGGGTTCATATCTAATATGGTTGGGAATAGCATACATAACAACCAAGTCAAGCTGTATTCTTTTCTCAACAAATATATTAACTCTTTTCTTGTTTGTAAGATCTCAGTTCGTTAGATTTTGACAGCCCCCCCCATTTTGTGAAAATTTCGTAAAAATTACTTGCCAGATGAATATCAAAATGTTCATGGCATCTCTTTGATTGGTTTGAAGCATACACTTACGGACTTTGAAAACGCACCACTTTTCAGGGGTCGGTATTTTTTGTATGAACTATATAGGATTATTTTATACCAATGGAATAATGTTCCTGGGTTAGAACGTTGTTGGTAAAGAATATTTTAATCCATTTTTACTAACCGAATCGCTTTTAGTGACCACGTGGCCAAATCTCATTTTTAGCGCGTGAGTCTCGTGCGAATGACAATATCCGACCTGTGTTAATGACGATGTGTAAACGATTCATTAGCATACCAAAAAAACAACACAAACAAAAAAAACAACGCCAAAGGTTACATTTAATGTCAACCTGAAACTGGTGTATCTGGAGGTAAAGATATGTTACAAACCGGAAGTAGCCGCCGCGTGGTTTTTGCGCAATTACATTGTCATGATACAATAAATATTAGTCTACAATAGCGTTTTATGCCAACTGACACCACCGTTGATCTTCAAGTAGGGATTATAGGCATAAAAAGCCACTTAATTCGGATAAATTAATGCGCATGCTCCGCCAAAAAGACGACTTCCGGTCAACAACCGTGCCTGTCAAAAGAATGCTTGGTGTCGATAGATATGCTGAATCATCAAATAAAAATATCAAACACGTTTATTTATGAAATACAACATTTTCACTTAGTACCCTGCCAATTTTTGTTTCATCTAACATTGAACACGTGCTTCAACATGCAGCCACTTCCTTCTTGTATTACTATTTCCAGATGACAGGGGTGTTAACCTTGGACAGTATGAATATAACCATGCGCATAAATAACGATTAACAGTCAATTTTCTTGAAGAAAGCAATATCTGCGTGATGGAATGTCCCAGATTTTGATCCCACCAAACCTTGACCTAAGAAATCAGTTACGTCTTCCAACACAATGTAACAAGTAAGACGTAGATGATGCTAATTACCAAATATTAAAGCTTTAGGCGTTGCAGTTTAGGACAAAATGTTCCCCATTTAAGTTAATGTAAAACTGGCGACCCCGGGGCGGGGACAATTTTGACCAAAATTACATAATTTGAACAATCTTAGCAGAGAGGACCACTAGATGGCTACATACGAAATATAAACGCTACTATGCATTGTAGTTTAAGACAAAAATAGTTTTATATGTTTTCCCTATATCAGTCTATGTAAAGCTGATGACCCCCTGGGTGGGGGCCAATTTTGACACAATAGGGGGCATAGTTTGAACAAAGGACCACTATATGATGATACATACAAAATAGAAAAGCCCTTGATCTTATGGTTTCAGAAGTTTAATTTGTATTGTAAACCCCCTTTTCGGGCCTCACGACTCAATTAATAAAACAGACCGGATTTGTACACCTTTGGTAGAGGACCACCAAGGAACATTCCTTAATTTTTTTATCAAATGTAGCCAAGTGGTTTAGGATTGAACAAATTTGAAGAAATTGTTTATGGACGACGGACAGACGATGGACAGACGACGGACATTATACACCCATTGTTTTTGTATTTGCAATAAAGTTTGCAAAAATCATATTTTTCTATTTTTTTATGACTGAAATAAATCCCACTTATGTTGTAAACATGTATCGAGTGTAATCAATGTAGCTTTATGCTTAAGATTTCAATTCTTTTATGAAGCGTTGTTAAACAATGGCCTTACTCTTGCAATAAACATGAAATATATTTGTTCTTATGGTACCGAATGGTGTTATTGTGTTGGTGTATGTTGCTGAGCCTTGACCAAAACAACATGATTCGAACGTTGTCTCCATCGTCCGTCCGTTCGTCCGTTAGCAATTCCGTGTCCGGGCTGTATCTTCCTCACTTGTTATAGGATTTTAAAATAACTTGGCACAAATGATGGCCACATGAAGACGATGTGTCATGCACATGGCCTAGGTCCCTTTGTGAAAGGTCAAGGTCACAGGGGGACTTAAAATTTTGCACTTTCTTACTAACAGTAGGATTTTAAAATTACCTGGAATAATGATACCCACAGGGTGATGATGTGTCATGCACATGACTCAGGTCCGTATGTCAAACTTCAAGGTCACAGGAGGACTTTGAAGTTTGTTTGCATGGCTCTTCTGTATGTGGGCTGTATATTATGGAAAAGAAGGAAAATAACGGACATTCTGCACGGTTAACATATAAGTGGGAAACCTCTAATATACCTTTTCTGTTGAGTGCTGCCTTTCTAGTCCGATTGCATATTATAAGGTTCATAAACATATACACACACATGTACTTGTTATTTCATCCATATGACATTTGTGAAACATCGGTTACAGCTAAAATTAGTTTAAAATGTAAATTTGATGCAAATCTGAAATAGAAGCTCTTTCAATTTCACTGTTAGAAACTCACAACCGTTTGATCACAATTTCATTGACACACTTGGTATTTGAATTGCCTTTAGCCAATAGTGTTTTGTTTAATGTCACACATTTTGATTCAGACACTATTTGAGCTATGATGTAACTCGGTCTGGGTTGATCGACGAGTTTGACGTCGGTTTGCTGAAATAGGGATGTTATAGACATCCCGTCTTAACTCCTCCGTCAGTTGCTCAAACCTTTGGAACACTCGTGACAGTAGAATAAACAGGTTGAGTTTATTTTCCTTCAACTTGAAAACATATAGATATAAATGCACGAATGAACTGATCTGCATACATAGATACCCAATGAAACCTAAAAGCGTCAGTGGTATATATCTACGCGTATGTTCGAATGCTTCGTATAAACTAAATGAAATCGTCATTGGTATATGCAGAAGTAAGTAGCTCATCATGATTTGAGCAACAGTTTTCCATGTATCGTACTCCTCGCGACTGAGTACACTTCGTTTACTGCTGTTTGGTCGCCTCATGGCTAAATATTGCTGTTCCTTTATTTGTTTCTTGTGCCGTCTCACAAAATATTGGATGATTAAATTTGCAAAAATGAGAAGTATATCATAGATCAGTAGCAAGGTTAAACCCACAAATCTAGGCAGAGTGAAGACATAAAACAGATAGCATTTATTCAGTCCCCATTGACAGTTTGTCTGGAGTTTAACAAGTATTGCTATAAGTATTACTCCTGCATTGAATACCCATATAGTAGTTATGATAGCAGCAATACGAATGGAACTTGAAGGTGCCCTGTGCGTCAAGTCATTGACCAAAGCCATAACCCTCTCAAACGAGATACACACAATTGAAGCACCTGACGTTAGAATGGTCACTCCTGTTGACATTACTCTTGTCATCATTAAAAGATCATAATTATATCCACAAGAATAAAGTAAAACTTGATGTAAGGCAAATGAGACAGCACCTAATAAGTCACTAACTAGGTAGTTCAACGACAGAAGCCGACAGAAACGCGGAAATTTCTTTCCTTGATTAACTATGTATAAAGCAATAAAGTCACTAACTATTGTTACTATAGCTACTAAAAGCAACACGTGATGTACTATAGTCTCGGTGTGTCCGATATTTTCTATAATCGCCCATAAACCTGTATTGTCGGACGTCTGTGTAGACAGGTTGTTGTTGCTGTTGTTGTTGTAGATACCTTCACACTTTATTATGTCATCCATACTTCGTGCGTCGTATCTGTAACCCAATATATACAGGTATGTTCGGCTGCTTACCACAAGAATATTTCGCTGGCTTAGAATGAGAAGGTCGTTACAACAAAATCGATCTTTTGATAAAAAAAAAATGTCCGAAAATTACTATTTACTAAATTATAGTAAAACTAGCTGTTTCACCTTCAGTTTGGTCAACATGACAAGCTCTGATTTGTATAAAAAATATGCTCAAAATGCCTGATGATGCTGATTTTAAATATGTACCAGTCTTAAAAGTTCGTAAGTAGTAGTAACGATCTTCTCATTCTAAGCCAGCGATATGTACGATTCCATGGAATAATGGCCCTCTAATAGTCATTTTAGAAAAAAATTGTCATGAGCGTTCTTCTTGTTTGTCCTTTGTTTATCTCAAAAGGTTCTGGAGGTATCATACTGAAAATTCACACTACATTTTTAGATAGATAAAATTAATCTGTGAAATGAAGGGGCAGCTGATTTTCAGACCCAAACAAATTCAGTGCCTTCAGAGCTTTGATTATGTATGTCACAAAATTATTTGTCTCGAGATATAAAATTGCCTAAAATTAAAAATAATAGCGTTTTCTTTTTTTTATGGTAGGGACTAGTGACAATGAACAGATGGTTAGAGCCATTAATAAATCAAAGCGCTGTAGGCACTGAATTTAATAATATACACATTTAAACTTCATACTAATTATTCCTGGAAAGTTTCATTAAAATTGGACCAGACGTATATAAGATTTGGAACTGACAAGATTTTATTAACGGACAGCCATCATGGGCAAAACCAATATTTCGGGAGACATAATTATGAAAAATTGCCAAAAGAAAGTTAAAGTACTTGGACACTGCACTGTCTTCATTACAATACTATGAAATTACAATCTTTAAAATATATGGAAAGGAATGCATTTTTTCAATAAGATATATCCATCTGTAGATATATCTGTGTAATTGTCTACCCCAAGTATAATGTTTGTTTGTTTTGTTGGGTTTTAAGTAACATCGACACAGTGTAGGTCATAAGGCGACTTTCCCGCTCTAGTGGTTATGGTAGAACCCAGGTGCCCCTTCAGACATAATTCAGGCCCGAGCGGGCACCTGGGTAGTACCACCGACCAGTTGGATGGCTACATCACATAAAGATTTTATGTCACCGACGGGGATTAGAACTCACAGCGGTGAAGGGCAAGTGATCTCAAGTCAGCGATTCTAACCACTTAGCCATGGAGAGATAATGCAGCTACCACAGCCAAACAAACCAGAACGAGGCTTATCAGCAGCTACAACAAACGGTTATTTGGGAATTCTTATAAATAATTTTAAAATTTCGATTTATCTGACGCTTATTATGGTAAGATTTGATTATTTTATTATAATTTATTTTTCAGATTTATATAAGTTTGATTCGATGGAAAATTGAATCAATTTGACTTATCGTATGGATCCTAAATCGGGATTTCTATTCGGATCTTTGTTCCGAGAAACGATGGTCAGTATACGCCATTACGGCATTAGTATACAAGCCTGAATGGCAAAACAAGTCTGAATGACAAACCAAGCCTGAATGGCAATATGCATGCATGAACTCCGACACGATGAGTGTCAAATGTGTTATTTAAAACACTGTCTGAATGACACATGTAGGGTTGAAAACCCAATCCATGTATTATGATGTAAGATAAAATTGTACCACGTTAATTAGCGGTACATGTACATTGAACTTATTGAGGGATTAATTATCCGATTGATGTGGATATATGTACCTGGATAGAACAATTGGTAGCACGCTAAAAGTGCTAAATTTAGTTCGGTTTACGCTTGAAGGCTTACATGTTTGCTTGAATAGCATTTTGTAGTACACGTATTTTAATCCACATGTTTGTTTACAAACAAAGAGTCTGTTATCACGCTTCTAGCCACGCGTGCGGGGTTTACACTAAAAATAACAAAGCGCCCCGAGGTTTTACTTATCCATTTCGGGGCCCCACTGAGCTTTTTAGTTACAGCGACGGCGCTAAACTATAAATAATTTACATAGATAAAACCTATAATAAAAATACGGAGGGGCGCACTAAGGTGCAGTGTTTATGAAACAAATTTAAGATATTGTATATATAAAATGATAAACTGCCCCAATAAACGGCTGTACATTACAGACGGAAAATTCATATAGTTTTACTATATTTTGCGTGAATCGCATTACTTATAAAGTATTCTTGACTTGCAGGCAGAAAAAGGCGTAACGGAATGCCCTACGGGCGCCCCGACACAGTTAGACTCGACACATTAGAGAAAAGTTTGCAGGAGTTTTCCTCGGTTACAAGGAAAATCAGCGAGATCGGGAGGACGGTAGAGTGCCTTTCTACGGACGTTTCCTCGTTTGAAAATTATTGCGCATGCCAAATGACGGTTTACATCCGAAGAGCCAATTTGAGAATTATTTTTTCTGCTGTTGAAAATTATTGCGCCTGGCAAATGACGGACTACTTCTGGAGACTGTAGTTAGCAGGGCATAGACGTGAGAATCATGCTAACTGAAGTCCCAAACAAATAAAAATCACACTATGTAGTACGATTTCTTATTTCAAAGTCAGTGTGGTCATACCACGTGGTATGTGATGTGACGTCATTTGTAGTAAGACTGGCAGCCAAATATGGAATGTCAAGGGGAAAAGTATGGAACGCCGTACCTGTCTTATGTTGAGGCCTTTCATCTTATCTTCTTAAAATGATACTATATCTTCTTAATACACTTGTTACTAAATATAGTAACAAAAATGAGCCAATTTCAGGCTGATTATGATGATCACGTGATTGATTATCGCCTATCGGCCCGGTCCGCAATCTCATAATCGTAATCGGCCCGTTGAACTGACGCACGGTACGTTATCCAGGTTAACATGGCGTCACGTTGGAGTAATAATGACGTCACATTGGAGCTTAAATAACGTTACGTTGAAATTGCTTTGACTATTTTATGAATGTACAAGATTTTCAACATAAATGACTGTAGATCTCTATGAACTTTACTAACCGTGAGTTGTTGTTACTCCCATTGAGTTTTTAAATTTAACAATTGTATTAAAGACTTTAATACACTTCAGAGCCTGGCCGGGAGTTGATAATCGGCCCGGCATGAATAATCACCCTCGGTCTAAAGCCTTCGCGGTGATTATTATTTTTCCGTGCCGATTATCGCCTTCGGCCCGGCTCTGTCGTGTATTAACCTCTACTTAACTGGTATCGTATCTTGTCTATGTGGCATTTTATTAGGTCTATGCCATATGATATCTTCTTAATCTATTATTATATCATGTTAATTAATCGCATATGCTGTCTTGTCAAAATACCGTGTTAACTTCTCAACACGTTGTGATATCTTGTCAAACTGGCGTGTTATGCTGTCTAAATACTGAATTAACTTCTCTACATAATGTGTTATCATGTCAGACGGGCTTGTTATTTTGTCTACATACCATGTTAACTTCTTAAAACAAATATTCATTTTGTCTAAAAAGAGTTCAAAAACAATACCATCTTGCCCAAATGTTATCATCTCAATTTATATGGTATCTTCTCAAAAAAGCGTGTTATCTTGTCTGTAATGCCTGGTATTATGTCAAACAGTCATGTTATCTTCTCAATATGTTATATTAACTTGCCTAAGAAACATGTTATTATGTCAAAAACAATTGTTGTCTTGATAGTTAGGCATTGTATCTTCTCAACTGTATATGCTATCTTGTCAGTTTGTCATGGTATTATGTCTATATCACATGGAGTCTTTTTATTTTTGTGTTATATTATGTTCAAAGTATATGCTGTCTGGTCAAAATACCGTATTAACTTCTCTACACGAATTGTTATCTTGTCAATTTGACATGCTGTGCTGTCAAAACATCGACTGAACATGTCTATACAGGGTCTTAACTTGTTAAACTATCATGTTGTCTTGTTAAAAGACCATGCTGTTTTCTGAGTGTACCATTTTGTCAAAAGACCATGATGACTTGTTCACTTCACGTGTTGTTGTTGTTGACTTTTAGTGACGTGTGACCTCAAACAAAATGGCGGGGAGGGATGCAGAATTATACGGAAGCATGGACGTGACATAGTTGATATTTTTCATAACTTGTGGCCACAGATTACAAGACAGAATTTATTTTTTACTAATCTGTGGGAACGACTTATAGACTCAAATATATTTGTATCTTGTTGTACACGGGCTCCAACTCATCCAAAGTCGCCTATGGCATACTGCTATTTTGGGTACTTTGGGGATCTGGCCCCTCTTTCAGCCCCAAGATAGGGGCCTATCGATGGTATTTTCCGACTCTCGTCCACCTGCCCTACATGTACTAACCTGATCTTCCGGGGTCACAGAACCTTGTTTGGGCGCTGTTCGGGCCCGAAACCGGCCCAAAACGCAAAGTTCAATAGACTGCTACTATAAGCACTACGGGGTCCGGCCCCTAGCCACTATTAGCCCCAAGATAGGAACTAGCTGAGGGTGTCGTTTGAATCGTATGAGCATGCACTACGTCAGTATACCCGTATTTTGGGTTACAAAGCATGGTTTGGGCGGTACACGGGCTCGAACCCATCAAAAGTCGCATATGGCTTAACGCTATTTAGGCTACTTTGGGGATCAGATCCCTCTTTCAGCCCCAAGATAGGGGCCTGGTGACGGTATTATTCGACTCTCGTCCACCTGCCCTACATCTACATACCCGGTCTTCCGGGGTCACAGAGCCTGGTTGCCTCAGTACGCTGCTTTTTTTATGCCATGTCTTATTTCAGGCTAGGCAATTTAGTGGTGTTTAACCTATCTTATTGCAGGCTGGAGTTATTGCAGGCTATTTATCGCAGGCTCGCTTGAGTTTGGTAATAAGAACCGTAACTCTGATTGGTCAATTAAATTGAGGGAACGACTTATTAAATTGTGGGAACGTGTTATTAAAAGTCGTTCCCACGTATTGTAATCCGTGGCCACAAGTTGCAAAAAATATTTTTCGCGTCTGTAAGTCGTTCCCACAGATAAGTAAAAAATAAACTCTATCTTGTAATCTTTGGCCACAAGTTATGAAAAATATCAACTATGTCACTTCCATGCTTCCGTATAATTCTGCATCCCTCACCGCCATTTTGTTTGAGGGCACATGTCACTTAAAAGTCAACAACAACAACAACACGTGAAGTGAACAAGTCATCATGGTCTTTTGACAAGATGGTACGGTCAGAAAACAGCATGGTCTTTTTACAAGACAACATGACAGTTTAACAAGTTAAGACCCTGTATAGACATGTTCAGTCGATGTTTTGACAGCACAGCATGTCAATTTGACAAGATAACACTTCGTGTAGAGAAGTTAATACGGTACTTTGACAAGACAGCATATACTTTGAACATAATATAACACAAAAATAAAAAGATTCCATGTGATATAGACATAATACCATGACAAACTGACAAGATAGCATATACAGTTGAGAAGATACAATGCCTAACTAACAAGACAACAATTGTTTTTGACATAATAACATGTTTCTTAGGCAAGTTAATATAACATATTGAGAAGATAACATGACTGTCTGACATAATACCAGGCATTACAGACAAGATAACACGCTTTTTTGAGAAGATACCATATAAATTGAGATGATAACATGGTATTTGGGCAAGATGGTATTGTTTTTGAACTCTTTTTAGACAAAATGAATATTTGTTTTAAGAAGTTAACATGGTATGTAGACAAAATAACAAGCCCGTCTGACATGATAACACATTATGTAGAGAAGTTAATTCAGTATTTAGACAGCATAACACGCCAGTTTGACAAGATATCACAACGTGTTAAGAAGTTAACACGGTATTTTGACAAGACAGCATATGCGATTAGCATGATATAATAATAGATTAAGAAGATACCATATGGCATAGACATAATAACATGTCACATAAACAAGATACCATACCAGTTAAGAAGATATACTATCATTTTAACAATATAAGTTGAAAGGCTTCAACATAAGACAGGTACGGCGTTCCAAAATAAAGTGTGCACTATCCCCGGTTGTTTATGAATTTCTCAGCAAGGGTTTACTTTTTTAAACATTCGAGTCAAACCAGGGCCAAAATAAAGTGCAAAGACGGCAAGCCAAAAGAAAAGTCACCAACATATTCGTTATATCCAACAGTGAAAATTGCTTGAATTTCTTCGGACATCATGTTACTCTTTTTAAGATACAATGTAGGTCAGGTGAACAGATTGAATAAAAATGACCAAATAAAAACAAAAAAATGCTTAGACGGCATTTCGAATTCATTAGCTAAGACTGCACTCCGAAATTGAAAGGATGCATTGTGTACATTAAAAACATACTAAATGGGACATTAATGACCACACATTAACTAGAATGAACTACTCCATAACTATAATATTAGTTACATGGTCATCTAGTGACCTGTTACGGGATGATACATGGTCAGTAAATATCGTACCTGGCTTCGCCTCGCCAGGTACGATATTTACTGACCATGTATCATCCCGAAACAGGTCACTAGATGACCATGCAACGAATTTACCCCGTCGATGACCATTCAAAACGGATTATAACCACAATAAAAGACCACATCAAGAAAATAACCACTAAATTCAAGGAGTTGGTCTTTTTACCGTCCAGCTTCCCCGCAGGTCAGGAGAATTTTTCTGCGAACCAATAGCTAGGGGACAATATTAAGTTGCCTGTGGGAAATACCGGAAATTTTACCATCAGCTTCCACGCAGGTCGTGGAATTTTAGGCCGGGGGTTTCGACTCAAAAGCCCGACCATTCCCCGGGTGGGGTGATGTGGATGAAACTTGACTGATACAAAAGTCTTTTACACAGTAACAAAATAATCTAACATTAAAACATTGCTTTGACAAGCTACATTGATGATTGAAACATAGGATTGTTGTAAATTTGGTAACGTTCGTTGCTTGAGATATTATAACGAAACAGCCCTTATCATAAAACTTTATTTGATTGACTTAAATTCGTTGTCATTATAGTCCGTGCCTTTAAAAACGTCGTTTATTAACCAAAACGGCTCAAAAAATAATCCAATGCGACGAAAAAAATGGCGGCCGATAGCCTGTCGAACTAGGCATTCATCACGTGGGGACATGGTATTGAATTTACTGACCTGATATTGATCACGTGAACGCCCGATATTGATTTTTACTGACTCGATATTGAATGACATTATGTCACCACGTGATCGTGATGGACCAATCACATTGCTTAATTTAGCTACTGATTTGTCAGAGGCGGGGTAATTACGTATAAACGTAACTGCACTGCTAGTCGTAGTATCGAGAATTGGTTTTTTAAAAGAAAATCCAGTTGCAATTATTCAATTGCAGTTGACTAAAATCATATACCACTGCACATACACGTGAGACTAAGACAAGCAGAAGATAAGCCAGAATCTTGCAAACGTCCAACAAAGATCCTTTGAAGATGGAACTTGAGAACTGGATAAAAGGGGACGTATAACAAACTGGCAAACTAACAACATTCTTATTACTTTTCAGCACGTTCAACGAATTCAAATATAATTTACAAATAGAAAACAAAGTTTGAGTATAACAAGAAATAGGACTTTCCAGGTAGAAATGATATGAGCCGTTCTCCAGGAAAACCGGGCTTAATGACAAAATTACGAAAATCCTGATAATAAATCGCTAGAAGCACGGGACTCTTATGAACACTTTCTGAAAATTTGAACGAATAATTACATAACTTAACGAAGTTATAGACTTTTGAAACTAACCACTCCCGCGAAACTTTTGAGTGAAGTCTCAAACGTCATTCGAACGTCATTTGACGTTACGTTAACCATTGTTTCATAAACCCAGTATTTGATGAATTATTGACGAAGCCTTTTCAAATTGGTGCCACATTTTAGAATAATATTCTGATTTTACTAAAACACGACAAAATTGTAGAGTTTTGCTTAAAGGGACAAGAAGCTGCTATTTTTAACTACTAACCCCTTGATTTTCTCAATTCGGGTACTTTTCGAAAATTGGTCCCCATAGCAACGACGGAAGTAATTTTATCATAATTTATCAGAGATTTTAAATCTTTAAGATAGTACTATGTAATCCAACTACTTACGATTAAATCGGTGAATATGACTTTTTTCCAATTTTAGACCTATTTCTAAATGTTATTACATAATTACTATTGTTATGTCAATAAGCCCCGTTTTCCTGGAGAACGGCTCATATATAAGTTTCAAAGGGTTCAGTGAAGACACCAGCAACACACATCCAGGAAATACTTTTCTCAAGTTTAGGTACAAACAATGAGGTGCTACTTGTCACTGATGTGTCTACTCTACAGAATCCCGGCCCAACTGGAGTAGGCGCAACTATTTACCTGGAAGGTTATGGTTCAACGCAAGTCTTAATAAAACAGGAGTGTCAAAGTGCAGCAATAACTTTGAGGGAGAAGTGGGATGAATAGAGACTGCATAAGCCAAGTTAGATTCTATTAACGACATGAATATTCAGATCTTTACTGACTGCCAAAAATTAAGCTGCCATTACAAGTTTGTTCAATATTAACATCACGAAATCCCGAATAGAAAATATAATGCACATCAAAATGCTAATAGAATCTCCTGAATCAAAACCGAACAACAAACACATCCATTGGGTACCTGGTCACAAAAATATCACTGGAAATGAGCTTGCAGACAAACAAACCAAAGCAGCAACCCTGGAAATGAGTGCTAAAAAAAGGATGCATCTGAAATCACTTAACAAATGAAAACACTAATTCAAAAAGTGGAACACCAGCTATTTAAACTCGGAAAAAAATTTCATGCAACAAGAAATCTACACCGAACCTGGTACAAGAAATTGCATTGGTGAAAATAGCAGAGCTACATTCAGTACCACTAATGAACTGATCAGTGGAAAAACTAAACTCAAAGGCCATTGGAGTAAATAATGGACAATAATGATAACTTGTGTGACACTTGTACCATAAACTGTGAACCACAACATAATTATACGAGTGTGCGAAATTTGTGGAAGATAGAGATATCGTAGAACGGTCGGTAGAGGAGATATTGTACGGACTGCAGATAACGTGCGGGGTTTTATCCCTATCCATATTGGTTGTAGAAATTGACGGGACTGGAGACGTAGGAAGAAGCAAACTCATTGGTGCTATTATTCAGTACTTAACCAGCACCAAAATACTGTACAGCGAAACCGAAGTATCAAGAGCTGAGGCACAAAAAGAGAGCATAAGAGAGTATTACCGAAATGCAAAGAGACCATTTCGTTACGGCAATAGCGTAATAGAACTACAATAATAACAATATACACATAAAGTAATAAAACTCTGCGACATAATATAAAAGATTGTACACATAAAGTTATAAACTGTGCGACATCATATAAAAGACTGTATACACAAAGTTATAAACTCTGCGACATCATATAAAAGACTGTACATACAAAGTTATAAACTCTGCGACATCATATTAAAGACTGTACATACAAAGTTATAAACTCTGCGACATCATATTAAAGACGGAACTAAAACAAGCAAAGTAACAATAATTAAATTGACTGAAGTGCTCATAGAATCATTAACAAACTGAACTGTTTTTATTTTCAATTTACAATAGAAACGACTCGTTCAACAATATTTATAACTACAATGTACACTAAAAAGGGATAATATTCGATATGAAAGAAATGAATTCGGAAATTATTGTTGTGTTGCTTTTATTTGAAAAAACAAACAGACAATATGCTATCAGATTAAAACATGTATATAAAATGCTACATACCTTGTTAACAGGGACACGTTGAGACACTGAAGAGGATTACTGATGTTTCCTAGACACCATTAGTACGTTCTTGTTGGACCTCATTATTTGTCTTTGCTATATTATAGTTATATACATTTTATAATGATCAACGCATAGCGACCCTTATACCCACATACCGCCTTTCTTTTGTCATATTGTATTAACTCATAAAATGTATACTTATTATAATGATTTCTCAGTTCTTTATTCACTCGTTCACCCGCTGACCAGTAGTCATCAACATTTTTAGCGTATCCAATATCATAATGATACCTAATTAATGGTATTTTCAGAAGTACATGTAAACTCTTAAATTGTACGTAAATACTTAGGTGAAATGTACTGCTACCGACTGTAGTACGTGTAATTAGAAGGTGCCGGATCACTATTATTAAAGGGTTCTTTATTTCGTTTTGATGATTTTTTTAAGAAATATTTCCAGACAACCTTTGGGTTTGAGCATGACACTCCACCTCACATCGTAGGATACCCACGGTCGTTGCCATCGCTCCGCTACGTACATCTCGAGATGAATTGATTTCTTTTTTCTAAGACAGAAAATAGTCAAACTGTGCTTTTGCCCAAATAAGCGTCTGTATTTCCGATTAATCTAAAGTTCGAACTTTACTGTAATACGCTATAAATAATTTGTTCTGTTTATAATATTAATTTTGAATACATCCTCCCATAAAAATTAACGAAATTACGCATATAAATATTTTAGGTGAGATTTATCTCAGACTGAGAACATCAAAATATCAATGAAACATGAACTCTGACAAAAAGTAATCAAAGTACTGAGAGGACTGATTGAAGGCGATACTCCAGTGCATGACCTGGTGGAGATGTGTAGATGGTGACCGCCTGTCTATTTCTGAGTTGGCCTAATTGTCACCAAACACCTTCATATCACTTTTGAAACCAGCCCAGTCAGCTTTGTTCATGGATATCACCCCAAATCAGTCCTTATAATCGAATTTTGGCAAAAAATCAGTATTCACTTCTTTGATTAGTTCATAAATGACAAATGAATCTAACATGAATCTAATCTGGTTTCATGAATCTATGTAACATTCAAATGGGAACATTAAGGTGTGGAGGAGATGCATAATGATAAATTATAATAAGTAATTATTATTTTCAAGTCCGAAAATCGTATATACTCGTGGATGTTATTTAGTAGAAATAAATGCATCATGAATCTAACAAAAGGAGACTATCGGTATATGTCAAAATAGTTGTTTCCCTTTTTAAAGTCTGCTGATAATTTAAACATTTACACTCGTTACAACGTCCTTTAATCATAATAACAAACACGTCAATTCATTAAAATTACATATAAACGATCCATACATTATCCATATATTCAATACTAAGTTAGATTAATGAAACCAGATTCAACATATTGACTCGAGCGAACATTAAACGCAGTTTTAGTTGGTTGATTTTTCTTCGTACGGAGACTAAATGCCGTTACAAAATCTATACGTGGTAAATAGTCCTAGCGAAAATAGACTCCGCCTTCAAAAGAAGTGCGCCGATACCTAGCGGCGGAATTGGCCTGAACTGAGCTGAACGGGCAGGAGCTTATAATAAGGATTAATAATACAAGCAATGCAAACATTGTGATTCAGTGATTGTAATGTTAATTAGCGCGTGCGTGAAAACGTAAACAAACAAACTATGCTACTCAAATGCGTTGCACAACGAGTCCGTTGGAATGATTCGTACAATCAAAATTACCTTTAAAAAGCCGTATACTAAAGTGAATTTCACTCAGTAACTCTTCTCAAACAAATGGAGTTACTTCCCTTGTGGTTCATATGCTTCGTCCTGAATTGTGACCGCTCAAAATATACCGCAGACTCGTAATGTTTTAAAGCTGTTTTCGTAAAGAGTACACTTGTAAATATGCATATATGATATACATATATTTAAATTACTGAAATATATAATATTTTGGACATTTCATGTTTCGAGTTGCGCGAATTTTGTCAAACTATTTTCGATAGGTGTAAGGATGTGTATATGCGTGTTGAGGTACACACCACTTCCGGGAACTGATGACTATAGAAGACGATTCAATGAATCGCCTTCCAAGTACTGTTTTAAAGCTGTTTTCGTAAAGAGTACGCTTGTAAATATACTTATGTATTTTATCAAATATTTAAATAACTGAAATATATGATATTTTGGACATTTCATGTTCAGAGTTGCGCGAATATCGTCGAACTATTTTCGATAGGTGTAAGGATGTGTATATGTGTGTTTAGGTCCACACCACTTCCGGGGATGTGATGACTATATAAGGCGATTCAATGAATCGCCTTCCAAAAACTGTCTCAATTACTTACTTATAAAGGATAGTCCCATTGATCACTTATTCATAGTATCGAAAATAAAATGCATGTTTTTCTCTAGCTGTTTAATTCTAAATTGTTTATACAAGTATAATTATATATCAGGAAGGAAATGGTCTTTTTTACTTATCATCATCACTTTTCAGTTTGAATACGTTGAAGAGCGTCTTCCTCTAAAGTAAACATATGGCTTGTTTTGCCTCTTGTCTTTGGTGCCACGATTGCTCTGATTATGTTATGTTTTTCGACCCATAATTCGTCTTTTCTGCTCGGCCATTTAAAGCACACTTTGTCGCTTACAATCATGAAATTAATCACACGTAGCATTCAAAGAACAGCACTTGTCCAGAGTGTTCAATTGTATAAAGGGAATTGGCAATTTTTATCATGGTAAAAAGCAATAAAAAGAGTAAATTAACACGATATTTAGAGATATACTGATAGTTAATCCAATGTGAGTTGTATTCGTGGGACGTTCAAAAAGTACTAAGACTCGCAAGATTACGTTTACACGATTTAATCTTAATTTATACACTATAAATTGGAATCTATCCATTTAGACCAGTCATTGAAGCTAAAAAATATGGTCAACCTTAAACAAATTGCAAAACAGAGTTTCTTTGCATTTTCATCATCTACAGACTATTATCATCTACAGACAAAACGTCAAATGTGCGAGCTCAGTGGGGAAAATACAAAAAATCGATATGTTTAAGGTCACTTTTTCAGCATTTTCCTTATTTCATACTACATGGGGAATTTTAAGTTCTAATAATTCCCGTGTAAGTCGTTAAATATTTACTAATCGCACCTTAAAGCTTGTATTTCCTGAAATATACAACCTTCTTCAATCGAATACAAATATTGATTTTATCATCAGACAATTTACTTTTCATATATATGCCAGTCTACGTGTTGGTACACTACCCATTCAAATGTCGACAAAATGACTCAAAATAGCACTTGGAAGGGGAAACAAAAGTTGTATCCATTTCTTTAATATTAATCCAATTTGTTTAAAGTTTACACATATCATGTGTTGTATACATGTGTGTCTAATGGAAAAAGGATATTTGTGTTTGGACAGTATACAATAATGACAATATACAAAATGTACACGAATCTATTGATTCGGGAGAAATAGTGATTGTTCTCTTTGTCTGTTCGTCATTAATTGCATTTGTATTCACAATTTTGACTTTATGATTATGAAACTTGGTCAGAGTGATCATCTGAACAAAATTTAGACCAAGGTAGAAAATGGATGTTCGAGGGTAAAACACTAGGTCACTAGGTCAAATTGTAGCAAAACCTTGTGTATTCCCTAAAGGTCATAATGTTGACCTTATATTTATGAAACTTGGTCACAATAATAATATCAACAAAACTAGGTCAAAGTTATAAATTGGGTCATCCGGGGTCAAAAAGTAGGTCGCTAGTTAAAATCAAAGGAAAACGTTGTGTTGGTACAAAATTCACAATTTTGGTCTAATATTTATGCAACTTGGTCACAATGCTCATCTCAAAACATCTAAGACAAGTATGTTATTGAATAATTTGGGTCAAAATTAGGTCAATAGGTGAAAATAATTGATGCGACTTTTTGGCGCATGAAGGTTTGCCCATTATTTGACCTAGTGACTTAGTTTTAACTCATGAGAAGTTTATATTGAATTTGACCTACATTTTGTCTTCATGATCCATGTGACATGGGTTCATAAAGATTTGGTAAAAAGGGCGCCTTCTAAAAATTTGTTCTATAATTTGACCTAGTGACCTAGTTTTTAACTCAGGTTAATCCAATTTCATACATGACCGTGATTTTTGTAAGGTGATTATTGTGACTGAACTTCACAAGTGTAAGGTCAAAATTGCGACCACTGGTGGCTATATCTTGTTTTTTCTATGTTTTGACCTAGTGACCTAGATTTTGGCTCCGGTTAACTCAATTTTTTTTTTCCTAGATTAGCTTCCGATGATCATTGCTGCCAAGTTTCATAAAAATCAGACCAAAATTGCGACCTTTAAGCACGATGTAAAAATAAGTTACTGGTACAAGTCAAGATTTATTTACATCAAAAGTGATAAATATCGCGAAAACATGTGACAATTCAATATATTTGCAAATATCTCAAAAAGTCCCACGGATATTCAATTAGGACATTTTGTACATTGCTAAGGATAGCTTTACGCACCATATAAACACAATATTGTTTGTTTTGCAATTAGTTTGAGGTTAAAAGTTAAAATGACTGAACTAATTACATAGTCTCAAAGTTTCAACACAAAAACATTACAATTTTACAATTAATAATTTATGGCGCTTACAATATCAATGCAAATATACATGTCATGCGACCCGGTGCACAAAATAAACGTCAAACATGGCGTCCACGACGTCACACTTACTTGACGTCACTGAAGTCGCTACTCTTTTTAAAAATATCTCTAAAACTCATCAACTTTACGTGGTAGATATTTTACATGCACGTGTCACATGATGTAAGTCATTTAAATTTGGAATAATATAATATGCGTATCATCACGCGTGACACAGAGTGATGAACAATCATTCCTTGCATATCCGCAAACATAATATACATAATTTTCCACCACTTTTACAAACACGGGCCTTCTAGGGTGTCTCTTCCACACGGCTGATTTATTCAGTACATATTTATTCTCGCTGCTTCTGATGTGTCAACTTTATTTAAATGTAATGACAAATAAGTATACTAATAGGGGATCGGTTTCATCCACAGCACCCCAGCTCCGGGGGAAGGGCTCTCCGGGATTTTGAGTTTTGGGTTGTCAAAATCAACCGCCCTTCCATGGTAAAATCTCCGGTATTTCCACTGACAACTACCGGTAAATATTGTCCCTGTGCTATTGTTTTTCACAGAAAAAATCCTTAATTTTCCCTTTCTTGCGGGGGAAGCAGGAAGGTAAAACACGACCGTCTATCTGGCTATCCCCCATGGATCCCTGTGGTCGGTGGGAACTGTGGATGCAACTGACTGGTGCATTAATTATTTGCGGTGAACAAACTTGTGTACTAGGAGGGCCCACTGAAGGAACCCGTTACACAAGCTAGCTTTTTCGTGATGCGAGGTAAATCCTTTTTGTAATGTATGCAGCGATATCGTGTTTGGTTGTACTGTTAATTATTACTTAATATTGTTAATGTTATTTCACTTGACTAACGTAGCATACTGTACGGATTTGTTCCCTTTGCTCTAATATAGTGGTCCTAACTGGAATCTATGGAACTTGGTTACAAAAGCATTTCAATTTTAGTCACATTTTTGTATACTAAACGGATTTAAAAACGCGACACTGGGGTATGTTGTATTATTGCAGACGGTTCAAGTTAATGCCTATATTTGAATAATGCAAGTTAAGGGTCAATTTATTGCCGTCATTTTGGTACCAAAATAATAAAAATCAGATGAGTATTAATAAATAGATTGTACAATCAAAAAGTCGATCCAGAAAACGATAGTTGCATTCTGACCATTTTGCAATAGGTATAGCGCCGATCGATGTATTCAAATAGCGCGGGCTTATGTTTGACGTTAAATTTAGTTCGATGTTTTTGTAGCGGTTATTATATCAGTAGGACACATCTGAAACCTACGAGGTCAAATGGATCCAATTATGGGACTATCTGAAGCCACGAATTGGGCTACGTCGTCTTAACACACAGTACAGGACCTCCACGTTGCACTACCGAAAGAATGGCGACATATCCCTTAGGCATTTATTCGAACATTGTGCAGTTCTATGAGACAGCGATGTGTTGCTGTTGGGAACGCTGGTGGAGGACACTGCCTAGTTTAACACTTTGATGAACTGTATTAAATACTCATCATGTTGTGACATGTTAATGTTTCACATGTGTTAATCAGTGATCATTTCAGTGAGATCTAATGTATTTATTTTTATGGAATAAAATCAATGAAATCACACCATGTGCTAGAGCATCCTTAATAACCAATTGCAACACGAGATGCTTTCTATTTCTGGGAACATGGTTTGCGTCCTGCTACGATATAGACACATTTTAAATAATTGGGTATTTGTCATTTATTCCGTTTAATGTAGAATGTTTGTTTAAAGTTAAGATTGTCCGTACGTATGTAGCCTAAACATTCGACTTTGTTATTCAACACTGCACTCGATTCGCCGATAAAGATGTTACTTTCGTTTTCTGGACCAATGTCTTATTCACGCTATAATTTATTTAATACCTGTTGGATCTTAATACATTTAGTATCAAAATGACGACATTGAATTTACCTTTACGGAAATACCAAGATATTTGATGTAGGAACTCGCTTTCCTAACATATATCAACATACCCAAGTGTCGCGTTTTTAAATCCGTTAACCATACTTGCTATATGTAACATCGTCTTATATACAGCATGCACCTGGTTAGACATAAAGATACTTGCTATATGTAACATCGTCTTATATACAGCATGCACCTGGTTAGACATAAAGATACTTGCTATATGTAACATCGTCTTCTATACAGCATGCACCTGGTTAGACAGAAAGATACTTGCTATATGTAACATCGTCTTATATACAGCATGCACCTGGTTAGACATAAAGATACTTGCTATATGTAACATCGTCTTATTTACAGCATGCACCTGGTTAGACAGAAAGATACTTGCTATATGTAACATCGTCTTATATACAGCATGCACCTGGTTAGACATAAAGATACTTGCTATATGTAACATCGTCTTATATACAGCATGCACCTGGTTAGACAGAAAGATACTTGCTATATGTAACATCGTCTTATTTACAGCATGCACCTGGTTAGACATAAAGATACTTGCTATATGTAACATCGTCTTATATACAGCATGCACCTGGTTAAGTTCAATCAGGGACTCTCCTATAAGAAAAGATCCGTCAGCTCAGGTGGTTAGGTGAAATGGTTACTTAGAAGATCCGAGTGTATATACCTTAGTACTCCAATTGTGCGACTGTATATAGAGTATCACCTCGTAATAATTATGTAGGTCAAGTTCGACCATCTACTATTGTCTAGTCTGTTAGACGATAGGAAGTCTTAATGCGCATGCGTGTGATCCAACGCATTTGGTATGTACCATAGTTCTCCATACTTCCTTCTGTGCACACAATGTAAAAGGAGGTAACTTAAGTGAGGTGTTACTTATTTGAGTTGATTCTCATAAGATTTACCTCCCGTTGAAAACAAAGCAGGTACAATGATTTTCTCATACCTTTTTGCGAATTCTGTTCGTTAAACACGACCGACAACAGAGAAATCAACCTATATCAGTAGACTGGTACCACGTGACCTACTCCAAAAGATTGCAGATTGAATCGGAAATGGAGACAGCTAGACCAGTTCATATATCAGAGGGTTGAACCATAGTCGACAAAAATATTTCATACCCGCTTACTACCGTATACTATTAAAGTAGACCATAGTGACGTGAACTGAGTAAACGTTTAGGCCGGTATTCCATGTGCACATGCGCGTGGTCCACGTGCGCGTTCTGTATCCGCGTTCCGCATACATACACGTATACCCTATACCATGTATCACACCGTTTATCCCGATACCTAGCATACAGATGGAACCGAGCATTTAGCTGTTAGTATACATGTTCGGATTTCGAGCCGAAGTAATTACTGCTTGTATTTATATTCCTTTTGCAGGGTCCGAAAAAAAACAAAGCATACACAATTGTTCGCAGGTACGAAGCAGGTACAGTGATTTTCGCATACCTCAAAGAGGTAGCAGTACACTTCGGAGCAAAACCGTGCGTAATTCAGGGAGAAATCACGGAAAATGTATGCGATTTATCAAGAAAAACGCGTTGATTGAAACTTTGAACCACAAAGAGGTATTTTTAAACGAAACTGATTCCTTTTACTTAGACTATGACAAAATTACATCCATCCACGGTCTATATGCAGAATTACAATATTTTTATTCGTCCGTTTCGCTGAGATATTTGGGTATAAACAGGGCATGGTGTCGTAATTTGGAGAACAGTGAATACAGCTGATGATGAAACAAGATAATATGGCAACAGTGCATGTAGTCTTCGTTAAATAAGCCGTTTTTTAAAGGTAATAACAAGCAAATAATTCTACTTAGGGTTGCAAATGAGGGGTTTCACTTTTTAAGAACAATATTATTAGCTTAACCTCTTCGATGCGTACATCTGCTTGAACCGCGTTCACACAGGGCCCCTGCTTCTACTTAGATTAACAAAAGACGGCACAATGGGCCCTATGTTGCTCAACTTGTCTAAATGCACCTACGATGACCCAAGAATACACGTGTAAGACTAGACGATGCTACACACCAAATATCAAATCTCTAGGCGCTAATTTCAAGAATTCAATCCATCATTTACTCTTGCATAGTAATTCAAGGAGATGTAGAAGGTTATTTTTAAAAATATCAGAAAATTGTATAATAAATGGCACCGTTGGATACAAGAATCCAAGTGCGATTTAATTGTGTATTTTGTGAGCAATTTGTGCCCTTTATGCCGTTACTATGACGTTGCAAACGTTATCACTATGTGTTGTTTCAAAGTCATTTTACGGCGCCCAAAATGATGATAATTAACCAATATGGGCATAATTTGAACAAATTTGCTAGAGGACCACTACTAGATAATAACAGGAACACAAAGGTCGGTATTGAACAGAGGTAATGCTACATGTATGAACCACAGGTAACTGTATCGTTGAAAACGAAAAAAAAAACGAAAAAAAATTCGTGTTTTGTAGTAGTTCAGTTTCTTTGTGCTTGTGTCCTTGTGACTTACAAACCTGTTAATGTGGGTGTTTCTTTTGCTGTTTTATATGCCGTGTTGTACGAGTAATTTCTGTTGCCCTGTTCAATTTGTTATTGTGTATTATAATGTTTCATTCAAGCTCCTGTTAATTTCTATATGTGTACGGCTGGGTGTTCGGAATCAAACGTTAAATATATTAGTGAGGTTGATAGAGTATTAGCTTATCAATGTTGCATGTTTTATAAGAACAGGTCATGCTGGTTACGTTATTTCATTATTGTAAATGTTCAGATGGTTACTGGTAGCATGAAAAACATGTACCTATAATCAACTCCATGTACACGTGCACAAGAAATAGACACTGATCCCGTCAACGAAATATCCAAGTACAGTGAAGTACAGTCCAACCTGCGTTGTTTTCTTAGGCACGGGTTTGAAATTACCGCGGATGATTGAAGCTATATAGATGGCCACCGGATCGGCGCCTGGCCGCCGGACCGGCGCCTGGCCGCCTAATAGGGGCCATATTGAGTATTTGGGAAGCACTTTTGGTGACCGCTGACCGCGGACAGCAGGTGACCGCTAAATCAACATGTAAAATAGAACAAATTTCGTTGGGGCGTCAGAAACTGACCGTTTACACCAGGTGACCGCCGATTAAAGGTGACCGTTAAGGCAGGTTGGACTGTATATTACGACAAAAGTGCAAATTTGCAAAGAAAAATGCCGGAAAAAAATCCGAAGACGCATGATGATTACGCAATTATTTTTTCCTTTTTTATAAATAAAATAACTATGAATTCGTTTTTAAAATATTATTTTTGTTTCATCATCACTAATAAAATCCCCATGCATTCTAGCCAATACTTATCGAGATTATTACAATGAAATGTTTTCGCGATGCGTTTCGGCATAGACCCTTTTCGAAATTGCAATATTTAATTATAAGAAAATCTTCTAAATGAAATAACTGACATTGAATCATGTTTATCTGGTAATAATGACAGATTAGTTTTCCTAAAAAAACAACTAGAGGAATTAAGACATGCTAAACTTAAAGGATCTTTTATAAGGGCCAGGGCAAATTGGGTTGAACATGGAGAAAAAGCCACGAAATATTTTTGCAATCTAGAAAAGAATTTTATTACTAATAAAACAATATCATTTATAGAAAAAGAAGATGGTACACTCATCTTTGACCAAAATAAAATTTTACAAGAAACTGGTCATTTTTATAAATCTCTGTATAGTAAGGAGGCTTTGGTAGATGATTTTGAAATAGAAAATGAACTGGATGGATGTGATGTACCAAAACTGAATTCAGATCAAGCAAATGGACTTGAAGTTTATTAACTTATACTGAAGTAGCTGAAACATTAAAACACATGAAAAATGATAAAAGCCCAGGATGTGATGGTTTTACTTCAGAATTTTTCAAGGTTTTTTGGGGAAAAATAGGACACTTTGTTGTAAATGCTATAAATCATGCATTTCTATTGAATTCGTTCTCAAAAAATATTAAGTTGGGTACAATAACCTGCATCCCGAAGGAAAATAAACCAAAACAATTCCTGAAAAATTGGAGACCAATTACTTTATTAAATGTCTTATATAAACTTGCCTCTGGTAGCATAGCAAATAGATTAAAACAAGTACTAAGTGTATTAGTTTCAAATGACCAGACAGGTTTTGTAAAAGGTCGTTATATTGGGGAAAACACAAGGTTATTATATGATATAATGGATTACACAGAACTAAATAAAATTCCTGGTCTGCTTGTACTAATAGATTTTGAAAAAGCTTTTGATTCAATATCTTTTAATTTCATAGAAAAAAACTCTCAATTTTTTTAAATTTGGTAATATGTTCAAAAAGTGGATCAAACTGTTCTTGAATAATACAGAAGTCTGTGTACAACTAAATGGATATCTTTCAAACTTCTTCAAAGTTGAAAGGGGTTGCAGACAAGGGGATCCAATATCACCATATCTTTTTATTCTATGTTCAGAAATTTTAGCAATACAATTACGACAGAACAAAAATATCAAAGGAATACATATTGATGATAAGGAATATAAGATTTCTCAGTTCGCAGATGATACTTCTTTATTATTAGATGGAACCGATATATCATTGAACTCTGCCCTAAACACGCTACATAGATACTCATTGATATCCGGCCTCAAAATAAACTTTGACAAAACAAAGTTAATATGGTTAGGCTCCCTTAAATACAGTACTAGGTCAATTAAAACAAGATGGAAACTTTCATGGGGTGATACCCAATTCAAGTTATTAGGCCTAAATTTTGATGTTGACTTAAATAAGATGTATGATTTAAACTTCAAGGAAAAACTACAAAATATAAAAAATAGCATACTGTATTGGAAAAGACGCAACCTAACACCTATAGGTAGAATAACAGTTGTAAAAGCTATGCTACTGCCTATATTAACTCATCTATTTATAAGCATGCCGACTCCTGACAAAACATTCATAAAAAATCTTACAGATACATTTAATGAATTTGTGTGGAAGGGTAAAAATAAAATAAAATATTCAATATTTATAAAAGATTATCAAGAAGGTGGCTTAAAAATGGTTGACATCTCAAGTTATATATGCAGTCTAAAAATCAAATGGTTAAAAAATTATATCCATAACAGCAAAAGTAAATGCTACAATCTCGTTAACTCTATATTTGACATGGATAAACTTCTCAACTGTGGCAAAACATACTGTGACGTCATCATTTCAAAAATAAAAAACAATTTTTGGATAGATGTGTTAAAATCCTATATTTGTTTTCTGGATAAATTGTCTATTAGTGACACAACACAAATACTTAATATGCCACTTTTCTACAACAACAATATACTTATAGATAATAAATATATATATCTACCTTCCTTCTACAAAAAAGGAATACGATTTATTAAAGATGTAGTTAATGATCAAGGAGAATTTGTTAAAATAAAATACCTAGAAGATATAACAGGAGAAAAATTAAATTTCCTACTATACTATGGTCTCAGAAACACTATCAATAAATACTTAAAAAAGAAAAATATAACGTTAGAGAAAAACAAACACTTTCTAAATCCAAGCATGAGTTGCTATATTCATCCAATTCTAACAAAAAAGGATGCTAATAAATTTGTATATAAAACACTGATTAAAAATGATGAAATACCCACAAGCAAACCCAAGTGGGAATCTGTAAGTAACAACAATATTGACTGGGACTTTATATATAGCTATGTTTTTAAATATACCAGGGACACATACATACAATGGTTACAAACTAGAATTGTACATAGAATTCTAGCTACCAATACCTTACTCTTCAAAATGAAAATTAAACAAAATAATCTATGTACTTTCTGCCAAATGCAAGAAGAAACGATAAGTCATTTATTTTGGGAATGCTGCAGAGTAAAACCAATGATACAATTTTTAAATGATGAAATCATACTTTTTAACCCAAATTTTAAGATAAATATGATAGCTATCATATTAGGATGTGGAAAAAAGGAATACATACCTATCGATATTCTTTTTCTTGAATTTAAAAAATATATTTACTTATGCAAAAGAAAAGAAATCTTACCTAGTACTGTAACATTAAAAAATAGCTTAAAATTTGCATGGGAGATATATTTTAAATCAGGCATTACAGAAATAGAAAACAAAAGCTGGGAAATTGTTAAAAAAATTTGTCTCCAAACATAGGTACAGAAAAAAGAAACATTGTCATACTCTAGATTACATAAAGGTGGTGAAACATGTTATTATTTGTGTCACTGTTTGACGGGAAAAAAGGTCCAAAGCCCCTTCTATTGTCCCCTTTATTGCATTGTTATTAATGACTTTCTTCATTGTATCATTGTATTTATTGTTTAATTATGTTGTTGAATATTGTAAGGTTTGTGGGGGATGATTCTCCGACCCCCACAAAACCAACAGACGGGGACAATAAATGGGGTTACCCTTGTGGGCCCGAAACGAAAAAAAAAATAAAAAAATTATAAGTCATAGTACGTACAAATAAAATAAAATTAGAAATATTATCAGAGCGAAATTTGTAATTTTAAAAATTCTATACGATTGCTTTTAAAATAAGTCCGACACACTCGATTCAATGTGTGGCGGAAGGTTGTCCTACGGCGCAAATTTATGTTTTATGCAACTCAGTTTTTAATGTGGACGAAATACATACCAAAATAATTATTTTGAGCGATATTATGCACATGCATGAAATACATTTTGAACCCGTATATTCTAGAACAATGTGCTCTTCATTTTGTTTTAATAAAGCGTGCATTAATCGTGAGTGAGTAAGATACATGTCAGATAGACAACGAGTGATACGAGCGAATAAGAGTTGAATTAAACAAGCGGGCTAAATTGCTACTGAAATACGTACACCCATCTTTTTATTAAAGAACAATGTAATTGACAGATAAATGAATTGTAGTTTTCAACATTGTAAACATTTGCAGAATTAAACATTAATGTTTAGAGCATAAAAATAGTACTTCGCAGAGTAAGTTATGCTGACATAACATGACGTTACACAAACGTACTCAATACCGTTCGTTACGTCAACATTGTATCTGTATACAAGCATTGCTATAACACAACATTGTATCTTTATACAAGCATTGCTATTTATAACACATCATTGTATCTCTATGCAAGAATTGCTATAACACAACATTGTATCTCTATACAAGCATTGCTATATAACACAACATTGTATCTCTATACAAGCATTGCTATAACACAACATTGTATCTCTATACAAGCATTGATATATATAACACAACATTGTATCTCTATATAAGCATTGCTATAACACAACATTGTATCTCTATACAAGCATTGCTATATAACACAACATTGTATCTCTATACAAGCATTGATATAACACAACATTGTATCTCTATACAAGCATTGCTATATATATAACACAACATTGTATCTGTATACAAGCATTGATATATATGTAATAGATACAGTACTAGTTTTTGATCAAAAGTGTCCTCTTACAACCGTTATAGGATAGTTTTGTAAGGACTAACAAGAAATTGTCCGAGGCGAAGCCGAGGATAATTTGTTGTTCGCCCTTACAAAACTATCCTATAATGGTTGTAAGAGGACACTTTTGATAAAAAAATTGTACTTTATCTTACTTATACTCCGGCAAAAAGTAAATGATCTCCAGAGAGACAATGATATGCACAATCAATTCTGGCACAATTCATGAGCAGAACACATATTGAATTTTAGAAAACATGACTCTATGTAACATAATAACCTTGGCCTAACACATCTGAAGGATTAACTGTCATATAGATTGAGCAAAAATCAAGAAACTATTAATACAACATATAAAAGCTAAGATTACGCAAGCAATTATTTTCCACATTTATGGATTAAAGCTTGATGCACAAAGGTATATAGTATATTATTTGTCTTCATTTGGGTTTTTTTTAAAGACGATTGTCATTGTCATGGAATTATTTATAAAATTAATGTTTATTTTCAAACAGGATCATATTAGCCGATTCTTATATATATCTAAAACTGCTCAGTCGAAGTTAAGACAGTGTGTTTTATTTTATAGATATTTCAAAAAAAAATGTTAGCGCCGTAATGAATTGACACATGTTCTAATTTAAACATTCATTTTCATAGGGCTACATAATTTGATGATTACTATAGTTCAATTTCGAGCATTGAGCCGTGACTGCACTTTTAAAGTTTAATCCAATCGCCGATAAAGGTTGGTGCGGAATTGACTATTCAGATATGTATAACAAATAAGTATCTTTATATCATGACTATGTAAATTAATAAATCACGGGTTACCGCCCAAATAGATTCGTCTGAAAGGTCATGGCTCAGGGTTCAAAATTGAACTATATGTACAATATAATGTTGTATTCGAGTGATTCTAAGTTGCATCACGTGTGCTCATGAAAACAAGTAGAAAGTTATAACTGCTTTCGATCATTGTATAATAATAATTCAGGTTTCTTGTCGGTTGCACGATGTATATTATTTTTTATACATTGTTTATAGGTTTGCTGTATTCCTCCTGATAACTAATAACATAAAATCATTCCATTTTGATGGATTCTGCTTCCAAAATTGTGGATAGCGATATTAAAGGATTAGCCATTGCCCAATTATTGTTGGGGTGTAGATAAATCGTGATTATTTTGTTTTAGTATATAGTTCAACCAAGACTAAAAAATATAATATAAAAAATTAACGCTACATTTCTTTGTTTTACTATTAAGTTTCATAAAAGACACTAATTAAAATGTAATTCTGCAAATTTGATTACTTTACAGTAGCACAGTCATGTTAATCCCTCGTTGTGTGTTTTTACAATTTTTAGTCTTCAGGTGATCAGTAGTGACATTTAAGTATAGGATAGAACACGAGTAAGTGTTGGGTATGAAAACTAAATCAAGCTCGGCGAGATTTTATGTTTTTATACCCAACACTTACGAGAGATCTATCTGTCTTAGACCACAGCTAAAAATGTTAGTTTCTCAGATACAATTTGCACAACAATCAACTACTTAATACTATGATTAATACTTAGTAAACACAATATCCCCAAATCGTTTACATTAGCCATTCATAAAATATAATCAAGGAATGTTTGGTGCACGGGTATTTTGTGTTTTCCTTGGTAACATTCCATTGGTCAACTTTCTTTCTGTATTGTACATGTTTTACATATCTTTTTTAAAGCAAGTGTACATGCATGTGCTTTTAAAAACAAGTAGTGAAATTTGATTTACTTGATGAAACTACTAGTATGTTTTTGGAGTTTGAGGACGTAACCGCGTTTCGCAGATCAAGCATCTTCCATCCTGAGACCTTTTAGTCATAGATCTGAACGAAAATCAAAGGTTTAAAATTCAGAACTGCGTCCGCCATAAGATACCAGTAAGCAACATTCTTGGACATGTTCAGCATACAAGCAATATGCACAAAGACGTAATTCTAAGTTATTACCAGGACTACTTTTTCATCATTTAAATATACAGGGTATCCGTCAATATAAAAACTGTTTTGACGAACAAGCAATACTGGCACGCAGTGGGCATAGAAGCACTGCTGTGTATGATTATAAACAACCGTTAGAGGCACTGCAGTGTAACTTATCATCCAAACTACAAACGCCATCAAAGACACCTCCATCGCACCAGCCTACAGCTGAGCTAGTCGTCTCGACAACGGTTATCATGGCCGGTTCTGTTGGCTTGCCAGACCCAAATGCTATTGTGATAGAAGTACCTGACTGTATATCTGCTATTATTGGTTTTCAAAGGCGGCAGAAAGATGTCGATTGCAATGTAAAATCACCAGTCGAAACATTTGTGTAAGCAGCAGTAAAATGTAAATATGTTATTTCACTGCAAGTTTTTTTTCATTTTTGGCATACCGATTTTGTAAAAGAGCAGAAAACTCTTATGTCATAACTGAATAGTTCATTAATTAACAATCATTTAATATTTTTTTAGATATACTTAACTGCTTAAATAGTATTTAAGTGCATGTATATGTTTCATAATCAATACTATTGTAATTCTTACTGCTTCAGCAATAAATTATTCTGTATTTTAATGATACTTAATCTAGTTACATAAAATATAGATATGAAGTAGCATAACAATTTTAAGTCATTGAAAACGCCGCTTCATCCTCATTAAACTCTCTGTTTGATGTTTGTATTGGATATATGCATGTATAGTGATTATTAATGCTTAACTTCACTGTTACAATCACACTTGTTGATGGATTGTGTTTACAATAAAGCTATAAATTCCTGACTTAATGGATTATTTTACTTAACCTAAATAGTAAAATCTAAATCAATGTAAGTTTATATACAACACGTTTTCTATATACCACAGAAAAGTGTTGTATATAAAAATTGATGGGATTTATCAACACTTTTTCTGCTTGTTGATTGGTCAGTTACAGTAAGCTGTGGTCTAAGTTTACAATAAAGCTATAAAAAATTCCTGACTTGATGGATTATTTTGCTTGGCCTTAATAGTATTGGATAAATCAATGTAAGTTTATATACAACACTTTTTCTATATACCACAGAAAAGTGTTGTATAAAATTTTTTATGGGATTTATTCAACACTTTTTCTGCTCGTTGATTGGTCAGTTACAGTAAGCTGTGGTCTAATTAACTGTTTATGTGGTTATGCAAATCTGAAATAGTTTGAAGCTTAAATTGACCAATCATTTTCTGAGAAAATGTCTCACAAAAGTGTATATTTACAGAAATAATGTACACTTTATGAATAGAGTCAGTGGGCATGACGGAGTATAAGTATTAGATGCAGTACTAGTTTTCGTTCAAAAGTGTCTTCTTACAAGCGTTATTGTACAGTTTCGGAAGGACAAACAACATAATTGTCCGAGGCGAAGCCGAGGATAATTTGTTGTTCGTCCTTCCGAAACTGTACAATAACACTTGTAAGAAGACACTTTTGAGCGATAACAAGTTCTGTATCTGACTTATACTCCGACAAAAAGCAAAATGATCCCCAGAGAGACCATGGTTATCCAAAAGTTCCTTGCACAATCCATGAACAGAGCATCGTTCGCAGCATAGAAAATATAGTTCTAATGTAAAAATGTGCTTGGCCTATATTGTACCAAAGGGATTAAGTTAACTGTCCAAAATGTCCATTCATAGGTTTAATTAGCTTGTGATTAAAATTCACACAAGTGTCAATGTGTTTATACACCTTATAAGTGCTTATAATACACTTGCATCTAGTTTTCTTCATTCATTGATAAAGGACTTCGTGCACAAAGGTAGAAATTTATGCATCTTATTTTCACAATTGTCATATTTCTATGAAAATATTGGTATTGTTTTATTTCTAATACACATAACTAGGTTATATTCGTATTGCCCATGTTGACGCTCACAGTCATATTAATATATAGAATAAAGTTCACCTGATAGACAATTATAGTAACTATTTGTATTCTGTTTATATTCAGGTTTCTTGTACATGTAATTAATTGCACAATGAATTTTTACAGCTAAATCTTAAATTCGCTTAAATTGTTACAAATACTTCAAAAAATATTGTAAAAGCACTGCTTTTCTTGAGAATAATAAGAAAATAAATTTTGCTTGGTATGAATATTCTGTTACTTTGCTTCAATTGCTATAATTAATTTCTACTTTTCTTGGACATTACAAGAATATAAATTTTGCTCCCCACTTTGCGGTTTACAAAACAATAAACAATTTCTCTAAAATTTGTCCTGGCCTAAATAAATCAAGAATATTGGAATTCATGATTTAGTTATCTACACTATTGATTCGAGTAAAAGCCACAAATAAGATGGTTTTACAGTAGTACAGTCTAATATTGCACTATCTTTGGGTGGTTTTACAATTTTCTAGCTACATGTTTTTGACGAGTAAAACTAATTAAATTTCAATGTGACAAAATTTGTGGATTTGGTGAAAAAGACCATTTCGTGGAAAGTTCAATGTAATTTAAAGGATTTTCGTGGTTGAAATCATCCACAAAATTAACGAAATTAAATGGCCCTCTAATATTATTGATTTTACAGTATGTCATTTATTTAACTGTTCATGTAGTTATAAGCAGATTTTTCATGATTGACCAATTATTTTCTGAGTAAATGTTTTGTACAAACAACTTTCTTACAAATCAAAAAGTGTACACTTACGAAAATAATGTACACTTTATCAATGGAGTTACAGGGCGTATCGGAGTATAAAACACAACATTGTATCTCTATACAAGCATTGCTATATATAACACAACATTGTATCTGTATACAAGCATTGATATATAACACAACATTGTATCTGTATACAAGCATTTATATATATTCTGAGTTCCAAAAGTTCCGCATCCAATATATGATATGTCTTTTTTACTAGAATCTCCAACTTATTTATGATAATTCAAATGCGCATGTGTAGAGCGATGTTTACTTGATATAAATCCATGACAGTTATCGAGTTGAAGATATGTATCGATCCATAATAAAACCACATGTGACACCACCCCACGATTCCAAAGTACACACAACGATAAACTACTATTTTGTAGTGGAAGGGAGGTAAAAATACCGAAAATTACCTCTCTGTGACCACAGACAATTAATGATGTTGCAATAGGGTCTCTACAACAGGTCAGATTTTAGGAAACATCCGCTTTGACATAAAAAACGCAACAATAAAGCAAGTTTCCCATAATTTTAATGTTGGGTGGACTACAATTAAGCAACAACAATGCCGTTGTTCTTGGTGCAAAAATATAGCAGCATTACCTGTCTATGTCAGCGGCATTGACCCTTGACCTGTTGTCACGTGGTACGTCATATACAGTTTTTTTCGGATGAAGATGATACAACAGTCTTATTATGATAAAGACATGTCAATTTCATTCGACACAATGCATTTTTAGTTAAACACCAGCTTCTAGCGTCTTATAAACACGAGTCGTTTACAATTATCAATTTTTGCATTCAAATAACGCGTACATTTCTAACTTATTTGACTGACTTATTGTGTTTTTTCGTAACACATACACGATGCAAGTAAATTAGAAGTGAAATTAAAGTAAAAAATGAAGAACCCAAATTATGCGTGCTTGAATAGACGTTTTTACCATTTGTGATGGTGTGATCATTCAAGCGTGACGAAATCCAACGGAAATATGTTCAACATAAACACTAAGGATACGCAAACGGACAGTGTTCCTAAAAAGTCCTTCTAAGTTAACTTTTCCAAAAAAAAACTTTGAATTAAGGTGCAGAACTTTTGGAACTCAGTATATAACACAACATTGTATCTGTATACAAGCATTGCTATATAACACAACATTGTATCTGTATACAAGCATTGCTATATAACACAACATTGTATCTGTATACAAGCATTGCTATACATAAGACAACATTGTATCTCTATACAAGCATTGCTATATAACACAACATTGTATC
This sequence comes from Spisula subtruncata, assembly GCA_963678985.1. Lineage (NCBI taxonomy): Eukaryota > Metazoa > Mollusca > Bivalvia > Venerida > Mactridae > Spisula > Spisula subtruncata. The sequence continues at coordinate 29,310,252 of OY787663.1, read as the reverse complement.
TGTATGCAAGCATTGCTATATATAACACAACATTGTATCTCTATACAAGCATTGCTACAACACAACATTGTATCTGTATACAAGCATTGCTATAACACAATATTGTATCTCTATACAAGCATTGCTATATAACACAACATTGTATCTCTATACAAGCATTGCTATATATAACACAACATTGTATCTCTATACAAGCATTGCTATATATATAAAACAACATTGTATCTGTATACAAGCATTGCTATATATATAACACAATATTGTATCTCTATACAAGCATTGCTATAACACAACATTGTATCTGTATACAAGCATTGATATTTATAACACAACATTGTATCTCTATACAAGCATTGCTATAACACAACATTGTATCTGTATACAAGCATTGCTATATATAACACAACATTGTATCTCTATACAAGCATTGCTATAACACAACATTGTATCTCTATACAAGCATTGCTATATATAACACAACATTGTATCTCTATACAAGCATTGCTATATATAACACAACATTGTTTCTCTATACAAGCATTGCTTTATATAACACAACATTGTATCTCTATACAAGCATTGCTATATATAACACAACATTGTATCTCTATACAAGCATTGCTATATATATAACACAACATTGTATCTCTATACAAGCATTGATATATATAACACAACATTGTATCTCTATACAAGCATTGCTATATATATAACACAACATTGTATCTCTATACAAGCATTGCTATATATATAACACAACATTGTATCTCTATACAAGCATTGCTTTATATAACACAACATTGTATCTGTATACAAGCATTGATATATATAACACAACATTGTATCTCTATACAAGCATTGCTATATATAACACAACATTGTATCTGTATACAAGCATTGATATATATAACACAACATTGTTTCTGTATACAAGCATTGCTATAACACAACATTGTATCTCTATACAAGCATTGCTATATAACACAACATTGTATCTGTATACAAGCATTGATATTTATAACACAACATTGTATCTGTATACAAGCATTGCTATATAACACAACATTGTATCTCTATACAAGCATTGCTATATAACACAACATTGTATCTGTATACAAGAATTGATATTTATAACACAACATTGTATCTGTATACAAGCATTGCTATATAACACAACATTGTATCTGTATACAAGCATTGCTATATATAACACAACATTGTATCTGTATACAAGCATTGCTATATATAACACAACATTGTATCTGTATACAAGCATTGCTATATAACACAACATTGTATCTGTATACAAGCATTGCTATAACACAACATTGTATCTGTATACAAGCATTGATATATATAACACAACATTGTATCTCTATACAAGCATTGCTATATATAACACAACATTCTATCTGTATACAAGCATTGCTATATAACACAACATTGTATCTGTATACAAGCATTGCTATATATATAACACAACATTGTATCTGTATACAAGCATTGCTATATATAACAAAACATTGTATCTCTATACAAGCATTGATATATATAACACAACATTGTATCTCTATACAAGCATTGCTTTATAACACAACATTGTATCTCTATACAAGCATTGATATATATAACACAACATTGTATCTCTATACAAGCATTGCTATATAACACAACATTGTATCTCTATACAAGCATTGCTATATATAACACAACATTGTATCTCTATACAAGCATTGCTATATAACACAACATTGTATCTCTATACAAGCATTGCTATAACACAACATTGTATCTCTATACAAGCATTGATATATACAACACAACATTGTATCTCTATACAAGCATTGCTATAACACAACATTGTATCTCTATACAAGCATTGCTATTTATAACACAACATTGTATCTCTATACAAGCATTGCTATTTATAACACAACATTGTATCTCTATACAAGCATTGCTATTTATAACACAACATTGTATCTCTATACAAGCATTGCTATATATAACACAACATTGTATCTCTATACAAGCATTGCTATATAACACAACATTGTTTCTGTATACAAGCATTGCTATATATAACACAACATTGTATCTGTATACAAGCATTGCTATATATAACACAACATTGTATCTGTATACAAGCATTGCTATATATAACACAACATTGTTTCTGTATACAAGCATTGCTATATATAACACAACATTGTATCTGTATACAAGCATTGCTATATATAACACAACATTGTATCTGTATACAAGCATTGCTATATAACACAACATTGTATCTGTATCGTAAGAAACATTTACAATTGGCAAACAATGCTTATTTGATAAGTTACACTTTAATAATAATGAAATATATGAGAATAAAACTTAATTCAATGTTTATGTACACACTGTTCGATTAATACACTTTTAAGTTTAATGATATAAACAAATATATTTTCTATCCATGTGCTGTATTCGTTTTTGGAGATGGATTTACAATGTCTGTTAATTAATTGCACGCAATCACCAACCGGTATGGGACAAAGTGAGACATACAAGCCAATCATATTGTTTTGTTTCACACAATGTCCCGCATTATTCATTCCAATTTTATTTTAATATTACATGTGAAATACACCAGCGATATCAATACAAACGGAATTAATAATTCAAAGAAAGTTTTGTGCGATTTTTATATCAAGTTTGACAATCGGGTTATTTAAAGTCATTTGTAGCCGTTTTTCACTAACCTATTTTCCGAGAAATGATTAAATTAGACATGTTTCACACGCACATTGGAGAGGCATGACCGTTACAAATGATTGATACTTGAATCGTACTCATCGTCCTGGTTCGACAGTGCTTGCTAAGCTGAAGTTGCTTGTAGTGTTACTGGTGTCTACTCTGGGTATGTTAGTATCTTTAAGACATCAGTACAATCCATAATTATGACTTTTAAAATAACCCAACTACTTCATTTAAAATGCGCAACACACCACCTTTTCAGTGAAGTATAAAATGCAACTGAAATGCTATTTCAATGTGATCTAAAATAACGTAGAATCATTTCACGCATTTCAATAGAACGACAACTAGCCCGTTATTTCCAGACACGAAATAGACATATTGCCCCATCGTTGATGCGCTATAGTTCAATTTTGAACCCTGAGCCATGACCTTTTCTAAAGACGATTCTATTTGGGCGGGTAACCCGTGATTTATTGATTTCAATATTCATGGTTTAAAGATATGATACTTACTAATATGTGTAATTTATCAATTGGCAATTTAACACAGTTAGTCAATGCCGTAACAAGCTTTATCGGCGAATTGATTAAACTTTAAAAGTGCAGTCACGGCTCAATGCTCGAAATCGAACTATAACAAACCAATGTTATTATTATTTGTTTTGTTACACACATAGGGCCACCCAGACGAGATTCGAAATTGATAAAATGTGTTAGACTATTAATGTAATCGACAGCAACTTTAGTGCAGTATTTAACATTATGAAGCAGTACTGTTTTATGACAATGCTAGTTTTGCTATATACAGATACTGAATTTGGTTATAATCCAATCAATTCATGCAATGAAATATTCTTTTTTTTTGCATTTGTAAACCATTCCAATAATGCAACTTACCGCATTGTGTCGACCTGTCATTAGTGACCAATCAGTTTGCATTGGAATAGATTGGGTGCAAAGGTTACTATGGAAGACAATGTGGCATACTCGCTGTTCTGTTAATTCATCATTTCTGTTTATGGTTTTACCAGACCGTTAGTCTACATATTTCTCTCATACTAATGTAGTGGTACTAGGATTACCGTAATATAACGTCACACACTGTTGTTCATTCGCCGAAGAATTCATGTATATCTTTTGTAGTTCCACCATAATGCTTGTATATTTGTACAAGGTTATATGATTACTGCATGTTGTATGTACGAGGGATGATCCAAAATAACGCGGACTTTTGCTACTATTTTCGTATGTTTCAATTAATCATTTACAGTCTTATATCAACATTCATCGGAATATGTCCGGCATATTCCTGAAAAAAAAATCCCGAAAAAAACATTATCTAATGAAAAGTTATATGCTATAGAAAATGGTCACTTACTGCCATTAACGTCGTGTATCGATTCTCGTCACTGTAGCAGTTTTGAACCTGATGTTTTTTATCTAAATGTCATACAATGATGTTAATTATCACAGCAATATTTAAGATTACATTTGACCTTAAATTGTGCAAAATGTTTTTCGTATATGGCTCCATAGCGACCTGCTAGTTTCCTGATAGACAATCATCAGCCAGCGAAAACGTATCGCGGATTATGTTACTGATGGCGCGCCGTATTTTCTATTTACTCCGTGATTATTGCGCTCTCTCCGATCTTTCTCTATCCACATATTCACGATGACAACTAAAAACAAGAGCTCACCTCATAGGACATATTATATTAGTCTGCCCAATCACTTTAAGCGCCATTGTCTGCATATTTTCCGAGAACAGGGTAGATTTAAGGTATTTCATGCCGATTTGACAACGTCATTTTAACGTCAGTTTCACATGTGGTACTGCGCAAAGACAGACAAATGCGTTTGTTCAAAACGCACTGTTCAAATGACATCAAATTTTAACAAGTTGTTACCTGCACACCCCATCGTAAGGTGCTTAAGTTTAGTGAATTTCCTACTTGCATTTCATTTTGTATAAATGTATATGTAACTTTAGAAAAGTCGCATCAATTTTGTGCGCCGCATACGCATTACTATGGTTACAAAAACACGCGGTGTGCTTGATATATTGTGTCAATGTGAAATTTATTCAAATTATCGTATGCAATAAATGTTCCGATAATAAATCATGTAAGTATTTGGAAGAAATAACGATGCTGTTGGATACACTGGCAAAAGTCCATGTTACTTTGGATCATCCCTCGTATGTGTTTCTTGTCCCTTCTGTGTTGTTTATTGTTATAACTGACATTTATATATGACATAATACATGTATCGTGTCGTGTAAATTGAACAGTTATTATGTTTCACCGTAATATATGTCTCGGAGGGTTCAACCTGTCCGGTATAATTTACACTGACACGTTGTGTGAAATAGATAAGCACGCAACCTAACATATTGCATACTGACTCTTCTCACTAATAATTCTAGTGTCCACCCTCGTTATCTCGAAGTTATTGTCGAAGAGTGGCACTAATCAATGTTAAGTTAATCAAAACCAAACCGGAGCAAACATCAGCGGACAAGAATGAACCTGTGTGAGGACCACACACCGAAAGCAAACCTCAAAACAAAGCAAACATCAACAGTTGCATACGCGCTACTTCAGTATGAATTTGATATAGTTGCATTCGATTTTAATTACGACTTTGTTTAATTATTCAACAGTACCGACTTCCGATATTGTGTCTTTTATTTGGATGCAATATATTGATATTGATAAGCTATGTATTCTGTGTGCGTGAAATATTTTATTTCTGCATTTAAATGAAATTATGCTAGATTTCACAACTCCCAGAGTAACTATAAAACAGTTGAATTTACCGATTTGATCTCTTATCGGGCGTTCAAACATAATATATTTTAGTTAAGTGCAATTTCATATCCGGTCGTACACTGAACTTTTATAGTATTTGCTGTGCGAGCACAAAATGTAGGGTCATAATTACACACACATGTCTGATGTTGCCGATTTTTATGATGATTTAGATATGGTGTGCCAATTTAAAAATGTAAACCGCTTATGCCAAAATTGAAATAAAAACCTCTCGGACAGGTACAACAATTATCGTTATTATGTGGTTATGGTTTTATTAAACATATTATGCAAATGTACGTAGCCAGAATAAGGGGCGAAACAAATACAAAGTAGTTCTGTTCTGTTAAAGTGAGCGTTCATAAGAGGCTGCAACATCATAGATGTGTGTGTAATTATAAATAAATGTTTCTGTTCATGCGATGGTTGTAATCTTTTAGTACACATAAACGACTACATCACTTTCAAAATATCCTTACTAGACCATAAATGAAACAAACGTTAACTACCCTGCGCCAAGCAAGTACATTTGTAATAGGAACGAATCTAATAACCATTTATACGTGTCCTGTATTGTTGCGCATATTTAGCATTCTATCCGAGGAAATGAACGCTACCGTGAACTATACATGTATTGTATACGTCGTCTTCTATACTACGCATGCTATAACTACACAAAAAAAAATCAGACTATCAATTTGTCGAGAAATGGAAACATCACATCCGACTTAAAGTTATAATAAAGTCATTAAAATAGTCAAACGACGTCAAACACAGGTTTTTACCAAATTGGGTGTTACTACTCAAAATACATTTTACAGGTTTCGTATGCATTGTTTTCGATAAGTGTTACGTTATTTCTACTTTGATTTCAATGCAATACATTACGGAGTGATATGTCCGAAACAAGCGGACGTGTATTTTGAGACACCCTTGATATAATGTACACTTACGGACTTTGAAAACGCACCACTTTTTAGGGGTCGATATTCTTTGTATGAACTATTTAGGATGATTTTATACCAATAGAATAATGTTCCTGGGTTAAAACGTTATCGGTAAAGTATATTTTAATCCATTTTTACTAACCGAATCGCTAGTAGTGACCACGTGGCCAAATCTCATTTTTTGCGCGTGAGTCTCGTGCGAATGAAAATATCCGAAATGTGTAAATGACGATGTGTAAACGATTCATTAGCATACCAAAAAAACAACACGTTTTAAGTTTTCCATACCAAATATTACATTTAATATCAGTCTGAAACTGATGTTTATAGAGGTAAAGACATGTTACATACCGGATGTAGCCACCACGCGTTTTTTTCGAGATTACATTGTCATGATACAATAAATATGCGTCTCCAATAGCGTTTTATGCCATTTGACACAACCATTGATCTCCATATAGGGATTAAAGGCATAAAAAGCCACCTAATTCGGATAAATAATTGTGCATGTTTCGCCATAAAAACGACTTCCGGTCAACAACCGTGTCTGTCAAAAGAATACTTGGTGTCGATAGATATGCTAAATCATCAATTAAGAATATCAAACACGTTTATTAATGAAAAACGACATTTTCATTTAGTACCCTGCCAATTTGTGTTTCATCTAACATTGAACACGTGCTTCAACATGCAGTCACTTCCTTATTGTATCACTATTTCCGGATGACAGGGGTGTTAACCTTGGACAGTGTGAATATAACCATGGGCATAAATAGCGAATAACAATCACTTTTCTTGAAGAAAACAATATCTGCGTGATGGAATGTCCCAGATTTTGATCCCACCGAAAACATATGACATGTTCTATCAAACCTGAGTCCACCGATGAGTTCCATGACGCGATCTGCCCACAAGGTTGTCCGAAGCTTTGTTGGTGAATAGAGGAACATTCCCCAGAAGCGGATTGAAATTGTAACGAGTACCCGCTGTTGTGAACGCACCAAAAACATAACTTTACACGCACTCTCCCTCTACTGTGAATTTGGGTTTGAGACTTAAGTACGTGGATGTCACGTGACTTTGTAACATAGTTACATATATCTTTTTGAAATATTGCTAGATGTTAAAACATAACTGAGCTATCTATAGACAAAGTTTTAATACAATTAAACAATGTTTACTATTAAATTTCGTGGTTTGAATAAGTGGTGCGTTTTCAAAGTCCGTAAGTGTATGTTGTATACAACGTCTTTTAAAATACTCAAGCCTTCGAACATATCTTCATCCTTGTCATTGTTGGCTCATTACCATTCAATATTTTCTGATATGCACAGCAATAAGAGTTACAGTCGATAAAGCTAATTTACAATCACTACAAAGTTAAAAAAAATGTTTTTGCACTGTCCGTTGCCTAAGCAAAGTACTACGTAGCGTTTTCCGACCGACGTAACATATGTCTTCTCTATTTATTTGAACGGTATGTAACTGAATGGAATCGTTATGTAGCGCTTTGCATAGTCAACGGACATCTGATTATTGGGAATGTTTTCCCCATATAGCCGCTACCTCTGAAACATACTTTGCTCGAATAGAATGTATTTTGGCAGAGAGCTTAGACAAATTAGGGAAATATAACATTCGACGAACAGCTTAGCAAAATGGAAGAAAGCTCCACGCAAAATATGCATAGTTAATTTATTTAAATTGGCTTCAAAATTAAACTCTGATACACAATATCTACTAAAATGTCAGTTAGTGTCCCAATGAACTGGAAAATCTATTTTATTCGGTAATTTTCCCATAAAGTGAAGAAAATTGTACTTTATACTCCTCAATCGATACACTGACTCTATAAATAATGTAAAGTCGTACGCGGCTTTAACAAGACATTGGAAGGCAAAAACCTGTTTTACTGCCTTGGTCAGCCACGATGCAGTCACAAGACAGCCTGTGCGATATTAGGCTAGCTTCTACATGTATGACATTGGTAACAAGGGCACATTTGAAACTAGGTCATTCAGCGTTTTATAGCTGACACTAGGAAGTTCACCCTTTCTGCTATTTGACACGTGAACATTGAATTCAGTTTCTCGTTTAGTTATGTGTTGGGTTATTGTGCCTTGTAGTATGTGATGTTTTCACATTTTCTGTGCTCGGCACTTTATGTTGAGTGATGGCCCTCGAAAAGGCTGATTCCTAGTTGTCATAAGGATAGCATATCTTGTTTCAACTATATGGTATAGCTGAATATTTGTAGTGGCATAACCACCTAGATGTACAAATAAACCATGTTTTTTGAGCCGTGACTAATTCATGCAGGGAGGTTTATTTGCCCTCAAGGGGACGTATATGTATACGGTATGCATTAAGACTTAAGGAGATTCACCTGTGTTGGATTTTCTGTACAAGCTATATAAACCTGTCATATTTAAAAAAAAACATTATCAACAAGCATTCCGGAAAATCCCAACAGTTTTTCTCTGCTAGTTTTTAAGGTGTTCTTGGATTTTGGGGACAACCCCTAAAAACTGAAAATTGAATTTTACCGAAAAAGTTTTGATTCAATCCTCATAAAATTTGGTATACATAAAAGTTCGTATACAAGGTATCAAACAGTAAATGTTATGTTATACTGTGCAAGTTGTATGATTTTTTAAAATAAAAATATTTTAAAATATGTAAACTTTCGTTTTCAAATTAAACATGAAAACTCGTTGAGCAACATACTGATTTGATGCATGCAAAAGTAGGATGACAAATATTGAAGTTTCATGCAAAATTTCATGACGATTGCTCGGCTAGTTTTTTTTAATTGCACTTTTAGTGATTTCAGAAACGCTGAAAACAGGGGAGGTAACAACATTAATCAACGTTTTGCACCCGTTGTATTCAGATTTCGCGATTATTATATTTCCAAAAAATAGTGCACAATTCAACATGCTTACAGTTTAATTCGGATACTTCTGTGTGTATTATTTTATATTATTCAGGAATAAATGCAAAAGAACCGCATACTAAAATGCTCGGGATACTGTTTAATCTATTAAATAATTTTGATATGGGCGCATAGAACTACGTTGTAACCAATTCGCTAGATTATGTGTTTTATATCATTTGGAATAAATCATCCGTAGGGATTGAGCTAAGTGTGCTTTTGTATTTTTATTGAAAGTATATAATCGTAATAACTATTCAGTACAATCGCGATTTTAAGACAAGGGAAGATGCTGAAAAATCAATTTTAAGCATTTTGTATTATTTGATATCGGTTGTAAGACGCTCACAATAAACCTAAGTTACTGTGTTTTTTAAACTTCCACCAAACTCAAAAGCGGTGAAACACCTTAAGCATTATAATTATTATGTGATCAAGAGAGTAACCAATCCATGACTATGGAACGCCTTAACTGTCTTATATTAGCAAACAGCTCGATAGTATGTCAATATCGCAGAACATAAATGCATGCGAACACTAAATAATGGCAAAATTTCCATATATAAATATAAAAGATTATTCTAACACGATTCGCGAATTAATCCAATACACAAAGAACGAACCGAACCATGTTTTATTGCCCCCATAAAACATACCTATCAAATTGGCTGTTTCTTTTTACGCCCAGTATCACTTGACATATTTATGAATGAATGAACGTAAACTTTATACTATTTTAGTAAAATTTACTACGAGTCACGATGACAAGGCGAGTTGCACGAGAATCCAGTGTTACATCTATGACGCATCTATTTTTAGAAACTCCAATATACTCTAGAAACCAAGTTTTATTAAAGCTTTTGATAATCAATCCGTTTATATTTTTCATTTTATGAAATAGATACCATATACTCGTGTTATTAAAATTGTTTCAATGTTTAAATTGCGGTATTTCCTTCAGAAAATTACGAAGGTCGTTTTCATTAACGAGGGAGGTAATTGTACCAGCTAAAAAGCCAATCAATTTCAGCGTGGAATTATGTTCAATGTCAAATGGGTGAAAATGGAATGCGCGCAGTTAAATAGTGCGGGATATTATCGTATTTAAAATCGAAATAAAAACTCTGTTCTTGTATATTATCGGTGAATAAAACACGGGCACTCGTTCGGATGTGGAAAATTAAATCACTCGTGCTACGCACTCGTGATTTAATTTTTTCGCATCCGAACTTCTGCCCGTGTTTTATTCACCGACAATAAACGCGAACAGATTTTTATTTCTTAAATATATAATGACAAAACATTAATATTGTATGCTAATTAATGGGTGATTTGACATTAGCCCTATTATTTGTTCGAGGGCAGTCGTATTGGCCTGAGGCCGTAGGCCGAGGACAAATAACAGGGTTAATATAAAATTACCCATTTATTTGCAATTTAATTAAATAAGTATAAATTATTTTCCTTGTATGTAACGTTAGCACATCAAATTAACTAGACCGACATAAAAGACTGCGAAATATTTCAGATTTTTGCATCCAAATAAGTCCAAATTGTAGCAAATGATCTAACTAAGAAAATGAATACCCATAAGGCATGTGTCCGTTCAGTAATAAAAAAGTTATATACTTTTTAGTGAGTAAAAATCGATTTTCCATAATTTCAGCTGAAAATCTATATCACTTTTCGGCCCTGTCTATTAGCCAATCAGATTTTTTATCCAGTCACTTCCGGCCAAATCAGCCCGATAACAGGGTGCCGGATAACATTTTCAATAAACCGTCAAGTGGTCATGTGACTTGCAATAAACCGTCACCTCATCACGTGATCTGACGAACTTCTTCTTAGAGCGGCTCGCCGGCTGAAACTCTGTATCCGAGGATGAGGTTTTCCTATTTAAAATGAGCTTGGGTCGATCAATAATTGTTCTACGACTTACCTGCGTGTACATGACGTTATCAAGATGTCCGACGTTGTTGTTTTGTCGTGACGCCAGTGAACGAATGTGACGTTACGCACAAATAATGAAAAGGCAAATAAATAGTCCGACTTTTATTCCCTTTTTAAAGCAGATGTAGTGACCGGATAAATAGAATAATAGGTTAGTGCCGTGGAGTGAGTGAAAGTTTATCCGGCTCGGCTGCGGAAATTATCGGATTCGCCTACGGCTCACCCGATAAATTCCTCCGCCTTGCCAGATAAACTTACTCATCCACGGCACTAACCTATTATTCTCTATATAACACATTTCGGCCCGAGTCGATAACTGATATAGATTTTTTCCCTGATATAGTGGAAGCATGGCTTTTATTAGACTAGGTCAATGAAACGGGCTAATAATTGTTGTTTAATAAGATATAAGTGGTTTACATGTAGATAAAACATCAATATAATATTATAAATGCATAACTTCTTTACATGTAGATAAAACATTTTTTATACTTAGAGATTTTGCCATTATATAGGTGTCGCATGCATTTATGTTCAGCGATATTGACATTATATCGAACTGTTTGCTAATATATGACAGTTAAGGCGTTCCATACATGGCCCAGAAGCAGGTATATTCACATACCATTACTGGAAAATGTGATATTCTGTCACGGCTCAAAAACATGGTGTATCTATACAACTCTACATTGTTTAATCTATAGGCTTCAACTCTAACGCGGTATTGGGACCTGTGCCACTTAAAGTAAACAGGCAGATCAGGTACAACAACATACAAGGATATTGGAAAAGGGATTATCTTTTTCAATGTGTATAGCTTGACTATTGTGACATGAGCCTGACCTTTATGCAAGAATATATTACAAGATTTTTGCTTTGATTATATCAATTTCCGCAAGCAAATCGTGCAATATCGGTATTTCAGATTCGTGTTTGTATTACATCTTGAGCGTCTTCGTGATACTTCCAGATTATGAAAACATACACTCGGCGTTGTAAACGTAGACAATATATCGACTGTTAAATTATGCTAATCAATAGGTCAGGCTCATGTCAATCTGGCCAAGCTTTACCGTTATTTTTATTTACTTGGTGAATAAAAGTGAGCAGGTAAAATACACTTCCGCTCTCCCTAAATCGATGTAATGGTCAGTGATTTCTGTTTATATTGACATTGCAGAATATCGCGTTAGACTTATTGTCGATTCAAAGATGTCTGTCAAAACCGCCAAAATGTTCCATTTCTGAATAGCTCATTGCAGCACGTATAACCACAACGCTATAGGACCAATAGCTTTTTAATCATTTCAGTGTATTATTGATGGTAAAATTTAACCCTGAAACACCTTTAATAATCGACCGGGATGAATGTTTGTTTACGCGGTTGTGACAGAGATCTTTGAATCAACTTTATATCTCAGTATTATTACAGCATTATGTAAACATTGTGTATTCTGAACTAAAAATATCCGTTCATTAAAGAGCAAATCGTGCACAGGGATTAATTGTTGGCCCTTATAGAAATAGTAAGGTATATTGCGTTAGCGAATAAGCTAGACCCCCATAAACCTTAAATATCTTTAAAAGTAATTATGCAATTTGATTGAAATTTGGCATAGTTCACTGAATAACCTTTACCAACTCTGCGTTTAAATTTCAGAATTTCGTACGCACTAATTAAGATTTTCCCCATTGTGTCTAATGCATTATTTTTTGTATTTTAATCAACAAATGGACAGGGAGTAAAATAAGCCATTACGATCAGCCAGTTAGAATAATGCTATTGTATTTTTAACAACTATAACAGTACACATATGGATCATTTTACCTAATTTTGTCTGGTCATCAATGTGTACATAGTTGAGGCCCATCTTCTGATTGCAATGATCATTTGTACAAACAGAATTACAATGGGTTTCTTGCAAATATTTCTACCCAGTTGCTCGAGTTATATGAATAACAATAAATGTTCATATATGGGCCTCATTATATATTAACAATGGTCACTGGTGTGTAACTTAATGCACAGTTATATTGGATCAAATTGCTGATCTTTGCTGTTTCATTCACTTCAATCACCCATACGTATTTACCCTGTTTTAGACTTAAACTTTTGCATTAGACGTGAATGCAAAGTACACGTTTCTGAGCACCAAAAAATCTTATTTAATTTGTGAGAGTTGGTAAGGGTGTTTTATTAACACATACCAATTTTTGTTCTAATAGAGACAGTATTTTTTAAGTTATTAAAGGTTTATGGGGGTCCAGCTTGGTCGCTTACGCACTATATATGATTACTTATTCATCGCTCTTTTTTTCAGAAATAAAATAGGCAACCTTTTCATTTGTTTTTTAAAAATATATCATTACGCATGATAGAACTGTCTACGCTAACAACCATATTACGTTTAACTCATTTTGTGAAACATGATGTCACGAAGATTAGTACATGTCAAAATGTCACTTTGACCCAAACGTAAATTGCTTTGTAATATGGCGAATCAAGGTTTGGACGACTTTGACCTTCGGGAAAGGTTGAGAAACGACGTCTTATGAATGATGTGTAATCTGATGGATAGTAAATACATGTGAATGTAAGTGAATGTATATTAGTGTAAAGCGCAATAGAATATGATTTCATAATTTTTGCGCTATACAAATGACATGTATTTGTATTTGTACATTGGTTGATACTGAACTTCGATACTTTCATTGAACGATCATTGGCTGTTATAGCAAACTAGGCAGCAACGTCGACCGTCCTTACTAACAGACAAACAACAACAAACCGAACATTATTTCATGTGGGTGTGAATAATCTAAGTTATGACCCCATACGTTACCATTAGTTTTGTCTCTTATTTGTTTTTCATACATTTGTTTCCACGCGTATTATATATATATATACAAATGTAAATAGTATGCATATACCAAGACATATTGCAATGATTATATTTGTTATAACATAGTGGTATATTCATACAAAACAATATGCTCGCATAACCGTATTACATTTGTATTTATAACAACGCCACGCTGGTTTATTTGATATATATTGCAACTAAAATTGGTGAGTATGCAAATGTTCTGTAATAAAGACGGGTTAAATTGGTGACATAAAATCTATACGATACAAGCTCAAAGTAATTTGACATTTAGCATAAAACATAACGTTAAATAAGAGGTAGGGGAGACCGGGGCAAGATGAACCACTTTTGAGGTTTTTCAAAATTTATGTTGTTATTATTAGACCTTTTCTTTTATTATTGGTGCGAATATATAAAGAAATATATGACATATTGTCCAACAGCAACCATTTTGTTTTAGATTAGTACGAAATATGAAAATCTTGCTGATTTATAACGGGTGTTGAAGTGGTTCATTTTGCCCCGTGTACGGGGCAAGATGAACCACAACACGGGGCAAAATGAACACTTGAAATTGTATTGCTTGAAAATAATGTATTTATTGTAAAGTAGCATACAGATAGGTCGGAACTCATGACAGTTACGATATACAAGGATATTATAATAATATATTATTATAGTCGATATTCAGGGGTTAATGAAACATTGCACAGAACAACACAGTACAAATTCTAACAATTTTTTTTCAATCATTGAATAATTTCATTACAAAAAAATCGTTAGATCGTAAATATTGATAATTTCATTACTTATTAAATAGTTCTAAGGATAGCAACTTAATGACGACAATCACCAGATTATAGATAGTCTGTTTACTAGTATTTAACACACATGTACTAACATCAGTATTGTTTCATTATAGTTCTAGTAACATATCTTAATTGCAATCACCACAGTTGTGACAGATGAAAGGTTATTGCTTGTTTTGTAATGCGGTACATGCTTCATGTGACCACTGTTTATACACCGAACAACGAACCCATCCTTCGAGGAAGACTATTGTTGCATGACTCCCCACAGACAATACAATACCATTCATCATCGTCGGAAACAGACAATTAAGCTCTTCTCTTTTTCGTCACTTTTGGCTTTTTCATAATTTTAAATTAGTGCTTTTGGTTCTACCTTAATCATTGGGAGAGCTTTCTAATTGTGTTCTACTAGCCTTGGCAAGTATTTCTGCGTCTATTATTTTCTTTTAGGGACTTTCTGTAAGAATTGCAGTACGTTTTCGTGCTCTTGCTTTGCCGCCTAGTTTACGAGGGGGTGCTTTCCTGTGTGAATGGATGTTCAAATGTGACATTTTTTGGTGTTGCAGTGAAGTTCCATGCTCTGTTGATTCCAGGACCGACAGCAATGGTCTCCATGCATTAAAATGACTGTCAGTACAACCGTCTTTTACAGCCATATGAATGTCCCCGTAGAAAACGACATTAGGCCTCTCAGGACCTACGGCTTTGGTGTTTACACCGCTGTCAAAAAACGCGATATACAATGGATGAAACATAAGGTTGCACAATGCAGAAGGTAATTAATACAATGTCAGCTCTTTCGGTGGTGTACGTGTTATTTCTTACATTTATCTATGTCTTTAATCAGTTCACAACTCTGAACATAAAAGCCATGGATGAGATTTAATTTTAAAAAGGGGCAAGTCTTGAACCACTGTTCGACTTGCCCCGGTCACAATGGTTCATCTTGCCCCAATGCCACGTGGTTCACCTTTCATGTCACACACCGTTATTTTATACCATGTACAACATTGTCTTTGCTTCTGAAGACAGGACAATCGAAGATGATAAATATAAAACGGTAGGCCACTACATTATACCAAACATTTTTTCTGCAAGATTTGTTTTTCAAAAAGTTGAGAATTTACTTACATGACCTTGAAATCGATAAACTCCGACAAAATCGAAATGCTTCGTTCTATCGGGCCGAGTATTTTACAAAAAGATGGCGGATTAGAGGATGTTTCCTCCGAGAAATTTAAGGGCTTCACAAATATCATCTTCAATTAAACAAATCAAGTGGTTCATCTTGCCCCGCGGTTCATCTTGCCCCGGTCTCCCCTACTCTTACAGCCATAAGTGAGCTACCAAGTCTCATGTCTGGGCCTAATTTATGTAATGTACATGTTTTTTATGTCTTTAATGTAGCTTGTGAATACTTAAGTATGGCGTTTTCGCCGCGTATTTGGTCGTACGGGAACCTCGAAATTACACTTCCATTACAAGGTCGCGGAATTATGTGACATTAGCGATACTCGCTATGTGCAGCGACGATGATGCAGAAATTAGCATCGGTCATTTAACACAGTGTATAACACTGTTGGAGCATGTATTTACTTACATATTTATGTCTGACAATGATCCGGATTCTTATATTCCAATTCTTGCATGTGTGTTTACACATTGCGTCCGTTAGAACTTGTTACTATTTATAGCCTGCAGGAATGTACCTGACATTCCTGGGAAATCCCTATGCGACCTTCGATATAGTCGAACTGTGCGCCTTAGGACACTAGAACACTTTGATTTGTACCCAGAGTTGTAAACATTAAGTTTGCGGATTTCCGCATTGGTATTTTACTAGTGGAATGACGAAATACTTAAGATGTGGATTCCGCCAGTAATTTCATTGGAGAATCTCAGGACCTAGTTTTGTGTACGGCGGAGGAGCACAAACTGCAGGAATTCCGCTAGTTCGCTGATTGGACGAGCTTTATATACGTAAGGAAGGGTTGACGGTTCTGATTGGTGGATTGGTGCCACGTCACCACTAAAGCGTTCTAAAGTATTAAACCGCGGATGATATAAAAGAGAATGCCGACAGCGTTCTTTAGCTTTTAACTTTCGATACCTGGACGGAACTGCCATCAAAATTCACCATCAAAATTTCTTTAAGTAATATCAGTAACTACATTATAAGTCTTCTTTTCTACATATTATTGGTGCTCGGGTATTTCTACAGTAGCCTACTATACAATACCGAAGGTGGAGGATCATTGCAAAGATTACGGACGTAAAATGTAAATAGACTTTGGGATAATTTATTTACGGACCTGTATTAACGGGGCTACATATTTGGTCTTTCTTCATTAAGTACACTTAATTACGTATTTAATTTGCACAATTGCAGAATTTGTGAGAAGCACTCGTTAAAAAACAAATGTCCGTTCTCACTTACCCCGGTGTCCCCTACCCGTATTGGCACACTGTCTGCAAAACGCTGTATCGTATCAAATTACGTAAAATACCTACGCTCGGTTTTGTTGTGGCATCGGCATCCTCCCTGTGTGGTTCAGCTGATTAGCACGGGAATCCTCGCTGTGCTCACACTAACTATAGCACAGATAGGGTGCCGGTGCCAGAGCAGAGAGGATTCCGGTGCTACAATCAATCGGAAAGTAGGCTCTTTTTAATGTTATTTCATGAAAGTTGCAATATTTAAAGCATTAGATGCCTGATTGGTTCAAGGACTTTCTTTGGCAAAATCGTTGGTTTTCGTACCTCTCCTGTCGAGAGGGTGACAATACGGGTAGACACCGTGAACTGTTCTCACACACAAGCATGTACATGCTATTATCAAAACAAAGTGGATTTTTAAGGGTTTTATTTGATATTTCTCATGTTAGTATAGAATTTCACACTTTCTATCGAACTCCATCATCCATGTCATTGTCAACTGTTTAATCGTTGAAATGCTTGGTCCTATCATTAAAATCCACTGTTGTAGGTATGTGTTCTTTGTCAGGTCTTAGCAGGCAGCATCAACAACATCACGTGATCAGTCTACGGGCTGTTCTGCAAATAGAAAACACTCTTGGAATGACCATAAACATTGTGAATATATAATTTAGAATTTAACACAGTGGCAGATTAAATGTGTATGGCAAGTAGATATATGTGTATAGCTTGAAAACATATTCCTGTTTTGGCATTATATAAATTTATCTAGTATTCACAATGTACATTTTTTATCATTTGCGCGTAATATTCAGTTAATGATCAAGTCGAATGTTGTTTTTATTATACCACATTTCTTACGTGTCAGGGGTGTTTACCCCAAACGGCATTAATCAGGGGTATCATAGCGGATCTTTCGTGTGTTTTGCCTCAATATATTATGGAATCGCAATTTTGTTTGCACATGCATACTTATAATCATATAAATAATCAAACTAGGCCCATAAACAATCGATAAACCATGAAAATCGGGAGAAATAGGAAATATTACAGATAAAAATATTCACAAATCAGGGTATCTGTAACCAAAACGGCACTTTGCGCGAGTGTTCTGCTTAATTATAGGTGCTTGGAGGGAAAACAACCATGGGTCGCAAACTAGAAACCTGGCCGGGTACTTTGGTCAGCTTGTTTTTATTTCAAACGCCTTACTAAGCAACGAAAAGTAAAGATTTACTTACCGAATCGACGTAAATCGGCCATTGAAATAGTCGGTGTATTCACTTCCGCCCCAATACGTTTCCCCCATTGCTTTTTAAACAACGCTGTTTTATGCCAGTGAGCGTTGATCGGATTATCAAAATAGTAATTTAAATACATGTACACTTGAAGTACTCAACAGATGTTTGTAAAAACGTTTGCTCCACATGGTAGCCAACACGTAAGAAAGGTGAAAGGCTATGGTGACCATGACCTACTGACCTCAACATCAAACGCAGTCATCCGCAGATGGTGCCCAACATTCATATGATGCAATTAAGTCCTGGGCATAACCTTTCTCAAGTAATTGATAAGACATTATTTGGTCAAAACGACAGACTAACTTGAGCAACGATGGAAAGATACTTTCAGATATGTAAGCATATGGCTTGGTGATGTTAAAAAAAGATGGGAGCAGCACTGAGGGTCATTTATAAAGCACTTAAATCACCGTTACCATGGCAACCGTGTGGCTACATACTTTAATTTCTCACTGTTTACAATAATACCTAGTAATATATTTTTAACGAATAAACATATTTTAATGAAACTTGGTATGATACCTCACAATACCAGCAATGATGAAAATATATACCTTAATAGCAAACGCTTGATGTCAAGATCACAGTCAGAGGTCAAAGGTCAACTTTTGACATTTTTTCGGATATTTTAGACATTTTTCATGTAATCCAGCATCTGTACTTCTTTGTGTGCAGCTGTCCAGAGCGTTTCTTGGTTTATTTGTTTAGAGGGATGTTTGAAGTTAGATTTCCGCGAGTATGGACAGCTGGCATCATGCAGGTTACCATGGAAACCCAAATGGCGTCAAAACTACCCGCGATGTTTAGCACACGCCCCATCCTTATTTAATCAGTCGTACAATAATAAGTATGTACATTGTATACATGAATTTGTACAATAGTTAAAGAACATATGTAGTGCTCCAAAATGATGTGTGTCAAGGTCATTTGAAGGTCAAAAGGCAAAAATGTGTAAAAATGTGTTTTACCTCAAAAAGTTATCTGTAACAAAGGTACAATTGAGGCAAAAATCATTTTGATGTACGTCATCACAATGTGGCATCACTAAGTCGCATAACAAAATTCATTTTATGGTAATTAGCTGAAAAAAGAAAAAAGAAGGAATTCGGTAACTGTTGGTCTAGACAATGGAGGCATGCATAATATGCATGTCCCAGAGCACGTGACTTGGTCACATGCTCTGGGCATGCGTCTTTCATCGGTGCTTGGTGGTGTTTGATAATGTATATATGTTCAATAATTTGGAGTATACGGCATATTTGAGTTATATATTATGTAGTGGAAGCATGGTGTGAGATATGGCATTAATATAGTTTAATTGTTTAATTCAAGTTGATTTATTAAAAATTAAAACAATATAACATGCCTCCATTGTCACTGACTTTCGTCTATTTGACCCACCACAATTGAAAATGTTCATAATTCTGCGATTATTATGACATAACTGTATGCGTTGCATTTGATATCACCGGGTTTATATGTGTAAATAGCGCATACATGTCCAAGTAAGAGCAACCTTATTACAAACTGATGTCTAGGCCAGCGTTCAAATTGATCTATTTACCGAGGTCATTAAGGTCAATGTCATGACAAGGTGAAAATTCAGGAAAATGGTTCAAGTCATGTTTTTACGTTGTAAAAAATTAACTATATTTAGTTGATTTTACTTCAGCGAGTACCATTTCCTTCTATTATCTTCGATTATTCCTGTAGAGGGGTGTCTAAGGTTCAAATCCAGAAGGAAGTCACTTGATAATAATAATAATAATAATAACGTCTTTATTTTCAGTGGATAACATAATTGGTAAACCAATTTTCATTATGGTCAACAACAACAATACATATGAACAAGTATATACAATGAAAAGATTTACAACAATACATATTTCAAATTACACTATTGCAAGTGTGCATATTGACACCTAAATCAGATGTTTAGGTGTATTTCAGTCACGCTGAAATAAGGTTTATTACCATGGAAACCAAGATTGCAGCCCATGTTACAGCCATTGCCCATTTTAGGCTAATTACTAGTCAAAATCTCATGTTTGTTAATAAACTTGAAACTTGCTAATAAACTTGAAACTTGTTACCAATAAGTAGACAATACATACATGTATTAAACAAGTATTGTAATTAAATTATATATGCAGACCTCCGACATGAACTTTTTACCAAGGTCAAATGGTGGAGGTCAAGGTTATTTAGAGGTCAAAACTTTATAAAAATGCTTTAGTCAGTATTTTACCTGAAAGAATTTGAATTAAATTGTGATATTTTCACCGTTCTTTTCATGTTGCATCATATATTATATGTTAAAGTTGTGTTTTAAAGTGTTTAAATTCTGGAAAAACACATTTTACCTGCCACAAGGCCGGTTTTTAATTCGAAAACTTTGCAACAAATTGCATTTTGTGCATGTGCATGTTGATCAAGATCGATTTCTTAAGTTGATGCGTCCATCTATAATTCTTAGTTTTCAAGTTTGACAGTTTTATAAAACATTATATATATATATATATATATTTACATTGTACTTTTTTACAGACAAACATTGTCCAAACTAGCTCAATGTCATTTCAAGGACAAACTACAAAACATACCAACATATTTGATACTTTCGGCGCAAAACATCATTTTGTAATTGATTGTACAGTGTATTTTGATGTAGATGTGTTATCTTAGGTTCAGAGAGTAAATTCTTTCATTAGAAGTTATAGATCGAAGGGCCTTCTGTGGTTGTAGTCTTTAACGACAAGTCTGGGAAGGGTGTAGTGTAACCATTAGGTTTCGGGATTACTGCACTCATAGGAGATGGTTACATAACATGGTATAGTATTGCTGTAAAAAGGGATGGTGGATACAAAACATAAATGCTGCAATCACTATTATCTCAACTATCATCTCAACTGTCTGATGGATCCTAGGTATGTACTCAGTGAGGGACCCACCAGTGTAAGAAACTGTCATCCATAGTACTATGAGAAACTCACCAGTGTAGGAACCTTTCATCTCCAGTACTTTGTGATAATCACCAGTGTAGGGAACGTTCATCCCTACTACTGTGTGATTTTCACCAGTGTTGGGAACTTTCATACTTAGTGTTATTTGGGATAGGACCTGGACGATTTCAAAATTTTGAAATCGGTTAATCGTCCGTATAAAACCGAATCGAATCGGTTAATCGGCCGACATTTTGAAAATGTTGATTCCTTCCCGGCGACCGCATCAAAGTACTTTCAACATCTTAACTTATTTGAATTTATTTTATTATCCGATGTAAAAAGATTATTTTTTAATTATAACGTTAAAAACGATCACCAGCAGACTGGTGTATCATAGATTATCCCTGCGCATCCAGCTTTTCTAACCTGATTGTGTTTCGATAAACACATTCTAGTATGGAGCGTCAAAAGTATAGTTTATACATTTTTATTAACATTCTAAAATGTGCATCGTTTAGAACGATTTACGCGGTTTTGCAAAATTGAAACCGGTCATATCTTGTACTTGAATCGTGTCCGATTAATCGATTAATCGTCCCGGTCCTAATTTGGGACATGCCATGTAGGTGAAAGTCATCATAGATCTACATTTTATCATTTGAGAAAACGAGGTAACCTGAGTTATGGAGGACTCACCGGCACTATCTCTTAAACGGTGGTCATAACTAGACATGCGTGCAACAATGTGGTGTCTGCATGCAAAACGCAGGTGATACATAGGAATATGTACGTGGTCGGGTCAGTACGGCCTTCGCACGTTTTTCTGAGCACGCATACACATCGCAGCACTTTTCGTGTATGAGGAACATTCTGGTATGTCTACGTATTTGTCCCCACACATGCGACGCACATGCAATATGTGTGCCTTCTATTGTCAGTTTACAATGCACATGAGCAGACGCGGATTTACTGTACATAACGTACACAATAACTTAACAATTGTCAGGAGAGTGAACGTTGTCCGCACGTTGTAGTCATGTACAACGTAATTGTCAAGTGTGCAACGCACGATTCACACCGTTTTTATTACAGTCAGTTGAAGAGTCAGACTCAAGACTTTTCGAAGCAATCACCAACCGCCCTAAGGGGTATGATGTTGACAGCAGTCATAGTAGGGAATTTGAAGGTCTCACGACTGTATAAAACAGCAAACAAAGGTGTACAGACAAAGAGGGGTGACAAAAAAGTTACTGTTGCATCTACTTTCGCCATCAATGCTAATTTGAATGAACTATGATGGTAGCCATATTGGAAACCATATTTTCAGTTGCCATGGTTACAATATGTATTCTTCTTTTAAAGAATCAAGGTACATTTGGGTTTTTTGTCAAAAGGAATCAAATCAACATAAAATGTAATATTTATTCCTGTATTATTTAACTTCATTGTGCTCATACTTACAATGAAAATTACGAAAATTCCAAATTTGATACTTGACCTCTAATATGACCTGGACATCTAGGTTGACAAATGAACACATCTTTACAAATAGTGTAATAAGTTCATATTTGCTAATATTCAACTTTATCATTTCAAATGATTAATAAACAAGTTCAAATCATGTCATCTTTGGAAAAAGTTTCATTATTATCGACTTTACCCCTACGGTTCTACCCCTGAGAAAATTGTAGATTTTTGGGGCCGAAATAGGAAATTTTTGAGAAAATATTTCAATATTTAATTGAAAGATGCACAAATGACACAATGAGCCAACTTTCTTAATAGTTAAATGGAGCAAACTGTTTTCTGTATGGTATAGTGTCTCAAATATGAATATATGGTAACATATTGATGCTTTTCGTAGATTTCAATAAATTCGTACCCCACCCACTTTTATAGTGTGTTGTCAATTTTCAAGTATATTTATTTTGTACATTTGTTCGTATTTGCAAATCCCCAACTATGTAGCATATACTTAACACAAGAAGTGTTATAAATGTTGTAAGAATAATCATGGGTGGTTTAAATTTTTACCCCTATGCCTTATTTTTGCCTCAATTTGATGATAAATATGATGAAAAACAATTTAATAATGTTCCAGCTTTTCAATAATCCACCAAAATCACCTAATATGACAAAAACAACATACCATACATTCTTAAAGTGACTTATTCCCATAAAAATGCCATTTCCAATGTCCAATGGGCTATATATTGGCAAGCGCAAAGGCGGATATTTTCTTTTTGGTAGCCATCTTGGACGCCATCTTGGATTACTCTAAGCACCATCACCGGAATGGTATCGAGAGCCCCTGATTGTAACATACAATTATTTACGAACATTTTAAGGTATGTTAAAGTATGTTAAAATGAATGGTAGGGTTAAAATATTTTTACCTGAAATAGTCATCAAGCTAAAAAAGTATAAAAAGGAGGTAAAATCAGAATCTGGTTGCGATGGCAACCCTTTAAGAAAACGAAAACAGAATATAATATAACTTGAAACAAACTTCAACTATCCCCCTAAGATGTGGTACAATTAATTACCTTCTATCCAGGCATGTTATCATTTTCGAGCTTGTTGCCATGGAAACCAATATTTAGAACAAAATACCTATTTTTCAGTGCTGCTCCAATCCTTAAAAGGTCGAGTAAGGTGTTGGGTATGTGTATGTTAAATATTGAGTCATTGTCATTCCGGTAACAAAATCGGCCAAAATTGGAAATATTTTCCCCTGTTAACACCCTGACAAGCCTTTTCATAATCATGAATTCTGAGAACACAAACAATAATACAGAACTAAATTGCAATGTTTATGTACACACTGTGTGACTCCATATGACCTGAAGAATCAATTGATAATATGAACAATTCTATTTTACGACGTCCTTGTTCTGTATTCGTTTTGGAAGATGGATTCACAAAGCCTGTTAATTATTTGCACGCCATCATCAACTGGTATGGGACAAAGTGAGACATAAAAGCCAATCATATTGTTTTGTTTCACACAATGTCCCGCGTTATTCATTCGTATTTAGTTTCAATATTGCGTGTGACATACACCAGCGAAATAAATTCAAACGGAATTAATAATTCCAAGACGATTTGTGTGTGATTTTATATCGGGTTTGACAATCGGGTTATTTAAAGCCTTTCTATAGCCGCCTTTTCAGCGGACACTAGCACTAACCTACTAGTATATAGCTTTAAGATATGCAAAAAACGGTAACACCAAGTGACCGCTAGCGTAGCAGCATGGAATTGACCTAGTTCCACAAGTCCCCACTGTAAAACAGCAGGACATCTGCGTGTGTAATCCCGATGGCTTTTGAAATAAACATTATATTTCGATTAAGGTAACTTCCCCTGCTGAAATTGAACCCATCAGTGTGTAACCGTGTCAGTAAAGAATTTGATTTTCAAGTCTGTAACAGTATTTTTTACAAAATTTGTTATACTAAATTAAAATTATACATTTACATTTATGAAATTGATTTAAGAAAAGAAGAAATATTTTATAAAAAAATGTTTAATCTACAATTGAAATTCATCATTTTTTGTGTCAAAATCCTATAAAAGGTACTCACTTGAATTCAATATAAAACACATAGTTGTGTTCTCCAATCTATTTTCCAGGTGATAGACTATTCCACTTATCAATTTAATTAATGACATGCACATATCGAATCAAAAGGTTGGGTCACTTTATTACCAAATTTGTAAAATAACATTTACACATAGCTGATTATTTTAAGTATGTAATTATTGGTTTTCTAACACGTAGACACAAAAAATGACCGTCTAAATTCAATAGAATTGACCTTGACTTGTTTTGATAGCAACCTTATCCCATGAAAAGAAAAGTTCTACACACAAGTCATCATCAAAATTTTAATGTTTAATATAAATTAGATTTATAAGTTGTACATGGTTAAATATTCAGTGATTTATGGATAAAATATGATTCATATACACTAATTCTATAGTCTATCACCTCGATAATAGATTGGAGAACAACGCAATGTGATTTATATCGAATTTGAGTGAGTACCTTTTTGAGGATTTTGACACAAAAATTGGCAATTTTCAATGTGTAATACATGTTAAGCACTTTTTTACAAACTGCATTTTTATCTCTTCATACAAATATAAATGTAAATATTTCAATGTAGTATAATAATTTCTGCTGAAAATCATATTGCAGGCTTGAAAAATCAAATTGTTTTCCGACACAATTACACACTGGTGACTTCAATTTCAGCTCAGCAGGAACCTTAAACATCCTTCAAGTTGGTAAATTTTGGCAAAAATGGTGCTTGCATTTTATATGTTGTATCTTGGCTAGTACTCAGGGTTGTAAGAACCAAAAACTGGTCATTTTGTTCACAAGGTGTATAAAGCACCAAACTTTCACAAAATAACAATCAATATATTGGCTTCCAGAAAAGTGAAAGATACAAGCTGTTCAGCCCCTTAATTCGCATATATGAGGCCCCAAAACGGGTCCATCAAATTAAATTGCTCTGCACACTAAAAATATTAAAACGCTGAATTTTAAAAAAAATATATAAAAATCACCAAAATTTCAATTGGAATGTCTAAATCAAGTACATATATGATATATTGTATTATGAATTCCACTATCATACAGGTTTTATCACAAATATGAGGCCCGAAAGGGGTATTTTTGAAAATTTCATAGAATTAAAAACATGTTTGTATACTTAGTTTTAGTATTATGAATAATTGAACAAGACAACAATAGAATGCAGACCAGTTGACCCAGTGATGCTTATGATATAATTTAATTCATTTAAAATACAACTTATTTATTGATTGAGGCCCTTAAAAGGACATTTTTCAATCATCAAAACGTGGATGAATTTAATATGTTCAAGATGCAATCTGTAAGACATATAAATGTCTCTAAAATGTGCAACAAATGATTTGTAAAAGTGAATTATATTTTGTTGTATATGAAAATTTACCATATTGATACTTTAATAATAGTTCCAATGTGAAAATGAGGCCCCATTAGGGGTACAAACTAAACACAATACTTTATATAAGACGCACTAGAAATTAAATCAGTACATTGATTCAATACTCAAATACAAGACATATTTTATACCAATCGTAAATAATAATAAAGTTATATAACTATACAGTAAATACTAGTAACTAATATTTGATTACTTATAGTGAATTGAGGCCATATAAAGGGTTAAATCTATTTTGAAAAAAATGGATTGAATTCATATGTAGAGAAACGATAATAAAATATTTATATTTACTTATAGATTTAATCAAAGTATCTGTAACAGAAATATAATTTATATAAATGTGTTGAATGTTGGTATATAAGCTATACCGTATTGTAAATAGTAACTGTGAATATGAGGCCCCATATGTGGTTTAAACTTCACTTAAGCCCATTAGCGGGTAAATAGCATATATTCAGCAAAGTAATTAAAATATTGCTTACAATATTCATAATAATCGATTTTAACATGTCGCATACATGTTAACACCGAATATTCATTGCACAAATCGATGAGATAAAACATAATATTGTGTTGTATAGTGAATGTGAATGTATATCAATATTAGTTCAATATTTGCCTGGTTATTTTGTTATGTTTTGTAATAGATGTTTGTATCGCACATACTTTAAAACAGCATTTAGCACTAGCATTGCTCTTCCTAATGATTGTATTTGTGTTTGAAAGTATATGTCGATGAAGTTGTTTACTAGAGGTCGATTCCCCACAAGGAATGGTTGTATTTTTAGGGCCAAGAATGACTCTTCTTTACAGATACTCGATGGAACCATGGCTTCGCAGTACATGGTTAAGTATTTATGAGATAACATGTATCCCATGGCCATGAATTACTGAAGTAGTGCCATGTACCCCGGTACCACAAAATGCCATGAAGTTTTACATTGGCAGTGTACCTACTAATTAATTATTTGTCATTACACGAACCCAGAATAGCTTTACATGAGGCCCTAACTTTTACTCTTAGAGCTATAGGACTGATTTAACAGGGCAGGTATACCAACCCGATTGAGCCAGATGTAGATGTGACAAATTAAATAGGTGGCTAATAAAGCTTGTCCCGCATTGAATTCAGAGTTAGGACATACCAAATAGTTTCTTCGTTTAGCGTCCGTCCTAAGTTCGAAAACCTATCTAGCTATCCTGAGACAAGAACAAAACACTCGTAAAAAGACATAACGACTTATTTGCTCATTACTATATGGCTTACAAATATATCGTTCAAACTGAAAATTGCTTTGTGAAACCTACAGATGTGTAGGGATAGGGTGACATCTTGATATGATAAATATGAAAGCCATATCTCAATGGATTTTGAAGAGTTACAATGTTTGTTGGTTATTTTTCTTCCCAAGATGCTCAAACCTATCCGTCCTCGGACGCTAAACGAAGAAATGGTTTGGTATGGCCTTACTGTGACAATTAATGTTAGGTTCCTAGCGTAGACAAGAAAATATGTGACCATTAGTTTTAAATACCCAATGGAACCTGAAATATATGTGTCGATGAGTCAAAGGTTACCCCAGAGCCAGAGTATGAACTAAATGTGCCAAACATTTGAGGTACCTCAAGAGGCATGGGTGTGCCTAGTACAGTTAAACGTTAAGATATCAATTTTCAATGGTCGCTTTCAGCAGTTCAGCCATAGGACAACATTTTAACGGCCATTTTAACTTCCCCCTATCATTAGCCTAAGAAACATGCGTTCGAGTCTCCGTGTTGAGACTAATTCTCTACTGATTAGTGTGTATCCATCATTGAGGCCCACTGCCCTCACAGGTATCGTTTCACACACTGGCATCCATTAGAAATTGTTGAATAAGAGGGTGGTGATTACTTCAAAGGACCAACTATACTAGTAGCTTCTATTGTCTGCTTTGCTCTCTAGATAGAAGTTACCAATAGGACCTGAAAGGACTGTATTATGCCATGAAATACCCATATAGTTTTGAGTACACGTACCAGTGTAATTGGTGAATGTAAGTATTTTATTGGGACAGGCAAAGCTGTAGCTTGAAAAATTAAATCACTTCATAGGACTTCGGTTTACCACATCAGATCTAAACGGCCTGTCGTGAGTTACTTTTAAGATCTGGATTTGAGGTACTAGTAATGGGCATTACGGGTACACAACAGGTCTTGGTATGATTGTACTTTGTGGTGTTAACTGCATCTAAGTACATTAAATGACCTTACTCGGCAGTATTTAGTACCTCAAATGACTAAGGTCGCCATCAGCTTAAATGAATACAACATTTTAACAGTGGTTGAAATCAAAACAAAGACCAACCTGAAATAATGTATCGGATTAATTGTGTACATCAGTCTATAACAATTGCTTGGTTTGATGCCATAGTTCAGCTGTTTAACCACCCTTTGACATTTTTAAGCTTTCCCTGGTCAGTGAATTACCTTATGAAACCCGTCCTGTGGGTGTGGCAGCCAACATCTATCTGCGGTGTCCAGGAATAAACCAACCCTCACAGGTACCAATTTACACATTGGTTGAGTATAGCATGTGGATATTTCTTGCTCATAGAAATTAACCAGTGGTCCAGATGAGGATTGAACCCAAGACCTCACATTCTGAAGCGCGCGTCCTATCTCTATACCACCGTTCCCCCCCATCGACCACAGTTTGATAACTGCATGTTTTTGCAGTCTCTCATTGACTTATTGGGCCAAAACCGAGCTAATACAGAATAAGTACATATACATGCATAAAAAAGAAAGAAATGAATCCCTTATTACGGGCCTCAATAAATTCTTTAAAAAAGTCGATGTCCACAGTACATGTATCTAAAATTAATGTTCTGAAGGTGTTGATGCGGATTAATTTATAAAAAAATATGTTAATAAATCATTATAATGTATTTGGTCATGAAAACATTTGTACTCGGTAAGAAAACATTCAAAATATAGTAATTGGCACCATTTTCACATTTAAATTTAACTTATAATGACACCAAGTTATGTTTATCAATTCAAATACAAATTCTTTAAACCACGACAGGGCCTCAAATTAACATTTTACAGTTATTAGTCATAGCACAGCTGATATGCCTACAATCAAATGCACTGTGTATATGAGCTAGCTTAAATGGAGAGAAAAAAATACCAATTAACCGTTCGATTTTTGAAAGATAATTACTTCATTCTGTGATTTTCTGATAGAAATTTACCTTATTATGGCCTAGTTTGTATTATATGAAATAGTTAAGTATATAATGCAGATTGTTTATACACTGTACTTACCAATGACTATGTAACTCAATATTTATAGTTAATTATAAACATTTGTTGCATTTCTATATAATATACGACTGTGTAGTGTGATGGTGAGTCTAGTAGGTGGTTAACACCACTAGCGGGGCCTCACTGTCATATTTTATTATTAATTAAGATTGTAAATTATTATCACCAATTCAACATAATGTACAAAACAGTTATATATTATTTGCGTAACAATTGAGAAAATAATAAATTAAATGTGTACATTATATACAGATGAATTTGTGAAATCAAATACACATTTGGGGCCTCATTTGTACAAAACACGGGGCCTCACATACATGTTTTATTGGTTTTTATATAGGTGGTCGACTTCATGTGCAACTATGCTATGTTTGGTGATTTATATACATAATGTGAACATCCATATGCTCTTATTTTATTTTTCCTGAATTCGGGCCTCATTTTGTGTTAAAACCACCAATGGGGCCTCTTTTTCAAGTTTTATTATTACAAAAAGCTGCAGATTTCAAGCACTCACATTATTCACTTTATATGTTATGACTCAATGTGTTTTGCTTCACAATAAGGAAAATAATCATGTATTTATACTGACAGAGATTCTCATACACTTTCTGGGCCTCATTTGGGCAGGAGAAAGGGCCTCTCATGGTTGTCTCCTTGGATTTTTTTCATCAGACTGACTTATAGAGCAACTGTGCCAAATTTGGTGCTTGATATATCATGTGAACATTCATGGCTCTTACAACCCTGAGTATATTATTTAGCTTTTTATTTTCCCGAATTCGGGCCTAATTTTTGTTTTAACCACTAGCGGGACCTCATTTTTGTGTTTAAGTATACCAAAATGCAATATATTTCAAATGTCACCACTAATCGTAATATTTACCATGGTTTCATTTGTTTTGCTTCGCAATCAGATGAAAAAAAACATATATTTCTACCAGGGAGTATGTACACTCTGAGGTACCCTTTTGGGGCCTCATTTCAGCAGGAGACAGGGCCTCGATCGAGTGTCTCTTTGGATTTTTTTAATCAGACTGACTTATACTACAACTGTGCCAAATTTGGTGCTTTATACACCTTGTGAACATTCATGGCTCTTACAACCCAGAGTATAGATAATGGGGCCGCTCTATGTTTGTCCAGTCGCCTGGTTGTCGATTACGCTGATTATATAGTTAATTATGGCACATCGCTTTAAAGGACAGCTGTGTTCGTGGGATTTAAATATCTTATTGAGTTCTATCAAAACAGACCCGGTGATTATAAACATTGTAGTACGTACTCCATGCTCGAACTCCACCTCTGCTGGATGGAAACATATGCTTTGGAAGAATATTTTATTAAATCGATCATTGCTTCAAGTTGGTGTTGATTTTGATGTATATTTCTAAACAAACAACTAATAGTATATTTTCAAGTTGGAGCATGGAATATGGAGGTTGAGTGTGAAAATCAGAACTCTTTATAATCACCCGGCCAGATGTTTGGATCGAACTCAACTAACTATAAGTGTAACTTATGACAAAAAGAGATATACTTGAAACAAACCTTAACGAGTTCAAGGAATTTTACTCGAACGTGTTCTTGATCGTACCCATACCCCTGGTTTTATTATACTTTTGTCGTATCATAGAAATGTTTCCTTTATAAAATTAGTCAAGTGCTGTGTTTCATATATTCCTACGATACCTTAGTGAACAAGTGAAATGTTGATGCTGGGCATCAAAGATGCCGCTAGTTCTTTTTAAGTAAATCTTTTTATTTAGTAAAAGGTATTGGTAGAAACTTGTAAACAAACTAAAATTCCGGCGTGATGTGTGATGCACAAGGGAAGTTATTCTCATGTGTTGAGTGTACGCTGCAAAAACTTAAGATTGCTGAAAATGGGTATTTTTCACTAATTCAAGGGCAATAACTCTGGTTGTACTAAATTGAAAGGGGAGTGAAACCCCAGGTGCACTAGAGTACATGCTGTCAAACATTTCTATAAAGGTTTCATGATCCTAGGTCAAATACTTTTTGAGTAGCATGTGAAACAAGTCAAAAATGGCTATTTTACACCATTTCAATGGCTAATAACTCTGGATGTACTAAACTGAAAGGGGAGTGAAACCCCAGGTGTAGAGAAAACATCCTGACCATTTCTGTGAAGGTTTCATGACTCTATGTCGTGTACTTTGAGTACCGTGCGACATAAGGAAAGCGGCCAATTTTTTCTCTTTCAAGGGCCATAACTCCGTCAAAATTGGTTGAATCATAAAACCCTGATAATATGCACCAGGTCACATGATGACAATCATTCTCTGAAAGTTTGGTTGAAATCTATGAAGAAATGTAGGAGGAGTTGTGCACAGAAGAAATTGTTAAGGCCCGCCGACATTCAGCAATCTAATAACCAGAGATTTCCTTTGGAAAACCTGGTTAAAAACTTGAAGGCAGTGAAACACCAGGAAAGAATAGGAAACATGAAAACATTCTATTTTCTATTGAAATATTTATTCAAATGAACATAACATGTTTTAGAAATATGAGCACCATTATAATATTGATTAATGCTTCACAGATGGCATTTAGCATGTTTCATAAAATAACAAAGTGTATTCCAATAACGTGGTATAGCCTGACAACGTGAAACTGACACTAAAGGACATTGTTATTTCGTGGTTTGTGAGCTTGATAAGTAAATTTATTGCGAATTAATACGTTCAACATAGTTTAAAATATGCATAGAACTAGTTCCATTTGGCAGGAGTATAGGAGCGCATATGAATATTTTGTAAATAAGAAGTGTCAGTTCAATGTTGGCAAGCTATATTTACCCGTTTAAATTTTGGCAAAACAAACTATTCTGACATACATAAATAAAGAAACATAGAGATTAAAAAAACACTTGCATTTATCAAATTTAGATTAAGACAAAACCTAAGAACTGGAAAAAATCGAAAATCATAACTAAAAAATATCTGACAGACATGAAAGTATTTAACATGTTCCATAAAACAAGTAGCGTACTGTGGTAGTTTGCATGTGTAAATTTAGGCAAAACAAAATTTGCTGATATAGCTTAGTATCGAAACATAGAACTTGGGAAAACACTCGTAATAACACAATTTAAATTTAGATAAAATGTAAGAAATTGAAAAACTAGACATGAATGTATTTGGATGGCTTTGAAAAAAATATTACTTAAACACTTAACATAACCTTTAGGTTTTTGAACATGGACTATAACCTTAATCTAAAATTAAGTTTTTTAAACACTTGATAATAATCGTTGTACCAATATACAGATTTTACAAATTGGTGGTAACACAGAAATGATAGAGTAGCCTGTAATGGTGAACCGTGATGTTGAACGGTGACGAGTGATGACAACCAGAGTCTGACATATTCCCGTGGTATAGAGATCCAGAGCAGGACACGGCCCCGCGATATCGAGACCCAGAGTCCAACATAGAATAGCCCATTGGCCTTCATTATGGCGGTTCACAAATACTGGTAACAAAGATTAACATACAAAGTCCTGCTACCAGGTACGAACTAAATAAAGGTTGTTCTAAAAGCATAATTTTAATTTAAAAGCATAATTTCAAGTTCGAAAGGAAAATCGCCGCTCCGCGCAAATAGTTTTTTTTTACTTTTTAATAGCCCCTGCTAAGACCCGCAAATTGCAACATATGTAGCCGTTATATAAACACCCGTTCCGAACTGATTTGGACTTTAGTACCTACCGAACAACATTGCCCTGGTAGTCATTCAATTTTAAGGTATGAGATAAACTGTTTTTATAAAAGTCGAATAAAAAAAATTATAAGCCGGAAATAAATGAGTGTATAATCATTTTACATACATCTTGTGATAATAATATTAAAAATATTTTTATATAAAATTTTGCTATAATATTTATCATCCTATTTTACCCCTGACGGGCGAGTCCAACAGCGTTATAACCAATCAAATCTTGTATCCTCCTGGGACATCTGGTTGCACCCTTTCATACTCGATGCCGCCTCCTGGCGGCATCGAATAAAATATAGGAGAACACTTCTGGTACATTTTAAGAAGTAGTGTTAATATTTTATTTATACACACAACGAGTATCGTTTCCCGTAAACATTCCATATCTAATATTGGTACTTTAAAAATGTCTTTAGTTTTAGTACATATGCTTGACTTTGTGGACATATTATGTGACCATTTATTTTTTACCCATATTATTTTTACTAGCATTTTTGTATGCATTGCCTATTGTTTTACTTATGTCTAAATTGTGATGATTGTACAACACTTTTGAACGTGTAATTTACATGAAAAAGGGCTATATAAATATTGTATAATGATAATAACAATAATAATATGAGGTACATGTATATAACTAGTAATACAGGGCATATAAATGTAGTATGTATTTATTCCATGAAATATTCAATTAATTTTGCATTTGTACTCCATTCCGATCAGTAAAACTAAACACACCATTGTGTTGAGCTGTCTGGGCACATTGTATTGTTACCAATCAGCTTGTATTCAAACAGATTCGAGGCAAAGGTTATTATCAAACATAATTTGTCATACTCATTTTCCCATAATTCATAACTGATGGTTACAACAGACTGGTCCGTCAACATTTCTGTCAAACCAATGTAGAGGTATTGCATTGATGCTCCTTGTGATCTCCCCGGTTTTATCCGTTTGTTATTTTGGACTATATATGTGAGATAATGCCGTGACGTGTAAATTCAACCATCATTATGTTTCACCGTATTATATGTCTCGAAGGTTTCAACCTGTCCGGTATAATTTACACTAACACTTTGTTTCGAAATAAATAAGCACGCAACCAAACACAGTGGACACTGACTGTTCTCATTAATACTTCAGGCGACAGCCCTCTTTATCTCGAAGTTTTCAGGATTAAAGAGAAGGGGTCCTCTCCGTATGTTAGACATTTCAGTTTTAATCCCATGCTGCGTTAAATCATTATTTCATTCAAACCTATGCAAAATGACTCAATTTCACATCTCTCACTGGGTAACATTAACGTTCCAAATTATTTTATGTAACTGTTTCCATAAAATTCAGTCACTGTCATCCAAATTAGCTGGAGAAAATGACGTGCTGATAGCTTCGTTCAAGGGCTATTGCAGGTTAAATGGTAAGGTTATACAATGCTATTTTCCGTGCCTTAAAAGCTGACTCGACTGAAGCACCCATACATTGTCAAACTTAAACCAGGAAAAGATAATACTGAAAAATAACAATTAAACAATGGGCACATTTGA
Source organism: Spisula subtruncata (assembly GCA_963678985.1). Classification (NCBI taxonomy): domain Eukaryota; kingdom Metazoa; phylum Mollusca; class Bivalvia; order Venerida; family Mactridae; genus Spisula; species Spisula subtruncata. The sequence continues at coordinate 29,274,905 of OY787663.1, read as the reverse complement.
ACTACATTCATGAAATTTGGTCATCAAACAACAGTTCCCACATTAAAACACTACTAGTATGTGGACAGACATAATGCAATTGTGAACGGCGCTATTTTTTCGACCCGGGTGTACTTTGGACGAGTGTGATAACATGGAAAATTTACCATTAATTGACGGTTAGCGTACTTATTTCTATGGTTTCTTGAGTTCCCACGTGAGAAAAATTTAACTTTATTTTGTTCCCATATAGAGAATATCTGTTGATTTTGGTGTAAGATCGAATTTATTTCACCGAGTGATCACAGAAATCAGTAGCCACGAGTGAAAATATAATTTTCTGTGATCATGAGTGAAATAAAATAAGATCTTTCACCAAAAATCAACAAAATTTCTGTTTATTATTAGCTTCATTTTCTCGTAAAACGGTACAGTAATTGGCTAAATTGGAAAAATTACGTTGAAATTAGAACGTCACGACGTGACAACTATGACGTTAAAATGACGTTACAATGACGTAACGCATATTTTGAAGCCCGGCGCAGTTGACGTTGTGTTTCTTTTTCTACACGATATTGGACCCAGCTCCAAAACAGTGAAAATAACAAAACGATAATTTCACTGTTATTTGTTATTGTTATTTTCACTGAAAATCACCATAATCCACTGAAAGCTAATAATAATAGGTCCTCTTTTATTTTTAATCTATGTCATTGACTTAACATTCGCTTGTAATGACTTAAATTTAGATCTTTTATGCAGATGACTCGACATTGTATGAGTCGGGTTTTGAGTTAGCACCAATACAAAACAAGTTGCAAGAAAATTTAATCTGTTGAGAAGATTGGTGTGTACTAAATAACATGTCTTTACATCCTTGTAAGTCTAAATGCATGATTATTACAAGAAATAACATGTTCTCCCAAGAAGAATAGCCAAACTCATACTGAATAAATCAGCACGATTATCATCAGAAGGTTTACTTCAAAAACTGTAATGGCTCTCCTTTTCAGATAGGTGCAGATATCATGCTCAGTTCTTACTTATTTAACAATATGGCTCCAAAATATGTGCAAGAAACCCTAGCTTTTGCACGAAATGACACGTATAATCTTCACTCAATACATCATAATGTTTTAAATACATTATCTCACACAAATTCCATGAACGACACATTTTCTTATTTCACCATAAATATTTGGAAAAATATTCCAGATGATATTCGTAAAACCCCAAAACTACATGTTTTTAAAGAGAAGTATAAGTATTATCTTCCACAAAAGTGTGTGTAAAATGATTAACGTTCAATTTACTTTTTGAATGATTGAGATTGAATGATTTAATGAATGAATGAATGAATTTTGTCGTAATTACTATTATTATTGATTAGTGTCTGTCTAACTTTTATAAATGTACCTTGTAGTACTGTTTCACATAATTAATAAAATAATTGATGCTTTATGCATGTATTTGTGTATTTGTTTTCTCTCAATATGTTGTTAATCATAGTTTGCTGTGTATTTGTTTTCTCTCTCAATATGTTGTTAATTATTGTTTGCTATGTAACTTGTTTCTTTTCTTTACATTCTTTTAAAGGAGCAGGTACGATAGGGGGAGATTTTGGCCTAAGAATTTTAGAAAAACCAAAATTGCCGATGTTGCGTTTTTCTTTGCATATTTAGAGAAAACTATGTCTAAACTGTCCGTAAATCACATTAACATATCCTTATACATGTAGTTTGACTTCATACTGGGCCTATTTTGACCCCTTGAATTGCCGAAATAGGCAATTTAGACCTAAATATCGCCAATAAATTACAAAGTGTAATACGAGCACAGCTGTGTACCAAGTTCTTATTTCGCACATATGTTGATAATTTAAGAACAAATAAATGTGAAAAGTATCAACTTGGTACACGACTGTGCTCGTATCTAGCTTTTTAGAATCCGGTTTATAGTACCGCCATCTTTCAAATCAGTCAAATATTCGTTAACTTTCATTACACGTCAAACTATTTGTTAAATTAAGTTAATACTGATTTATCTTACTTGTTCATACAACAAATGTGATTGCTACCTAATTGACTATTCGAAATAGGTAGGTTGTAACATGCATCAACGAGTGGGTACGAATCAATTTGGTGACGAACGTAACAAAGTAAACAAACATGCTTGACGACGACTTACTTCAGTGGCTGGGAAATCAATAAACAAGCAACGATACGTGTCAGAATTCATTTTGATAGTTGTTACTTACTTTGGTCAATAGTAAGTATTCATTTTATTTCTTTCGTGTTTATTGTTAAGGCCCATTTACGATTCAACTTTTTCCTAATCAATTTTGACGCACCGTAAATTCTGATCTCTGAAAACCCCAGAAATGTGAATTTATTCCCAGTGTAAATCTACTTGACGAGCTTTGAGCTTGTACTGTCCTATATGAAATACTTATAAATGGATGCTAGACTTTTTTAAACATTAATTTAACCTGCACAGTATTTGCAAACAATCACATCGAGTGCGGATTTGTTGATTTGTATCAAGAGTTGTGATTCTTGATGAGCAAATATTGATTACGCTAGATGCGTGCCATGGTATTAAGTACTTTTTCTACAGCATGTTTCAAATGGAAACAAGCCATTTAAGTATGCATATATCTAGCATTTAATATTCTGGTCAATAGGCTTGAAGTTACAAGACCAGATTAAAATTTCATAATTTAATATGGTTCATGATGAATATTAACATTTTATGTTTACATAAGCGTCAATGGTCCAGGAGTTCACCCATTCGCTCTCAACTTCGGCGGTCCGGGTTCAATTCGTTGAGGATCAACCTTTTTTCTTTTGTTTTTAAATTTAATTAATTTATATTTAAGATATTATAATAATACAAATGCATAATATGTTTAAAATGTCCAGTATTAATGCATATTATATATTTTCGACTTTTCAGAAAATTGTGAAAGTTAATGAAGGCCAAGTACTAGCAAGTCCCCTACTCTTTAATATGGAAAATCAGGTATGTACATGATAACAATGATTTGGTAGGTTGACTTCTACCTACAAAAGCTTTAATTGGTTACTGTTAAGTTTATATGTCATTGTAGTTCATTAGTTAAAATCAAACAGTAGTATTGGTGCTCATTTAAAAAATCTATTCATTTGATCAGAGATTCTATATTACTAACTATATATAGAGAAGATCCTGATTGATGCACTTCTGTCTACAGGGATGGTTTCAGGATTTGTTGTTGGTGTGTAAATATTGACATGGTCCCTATCTGGGGGAATAAAGCAAGCAAAGTAAGCTTCAAAATGGATTTTATATAAATTATGAGAATATCATCTGTCAAAATTAAGTGTGTCTGACCGTCTGTTCCATAACCTGTTATCTGTTGGTAAATGTATAAACAATGCTTTAAACAAGATTCTGACCTGAAGTGTGTGCTACAGGGAGATATAAAAAAAGCTCTGGTCACATAAATTTAATAAAATAATACTTGTATTTTTTCAGAAACATATGTGTTCAATGCAATTGCTGTGCCAAAAGGACAAGCTCTACTGACATAAGAGAGCTGAGGGGTGGCAACAACATATTTGTATATATTTATACACATAAATATAGTGTACAACATGCAACACATTTATAAAAGGATCAATAACGAACTTCAATAGACACTTCAAGACACACTCGAAAACTATTCAAATGTACAACTGCCACAGCTGCGACGTAAAATCAGCAACCCTATTTAATCTAAAGAGACACCACCGAATTACCCATGGAAAGACCTTAGAACAATATACGACAAGCAATGAGCTAAAAGATAAAATACTGACGAACATCAACCCTATCATAACATGGAAACCTCCAATGGAAAGACGCCTTGCAATAAACCCAAAAATTACCCCAAAATTCCGAATCATCGAAGCACAGAAGAAATGGCTAAATAATCAACTACAATCAACAAACGTGGACACAATATTTACTGAAATGACTACTGAAACACCAATCTCACCGCTGCCCACAACACCAGAAAAATACTCGCCAACAGAATCAGACAGCAATAACACAGTCTGCCTAGACGAAAATGACGATTTCACATATACCAGGGACACGGACATATTCATCTACTCAATATATGGAACTTTTGATAAATAAGTAAGACTATTTCAATCCGATATTAATTTAATTTATTCTTCATCAACACATGTATATATTTTGACGTCTATTTATAGAAACAATAACACTAACATAGTATTCTGTTCTTAAAATAGAACAAATCACGTGGTCACAAAAGCACCTCAAATTTGTACTTCGGTGACAATTTTTAACATGTATTTACCCTGATGAAGGCTATTGCATAACCGAAACGTTGGTATTATAAAAAATATATATAAACTTGACCCGTCTTGTCCGTGTGTTCCACTTTCCATACCTTTAACTTGTCAACATAAATATAGTGTATAGACACTGGGTCCCATTTCAACTGTGTTTACCATTGGCCCCTTTTTGTGGTGGTTTGTTTATGCCCAGATATGTTTAACTGGTATATGATATAACTGGCAAATTAAAACTGCCCATTTTGAAGTCAAATTTATGTTTTTGTGTATTGTGCTTTATACCTGTTTCACATACATAGTATCATGTTTCAGTTAATTTTGATAAAACATACGCACATAAATATCCTAGAAAACTTGTTTCATATCACAACTACACTATTGAAATATGTAGTTAAAATTCTCAATACTAACTGATTCCAGGTTGTGTATGTTTATTTACTGTTAACAGTAGATTAAGTATACTTCTGTATCTGTCTAGATCTGTCCATTTTTGTGAAAGAATCATGTCCAACACATCTATTTGTATATGTATTACAAACTGGAACTTAAAATCGCACAGGGAAGGTAGCACTGTACAGGTCTGTGCAAATGACCAGTAGAATTGTAAAAATAGAATTACAAATCAGGCAGGGGAGGCAGCACTCTACAGAGCTCTACATAACCCCTCCAATTGAAACTTGAATAGTGTTCCATATACTCTCTAAATTAGTATGTGCATAGTATATATTTTATGTCAGATCATTATCCAGAAATAAAATTGTTCATTTTTATATTTTAAATCAGTGTTTGTGTTTTATTGACACTATTTGTGATATGAAATGTTAATTGGAGTAATTCTGCCTTTTAACATAGATTTTTGATTAACAACAAAAGTTTGAAACAAATGCAATGCCCACCAAAAATAATACAGTTGCCAAATTAAGCTTGTCTAAATTATTTAATGTATGTTTATCAGAAAACCACAAACATGAAGATGATTTTGTTTGATTTTTGAAAACCATGTGATCCAGTAGGCTGTATTTTGTTGCTCAATAATGTATTATAATTAGTATTATTATAGATCAGTAAATGGGAAATAAGCTTTATGTTTATACTTATTTTTGATGGGCAGTGTATGTCAAACATAATCATGTAGTTAAAAAAAAATCTAGTGACAGTGAGTAGGTTTCCTAAATAACCAGTATCATTGTGACTAGATCACACCACTTAAGTAATGCATATATGATGATATATTGATAACAACACTGGCTGTAACAAGACCTTTATAATAGAGCTTCAACACTAATTTCAACCTGTGTTTTGTTGCCATGGAGTAACACGTTTTCTACAAATTCTATCAAATTTGAACAAATGGTCGTTATGGCAACAGAAGATACATATGATGGATGCAAAATGACCAAAGTAGTAATGTTTTGCATTTGCACAGAATGTTTTGCATTGGCACAGATGACGAAAGTGTTAAATAAGTTTTTTTTTCATATTCTGGTTATTAACGAGTATTGGTGACTATGGCAACCATAAGCAATGGAAATGAAAACAACATACCTGATTCATATACTTATAAGTTAAGTCCTTCATTAATGTCAAATTCGCAAAATTTAAGGAAAAACTCAAAATTGGGATTTTTTTAGATTTTAAAACTGTTGCTATGGCAACAAACTTTAAGAAAAAAAATCATACATAGTTTGAACTATACAATTGAATGGTGTGTCTATCATTTGCATTGTTTATATAAACAATCAGATGCCTTAAAGTTGCTTTTTTAACATATTTAAGTTTTAGCATAAATGGTTACTATGGCAACTGAGTAAGTATGAGAATAAAGTAAAAATAGTTGAATCATACTCACTGACATTAAGTCTTTTATTAACAGTATTTTCACAACACAAATAAGAAATTATCAATAAAAAATTCAAAATCATAGTCGGGATATGCATACCTTTGAATGACAAAAGTTTCATGAAATCGGAAGTTGGGCCAAAGTCACCCCTTATAGTACCTGCTCCTTTTAAGTATTGAAGGCATTGTTTTAAATAAGATATGTATTATTCATCTTTATTTAATGCTTATCGTTGCGGATGAAGATTGCGCGGATATCATCGAAATCCAGAACACATGCCTCTAGGTATCTATTGTCGACCATGGATAAAGTACTCTAACTATAAAGCTCATTATAATCGATATTAAGACAGCGACAACAACCGAGATAACTCAAATGATTATCACTCAAATAGTCGACCTAGTCTCATATAATGCAACCGGTGTGATGACTGCTGTGCCATATTTGTCAAACCTGCTTAACAATCAACATATAACTGTGCGGTTTATCTAAGCACTGGCTCCTTCCCCATAATGTGCATATTCTTGATAGTATCGACAGGAACTATATCTCACATTCTGTGACATGTTATTCTCCTGGAATGACTGGGAAAGGAGGTGTTTCGATACTATGGAAAAGGGAACTTGATACATTCGTTGAATTAATCGATATAAATAGTGATAGGTTAGTCGCTGTAAAATTGTGCGTTCCGAACATATCATTGGTCATCATACAAGTCTACCTGCCCTCATCAAATCATGATGTTAATTCCTTCAAATATGTAGTGGACGAGCTTGCAGATGTGTGTGCGCAATATGCTACCGAAAATAACATAATAGTGATGGGTGACTTTAATGCCAGGTTTAACGTGGACTCTTCTTCTCGGCGGTCACGTGACGCGTATATCTCCGATTTCGCTACAATGTGCAAGTTGAAAGTAGCCACGAACCTACCAATGTGTGAAGGTCCTGCCTTCACATTCCTTCCTTACAACAATTCGAACCCTTCTCGAATTGATCACATCCTAACAGACGATAACCTTATTCTGAATGTAACCCAGTGCAGTGTACTTGACGACGACCCACTGAATATATCGCATCATCTACCAGTATTCCTATCAATGGAGATAGACGATTCCGAGACCATGACTACACCAATGTTCGACCAGTTCACTAAATAATGTTTCAAATAGAATAAGCAGTACAAAATAAGCGCATACGAAAAACTGGTGTCACAATATTTGGATAGTAATTCAGGCAATACAGCAAACGACAGCTTCATCATCAGCAGCAACTCACACCATCTTAACACGCAAATTTAAATCTTACTTAAAGCCTTACTGGTCCGATAGCCTCAAGAGCTTAGGTCGTCATATCGTGAATGGAAAATAAGCGGGAAAAGTTAGTGAAAGAGTGAATCGCTAAATAAATACAAGTCAATCAAACGACTATACAGGATCGAGCTTCGGAAAGCAGCACATTGTTACGAACAAGAAGAATGTGACAGAATTGATCGCCTTTCGGAAATCGACCAAACCGGCCTTTGGAAACTGCTAAAAAGTAGAAAAACTAAATCACGTAAGAGACAAGGGCGTGAACTGAATTTTAATGGTACGATTGTTAGACAAGACGGCAACATATTATCTGGCTGGCGTCAGTATTTTGAAAGCCTGTACTCATTCTCAGAAGAACCCAGTTTCAACAGTGCATTCAGGACCTGCATTGAAACAAAAGTTAACAAACTTCTACAGAGGGGCCAAATATTTACTGAAACCTGTGATTTATTCCACAACGAGATAAACTACGCTGAAATACATAACATTGTTAAATCTCTCCCGAATAACAAAAGTGGATCTTCGGACAACCTAACATACGAACACTTGAAATATGGCGGTAAATCTCTAATCCGCGAACTCGTTCAACTATTCAACCAGATAATAGCTACCGAACACATCCCTGTTCAATTCAAGACAGGATTAACTGTGACGTTACACAAGGGAAAGGGCAAGTCTCTGTCTGAACCAAATAACTATCGTGCAATTTCTTTACTTCCAGTGATTTCAAAGATATTCGAAAAGCTAGTCTTGTTCAGAATTGAAAACAATTACGCTAGTGTTGAATTAAACAAACTTCAATATGGCTTTCAGAAGGGAAAAAGCTGTAAAATGGTTTCTTTTATACTCCAAGAATCGCGGAACTACTGCTGTGAACGCGGTAGCCCCCTATACACGTGCTTCCTAGACGCAAAATCAGCCTTCGATAAAGTTTGGTTATCTGGCTTGCTACATCAACTCAATAGTATTGGCATTCAAGGAAAACCACTCCGAATAATTAACAACATGCTGAGAGGTTCAACCAGTCGGGTACTTTTCACAACCCTATAACATAGAGCAAGGCACCAGACAGGGCAGTATTTGTGCGCCATTCTTTTACACGGTCTTCTTGAACAGTCTGTTAATCGAACTAGAAAAATCCAAATTCGGTCTCAACATTAGTTATATCTCGTTGGGTGCACCCACACAAGCAGATGATATCGTACTTCTGTCAACATCTAAAGATGGCATCCAAAAACTTACGGATATCTGCAGAAAATATGCAAATAACTGGAGATACAGTTATAACCAATCCAAATGTGCGTCAATGTTAATGGATTGTAAGGCACATAGACCTCAGTGCTCTCTCAGCATTCACTATGGTAACCAGACAATTGACGAAACCGACAACTACGTACATCTGGGTATTACACAGTCTTCCAGCGGACATCTGCCTTACAACATCGACGATATTAGGCAATCAATTCGAACCACATTCTTCTCTCTGTCGAGTTATGTATCCAGTAGTGACGGGACGAATCCTATGACCGCCTCAAAGATTTACCAAACGTGCGTACTACCACGGGCTTTGTTTGGATGTGAGCTGTGGAACTCAATATCTAGATCCAACATGAAAAACTTGAACATACCCACCACATGTGCCTTAAACACACACAGGGGCTTCCAATACTTACCAGATCTGATATGGTGACGAGCTTGCTTGGATTCACATCCATTGAGGGTTATATAGACCTTCAAAAGTTGCTTTTTCTTGGTACGTTATGTCGCTCACAATCCGGAGACCTGGTCAGCAAACTTTTCCTTCATCGTCTGTTCCAACACGAGCGGAGGTTACCTGCCTATTCCCTTGGATTCATCCCTGACATCGTGCGTATCCTTGCAAAATACAATCTGTCAGACTACTTGAATACATTTGTTCGGAAGGGTAACTTTCCCAGTAAATTCACGTGGAATAAATGTGTTAAAAATTCCATCAACGACCACGAACTTAATAGTCTTAACATGCGTATGCGATCATCCACGGACTTTGAACTGTTCTCCAAAGTGCACAATACAATCACCGTGTCCAATATATGGCGGGTTGCTAAACTACGCCTACATTGCCTTGCGCTTATGAAGACTCTAGCTAAATGGTGTTGCTCAGTTCCGGTAACCCATGCACTGAGTGTGAAGTGTGTCAAAGTAACTTTACTGGATACCAACTGTTTCATGTACTATTCCATTGTAAATCTGTTATCAGACAACAACGAAAAGACATCTTCATGTATCAAACTCGTTATGAACTGAACAAGAACTTGTATCGATTGTTAAACAGTGTTTGTAACGATGTATTTACCTGTTTTCTTCTTGTCGGCGTAAATTCTGAACTTCAAGCAATTATCTCTTTTGAACAATATCCAGATTTTCTGATACAATGTGCCGAGTTAAAAATTCTCTGCTCAATGTTTCAAAACTGTACTGGACAATGATTGATATTATACGACCTAACTTTTCGATTACAGTATGTTATAATATGATTACAATCACCTGGTAGCGCACTTTTGCTAAGGTTAAAGGCCCAGCTCTCCCTATCAAAAAGTACAAATCAAATTGCCTCTGCTACACTGTTTCTTTTTCGTTTTCGCAGTAACAGTGTTTCATCGTGGGTCTTATTTATAAATGTAACTTTTTTGTGCACATATTTGCGTATTTCCCCTCCTTTCCTTGTTAAGGTGTGGTCGTTTTATATCCTCACGTGTTATCTGGTGCTTTCAATCATCCTTTAAATGCTGACAATCGTATGTTGAACAAAAAAAAATGTTTACATTGTACATAAGTGTGCATGCGCGAGTATGATAGATTGTGTGGATAACTTAAGATATAAAACATGTTTTCTAGTGTGTGCAAGCGCGTGTGTGTGTGTGTGTGCGTACGTGTGCGTGCAGGTGTGCATGTATGTTTGTGAGCGAGGGCGTGTGCGTGTCTGTGAGAGCGTTCCTTGTGTAAATAATGATTTCCATTTGTATAGTATTTAGTTTCGTATTGATATGTTATGCATATTTATGTGATATCAAAGGCAATAAAAGGTATATATTATTTATCTTTGTTTAATGCTTATCGGTGGTTTACGGCGGAATAACGGTGGATTATTCCCCGATAATTCCACTGCTCATAATTTCACAGTTCATAATTTCACTCAAACGGACTGTTTGTTTTAAACAAATTTCCCCGCAGCCAAAAATCAAATAATAATCATTTTTACTTGCTCTCTTATATCTTTAACAAATAAAAGAACATTATATATACATAAATGTAAAACAAACGGACAAATTGAGGCCGTTGCAGACGAACTACTTGATTACAACTCGACGTGTGCGTGGCGGGAAATAAATAAAATATTTGTATTTTTTCATGTATGATCCTTTGATAATTCACCTACGCCACTCGTGAAAATATGACATCAGATGCACTCGGTGAATTATCAAACGATCATACACGGAAAAATACAACTATCCTCTATATGTATAAGACGTAACGCACAAAACTCGTTCGTCAAATGACGTTGTTTAGTTGACTTGACGCGAAAAGCGTTTATTGCGTTAACCATTTTTTGAAAATAAATACACATGTATGTGCATAATCTATTGTTACTCTTGTGTTAACCAAACACAATGCTACTGTTTATATTTAGTTAGCATAATTAACATTGTAAGTTGCTAAAAACTATAACTGAATACAAATGTACGACGTTAATTCTCGCAAATCTGACAAAATCAGTAAGCGAAGAAAAAATAGCTGTGTATATCGAGTAGACTTTCAATCCAAAAGCTAAAAACTAATTTGTAAACTTCAATGAAAATGTATTCTGACATTTGTTTTCTTTTGAGTTTACCTTTGCGAAAATAGGTATTAAACGATCGCTGAAATTGCATGTATTGTTTTTAACGTTAATTCACGGGCGTAGAACAAACTCGGGGGACAAAGAAAAACAAACGGCATTTTTCGAGTATGTCTCCAATTTAAAAATAAATAGGATTTATGTTAATAACGAAAAAAAAGTATGTTGACATTTTTTTCTTTTGCGGTTAATTTAGCGATTAATGTTTTTAATTCATCGTTGAAATTTCATGATTTATTGTTAACGTTATTTTGCGGACGTGGGGCAAATTAGGGGACAAAGGAAAACTGACGGCATTTTTCGAGTACGACTCCAATTTAACGAAAAAAGGTATGTTGACATTTTTTTCTTTTGCAGTTTTTTTTTAGCGGTAAGTATGTTTAAATCCTCGCCGAAAGTTAATAACTTATTTTAAACGTTACTTTTACCGACATGGGACAAATCTGGCGACAAACTCAAACAAGTGGCGTTTTGCGAGTTTGTTTCCGATTTCATCATAAAACTTATTTTTGTAAATAACGATAAAAACGTATATTCATAATTTTTTTCTGTTGCGATTCTTTTAGTGATAAATATATTTAAATTTTCGTCGAAAGTTCATGTTTCATTTTTAACGTCAATTTTACGCGAGTGTGACAAAATCTGTCGACACAGAAAAAATAGCGGCATTTCTCAAGTATGGCTCCGATTTTAAAATCAAAATTATTTATGTAAACATAGATGAAAACGTATATTAACTTTTTTTTCTGTTTCGAAATTCTTTGCAATAAATGGTGAAAAATAACGGTCATAGTTGACTGTTTAATTGTTTCGACGTCATTAATAAAAATGTGACACGTTTCTGGTAAATGTGTAGAAAAATAAATACATATGTAAATTTCAACATAAATGTATCATACGGCTCTTTTCTTATGTTGTTCTTTATACGATAAAGAGTATAAAAGTACCGCGAAAATATCATACCTAAACTTCTCCTGCAAAAATGCAACGTTGTGACGCGTCATTTTCTAGTCAAATTTTATCTTTGTTGCGTATTTTTCATTTCAAAATTGGTTCTCGTCTCAACGGAAGTTATATCATTCGATGCGTTATTGTTTATGCTTTCTAACGATATGTGTATCATTTACGTAGCACCGTCGGATATTATTCAGTAACGACTTGATTAACGGCAACAATCGATCTTTACGGAGTGGTTCGAGGTCTGTTGCAGCGTTACGTCATATGTCTTAACATTATTTTATTTTTTTATTCAATATATACAAACATTCGTACAAAGAGATTATATATATTATATACAACATGCAAAATAAATTATCAAATATATGCATTTTACTAAAATTCTCAATATATTTATGTAATCTCTCAATACTTGTTATCGCCACTACACAATCATGATTACTTGTTTAACAACCTCTGGTCTTAATAATTCAACACTTTAAATTTATTTACAAAAATATCCATTTTGTCATTTTTTAAGGCTATTTCTCTCTCAATAATCATTCTGGTAGTCAAGTAGTTTAAGAATAGTTCAAAACGTAATATCCCTAGTTTTTGTTTCGTATAAAAAATAAAATATTTCATTAGTACAATATTGTAATTAATCAAATTATAGTGTGTTCGTTTAACTGAAATTCCAAAACTTACTATGGAATAGTCAAACGTAATATCGAAAGTACTTCCCCTTAAATATCGAGATAACCTATTCCACATATCCTGCGAGTGAAAACATGACCAAAACAAGTGTTCTATACTTTCCACATAACTATTACAGAAATAACACATGCTTGATTCCACTATACGGAATTTTAATAGGAGTTGCACATTTAGAGTTACTGTAAACCTATTCCATTTGATATCGTTGTTGTTTAGTCCATTTGTCCATTTAGTTTCAGATTTAACGATTTGATCACTAATATTTGATATTTGTAATTTATAGTATTGTTTACATGGTTTCTTTATTCTCGATGTGATTTCCATAAGCGTTGTTGATCTACTGCGTGTTAATGTTTCCATATCTATTATTGTATTGTGTGTTGCTGGTATGTTCGCAATAGGCTGGTGGTATTTTAAGAATTCTGTTGCTGGAATATTGTATGTAAATGTGATCTGTTGAAAGGTATAAAACTGATTGATGCGAAAGTCATATAAATGTTCGAGGTATCTTATTCCCTTGTCATGCCAGGATTTCCAAAATATTGGTATCTTGTCTACTTGTATATGCCTATTCTTCCATAGTATGTGGTTTGGGTTACTAGTATCTTTATCAAAACTGTGTTTTATCATATTCCAACTTACTAGAATATCTTCCAAGAATTGATGTTTTGCAACTAGTTTACGTGTTTCAATTCTTGTATGTTCCCTTCAAATATCAAATAACTTCCATATGGACTGAGTATCGTTTGATAAATATGTTTCCATTGTCCTTTATTTTCGTCATCTTAAATACGTTTGACCCATGAGGCTTTTATTGAAAAAAGAAATGTTCGAATGTCTGTAAGCTTCAAACCTTAATCTTTTACTAACTCTAGTCGTTTAATTGTTTCTGATTTTCCATCCCATAAGAATGAAAATGTATTTTTAGTAATTAAGTCTAATATGTTATCAGGGGGTGAATGTAGAATATAAAAGGGGTAAACTAGCTTTGGTAAGGCCAGAGTTTATATAACGGTGACTTTTGCCATTAAAGTAAGTTTTCTGTATTGCCATTGTTAAAATCATCAAGTTTTGCATTAAAATTATTTTTATGCCCCCGTATCGATAGATCGGGAGGCATATAGTATTGCACCTGTCCGTCCGTCCGTGCGTCCGCCCTGGTTAACCCAAATTGACCGTTTCTTCTAGCATTAATATGGCTTGCTACAAAGCTTTCAAACTTGCATGGATGTTGTATATGAACACTCTCCACGCGCCTGTATCACCTGACTCCATTTTGACCTTCACCTTTACCTAATTTTGGACTTAGACTTATTGAAAGGCCAAATTCTTGGGTAACCCAAATTGACCGTTTCTTCTAGCATTAATATGGCTTGCTACAAAGCTTTCATACTTGCATGGATGTTGTATATGACCACTCTCCACACACCTGTATCACCTGACTCCATTTTGACCTTCACCTTGACCTAATTTTTGACTTAGACTTATCTCCCCTTTAGTATTTTCACAATAAAATTTTGTCTGGAGCATATCTTCAAAACTATTTAACATATTGACTTGAAATATGAAATATAAATAGATGGCAATTTGGAGAAGTGCATTGACAAAGAACCATAACTCTGTCTGTCTTAAATTTTGAATTATCTCCCCTTTCGTGTTTTTTTTTATAGTCAAATTTTGCTCTGAGTATATCTTCAAAACTATTTAACATATTGACTTGAAACTTGGAATATAAAAAGATGGCAACTTGGAGAAGTGCAATGACCAAGCAATATAACTCTGTCTGTTTTAAACTTTTAATTATCTCCCCTTTAGTATTTTCAGAATAAAATTTTGACCGGAGTGTATCTTCAAAATTGTTTAAGATATTGCCTTAAAACTTGATATATAAATAGAAGGTAGCTTGTAGAAGTGCATGGACCAAGAACCATAACTCTGTCTGTCTTACATTTTGAATTATCTCCCCTTCAGTATTTTCATGATAATTGTTTGTCTAGAGCGTATCTTCAAAAGTATTTAAAATATTGACTTCAAACTTGGTATATGAATTGGTGGCAACTTGGAGAAGTGCAGTGACAAAGAACCATAACACCTGTATCACCAGATTACACATGAAGTCAAACAAGGCACTGCTTTCAAATGTGGCATATTCGTTTACCATCATAAGTCCCTTATAGTTCAAAGCCATGTAACACTATCAAACATTTTAACTGAATAATGGCCCCTGATTGACTTAGCTTTTTATAGACATGGCTTCCACGGGGGGCATAAGCGTTTATTGAACGCAGTCTTGTTTAAATTAAGACTATTGTCATTGAAGAAATTAATTCCTAGGGTTTTTGCTGATTCCGAATTCCATTTAAACTTGACTGATTTGTTGTTATTCAGGTTTAGGCCAGATATTATTCCAAACTGCCTTATAACGTATACGAGCCGTTCAAACGAATCTTTTGAACCGTCGTTAAAATATGTTGCGTCATCCGCGAATAGTGTTTGTTTTACTTCATTGACAATATATTTCAATAATTTTTATTGTATTATCTCACGCTATGTAATGTGATAAGACTTCAATGCATATTATGAATAACGAAGAAGTTAATGGACATCCTTGTCTCACTCCATTCTGTATTGCAAAACTTTCAGACTAAGCCATTCTTAAGTATTATGCTACTAAATTTATTATAGAACAACTTAACCCAACGAATGAGGTCGTTTCCGAAATTGAAATGTTCTAGGCATTTGAATATGAAATCATGTTTAAGGGTGTCATATGCCTTTTCGAAGTCTGAGAAAAAAAGTAATCCTGGTTTATCATTTTCGTTTAAGTAGTCTAGAGTTTCGAAGATCAACCTAACATTTTCTCCTATATATATCTTCCTTTAATGAAACCTGTTTGCGACTTGGTTATGATAGAACCTATAACATTTCTCTGAGCTATAGTCTTAGTTGCGATTTTATAATCAACATTTAGTAATGTTATAGGGTGCCAATTTGATAATACTGTAATATCTTTATCGGACTTTGGTATTAAAGAATGTTTTCGAATGTCCGTTAAATGCATATTACCAAAAGAATAGTTAATTGAATCTGTGTAATATTAAGAGGTTAATACACGACAGAGCCGGACCGGAAGGCGATAATCGGCCTGGAAAATTAATAATCACCTCGAGGTCTTTAGCCCGAGGGTGATTATTCATGCCGGGCCGATTATCAACTTCCGGCCAGGCTCTGAAGTGTATTTAAGTCTTTAATACAATTGTTCGATTCCAACACTCAATGAAAGTAGGCCTAACAGTTACTCACGCTTAAATCAGTTCGTAGATATCTAAAGTACATTTATGCTGAAAATCTTATAATTCTCACAATTGTCAAAGGAATTGTACCTCTGTGTAACGTAACGTTATATTTTAGCTCTAACGCGACGTCATTTTAGATCCAACGTGACGTCATGTTAACTTGGATAACGTAACGTGCACCCGTTCAGCGGGCCGATTACGATTATGAGATTGCGGACCGGGCGGATAGGCGATAATCAATCACGTGATGGTCATAATCAACCTGAAATAGGCTCATTTTTGTTACTATATATAGTAACAAGTGTATTAATTCTTTTTGTCATCCCAAAATACTTTATATACTTCTACTGTAATTCCATCTGACCCGGGACTTTTGTTGTTTTTCATTTCCATAAGAGCTTTAAAACATTCATCTATAGTTATCAGACCTTCACCTACTTCCTTGTCTTCTGTTTTAAGCGTATTTATTGGCTCACTAAAGAAGTTAATATAAAGTAGTGTATTATTATTATTATTTTGATAAATGTTTTTAAAAAAGTTAACTTCTTCTAAGTATTTCTTTTTCATCCGTGATATTCGAATCTTTGACTTTTAACTTTTTGAACAATTTTTTTCTGAGCATGATGTTTTTCCAGGTTGGCAAAATATTTAGTATTTTTTTCGTTTCCTTCGACAAGTACGGCTTTGGCTCTCGTATATGTCTTAACATGGTACCTTCAACAAAATAAAGATTTTAAACATTTCAAAATTATGTATTTTGTTGACATGTTAACAGTTACAGAACAATATCTTAAACTGTCTTTTTGTATTAACTACTGTTGCAATCAAATTATCCATTTCACAGGATTTGAACATGGGCAATGTTTTCATGGCTCACTTTTCTAACCCATTTTAAGCGAGTTTTATATAAACTTTTCTAAGTCCTCACTGATATTTTCGTAGATAACTTTGTCAACCATGTTTATATCTCCATGAAATTTGGCTATAATACGCGTCACGAGTAGCCACGAGTGAAAATATAAGTCGGCTGCTCTCGAGGTGAATTATCAAACAATCATACACGGTAAAATACTAATATTCTATTTATTTCATGCTTCAAATACCTTTAATTATGGAAATACTCCACTATTTACCTCAAATGTTTTGCGTGACGTCGTTTTCCCGCCATGTACGCGTCGAGTTGCAAGCAAATAGTTCTTCTACACTGGCTTCAATTTCGTCCATTTGTTTTACATTTATGGTAGAGGAACAAATGCCAGTTTAGGCCTCTATTTTTGAAGTTACCCTACCATTCATTTTAACAAGCTGAGTCATACCTTAAAATGTTCCTAAATGTTTGTACTTTATGACAAGGGTAATTTTTTACCATACTCATGGTGGCATTCTGAGAAATCCAAGATGGCGTCCAAGATGGCCGCCCAAAAAGTAAACATCACCTTTTGTCAAATTACAGCCTCTGGGACATTTGATATGGCATTTATTATTGGAATAAGTCGTTTTTACAATAGAATGTATGTTGCTCTTGTCATATTAGGTGATTTTGGTGGAACATTGGTGTGATTTAATTTTTTTTCATCATATTTATCGCCAAATATAGGCAAAAAATAGGGGGTAGGGGTAAGATTTTTAACTACCCAGGATTTTTTTACGATACATATAGCATTTCTGTTGTTAAGTATATGCTATATAGTTGGAGGAATGTTGATATTTACAAATACCATAAAATAAAGGTACTTTAATGATGACAATTGACAATCAAAGTGGGTGGGGTACGATTTTCTTAAAACCTGAAAAGTGATAATATTTTACCTTTGGTACATATTTGAGACACTATACCATAAATTGGTTTAGTGTTCACACTCCTATAGTTAAGAAAGTTGACATTATGTGTTATTTATGTATTGTTAACTAATATTTGATGCATTTACTCAATATTTTTCTTAATTTGGTTCGAAAAAATGACCATTTCCTTAGGCGTAGGGGTAATTTTGGTAATAATGAAAACCTTTCCTGCGATGGCATGAACTAAACTTGTTAACTAACTTTATGAAATTATAAAGAGGAATTTTAGCATTAGTGAACTTGTAACAATATTTGTAACAATATGGCCTTTGTCAATATTAATGTCAAGGTCAAATGACAAATTCTAAGGATTTTCAGAACTTGCAATATGTACACTCGGCGGCACTTCTAACGCTGCCACTTGATTATTCTTGACATCTCAAAAACCGTTTGAGATAACTTTATCAAATTTTCACCAGATTTAGTTTAAGGCATGTGCCTATTGCTGCACGTATTAATTCAGAAATTGGTGCGTATGAAAATGCGTGGTAAAAGCGTAATTTACGTCACCCGGAATTACAAAGTCACAAAATTAAACCTCTTATTTATTTGGGGTCAATTGAGTATTTTCAATATTTTATTTCTTCGTAGCTTCAAGTGTTATGTAATGAGTGTACACAATAAAAGTATTCATAAATTTCATCTACGTTACAATTTCTTAGGTAACCAAATAGCAGTTGGTAAGCTTAGACCGCCTCAAAATCAGCTCATACTTTGAAAATAGAACGGATGCTCTTAAAATAAACGTTAAATTAATGCTGCTAAATGGTAAAATTAACATTTATTCTGAATAACAGATGTTAAAAGTATGCAGTAGAGTTGAATTTATATTGTTTGATACAATAATTAGTAACCCTAAATTTAAATTTCAAGTTGAGCGAAACCTGCGTTACTCGCAAGAATCGTATTTTCTCAACAGACACGCTATGGGTACGGAAAACACTATATTTTGCAGCAACCAACAATTTTCGTTTTCTAGCATTTTGGTAAATATTGTTAATAACCATTAAAAACCATGAGCGAATGAAATGTTGATATGCACAACCATTTTAGGAAATAGGGACATCTACGCGCATACATAACAATCAGATGGCCGATATTGAGTGATAAAAATGCGACTTTCAATATTAGTATTCAGTCAGTTGAAGACGTATCGTGCAATAGTCTATTGTCGAATCGAGCAGAAAATTCGCCAATACCTGAGTCAAATATTGATGTTCAAGTATGCCAAATTTCATTACCATTCATTGAGGACTTTTAAAGAAAACTGAAATACATAAGTGGCAGTGTTAGAAGTGCCGCTAAGTGTATATATTACCACAAAAAGGTACATGTAAAATGTACTGGCAGGACTGAAGTAAATATTTAACAAAAATAAAAAAAATACAAAATACGAACACTATCTTGGTTCTTTGATATAAGAAAACATTGTTACATGGTGTAACCATTGCATCCCGGAAATATGGTTTCCAATATGGCCGCCATCATCTTCACATATATACAAACAAATATAATGTACATAAGATATAATTTACAATCCAGCCAAATTCGTATTGAAAGTGAAACTAATTGCAACAGAAACATGTTTGCGTTTTAAAAGAAATTCATTCATAAGCTGATCAACAGAAAAAGTCCTTAAAAATGCAGTTTGGAAAGGTGAAAAGTCCACGATGGTGTCCAATATGGTTGCCACGAATGGTGAAATGCATAAACTCTAAATAGTAAATGCCAAAGTGATAATTTCATAAATAGATATAATGACCACATACTTGGATTGAAAATGTTTATTAACTAGTGGTCATCATATTGAATTTCAACAGCAACTACAGTAAGTGCAAGGTCAAGGACTTTTCAAGGTCAAAATGGGAAAAAATTAAGTATACATATTTCTTCTATATTTGTGTTGACATAATATACATTCCTGCCTTTCAATATGGTATAAACTAGTAAGTTGTTTTGAATGTATTTCTTCAGTAGAAATTGTATGTTTTATTTAGAACATTACAGCTCAGTGATAAAAGCCATTTGAATGAAATTAATGATACCCAAGGAATCTTAAATTGATGGTTCATATCATCAATATATGTTATTATTACATTAGCTGTGGCAGTATTACCATTAAATGCTACAAAGTATGTACTGAATTTAGTTTTAATTTAAAGTTACTCAAACCAATATCAATTAATGACCATTTCAAGGTTCAAATTCTAGACACCTTCAAATTTGTTGGAACTATAGACTTATATTAGGTTATGTGGGACTCATGCATGCTGGAAATAATCATACAATCCCATATATGGGGACTCAAAGTTCCAAAGAGTCATGGTATAGCTTATGAGGGACTTGCCAATGTTGAAAACTGTCACTATGGGGACTCACCAGTGTAGCAAACAGTATTCCAAGGTCCTATGAGGGACTCGTTAGTATTGAAAGTTGTCATCATTGGTTCTATGGGGGACTCAGAAGTTACAGAACAAGTTATCGTATGCCATATTGGCAACTCGCAAGTGTTGGCACTTGTCATTCAAGGCCCTGTGGGGACTCGCCAGTGTAGGCTATTGTCATATTAGGTCTAATGAAGGTCTCAACAGCGTTAAAAACTGTCATTCAGGTCTATATGGAGAACCCATCAGTGTTGGCAACTGTCATTCTAGACCCTGTGGAGGATTCTCCAGTGCTAGGAACTGTCTTCCAATGCCCTATGGTGGACTCTTCAGTGTTAGGAACTTCATTCTAGGCTCAATGGAGGTCTCAACAGCGTTGAAAACTGCCCTTCTGGGCAATATATTGGACCTATTGGTGTTGGAAACTGTCATTATAGGCCCTATTGAGGACATTCCAGCGCATGGAACTATCTTCCAAAGCCCTATAGAGGACTCTTAAGTGTTAGGAACTGTCATTCTATGCCTAATGGAGGTCTCGACAGCATTGAAAACTGTTATTTTATGCTTAATGGAGGTCTCCATAGCGTTCACAACTGTTATTCTAGGCCCTATAAAGAACTCTCCTGTGTAGGGAACTGCCTTGCAATATGCACAATGGATGACCCTTCAGTGTCGGGAACCATCATTATAAGCTCAATTGGGAATCACCAGTGTAGGGAACTACCATCTTATGTCCTATGGGAGACACATCAGTGTTGGGAACAGCCATTCTGTGTATTATGAGGGCCCCTCCAGAGTAGGAAACTGTCATTCTATGTATTATGAGGGACCCTCCAGTGTAGGGAACTTCCATCCTATGTCCTATGGGAGACACATCAGTGTAGGAAACTGTAATTCTATGTATAATGATGGACCCTCCAGTGTAGGAAACTGTCATTCTATGTAATATGAGGGACTTTCCAGTGTAGGGAACTACCCTCTTATATCCTATGGGAGACACATCAGTGTAGGGAACTACCATCCTATGTCCTATGGGAGACACATCAGTGTTGGGAACAGCCATTCTATGTATTATGTGGGACTCTCCAGTGTAGGAAACTAACATCCTATTCCTATGGGAGACACATCAGTGTAGGGAACTGCTATTCTGCGTATTATGAGGGACTCTCCAGTGTAGGGAACTACCACCCTATATCCTATGGGAGACACACCAGTGTAGGGAACTGTCTTCCTATGTATTATGAGGGACTCTCCAGTGTAGGGAACTATCATCATATGTCCTATGGGAGACACATCAGTGTAGGGAACTGCTATTCTGTGTATTATGAGGGACTCTCCAGTGTTGGGAACTACCGCCCTGTGTCCTATGGGAGACAGACAAGTGTAGGGAACTGTCTTCCTATGTATTATGGGGGACTCACCAGTGTAGGGAACTATCTTCCTTTGTATGATGGGGGATTCACCAATATACCAACTGTCAGTCTGTGTAATACGACGGACTCACAAGTGTAAAGAACTCACTGCCACAGTCTCCCTGTCTATTATTGGAATTTATCAATGTTGGCAACAGCCATTTTAAACCATATTAGGATTCACCATTGTTGGGATCTGTCATCCTTAACCATAAGGAAGACTGGTAAGTGTGGTAAGAAGTCAACCAGTGTCATAATCTTGCACATACAGAGAGGGGGCAATAAAAACATAAACAATTACCTTCATATTAATGCTAATTTGGCTGGATTATGAATAATATAATATATACATGGAGATGATAGCCGCCATATTGGGAACCATATTTCCGGTTGCCATGGCTAAGAAATGTTTTCTTTTATCAAAGAAATAAGCTGTACTTGTACATTGTTAAAGAAAGTTATATGAACATAAGACATTTATTCCTGTACATTTTACCTGTTTGTGTGCATGCATACATATTGCAAAAATTCCTTCAGAATTTGACATTTGACCTCTAATATGACCTTGACATCAATGTTGACAAACCTTGTATTGTTACAAATTTTGTTACAAGTGCACTAATGCTAAAATTCTTCTTCATCATTAACTAGTCCAGTCTATGCCATTGCTGAAAGGGTTTCATTATTAACAAAATTACCCCTACCCTAAAAAATTGTCATTTTTTGGGCCAAATCAAGACAAAAATTGAGAAAATGCTTGAAATATTGATTGAAAGATGCATAAATGAAACATTTATCAACTGTCCTAACTGAAGGAGTGAGAAAACGTAAACAATTTATGTTATAGTGTCTCAAATATGTATCAAAGGTAAAATATTACCACTTTTCAGATTTTAATAAAATCGTACCCCACCCACTTTGATTGTCAATTGTCATCATTTAAGTACTTTTATATTGTATATTTGTAAACATTTTCATTTCCCCCAATTATATAGCATATACTTAACAACAGAAATGCTATATATGCGGTCAAAATTTTCCTGGGTTGTTAAAAACCTTACCCCTACCCCCTATTTTTGCCTTTATTTGGTGATAAATATGATGAAAAAAATTAAATCACCCCAATGTTCCACCAAAATCACCTTATATGACAAGAACAACATACATTCTATTGTAAAAACGACTTATTCCCATAATAAATATCATATCCAATGTCCCAGAGGCTGTAATTTGATAAAATGTGATGTTTACTTTTTTGGCGGCCATCTTGGACGCCATCTTGGATTTCTCAAAATGCCACCATGAGTATGGTAAAAAATGTCATGGATCGTAACGCACAATCATTTAGGAACATTTAAGGTATGACTCAGCTTGTTAAAATGAATGGTAGGGTTCAACCATTTTTACCTGGAATTGTTCCCCTACCATTATGTACATATAACGTTCTGTTATTTGTTAAAGATTAAGAGAGCAAGTGAAAATGCTTATTATTTTTTTTTTTGGCGGCGGGGAAATTTGTTTAAAAAATAGTCTGTTTGCCGTAAAATTATGAACAGTGAAATTATGGACAGCGAAATTATCGGGGAATAATCCACCGTTATTCCGCCGTAAACCACCGGTAAGCATGAAATAAATACTCATAAACACGTTTACGTTAAAAATCAATCAACCAGTGATGTACTGGGTACTTTTTCTTACACGTCGGAAGAAAATAACACGTTACAAACTTCACGTGACGTCTTGGATCTGACATCAGCTGACTCATAATTGTGATAGCATAAGTGATTTTCCAATGTTTTTCAAAAGTGAAGAGTCTTTGGACAAAAATCCGAAGTGTGTGGAACAAATTTCACGCATGTGTAAATGTTTAGAGGCAGAAAACAAAAAACGCACGTGCATCTCGGATCGAACAAAACCATGTGACATATGGCCAGTTTTCGACACGGATTATTTTGCCTTTCATGTATAAACTTCACTTGAGAAATTTTGTCACTTTACTATTTATAACAAAAAAGTTACTAAATGTTCGAAAATGAGGGCTTAGAAAAGTTGTTAAGTATATATTGGAAGTCGATTGTATTTGATATATGACATTACAAGTATTACAAAACAAGGAATATATATAATGAGATACGAACGGTTTAATGCAATAAAATCAAGCATTCGCATCGTCGTACTTAAAGTCAAGACGCAATAGCAAACAATTTCTTTCGGAAATTCAGTATGCGGGTTTTTTTTAAATTTATATTTTTCTATAAAGGTCTATTTGTTCTAAATGAACCAGAATTTCAACCGATCAAAAACAAAAATTGACCATCAATATCTCCATCAACTAATTATATTCATAAACAGCGGTGCGGAAACTACGTACATGCCAGATCTCTTCAAAATTGATCCAATTGCTAAAAAGTGGTACTATAAAAGGTAGATACTGTTCACAGTCTATTCTTATGGTGCAATCAACACAAATCTGTATGGCCGTCCCCATCAACGTGTAACACCAGCGACAGTTAAAGTAAACCTTTTAGCAATGGATTTTACACTATGAAGTTAATTTTAGACTTACATTCATCCCATAACATTGTTTGTGTAAACACACAGCATTTTATAGATAATTGGTATGTAAAAAGCAGTGTTTTTATTAAAAACAAAGTGCACCTCTTGAACCGGCTCGTGGATTTCTGTACAAATTGACCTTGAAAGAAAAATATAAATTTTCAGAAACAAAAAATACATAATGTGGAGTGCGTGTATGTGCATTAGAATCACCTCTGATACATTCGCCTTGATCCCAAATGTAATAAATTGCACAGGGGATGCAGTACTTAAGCAGAACAGCTAGGCACGGAAGACAGAAAATGAATGGATATCACAGACTATACGTACTAAAAATAAAGTCTTGTAAGTTACAAGGACAACGATATGATCTAAAAAAAGAAACTGAATAAATACAAAGCAGCAGCAATTTGACCAGCGGACAAGATCGAATCCCTAAGCGGTATACACAGCACAAGATGACTAAACAAAGCTAACATCAACAGTATAATTATGTGCCATTTTTCAACAGGGTTGTAAAGAAACCGCTGGTATAGAGCAGACGGAAACTTTGAGTCTAGCAACTTGATTTTTAGAACTCAACTTGCTGTAAAAGCATACATACGAAAACATAGTTCGGCTATATTCCTCATTGCACATTTCTCTGCAGAAATCTTCAAGAAATATTTAATCATTGGAGTTGTTCATAGAACGGTAATTTATAGTAAAATGCATGGGACCTTTATTGATTTTTGAACATGTTTTCCTTGTAAAGCAGATTGGGTAAGTGTGGTACAGCTGTGTATGAGATATTATTAGGCTTGTTTGAGTACAAATGGTCAATTATTGTGGATGTTCCTGGTGTTATTCTTGTTGGTTGCGTAATTAGCCATGTAGGGTATTCATAAATGTGTTCCAGTTTGTATTTGAACAGACAGTGTCAATTAAATTGTAATTGAAATCACCAAATAATATGATTTCTTTGTTTTAAATTTGAAGGTTTTCTAGAATGGTTTCTGATTTATCCAGAGAGTGAATATTTAATGTAGAAATGTTTATCAAGATTTGTATCATTAATGTATTTGACAATTTTAGTCTGAAAGTTCACATCTTGAAAGTCTATGTTATTCTGTGTTTGATTGTCTGTTGTGTGATGTGTCTGTGTAGTTGGTTGAATAGGAAAGGTGGTGGATGGCCCATGTAGAAGAAAGGTGTTTGTGGCATCATTTTATGTTGAGGATTGGGAAACATCAGCAGATGTGGGTATGATGGTGGGGTCCTGGTGGATGAAAGTTTGCTCTCCCAGTAGGATGACGTCGTTTGTGCTGCTTGTGTTTTTTTGGCCATGACGAAAAGTAGTTTCTGAGTTGTTGTGCAATTTTTGGTCGTCAGAAGACATGCTGATATTACATATTTGTTCGCAGATTTGAAGTTATTGCTTGAGCTCCTTTGGAAATAGCATTTCATTAATGTGTTCTGTTTTTTAAGTAAACTTATAGCACATCTGAGGTTAATTCCGGTATCTTAAATTAATGACAATGTATAAAATGATTGCGTGTTTCACGCCAAAGTGTCCCTATAGAAATTTTCAATTGATCATCTGATAACATCGCGTGCTGTCAGATCATAATACGGTGTTCATAAAATTACTTCGAAAAAAGCAAAATGTGAATTTTCCACACATGTAATAGTTCGACATTGTGCACTGTAATGATACACTCAGGGACAAAAGAAACGCAAAACTTTTTCGGGGGGGGTCATAGTTTTCTAAATAAGTGCGATATATTGTTTTCTTTTATTGTACAGGGTTACAACCTTGACATCTCAGCTCTTTTCTACATAATTAAATGAGTTTTTAACCGTTTTTTTAGGGTAAAACACATTTTTCGCACATGGAGCACGTGTAAAATCGCATAGCGGAATTTTTCTATTGCCGAATGACTGTGTATACATAACACTTATGAAAACTCATCAGATAAAAACATATTAGATAAGTTTAATATGTCATGTTTGCCTGAACATACACGTTCCAAAGCAGCCGAACTGCTGCTGCAAATGGGTTAGAGTCCTTCTGATGGTGTCCATTACCACCTTTCAAATCAATGCAACGCCACATTAACAGTACCAGGCCTCTGGAACACACAGGGAAACGAAGGATAACCACTCAACGACAAGACGGGACCATATACATGTTATATCGCAAAAACCGCATGGCCAGCGAGAATTACAGCTGGGATACATAGAAACCCACGGGTAGGGAAAATGACAAATGGTTTGAAAAAATGAAGTTCCTTTTTAAAAATATCGCACGTTCATTTTAATTCATTTTCTTTTTAATTTACATTAAAGACTATAACGATTTACCTCAAAGTCGTTTATATTTAGCTAATCAACGTCACACCTCTTCAATGTTTTAACCGCAATATCATATCATAAACACTGACTAAATTCATCTATCATTAACGTATGTACGTGTTTCCAATCACATTTTTCCAACATCCGAAATTATTAACATACATGTACATTTGAGTAGTTCGCAATAGCTAGGCAACAAACAATCAATTTATATTAACAATAATTTGAAACTTCGTCTTTGTTTTTCTTGGCTTTGCAGCAAGTGGGAGGCCTTTATTCGTAAGTGAAACTTTATCCCACATCTTAACATCACAAATATTATATCGTGGATGATTAAAGTGCATTCGTGACAAAACTGTGACTTTTGCAATGTTGGACTGTTAGATTAAAACCTATGTAAAATATTATTCAATTACAGAACAGAATGAAATTTTGCAGTATGCCTCTTCAATATTTCACCAATGATTGTATAGAATTTCAGTGCATTTGAAAAAATACTAACTTTGAAAAATACCATTGTATATGTTTTGCGTTTCTTTTGTCCCTGACCAATTTACATTCCGTAATGATGTTTCGATGTTGCAAAAATAACATGCTACGGTTGTACTGGTTACTTCGAATACTGAACATCGGATTCTATTTTCCTACATCGTTATGAGTTGTGTTATTCTTACTAGCGACCGATATTTTCGGTTTGCAGACATGCAGTATGATATATAGTTTTGCCAAGCACGTTGTTGTTTAGCTTGATGTGTTAATAACGTCACTAATAATGCGGCCTATCAGGTATAGTCAAATTAGGATATTTTTGACAGTGACGTCATCGTTTATGTGTACCCAAAAGATTAAGACCATTGCTTAAACAGGTATAAGTTTGGTATTGAACTGTTAATATAGCTTGGCTAATTTGACACAAGTCTGACCTTTTGATTAGCATAATTTAGCAGTCTTGCCTACGTTTACAACGCCGAGTGTATGTCATAATCGGGAATATCACGAAGACGCTCGAGATATAATACAAACACAAATCTGAAATACCGATATTGCACGATTTGCTCGCGGAAATTGATATATTCAAAGCAAGAATCTTGTAATATATTCTTACATAAAGGTCAGGCTAAAGTCAAAATAGCCAAGCTATATAAGCATTTATACTGTTTTTACACCGTAATAGAGGATTGTTCCACTGCATCACTGTATTTTTACCCTCTAATAATAATTATATACTTATTGAAATGAAAGTCCGTCCTCAGATGGATGTCTAATATAACCACAATAATATGGTTAACGGATTTAAAAACACGACACTTGGTAATGTTGATATTTTTTAGGAAACAAAATTTTTATGAAACAAATATTTATATATTCGTAAAGGGTGATTCAATGCCGTCATTTTGATACCAAATGCATCAAAATCCAAAGTGTATTAAACAACTTATTTCACAAATAAGACACTTGTCCAGAAAACGAAAGTAGCATATTTATCAGCTGATTGATTTCAGCGTTGATTATCACTAGCCTGTATAACAAGGTCGAATACATACGTATGGGTAGCATACCTGCTATATACACATTCTATATTAAATGGAATATCATAAATGGCATATGATATCATATCCCATTATTCAAAATGTGTTGATATTGTTGCGGGAACCATACGGTATAATGTTCCCAGAAATAGAAATCATTCTATATGACACTTGGCTATTACGGATGATTTTTAACTAATGGTATGATTTCATTGACTTTATTCCATGAAAACTGCACACATTGTATTTCATTGAAAGGATCACTTATCAATACACACACGTCCAACAAAAACGTGACTCAACATAATTAGAATGTTTTCAGTCTATCACAGTGTTACAATGTCTTCGAGCGTTCCCAACAGCAACACATCGTTGTCGCATAGACCTGTATAATGTTCTAAAATACCCGCTTGCAGAACAACTTGAAGATCCAGTACGGTGTTCAGTCGGCGTAGCCGCATTCGTCGCTGCACAAAGTCCCATAATTTTCAATTGGGTTTAAATCAACGTTCATAGTCGGTCAGTTGTCTAATAACTGTAACCAATTTGGATGCATCAAATGAAAAGAAGTTTGTGGCGGAGTCCCGCGCAATTCGAATTCATCAATAGGCCCTTACACGTACTGCCAATTGGCCAGAATGCGACTTTCGTTTTCTGGATCGACGTACTAATTGTACAATAGATTTTATAATACTCATCTGATTTTTATTATCTTGGTACCAAAATGACGGCAACAAATTTACCTTTAATCTGTACTATTCAAATATCAGCATAAACCTCATTTGTCTGCTACCAAACAACATACACCAGTGTCGCGTTTTTAAATCCGTTAAATATAATATTATATTATAATGGATGTAAGTATGGTTTCCTTTGGTTACTAGACTATTCATACATGACTTGCATAGTTTACTCATGTTTTACTAGTATATCTTTGACTATGGTTTTTAAATATAAGCATGTAATGTACACCACTGTTTGAACTAATAAGATAAACGGTATTAAATGTTCCAACTAGTGTACTGCTGAACATGTATATCATGCGTTGTGCATCTATTTGAAAATAGACAAACTTTACACACCAACTGGCTTTAAGTAATAACCTAAAACAAGAAGCTGTTCTAACAATATAGGTACCATTGATTAACGCTCTGTCTGTAGATTATAAAAGTATCTTTATTATCACTTTACATGTTTGAAGCGACACAAATTGCATTCATTGCCGTATAATTGCACCACCTTTCATCAGCTTTAGAGAAGAGTGAATGCAGTAGACAGCTAAGAATGTAAAGATAGGAGTTAATGATGAAAAACTTGTCTCGGATACTCGACCATGACCAAGACATTTTATTGAACTTATTCTCACGTTTGCCAACTTTAGGATGTTTCTTCTCAACTAATCGGATGACATGTTTAAAATCAGGAACATGTATCACTGCACATAGACATAGTTGTGACAGAAATTATTGTCAATTTTAAGGTGTTCAATGTGTTGTATCTATTTTATTCTATTCTGATCTACCCCCTTAACTGCCGGAGACACATCAACTCCATGAATTCAACGTTATCAATTCATTATATTGTTTAAGTGTTATAAGTCTTACTATGAAGACGTACAAATGGTCAACCTTATATAACCATACATCCACGTCAGACAACACGTCACTTGTCAGCTATTGATGATTTAGTTCATAGTTCACCACATTAAAATAAATCACATTTTGAATGTAAAACGAAGAAATTCTGAATATGAACTGTGCAGTGTTGTGGCAAATTGATTAACCCGAAATAGAAGATAATTACACATCGGGCAGGAAAGAAGTACTCATCAAAACAGCGCATCGAGAAAATATACAAAAGAGAAAAGGCCATGCATACAAAGTCCCAGGTACATAATTTTTTTTTGATTTCGTCTCCAAGTCACTGAAACGATGTCGTTGAGTTGGGCGTACAACCATATTCAGATATTGTAATTTATGTCTTCTCCTGATCTTTATTTTCTGTTATTTGTACATCACATCAATATATGAATTATTACAACGATACTAGCTTTATATATATAAACTCTATTCAATAAACGTCTGCTGAACGTCATGTAACTGTGCTGAATGCTTATTATATTTTATATTGCTGTCGTTTCGGTTGCTGTTTTATCGCAATTGTCTCTGAGATCTTGTGATTTGTACTGATGCAAAATGTATTTAACATTTATTATACAAGTTTTTTCTTCATTTTAGCATTCACAATATGAGTCCTAATCTTGCAATGATATTACCACATCTTGTGAGATAAAGTAAAACGCGTTTTAAGTCGACACATGTCAACAGACCATTTTCAATCAAAGTACTAAAAGTACTGATGGACTAGCGGCAGGAAGGCTTTTAGATTTATCAGCATGAACAAGTATTTGCAGTCAACAGCATTTGGACAGTGAGTCACATATATGGCCGAAGTAAAGTCATACATATGGCCGCAGCAAATCATAACTATGGAAACAGTGATTCATAAAACTCGCCACTTTGAAGCTTAAGTATGGCAGCAGTAAAATCATACATAAGACCCAGTAAATCAGCATGATCAGCCTAATTGATAAATATAGCCACATTAATTCATAAATATGACTGCTGTTAAATTCTGTGTCAGGTCCCAGTTAGATCATATTATTGCCCCAGTTAATCATTGATATTCAAAACATACAGGTAGATTCTATTACAAAACTCACCGATGGAATAAAGAGTCACCCTGTCAGCGCAGAAATACATAAAACGAACATAACGATTGCTTATGACAGTCACACAGCTTTCATTAGAAAAAGAAAGATACGGAATTAGTGACTTTTGAACAATTAAGTTTAACACAGGTAGTTGATTTTTTTTACTACCTTGACCTTCTTTCTGCGTGGACGGTCTCTGCGCGTAAACGCTATTATAGCATAAAAACAACACTTTATGAGTGTTTTTCAAATTTATGACACTTCGGCGGGAAATTTTGAGCGACGTCGGGAAAACAAACGCGACGTCGCTTAGCAAACGTTACGTCACATAAAAGTTTTTGTTCTGAGCGTCAACTTCCGGTATCGGCAAATACCACAAAAACAGTGACATTGGGGGTTTGATTACGTATATCATTTTACTATTATAGAAAATTGATTAGCAGTTACAATAAGAAGGTGAATTACAGTTCATATAACGCTGTAAATCATTTATTTTCGTCGGCTGGGTCCTGAAATGAGCATACAACTGAACACCAACAGTGCGTGTGCGCGAGAATCTTTACAATAATGTTCCTTTTTTCCCCTTTAAGTATGAGCAAAATCGCCGTTTTTATGCTATAATTTAGGAAACAAATCATAACTATATGATGCATAGGTCACTTACATTCAAATTTGTTTTTATATGTGTTTTCATAACATTTATAAGAGAAAAATGAACGAAGGACATTCGTACATTCATGTACAAAAATGTACATTTCACCTTTAACCCCGTATTAAATTGACATAAAAAATAATTGTCAGATTTGTAGCTAGTATGAGTCATTCATAGTAATACACAGTAACAACTAAGCAGTGAACATCGTACTAACTGAATCGCAAATAGAGTACATGGAGGTTTTGGAATGTGTTGTAAATGTAGAAGTGTTTAATTGGTTAATTAGATAAATACGCTTACATTTAATATTTCGACGTTTGTACATCCACGAGTGCTTTCTACTGAACATTAAAATGCTGTGGCAATATCGAAGTTCTACACAATGTGCATGTTCTTAGCATACTGGTCTGGGACGTTATTTCGCTGCAAAGTTAATCACCATTAATAATTCATGTATTTTGCAGTAATAAATAAAAGTTATACTGCTCTGTGTATATTTTTTAAACCTGGGAACCATTGAAAATACTAGTAAGATATATGTTCCTTATCTGAGTAATTACTCTCGATGTAATAAGCTCTACCATTCCTGCTATAAATGGAATTGACAATGTCACCGCGCTAAGTAGATGCAACATTGTGTTTTCCCATACAAGATGCATTTAGTATATGATATTATTGTATCATTGTGGTCTCTAGTGTGTCACTTAATATTTTATGAGTAGCGTAAAATCTTTATTCAAGTTAGTGCAATTTCTAATTTGCCTAAAAAGCAATATGTATATTCACTAGCTGAACACTTTTTTTGAGTGGTGTAAAGACCTAAATCCCGTAGCTAGCAATTCCTAGTTATATTAATGTAATGTAGATTCCCTAGCTGAGTCTATAACATATTTATATTTTTAGTACTGTTACTTGTTATAATATTATATGTTATTTATGAGAAGCAACAAGGCTTTTAGTAAATATTCTCAGTGGTATAGATCTACTTAATGTTCTACGTATACATATAATTAACATTTCCACAGCTCTATCTAATTTAATGTTCACAAACATACTGTGTTTGGTAATGTCTAACTTGCGTTTGTTCAGTTTCCGTTTTTCTTTGCTAATATGTATCGATGCCCATTCGCCGCTACGCTTCATTCGTTCACATGTGTTACCTTTTTTCCTCATCGTTGTGAAACTAGTTCATCCAGCTCTTTTACACCGGTGACTTCCATTAGATTATGTATGTGAATTCTGCCGTTATGTGTTATGTTATGTCGTTAATGTTTTCTGTGCTCGGCTGGTTTAGTTGCATGCTGTCTTCCCAGTCCAATTTCCTCATATAGTTTTATTCTTTTTTATGCCTTTCAGTGAAATATTTGTTCTATTTGTAATCATCTTCTGGAACATCATCAATTGTATTAAAACTAGTTGTTTAAACATAAAATAAAACTCTAAAGGGATATAATGACATTTTCGCTAAATGCTTTACCTATCAGTAGTCCGAGAGCCCATCGACTTTTATTGCAACGAAGGAGGCCAAAAGACGTTTGCACATATTTTGAAAGACTATTGCAAATCCTATCAGAAAACCCATTTCTTAAGTGTCAAAGCCGTGACTACCTAAGTTTTTCGTGCTATTGTTTACCATGAGGTCAATGAAAAATATTGACATTTGCTGAGCGGGGTAGGGTTGTGCTTATGGCTACAGAACAGACAAAAATAAACTTAAATGTGAAAAGTTTTGCGAAAAAGGTAAAATATATATTAGGGCATATGATAAAACTTAAAAATCAAAGAATCGCACGGGCAGATATGAACTAAATAGGGGTCAAATGTCAATTATCTTTTAAATCCATCATATTAATGAAATCTTGTCTGTACAGTTTTTAGGTAAAATTCCGTGATTCTTGAAATTTTATAATTTGCACATAGTTTTAATCCTTTAGGCATACTTTATTCATAAAAATAAATATTTGGTTCAAAAATTAGTCTAATTGCACGAGATATCGATTTTTTATCATACTGGTAGCATCACAAAATGGCTATTTTGTCGAGGGCATGGTTACGCTTATAGCTACCATTCATTTACTTATCACTTTAGACAGATAATGTTTGCTCAATGGGTACATACATGACATGCCCTCTTGATGGTGCAATGTTCAACGTATATAGGTCAAGGTCAAATATGATATAAAAGTCAAAGGTCAAATACGTAAAAACTCCCAAATATGTCTCTAAATGTGCAATAATTCAGTCATTTTATTTTGCTTTTCAATGCAAAAAGGCATGTTTTTGTCATCACTTGGTGATCAGCTTCTATATACAACAAAACTATGGTAAGTAATTTATAATGCCCATCCCCATCTTTGAAGAGGAGGTATATTGCTTTGCACATGGTGGTATGTCTGTCGGTCGATCGGTTGACCAAATGGTTTTCGTTCAATAACTTAAGAATGCTTTGTCCTAGGATCTTCAAACTTTTTATGGAGGTTACTCAGCAACAGTAGGTGGCTCCTAATGCTTTTAATGTCAGTAGGTCAAAGGTCAAGGTCACAGTGACCTTTCACTTTCCCGACCAGAGGGCTGCATGAGGTAAAAAACGTGACAATTCTCAAAATTGTCTCTTTAGGAATGTGTATAGTATTTATCAGTTGAGTTCTTTTTAAAGGCACAGCATGTATTTTTATTATCATATACATGTACTTAACTCTATAATACGAATAAACATTATTTATTCAATAGAATCGTGAATATTACTGCGTTTGAAGACTCTGCGAAGATCATTTGGTACTCATGCATGATATTACTAAGCAATGTATTTGTACACATATTAATGTTTGTGTACTGATCATACAACATGTTTATCTTAAATATAGTTCAAATTAACCTAGCCTTTCATTGAGGTCAGTATCTCAAAGGTCAAGGTCACTGTGACATTTACCATTTCCGGTTATTGATCTGCCATAGGAGCATACTTGTTTTACAACATATATATCTTTTTAAAAATGAATAGATGAAAATAAAAAGGGTTCTTTTAAAGACCAATGTCAAACATAAGATATAAAAATTAGACTCTATAGATAAATAATATATTACTGTATATATCAATAATTCTTTGATTTATTGTATACATGCATTATTATTTCTTCAGGTATGACATTACAACAGGGTTTTATTCTTTAAAACGATACACTTTTTAACATACAGAATCCTACAGCATCTTATTCATTTCGGGCCCAATGCCAGTAAATTCAGGCAGGGATGTAGTGGGTGGATGTGAGTATCCAATAGGACCGGTATGCAACATGTTGTTTGACCACATAGAGTGTAATAAATAATAACAAAATCATAACCCTTACGAAAACGAATGTATGACCTAATAGTTGTGAGTATTTACCAATACTAGGAAATCAAGTTCCTGAAGTTATAAACATGCAAGGAATGTATTACCTTGTGGTATTTATTATCATTTTAGTTAATCTACTAACAGATACACCTATTGATATGGGAACCATTTACAGCTATGAACCAATGTAAATTGTGATTGTAGGAACCCATTTGCACTAGGTTGAATGTTCCTAATGGTGACGCGTACCTAATAAGACTAGGAATATATGAACAAGGTGGTCGTAAGCACTAGAAATGTTAGATGCCAATAAAGTTCAGTGATATCTCTTCTTGTTATAACGGAGTAGTCATTAGGTCGAGAAATAGATGTTTCTAGTAGTTGTCCGTAGTGAATAATACCAGTTATGTTTTATCTAGAGGACGAGAGTGCTAATTTTGACCAGTAATATTTGTACATTCTGATGGAATGTCTGGATTTGGTCGTTATGAGTACCCAATACGACCAGGAATATATGCATGTACATACTTGTATGGTGGTAGTGAGCACCTCAAGAACAAGCAATGACTGTATAGTGACTACGAGTACTATTTCAGACCACTAAATGACCTGTAAATGGTGGTTGTCAGTACCAAGTATGATCCGGATTGCCTAAACATGGTGATGGTAAATACCCACTGGGACTGGGAACACGAATTAAACACAAGTATTTAAGTTGTATATTATTAAATAGATCTACCACAAGATTTTATGTATTCAAAGTTAAGAATTAAGCTGGGCTTAATGGTTGTGTTATAAATTGAAACGCATCGCACATTTTGACTGGCGTTCCCTCAAACTTCCTTATGTCTTTAAATTTCGTTCGATCCCTGTATCAATTTTAATACCATGCTGCTCCTAAGAAATTTGATTTTGTCACTAAAACACAGGGACGCTGAATACTGCATGCTTTCAGTTTGCTCTCATTAGCAGCATATTTGTGTTTGTTGTGTATTTCCAAGACAAGTGCACAATTTTGTAAAAAAGTATTTTGACGTAACTGAAAACGTGATAGCCATTGATCAAATACTTCTCAATTCAAACTCAAACGTCCAAACAACTTAATAATTTCACAAAATATTATGATAATATCTTGCAATAATCTGGCAAACATATGGGAATGTAAATTAAAGAATTCGGAATTTATAACTGAAAAGGGTTCGTTACGTCGATCGGGGATGGTAGCGCGTTACTATTAAAAGCTGGGTTGCTGGTGGTGGTTCACTGCTGGGTGATCGGTAGATTAGTGTAATGGTGAGCGGATCGCTTCCGTGGCATATTGATGGTGCTGCTGTGAATTCGGTGTATGCGTCGAGTTTGATGTATGTGCAGATTAGCTACTACTATTCTTTGACGACAATGTGTATATAAAACACGTATTACTATGTTTGAAGAATATATTATACATATACCGTACCACGTTACCAACCCAACATACATTGGACATTCAGTATCGGTGGTACATTTTGTAAACACTTTTGATCGAACTTGACTTAAGGATAATGACAGCCAATTAGATAACACCATAGTAAACACTTGGTCAGTTACAGGTGATGTGACTATGTGGCTATCCTTATTCTCCAATTAGATAAGATAAGTATTGAATACCACTCCCTTTTGAACAAACATGGTTGGCAACCATCGTAGAAGTCACATAAAATATACTGCACATAAAGTGTTCTAATGTTACAGTAGATCTATATTTTTAACCTATAGCAGTATTCACATTATTAACACATTCCATTACGATACATGTTTTGATACAATTTTTCAATTTGACATACCTGTATGCGGCGGCCATTTTGTCACAATTATGATTTCAGCCTACATTGATACCATTTTAAACGGGATGAGTCGATCAACAAATAGACATAATGTTATATTTTATACAGTGTATTCAAATTGTAATTATGTTTGCAAAACTTACACTGCTATCGATCACAAACGTTTCAATTTGTAACTTCCTTGGACCACTAACGCAATATCTAATTGATTTTGGAAGCAATTTTGTCTGCCATTTTGAATCAGCTTATGGTTCAATGCTTAAAACTCAAAGTTTCTTGGAGCATTTATTACACATTACAGTTCAACAATTTATTTTACACCACTTAAACTTATATTGTGATAAAAACAAATTATTTTCACAGCTGGTCATTTTAGCCACCATGTTGATTCCAGCCATCATGGATGCCTTTTTATATTCACAAACTCAATCAATAATATTGGATATAAATAAATAATTATGTTTTAAACATTTAAACTACAAATAATCTGCAAAAAAGCGATTTGATCCTAATTTCTGGCACCTCTGATTGTTTTTCTGAATTTTGGCGGCCATCTTGGACGCCATCTTGATTTTCACAAAATGCTCAATGATGCCAGCTGGGCATTATTCATATTATTCAATTACAACAAATTCCCTATCAGAAAACCAAAAAATATTTACTATACAATCCAATGCCGGGTATAACCTAAATATCCCATTTATAGACTTGACTATCAATCAACTTTCAGTTACCCAATATTCCTGGCTAATGAAGGATTTCCAAATGAAAATCTGTCAATGTAATGTTTATAATGAACGCCTAGAATCAACCTCTGCATATAACAATCAACAAATGGTCAAATACACACTCAGATCCGATTTGAAAGAGAAAATTAACGACAAAAATCGAAAAATATCATAATTTCCTTAAAAATCAATAATTATTAATTAATTATCATATTATAATATTTATATTTATATATTACCACATGCGGGGTTCAATTGCAAACATTTTAAGACATATTACAAGCCGATAGCCCATATGAGTGAGGAATAATCGAAGTTTTCCTAAACCCCCTGCTTGCTTAAAATGCTTAAAGATGGCCGCCAAAAGGTCATTTGGCAAAATGTCCCGCAAGTCCATCAACTGATTTCGGACAGCTTAGATATCAAGCTAACCGAAAGTCATTGTTGGATCTGTTCACCAATTTGGTAATGGATTTCGGTCTGTCACATGGACTATATGGTAATACAACGGCTCATGACAGGTTACTGTGTTGCATAATCAAATAAATATTTGTATCTACGGTAGGTAATAGATAAATGTTTATAATGATATGAGAAATTATTATTTAAATATGAATATAATAAAATGAGAACGATTGTCTACGAATATATTGAATGACCCTCGTATTCTGCTTTATTTAATCATACGTGACATTACAATCATTAATCATGTATTATGTTTGATATCTTTAAACTTTTGCATACTAATTTGACGACGCCGCATAAATATCGATTGACTGTGAACTTTGAAGTTTCCGATGGTACATATGTCCGGGTCCCTTACTGAGCAGCAACTGACATTGTTGAGGCGATAGGAACATGTCGACACATGATGGCATCCTTCAATTAAAAATAATGTATCTTGTTTCGCGATATCTGTACGATTTTCTTCCAACCTCTTCAAAAAAACAGAAAAAAGGGGAGTGCATGAATAAAAAAGACCAGTCTTCAGTGACTGGTGCTCGACCAGAACCTGTTTGCTCATTGTCTGACATCATTTATTAAAATCTGGACATTTTCGGCGCTAAAATTTTGCAGGAAAGAAAAACATACTGAGACAACTATGTGTTTCGGTTAAATAACTGAATCATCTTCGCCCTTGTATCCAACCGTTGTTTTCCTAAAGGTGAAACCGCATGGTTTCAAAATAAGGGAAATTTGGGACTGTCTGGATGGCAGTTATAATTGAAGTCTTGGGAAACAATACATCGACCATTTACATCTTTATTAATCATTTAAAATTTACAGCGATTGTTGAAAATGGTTTGTCTTCATGGACATCATACGCCGGGCAAAATAATAAGGTGAATGTAATTAATTGTGAGCGGCACCGTTTAAATTGATGAGACATAACTGTTTCACTAGTAAGACATGAACCACAAACTACCATGCGCTACCATATTGATTCTCTAAGATCTTGCTTAAGAGTATGTGTTTGCTGAATATACCGAGCATTTATACGTCCTTTATTGGTTGTTCATCAGAAGTACTGTTCATACTTATCTTTTTGACAGCTGAAACCAGGGCTTGTGAATTTGGTCTTATTTTAATGCTTATTTAAATTTGTTATGTTATGTAAATGTTCAGTGCCACTTCTGATATCAGCTTTTCTATTTCTTCGTCCGATTTGTATCGTCTTTTTTGTGTTTATCCAACTTTTTGCCCGTCAAATGATACTTAAGCTTACCACTAATCCGTGGAGGTCATCTGACTGAAAAATTGGAAAATAAATTACATGACTATGTTGGTTTGCTGATATGCTTCAATTTTTACTCGGTATTACACTCTTTTTGAGTGATGTGGTATTCCCTAATTGTCGTTAATCAAAAATGATAAAATAAATGAATAAGATATCGTCGAAATCGCTTTCTAGACGCGTTCGTCACTTCTTCATCAAATATAACGTTTTATCTGATCCAGTCAATAAACGTTAATATAGCGAGGTCAGTGTTGGTGCCAATATTAGAGCTTAACAAAATTATTCCCTTCTTTGATACACTGTAGGTTATATTACGTTTACATCTAATAGTGCAGGAATGTAATCTTTCTTCGCGAGATGAAGGCATTCACATAGAAATTCTTTAACTCAACAAATCAATTTCCTGTTTCGCAAACAAATTACACCCACTCTTATAAATGTGAGTTTAATGTTTAAATTATGTTAGTATAGTAAATCTTGTTTTACGACGGTTTTGCGACTGCCAAACCCTGATCTCTGATTGGTATAGTAGTCGATTACATGTAAACATGAAATGATTTATTACATGAACTCAATAGAAGAGTTCGTTTTAAACCGTTAATACACTTGTTACTAAATATAGTAACAAAAATGAGCCAATTTCAGGCTGATTATGACCATCACGTGACTGATTATCGCCTATCGGCCCGGTCCGCAATCTCATAATCGTAATGGCCCGTTGAACGGACGCAAGTTACGTTATCTAGGTTAACATGACGTCACGTTGGAGTCATAATGACGTCACGTTGGAGCTAAAATGCCGTTACGTTGAAATTGCTTTGACAATTTTATGAATGTACAAGACTTTCATCATAAATGACTGAAAATCTCTATGAGCTTTACTAACCGTGAGTTGTTGTTACTCCCACTGAGTTTTTAAATTGAACAATTGTATTAAAGACTTTAATACACTTCAGAGCCTGGCC
This sequence comes from Spisula subtruncata, assembly GCA_963678985.1. Classification (NCBI taxonomy): domain Eukaryota; kingdom Metazoa; phylum Mollusca; class Bivalvia; order Venerida; family Mactridae; genus Spisula; species Spisula subtruncata. Next base: position 29,234,592 of record OY787663.1, on the reverse strand, counting down.
GGAAGTTGTTAATCGGAAGTTGATAAAGCCCTCGCGGTGATTATTAATTTTCCGGTCCGATTATCGCCTTCCGGCCCGACTGTGTCGTGTATTAACCTCTAAGTAATGTATATTTTGGAATAAAAATATTTGGTTCCACGTAATTGATTTGATGTTTACAAGTTTGTATGACAATCATTTCATGCGAAAACCAAAATGCTAAAGATAAAAAATGAATTTGACATTATGACGTTATACTTGTTGAAATAGATACCAGCTCGCTTCTTCAATAATAACAATCACCATCAATCACGTGTGTCATACATGACATACATGTTATTAAACCTCAACTTGAAATCCCAAGAAAGATCAGGTACTGAAACAGGTTACCACCAGGCATCCAGCTAGTCGGGTAAGTCGTTGCTCTCTGCACACTGTTGAGATTTCCCAAATAGCCTTTTAACCTTTTGACATTTTTCTTCAATCATACATTTGTCTATATTAATTGTCTTTACTTGGTTTTTCTTTCCGCAAATACTGGCAAAAATCTTCAATCAGTTGATGGTGGCAGGAAAGTGAAAGACAAATAAATGATTCATATATAGAGGATCTATCACGAGTTGTTAATTGATATAGACTTATATCAAACTTGAACATTCATTCTTGCACTGAAAATCTGAAGGCCACATTTTTTTCAAATAAGGAAATTTCGTGGTCTCACTGATGTTTACGATTAAGCTGAGGTATCACACGTTTTATCATTTATGTGAATGACATGTTGAGATACGGTTTTATCAGTTCACATACAATTTAAAGGAAATGATTCATGTGCACTTTCAATTATCATGATAAAACTGATTGCTCGACTGTAATGTGCCCTATGATAGTAGACGCATCCTTGGTAACAGAACCATAAACTGATGTTAGACGCATCTTTTATATAGATCTTTTGATATTTTCAAATTGTCGGGTGATCACACAGAGAACAGCCATAGTCTAACGTCGAATTTTTGCATCAGTTAAGTTTGTTCTCCCATATTTGACTTGCCTCTGTGTAGTTCTTGGGCAAATACGGCAGAATATGAAGAGCAAATCAATGATAAAATGCTTTTAAATTATATGATTGACGCTAGTTGATGCAGATATCACTTAAGAGATGTAAAATTCACTATAACGATGTTAATGCATGTTTAATCTAAATTTAATCACGGATAATGGTTATAATGTTAGGTTAATATGCTTCACTATGCTGGTAATCACAAGGTAATCTAAAATAAGTATGTTAAATATTCAAAACTATATTTTCTTATTGTTCACCAAAAAGAAAATCGGCAAAATAAATGCATCACTCTTATACAGCAGATCACGACATTCTGGAGTGCTAAACCTTTTTTCTTTGAATTAAAATTATTTAAGAAGTGACCATGGAGTTCATTGTAGACCACTACACGCAAGTGGAAATACCACGTTAATATTTCAACACCGCTTTCTTAACCACTCACACAATATTACAGGGAGTGTCATATAACGTCTTTCGAAGTGTTTGGAAAGCACCTAATACGATCAAAGAGTTTCATAGGAAAACCAACGTCAAATTTATCCGGAACTTATGCAAATTCATACATTGTTGAGAGAACTTGATAACGAATATGACGCCTATTCTAGCCTTTCAGACATGCACTTACACCGAGGAAATGTAATTACAGTAAAGGAATCATACAGCTTATCGAATCTTTATACAAAACATAATAGACGTAGCTCATACAAACACATACTGGTCCCAGGGGAGAGCCTATTGCATATACCTGACAGTTTCGATTCATCACTGTGAATATGGGAAACTAGCATTGCTGCATGTATTTATAGGAAATTTTTCGAGACGATAGAAGTTGGCCGTTTCCTTATCAAGTGGCTATAAATGTCGTTTAGGACGTACACAACTCGGGTATTTCCGTCATCGGCCGAAGATTTGCGACCCTATTTCCACATTATGTTAGGCCTTCCGGCTAGTCTTAGTCCAGTCATTTTAACTTTTAACCTCAAACTAATTGCAAAACAAACAGTTTTGTGTTTATATAGTACGTAAAGCAATCCTTAACAATGTACAAAATGTCTTAATTGAATATTCGTGGGACTTTTTGAGATATTTACAAATATATTGAATTGTCACATGTTTTCGCGATATTTGTCACTTTTGATGTAAATAAATCTTGACTTGTACCAGTAACTTATTTTAACATCGTGCTTAGAGGTCGCAATTTTGGTTTGATTTTTATTAAACTTGGCAGCAATGATCATCGAAAGCTAATCTAGCTAAAATAAATTTTTGAGTTAACCGGAGCCAAAATCTAGGTCACTAGGTCAAAACATAGAAAAAAACAAGATATAGTCACCAAGGGTCGCAATTTCGACCTTACACTTGTGAAGTTTAGTCACAATGATCACCTTACAAAAATCAAGGTCATGTATGAAATTGGATTAACCTGAGTTAAAAACTAGGTCACTAGGTCAAATTATAGAACAAATCTATAGAATGCGCCCTTTTTACCTAATCTTTATGAAACCATGTCACATGGATCCTGAAGACAAAATGTAGGTCAAATTCAATATTTACTTATCATGAGTTAAAACTAGGTCACTAGGTCAAATAATAGACAAACCTTCATGCGCCAAAAAGTCGCAACAATTATTTTCATCTTTTGACCTAATTTTGACCCAAATTATTCAATAACATACTTGTCTTAGATGTTTTGAGATGAGCATTGTGACCAAGTTGCATAAATATTAGACCAAAATTGTGAAATTTGAACCTACACAACGTTTGCCTTTGATTTTAACTAGCGACCTACTTTTTGACCCCGGATGACCCAATTTATAACTTTGACCTAGATTTTGCTGATATTATTATTGTGACCAAGTTTCATAAATATAAGGTCAACATTATGACCTCTAGCGACTACACAAGGTTTGCTATAATTTGACCTAGTGACCTAGATTTTTACCCTTGATCATCCATTTTCTACCTTGGCCTAAATTTTGTTCAGATGATCACTCTGACCAAGTTTCATAATCATAAAGTCTAAATTGTGAATACAAATGCAAATGTGGACGAACAGACAAAGAGAACAATCACTATTTCTCCCGAATCGATAGATTCGTGTACATTTTGTATATTGTCGTTATTGTATACTGTTCAAACACAAATATCCTTTTTCCATTAGACACACATGTATACGACACATTATATGCGTAAATTTTAAACAAATTGGATTAATATTAAAGAAATGAATAAAACTTTTGTTTCTCCTTCCAAGTGCTATTTTGAGTCATTTTTTCGACTTTTGAATGGGTAGTATAGCAACACATAGACTGGCAAATATATGAAAAGTAAATTGTCTGATGAAAAAATCAATATTTGTATTCGATAGAAGAAGGTTGTATCTTTCAGAAAATAAAAGCTTTAAGGTACAATTAGTAAATATTTAACGACTTACTTGGGAATTATTAGAACTTAAAATTCTCCATGTAGCATGAAATAAGGAAAATGTTGAAATTGCCAGCAAAAGTGACCTTAAACATGTCGATTTTTTTGTATTTTCCCCACTGAACTCGCATATTTGACGTTTTGTTTGTAGTTGATAAGAGTCAGTAGATGATGAAAATGCAAAGAAACTCTGTTTTGCAATTTGTTTGAGGTTGACCATATTTTTTAGCTTCAATGACTGGACTATCTTGATACTTTCCGGCTAGTCTTTAAAACAGTATTGTACGACAGAGAACCAGCCAATTCCGGTATAATAACAGATAACAGTGACGTTCGACAATCAAAAATAAATTAAATATCAACAATTTGTAGCTCCTTTTTTTAAAGAAAAATAGTTTAGAATTTTAATTTATAGTAGAAATTCTAGTTCTACGAGTCTCGCTAAAGAAAATTTAAATCATCCAATGTCTGTATCTCTTGCCCATTTCATCGGAAGTAGTGTTTTGATTCACGAGTGTCTAGTCGATTTAATAAGCTGAAGGTTTTGTATAACGTCAAAAATGAGTAAAATAGCGTTTTAATACCCTTTTCACGTTGAATGTACTCGTTTAATGAGGAAAGCTGTATTTAATATACATGATTTAAAGTGAAATCTATCGCTGGTATCTTTAATTTAGCGGTAAGTATACCGGCCCAGAATGGTTTCGTATACTCTATAGTTTATATTAACCCTTATCATGCTGGATTCCCAGCAGGCTTATCAGTAGCCAGTGCCGAATTGTTTTGCAGTGTACTTGAGAGATAAATATCTCATCTGATCTGATGTGCGAGTGACTCTGTTTAGCACCTAATTAAAGGTATCAATTATCAAAATACCGATATAAACCTGATAATTTGTACAAAGAAGATAAAATAAGCAACACATTGATATCATTTGGATAATTATTGGTAGTTCTCTTGTAATAATATTCAGCAATATGTCAATGCAGTGTGAAATATTTTCATGCAATTCATACATAATCAAGGATAAATGTTATGATATAATAATAAATAACAATCTCAGAATTGTATATTTCAACTACAAATATCAGAATATAAGACAATATCAATTTCAATAATAATTTTCTTAATTTCATTATGAATTGTTATGTTTATTTTACAGAGTAAGTGTTTATTTACAGTCCACTCGGAAAATCAAGATACTGTACGTCGCACACAACGTATTAGGTTTTTTTTCTCAATTATTCACTCAATTTATAATTGTTGATGTGTTTATGTCATTATTCAATTGAGTCGCCTCAATATTTAATTGGATGGAGTTTGTTTTATTGTGTGGTACCTTTCAAAGCACCCAGGAACACACATCGCTTTTCCACATTGTTTGCATTTGTATGCAGTTTGTCTCCGCTTACATCCAGTTCTAAGACTTTTGTGAGAATTGCCCACAACACAGTATCTCATTGGTTTTGGTCGTTTTGTACCGACCTTTGACTGAATGAAACCGATGAAATGACGGGCCGTGACCACGGAAGTTTTGAAAATTTCGTTCTAAAACACAGAGCGCGTTCATTCTACGGCGATCGATTCTGAATTTCCAAAACTATATTAAGCATTACTTTCACTCGATATTTAAACGTATTCGGTCGTTGATTGGTTGGTATTTTTGTACAAGTAGTTCAGTAACTTACTATTGAATAAATTGTAGTGAATTGCCATTCATAAATAATTACGCGTTCATCAAAACATCGCTTTGATCAGGAATACCCACTGGCGCGACTCACAGTCGCGATTGGCACTGGTGGAAGGTATCTTGTAACGCGACTATACTCGCGATCGGCACGATAAGGGTTAAGATCTAGACATTTTCAGCGCTGAAATAGACGGATCAGAAATTTGATTCCGCAGGAAAGAAAAAACATATTGAGACAACTACGTGTTTCGGTTAAATAACTTAATTATCTTCGCCCACACAGTCCCGGATTCCCCTTATATTGTAAGCATGCGATTGTTTCACCTTAAGGAAATAAACAATTGGATGCAGTCATGGCAGTTATAATTGATTTGAGTCTTGGGAGACAATTCACATCTTTATAAATCATTTAAAAAACTTCAGCTTTAGCTAAAATGGATTTGTCTTCATGAACATTACACTGTGGGCAAAATAATAATAGAATTAATTGTAAGCTGCACCGTTTAAATTGATGAGACTGTTTTACTAGCTAGACACGAACCATGAACTACCATTTTTTACCATACTGATTCTCTCAAAGATCTTGAGTATGTTTTTTGCTAAATATAGAATATACCGATCATTTATCTGGATACGTCCAATAATGGTTGTACATCAGAAGAACTGATCATAAGGCAGCCTATCGGGCTATCGTTTTGACAGCTGAAACTAGGGTTTGTGGAGGTTTGGTCATGTTTCTATATAAGGCGTTTTGCCGTTAAGTTGTATTTTTTTGTTCCGTGTCACTTCTGTTTTCTGATATCAGCTTTTCTGTTTACTGTTGTTTCCTTCGTCCGATTTGTATTATCTTTTTTGTGTTTGTTAATTTTGTTGCCCGTCAATTGATACTTAGGCTTATTATTCGACCATGGATGTCATCTGACTGAAAAACACATTTGAAAAATAAATTTCATGAATATGTTGGCTTGCTGATATGCTTCTACATTAACCCGGTATTACATACTTTTTGAGTGATGTGGTATTCCCCAAACGTCATTAATCAAAAATGATAAAATAAATGAACCTGACATCTTGGAAATTGCTTTCGAGAAGTGTTTGTCACTTCTTCATTCAATATTACGTTTTCTCTGATCCAGTCAATAAATGTTAACGAAGAGAGGTATAGTCCAGTCATTGAAGCTAAAAATATGGTCAACCTCAAACAAATTGCAAAACAGAGTTTATTTGCATTTTCATCATCTACAGACTATTATCAACTACAGACAAAACGTCAAATATGCGAGTTCAGTGGGGAAAATACAAAAAATCGACATGTTTAAGGTCACTTTTGGTAGCAATTTCAGCATTTTCATACTACATGGGGAATTTTAAGTTCTAATAATTCCCCTGTAAGTCGTTAAATATTTACTAGTTGCACCTTAAGGCTTATATTTTCTGAAAGATACAACCTTCTTCTATCGAATACAAATATTGATTTTATCATCAGACAATTTACTTTTGATGTATATGCCAGTCTACGTGTTGGTATACTACCCATTCAAATGTCGACAAAATGACTCAAAATAACACTTGGAAGGGGAAACAAAATTTTTATTCATTTCTTTAATAGTAATTTGTTTAAAATTTACACATATCATGCGTTGTTTACATTTGTGTCAAATGGAAAAAGGATATTTGTGTTTGGACAGTATACAATAATAACAATATACAAAATGTACACGAATCTATCGATTCGGGAGGAATTTGGATTGTTCTCTTTGTCTGTTCGTCCGCAATTGCATTTGTATTCACAATTTAGACCTTATGATTATGAAACTTGGTCAGAGTGATCATCTGAACAAAATTTAGGCCAAGGTAGAAAATGGATGATCAAGGGTAAAAAAACTAGGTCACTAGGTCAAATTGTAGCAAAACTTTGTGTAGTCGCTAGAGGTCATAATGTTGACCTTATATTTATGAAATTTGGTCACAATAATAATATCAACAAAATCTATGTCAAAGTTATAAATTGGGTCATCCGGGGTCAAAAAGTCGGTCGCTAGTTACAATCAAAGGAAAACGTTGTGTAGGCACAAAACTCACAATTTTGGTCTAATATTTATGCAACTTGGTCACAATGCTCATTTTAAAACATCTAAGACAAGTATGTTATTGAATAATTTGGGTCAATAGGTGAAAATAATTGATGCGACTTTTTGGCGCATGAAGGTTTGTCTATTATTTTACCTAGTGACCTAGTTTTAACTCATGATAAGTAAATATTGAATTTGACCTACATTTTGTCTTCATGATCCATGTGACATGGTCTCATAAAGATTAGGTAAAAAGGGCCCCTTTTAAAGATGTGTTCTATAATTTGGCCTAGTGACCTAGTTTTGAACTCAGGTTTATCCAATTTCATACATGACCTTGACTTTTGTAAGGTGATCATTGTGACTAAACTTCACAAGTGTAAGGTCGAAATTGCGACCCCTGGTGACTATATCGTGTTTTTTCTGTGTTTTGACCTAGTGACCTAGATTTTGGCTCCAGTTAACTCAAAATTTTATTTTACCTAGATTACTTTCCGATGATCATTGCTGCCAAGTTTAATAAAAATCAGACCAAAATTCCGACCTCTAAGCTCGATGTAAAAAAAGTTACTGGTACAAGTCAAGATTTATTTACATCAAAAGTGACAAATATCGCGAAAACATGTGACAATTCAATATATTTGTAAATATCTAAAAAAGTCCCACGAATATTTAATAAGACATTTTGTACATTGCTAAGGATAGCTTTACGCACCATATAAACACAAAACTGTTTGTTTTGCAATTAGTTTGAGGTTAAAAGTTAAAATGACTGGACTAGTATGTGAAAGTGCTTAACAAACTTATTCCCTTCGTTGATATGTTATGATATATTATGTTTACATCTAAAAGTACATGAATGTTATCATTTTTCGCGATGTAAATCATGTCAGATGAAGTCATTCCCATCGAGATTCTATATCTCAGCCATTCAATTCCCAGCTTTTGCAATTCTCTTGTAAACGTGAGTGAATAACTTTTAAATTACGTTGGTATAGTAATACTTGTATTTTGGCGTTTTTGGGGGACTGAAAACAACAAACCCGATCTATGATTGTACAATGTAAACATGAAATGATTAATTACATAAACTCGATAGAAGATTTAACTTCTTATATCTATTGGACGCATCCTTGGTAACAGAACTGATGTTAGATGCTTCTTTTATATATGTTTTCAAATTATCGGGTGATCACAAAGGCACAGCCATAGTCTAACGACGTATCTTTTGGCCTTGTTCTCACATTGCTTGTGCAACTGTAATTAAATAAGAGTTCAGTCAATATTCACGAGTTATCACATTGACGAGGACTTAGGAGTGGCTAACAACTGAGAACAATTTCATCAAAGACTGGTCGTAAATAAGGACAGTCCTTGATTGCTTGAGAAGTGTGTTCTGCATTCTGTGCGATATTGATATTTAAGTAGAACATTCGAGTCATTTAGTTGATTCAGCAGAATATTAGGTACCGGCTTTATGTTTTAAATGTTCAATAAAGAACATGAAGCGCAAATCAATGATAAAATGCTTTTAAATTATGTGATTGATGCTATTTAATGCATGTTAAACCTAAACCATGTCAGTTATCAGATTAAATCAAGGATAATGCTAATAATGTTTGGTTAATCAGTATGCTTCACTATGCTGGTAAATTAGAATAAGTATGTTGAATGAAGTAAAATATTTAAAACAATATTATCTTATTATATAAGATGTTCGCATAAATCTCCAAAAAGAAAATCGGCCAAATAAATGCATCACTCTGCATGTCATTCTGGTCCGCTAAAAGTTCTTTAAATTAAAATTATTTAAATTTATTTATCAACGTCAGATTTATCCGGAACCTATGCAAATTCATACATTGTTGAGAAAACTTCCTATAACGAATATGACGCCGATTCTGGCCTAGCAGACATGCATTTAAACAAAGGAAATGTAATTACAGTAAAGGAATCATACGGCTTATCGAATCTTTATACAAAACATAATAGACGTAGCTCGTACAAAGACATACTGGTCCCAGGGGAGAGCCTATATCATTTACCTGACATATTTGATTCATCAGGGCCAATATGGGAAACAAGCACTACAGTGAAAATAACAATTCGATAATTTCACTGTTATTTGTCATGTTATTTTCACTGAAAATCACAATAATCCATTGAAAGCTAATAATAAACTTGTTTAACGAGGAAGTAGTATTAATTATACATGATAACTCTGATTTAAAGTGAAATCTATCGCTGGTACCTTTAATTTAGCGGTAAGGATACCGGCCCAGAATGGTTTCGTACACTAATTTATAAACAATGTCGAAAATCATGATCCTTGAACAATCTGATGTCTCAATGGACCTTGGTGTTTGTGATAGCAATGCTTATGAGATTATCTTGTTACTATATATGATCATAGAGTGTACAGATAAGTTAATTCCATGATTAAAATTATGGTTTCAACTTTCATTATTTGGCCCGATTATTTATCTAGTAGTCTTGCGTGTATCGGTGCTTTACATTGGGCATCTAAATAAAACAAGAAATATATAAAATTATTCGAAAAGATCTAGGGTATTTTTTTACTGTTATCGGATTCTACCCACCACTCGGAAGATTTGTTAGACTTTTCCGTAAGGTCACACCTTATCATATTAGAACATCATATTACGAGGGTCATTCAATAAATTCGTGGACTGGGTTTTTATTACCCAGAGAGAAATAAATTCTATATCACAATAAACTACAGACATTCGCAGACAAGTGCAGAACTTATTGTATTGAACAACGCATTTTATGTACAAAATGTTCCTGAAGTAAAAAATATTTACCACTTTACCGGGCTATTGTTATAGTGACGTCAGCGACATTATTGACGTTTTGCAGTTAGTTCTGCTGAACATGTACATTCATACAATTAATTTAAAACTAGACAATTAACATATACCCAACTTGGCTTCAAGTTATTACTTACATGTAAAACAAGGAGTTGTTCTACCACTATTGGTACGTTAATTCCACATAAGTGGTATTGCCATCGATTAACGCTCTGTATGTTGACAATAAAAATCTCTTAATTATCACTACACAGACCTACCGGGGCAATTATCACTCAAAGGCACTGCTAAGCCATCTACTTTTCTATATAATATTTATGTTGCAGCTTTTTCATTTAAACAACACATTTAAAAAAAACCGTAACGTTCTCAGTAATTGGTAGATCATTTGCTATTGTAGAGAGTTATCGTGTCAAACTTGGATCTATGCGCGCAATGCACATCTACAAGAGCTGTAGACCTAACACTAAAATGTTCGTAACTTTTTTTATTGAACCGAAACCTATCATGTGGGTATTCTTTTTCTTAATTAGATAATTTGCTACACGCTGATGTTAAGTTTAATGCAAAATTCCGAAAAAAAGTGTTTTACACATTTTCGGAGGAATATAAAAATATTGATCTCGTCTAGGAAACTCGTTGTTTTGATCATAAATTAAAGGTCTAGTGTATATTTCATCGAAGGTTGGTACAAAATATATTTAAAATGTTCTATTCTGCTTCTCCAGAGCCATCAACCGTGTTTGCAAGTGATTCTGGTGGAAATAGGCCTACGCTCAGTGGCCGACGCTAAAATGACGTAACGTTGCGCGTGAACGTTTTCCAAGGGCGATTATTTTTGATAATCGCTCCGGTGGGTGCGTGGCGGGGCAAAAAGCTGATAATACTTTTGAAAGGCCGATAATGCTATCTTTCGACGGCAAATTTGTTACTTTATATAGTAACATAAGTATTATAAATCTCTTAATTAGCTTTAAAGACGAGTGATTGCAGTAGACAGCTAAGAATGTAAAGTAAGGGAGGCAACGCGTGAACAATTAATTATTAAACACTAGTCTTAACGGATACTCGAACAAGACCAAGACAGTTTATTGAACTTATTCTCACGTTTGCCAACTTTAGGACTAATCGGATGACATGTGTAAAATCAGGAACATGTATCACTGCACATAGACATAGTTGTGACAGAAATTATTGTGAATTTTAAGGTGTTCTAAATGTCTATTTTATTCTATTCTGGTCTACCTCCTTAACTGCCGGAGACACATCAATTCCATGAATTCAACGTAATCAATTCTTTATACTGTTTTAGTGATAAAAGTCTTACTATGAAGACTAAACAATACAAATGGTCAAAATCATATAACTATACATGTTCATCAACAAGTATATACATTTAGTGTGCAGGTTTATTTGTCAGCCAATGAAATTCCTGTATTTTAAATGTTTCGAGAGTTCTAAATTCCCGTAGAACGAACAAGATGGTTTACTATGTAAAAATTGGTTCATAGAACGTACTATGTAACTTAGTACCGTTCTATGTAGCATGGACAAATAAACCTGCACACTAAGTATATTAGTATTCATCCTTACTGTTCTATAGAAATTAGAAACGTCTCCTGTCGCTTCGCTCCCGTCGACGTTTCTAATTTCTATAGAACAGTAAGGATGAACACTTATATATACTTAGAATATGATAATATTGTAGCATTGTGGTCTCTTATATGACTAGTTACCTTAAAGCAATATGTATATTCACTATCTTAATACTTTTTCGAGTGGTGTGAAAACTTAAATTACATTGCTAGCCATTCCTAGTTACATTATTGTAATGTAGATGCCGTAGCTGATTCTATAACATATTTATATTATGTGTACCGTTACTTGTTGTAATGATGATATTATACATAATTTATGAGAAGCGTTAAGGTTTCATGTCACTCTTTTAGTAATTATTCTCAGTGGTATACTTAATGTTATACGTATACATATAATTAACATTTCCACAGCTCTATCTAATTTAATGTTCACAAGCATACTGTATTTGGTAATGTCTAGCTTGCGTCTGTTCAGTTTCCGTTTTTCTTTGCATGTATCGATGCCCATTCGCCGCTACGCTTCATTCGTTCACATGTGTTACCTTTTTGCCACATCGTTGTGAAACGTGTTCATCCAGCTATTTTACACCGGTGACTTCCATTAGGTTATGTTTGTGAATTCTGCCTTTATGTGTTATTTTATATTGTTAATGTTTTCTGAGCACGGCTGGTTCAGTTGCATGCCGTCTGCCCAGTCCAATTTCCTCATTTAGTTTTGTTCTTTTTTGTACCTTTTGTGCTTTCATGGTGGGATCGGTGGCCTAGAGGTAGGGCGCGCGCTTCGGGATCGAGAGGTCCCGGGTTCGATCCCCTCTGGACCACTGGTAAATTTCTCTGAGCAAGACCAACAGCTCCACTCAACCATGGTGTAAATGGTACTTGTAAGGGCAGTGTCTATTCCTGAGCGCCGCAGATCGATGTTGACTGTCACACCACAGGAGAGAAATAGTCTCCATATGTAGCCCAATGACCAGGGGAAGTTGAAATGCCAAAGAATGTTTGAACGGCCTTACGACTGAAAAGAGCCCTAGAACATTGGTAACTTAACTTTTTTTAACTTATATTTAGTGCAATATTTATTTTATTTGTTTCCATCTTTTGGAACGTCATCAATTTTATTAAAACTGGTTGTTTAAACAAAAATAAAACTCTTAAGGGATATAATCATAATTTCGCTAAATGCTTTGCTTTACCTATCAGTCGACGTATTGTCAAAATGGAGGCAGTTCGGTGAAAAAGTACCCGAGGGGACATTGACCCATTCAGCATAACTATAATGTTCATATAAACTATATGAGTAATTATTACTAATATGTTTTTGATTACATTTAATTTAATTACAGACTGTAAATTCTAAGATATTCCAATCCCTTCGGCACAATAGTCTACTAAAGTATATCGATACCCAACATTTAAAATTTTAACCATGCCTTTAGATATATCAGGTATACTAAATTGAGAATTTATCCCTAAATAATCATATAAACTCTGATACACATCACATATATTTTCATATCATGTTTCCCTCAGAATAATGGTATAGTTGGGACAAACTATTGTCTTGAATAGAATGTATTCTGCTTTATTCAACAAAACATGAAGGTACATGTAGTAATCATTAAACATGTATAAATGTAAATATGTTTTAACTTTTGCATTCTAATTTGTTGACGCCGCATAAATACCGAATGACTGTGAACTATGAACCGATGCTACATATGTCCGGGTCTGTTACTGAGCAGAAACTGACATTGTTGAGGCGTTAGGAAAATTTCAACAGATGTTAGCATCCTTCAATTAAAAAGAATGCATTTTGTTTCGCGATATCTGCAAGGTTTGTTCCAACCTCTTCAAAAAAACAGAAAAGACGGAGAGCATCAATAAAAAGACGTCTGATGCTCGATCAGAACCTGTTTGCTCATTTCTGACATAATTTATTAAGATCTGGACCGGAAATTACAACCAATACTTACACTCTGCACTCAGCACTCTAGAATTGAAAATGTTATATATTGAGCTATTTATGTGTTCTCGATTGCAAATGATGGCCCTATATCGCTCACCTGATTATAAGTGAAGCTCTGCAGTTTTTACCCAAGGGAATAATTTGAGCGATCTGCGTAGGGGACCACTAGATAATGCTATATACCAAAATTCAAAGCTCTAGGCATAGTAGTGTTAGACAAGATGATTTTTAGCTGTTTTCCCTATATAAGTCTATGTAAAAAGGTGACACACGTGGTGGGCCAATTTTACCCAAGGGGCATAATTTGAGCAATCTTGGTAGGGGACCACTAGATCATGCATAGTAGTTTTAGACAAGAATATGTTTATATGTTTTCCCTAATATAAGTCTATGTTAAAATGGTGACCCCCTGGGCCATAATTTGAGCAATTACTTAATCCCCAAATGTCCCGTACAATCTGGCAAAACTTCATCAAAATTGGCCAAACGGTTTGAGAGGAGATGTCGTTTGAAAGTGTGGACGGACGACGGACGACGGACGGACGGACAAACAGACGGGCGACGGACGGTGAGTGATCACTTTGTGCTCAGGTGAGCTAAAAGGGAAAATGTATGGAAGTACAATACAATACAATCTTTATTTTAAGTCGGATTTCATTTACAAACAAATATCATTTATATAAAACAAACATATAGGATATAGAATATACCTGTTTAAGAATTATTTCAGCATACATATATTAAATGTTGCAATATATTACTTTAACATATATAAAAAGTATAAATTACCTTTGATTAAATCTGTATTTAAAATAAGATAGCATACATTTAAGTAAGTTAAAAGGCAGTTACAACATTACAAGTACAAGAACACAAAGAAAGCATAAAAAGAAATTAACATAAATCAACTATAAAACAATAAAAAAGTAAATGAATTAATTAATTAACACATTAATTAATTGACAAATTAAATAATTGCAGCCAAATATTTTAAATCAAGTATAATAATATATTATATTTATTTATGTCTCATACATATTTGTACGATATATTACATATAGAACATTAAATCACAGTTAAAACATGCATATGGCCATTCTATATAACTTTACACAAACATATATACATTTGCACATGCAATAAATGTAAAACTGAAACATCCTTGTTAATCAATGAATTAAAATGTGCAATAAAATTAATTTTAGCTGAAAAACTGAGAAAAGAAAATTAGCACTATAGCGCAATGAGTGAAAAAATCATAAACCCGATGATCAGATCATCGAGAGCTGGATTAACAAAAATGTTTCAGACGATATAAAATACCATACAATCAATTAATGAGCATTATTTACAAGAAATAAAATCATTTGCAAGTTAAAAACATGGAAAAATAATAAATTATGCAAGAACATATTATATAGAGGACTGGGAAGACACAGGTGACTACTAATAAATATATGATAACATAAGGGTATGATAAACATAAAGAAAAGAAAAACATACAAACATAAGCAAAAAAACATGCAGAAGCATAAAGTAACAGTAAATTGATTTACCGGGTCGTAGAACAGTAAGAACAGCAACAGCTCTCCCCGCTCCATGTACGTACCAGGCTGCGAAAGTTGTTGTAGTTGGACTGGTTTCTATAGTTTTGTGGTAGATCATTCCTGAGCTTGGCTGCACTGTAGCGGAAAGAGCTGATGCCATATCTTGACCTTTGGAATCGTTGCAGTATTAGAATATCTGAAGGAATAAGAACAATCTTTAATGTTAATCAAATCATGTAAATAGGCTGGTGACTCTTTATTTAATATCTTGAATGATTCTAGAGCTATCGTTCTCAGACGTCTTACTTTTAATTAAGGTAATTTAGACTTTTGTAGCAATTCACAGTAAGAAGACACATGATCATTGTAAATTAAACGAAGTGCGCGTTCTTGTACTTTTCCAATTTTTTTTGGAATTTACTTCACCATAAAAATAAGTGGTCCATTAAGACTGCTGCTACATATTTGTATGTGAGAAAGATATAGAGGATATTTGTATTTTACCGTGTATGATCGGCTGATAAATTCATCGTAATATTTTCACGAGTGGCGTAACCGCGAGTGAAAATATAAGTCAGCTGCTCACGAGTTGAACTATCAGACGATCATGCACGGTAAAATACTAATATTCTATTTATTTCATGCTTCAAATACCTGAAATTATGAAAATACGCCCCTATATACCTCAAATGTTTTGCGTGGCGTCGTTTTCCGGCAATGCACGCGCCGAGTTGGCATCAAGTAGTTCTTCTGTAATGGCTTTTATTTCGTCCTTTTTTTACATATATGTACAGGTAGTGTTCTGTTATTTGTTAAAGATTTAGAGAACAAGTGAAAATGATTCATTTTTTTGTTTTTGGCGGCTGGGTAGTTTGTTTTAAAAAAGTAGTCCGTTTCCGTGAAATTATGAACTCTGAAATTATGAATCGGGGAATAATCCACCGTTATTCCGCCGTAAACCACCGGTAAGCATATAATAAAGAGTGTTATCATAAGCATAATTAGATAGACTACTTTCTTGAATTAAGTGAAAAATATCATTTATAAAAATATTGAATAACACAGGTCCTAAGATAGATCCCTGTGGCACATCTTTTACTATGTTTTGAAAGGAGCTTTACAGTGAGTCCAATTTCACACATTGTTTTCTATTTGAAAGATAGCTGTCAATGAGTTCAAGGGCCTTACCGGTGACACCATAGGTTTTAAGTTTGAGTAGCAGCAAATCATGAGGCAAACAGTCAAATGCTTTGAGCGGTGCATCAAGACTGCTGCTAAATATTTGTTTGCATCCAAGTCTTTTTTCCAGTCCTCTATGACTTTAAGAAGTGTAGACTGACACCCATACCCTGTTCTAAAAGCTGATAGAAAGGAATAAAAATGTAATTTAAAATAATCAGATAGCTGGGTAGTGATGGCTCCTTCATATAGTTTTTACATGACAGCTAAAATACTTACTGGTCTGTAGTTACTCTTTTCTAATGTACTGTTCTTTTTACTTGTGTTATTTTAAGTTGGTCTTGAAAAACTGCAGTAGAGAAGGTTTGATTGATGAGATTAGTAACAGGGGTCACAATTGAAGGTTTGGCTAGTTTTAACAATTTGCTAAAAACGCCATCAATACCCGTAGCCTTTTTGAAATATAATTGATTTATCTGTCGCTAATAAAATCTGTGTTAACAGGAGTGAAATAAAAATCTGCTTTGCCACTAGTCTCAGCCTGTTTTACAAGGAAAGCATTAAACATGCTTCAGACATCTTGTTGGACATCATCTTTTTCACAAAGTACTGTGCTCTTTGTGTTGCATCCTTTGTTTATAAGAAAAGGTTTCACTGTAGGCCAGAAAGTGTTTGATTTGCATCCTCCACACATCTGTCTATGAAATATTTATTCATTGATTTTCTGGAAATTTTTGTAACTGAGTTTCTCTTTTATCTAAAATTTTCCAGTTTACAGCAGAATTATTTGCATTAATTTAATTCAAAGCATTTTTTTCTGTAAACGGCCTGTTTCAGAATTTTATTCATAAAAGGTGCTGGCTTTTCAGTAATCCTCATCTTTTTGACGGGGGCATGGTCGTCAGCTACACCAGTAAAAATTTCACCGTATAGTTGGTGTTGACATCATCATTAATATCCAATTTAAACATTTCTTGTTGTAACTCAGAATTAAAATTTTCTGTATCAAAATTTCTGAAACTTCTAACTGCAAAATCTCTTTTTCAGCAAAGGTACATCCTGTTTTAATTGAGCTCCAACAATATTGTGTACATCAGTTACAATTACAAGTATAATATACATTAGAAGTATTGTTACTTAAAATTAGATCTAAAAGTGATAGTTTTCCATTTTTGGTAAAATAAGTTGGTCTTTTAATAATATATGTAAGATCAAAAATATCACAGACAGGTTGGCACTTCCATCATCTAACATATCAAAATTTAAATCCCCAATTAACATTACATTATCAAGGGTAATATCACTGTTATTTTGAAACATGGCATTAGACAAAGAAGGTGGTTTATATACGCCACTAAAGAGCCAAGAAGCACCATTTAAAATTACCTTTACAATTATGGTTTCTATGTTAGCAAATTCCATTTCTTGTAATCTAGCAATATCTGACCTCATGTATGCCATAATACCCCACCATGGGCTAATCTGTCATTTCGCCACATGTGATAGTTGTTTACCTTTAAAGCAGCATCTGAGAATGATCCATCTAGCTTTGTTTCTTATAAAAAGAGAAAGTCACCAATATTTTTAGTTAAATGTCTTGAATATGGTAAAATTTATGACGAATACTGATTATAAGCACACCAAAATCGGTTCGGAATTTTTTCTCTCATACATATTAAAGAGTCAAATATGCCATGGTCATCAGGGACTAAATCACACAAGATGGGTAGCTGGGAAGTGAGTCTTCAAAATATGATTCTGTAAAATTTAAAATTTGTACATATCTGGCAAGTCCAAGGATTAACAGTATTTCCCAGTGCTATATAGTCACATGGGCTTATACCTTTACATTTCATGTTGAACTGATTGTAACAAGCATCACATTCGATGGCCCTATGATTCGACGCAACCGGCCGGTAACATTTACCACATGGATTTTTAACTGTGCCTGTCACCACAAGTCAGAAGTAAAATAAAACGCTGTCGTCTGTTACTGATTCTTATCGGTATAGAAGAGGGAACAATTCTGTTGTGTTTTACAAAGTAGTAAACGAGTGTCCATTTATTGAAGTCAATTTCAGGTATTAGTTGATAATTGTGTTTCCCGGCAGTATCCGAACTGTAAATATCCGGATTACTATGCCATTCAGGTAGATCGTTGGCTTCCAAAGGATGAAGATATCGTTCATATATTATATTGGATGAAGTGAACGTATAATTATATAGTAAGAAATAAGAATGTTTGTAGTAAAAACGCACCGCTGCCCATCGCTGTATAACGTCTTTATATCGGCTACACTCTGCTTCGTATTATGAAAGAGAGACGCGAAAACATGTGACAATCATCATTTCATACGTAATTCGTTGTAGAGTAGAGATGAGCATCTAGGAGTTCAATTTTATGCATACGTAGTAGATGAATATCTTGCAGTTATGTATCGGATGAATTTATTCAATCAATTTTCATTTTGGTTACAAAAATAGTAAATTTCCGTCCAGGTGCGGGTCAGGCAAAGAATTATTATTTGAATGTTGAGAAAAGCATTTGTACATTATCTGTGCAATTACATACTACTTATGAGATAAAAATATAAGTGTTGAGTCTGAGTAAAGCACTCTGCACTCAGGCTGATAAAATTAAACTCATAGCTTACAAATACACTAAATTTCAATTGGAAAAAAGCAAATATTAATATATACAATGTAGCACCTATTGAACATAACTTCAACTTCTCGTTCTCAGAAAATGTCGTTTCGAACCTCAAAAGAAGGAATTTCAATATGTTAGTGCTGAGTGCAAATTGTAAGTATTGGTTGTAATTTTGGGCCCTGGACATTTTTAGCGCTAAAATAGACGGATCAGGTTAAATAATAGACGGTTAAATAACCGAATCATCTTCGCCACACAGTCCAACCCCCCCCCCCTTTATTTCAACCATGCGGTTCCTCCTTCAGGAAATAAACAGTTGGATGGCATGGCAGTTATAATTGATTTGAGTCTTGGAAGACAATGCATGGACCATTCACAGCTTTATTAATCATTGAAAAACTTCAACGATAGTTAAAAATGGTTTATCGCCATGGACATCACACGCCGGGCAAAACATAAGGTGAATGTAATTAATTGTGAGCGGCACCGTTTAAATTAATGGGACTTATTCTATAACTGTTTCACTAGTAAGACATGAACCACAAACTACCATGTGTTACCATACTGATTCTCTAAGATCTAATGTGTTAGTTGATATACCGATCATTTATCTGGATACGTCCTATTATGGCTGCATATCAGAAGTACTGTTCATACTTATCTTTTTGACAGCTGAAACTAGGGCGTGTGGTGGTTTGGTCTTGTTTTAAAAATGTCATTTCTATATTCGGCGTTTTGCCGTCAATTTCTATGTTTTTGATCCGTATCACTTCTGTTACCAGCTTTTCTGTTTACTGCTGTCTTCTTCGGCCGATTTGTATTGTCTTTTTTGTGTTTGGTAAACCTGTTGCCCGTCAATTAATACTTATGTTAACCACTCGACCGTGGAAGCCATCTGACTGAAAAACACACAATTGAACAATAAATTACATGAATATGTTGGTTTGCTGATATGCTTCAATTTCTATCCGGTATAACACATTTTGTGATTGATGTGGTAACGTCGTTAATCAAAAATGATAAAATAAATGAATCTGACATCGTGGATATTGCTTCCTAGATGTGTTTGTCACTTCTTCATCCAATATAACGTTTTCTCTGATCCAATCAATAAACGTTAATATAGCGAGGTCAGTGTTGGAGCCAATATTAGAGCTTAACAAAATTATTCCCTTCTTTGATACACTGTAGGTTATGTTACGTTTACATCTAATAGTGCAGGAATGTAATCTTCCTTCGCGATGTAAATCATGTGAGATGAAGGCATTCAAATAGAAATTCTATCTGTCAACAAATCAATTCCAAGTTTCGCAAACAAAACACACCCTCTCTTGTAAAAGTGAGTGAATATTTTTTAATTTACGTTGGTATAGTAAAACTTGTTTTATGACGGTTTTTGCGACTAACAACAAAAAACCCGAACTATAATTGGTATAGTAGGCGATTACATGTAAACATGACATGATTAATTACATCAACTCGATATAAGATTGAACTTCTTAGGGAAGTAATGTATAGTTTGGAATAAAAATATTTGGTTCCACGTAATTGATTTTATGTTTACAAATTTGTATGACAATCATTTCATTAGAAAACAAAAATGCTTTCAGATAAAAATGGAGCAGTTCAACTCCCTGACAATTACGCATTTTACCAATTTGGACTAATTACTGTTTATGGTCCAGAACAAATTGACTAAAGCCACGATATAAGTTTGCAATAAGAAACTAAAGTCGAGCTGTTGGCGTTATGATTATGTGTGTGTTTTTCTTTAATATTGATAAAACAGCACTTTATCATAAACGTTTTTATCCAGTCACTTCCGGCAAAATCGGCCCGATAACAGGGTGCCGTTTATCATTTTCAATAAACCGTCAAGTGGTCATGTGACTTGCAATAAACCGTCACCTCATCACGTGATCTGACGGACTTCTTCTTAAAGCGGAGTCGCCGGCTGAAACTCTGTACCCGAGGATGAGGTTTTCCTGTTTAAAATGAGCTTGGGTCGATCAATAATTGTTCTACGACTTACCTGCTTGTACATGACGTTATCAAGATGTCCCACGTTGTTGTTTTGTCGTGACGTCAGTGAACGAACGTGACGTTACGCACAAATAATGAAAAGGCAAATAAATAGTCCCGACTTTTATTCCCTTTTTAAAGCAGATGTAGTGACCGGATAAATAAAATAATAGGTTAGTGCCGTGGAGTGAGTAACAGTTTATCCGGCTCGGCTGCGGAAATTATCGGATTCGCCTACGGCTCACCCGATAAATTCCTCCGCCTTGCCAGATAAATTTACTCATCCACAGCACTAACCTATTATTCTCTATTTAAAATACTAAGTATTTGAAAATTGCCTTTTTGAAATGATTACGAATTGAATAAATATGGAGCTTCGACCAGAATCCCTTTTGAGTTCAAGGAAAACCATTTTCGCCAGAATAATTGTGATTTTAGAAGGCCAGTAGTACAACATTATATTGATTGTATGATATTTGTTTAAATATATACCAATCGTTCCTTATATTTAATTAGAACCCTGAAGTACCTGGATAAGCATTAATGTCCATACATTTTGCCATATGCAAGGTGTCTCAAAATACATGTCCGCTTGTTGAAGACATTTTTTCGCTTTGTATTGCTATACATATCTGATTTACATTTAGGAGCAAAAGGCTTTCAAAAATAAATGTTGAAATTGTATGAGAAAATTATCCAATACGGTGCATACGGAACGTATGTCATCGTATTCATCCTTCTACCATGACAGTATTTGATGACGGATACTTTATTGAGTACTTTTGTAAACGTTTAAGAAACATTGACTTATGAAGATAGGCATATACTAGATTTACAGCTTTAAATGCAACCTAGTGTTTTTGTTTCAATGTGTTTGGTGCATCCTTAATGAATACGGAATGCTTAGAAAGCGTGAATATCGAATTTTAAGTCAAATGTTTGTTAATTTCTTTTCCGCTTATCAACACTTATCAATTTTAGAACGTCCGTTGCTAATGTTGCTAACGTCATCAACTTTTCCTCCATTGCCGTTTACCACAAAATGTTTATACTAAGCTTTTGTATGAGACTATGGTTACCAATTTACGAACAAATATGACATAGTTACAAGTCTTTCAACAAGTGGACATGTATTTTGAGACACCCTGTATATTTGGTATTTTGACAGTAATTTTGTTGTGCTTACATGGTTTCAATGTAACCAATAGTTATATTTGCAAAGTTCAATCATTCAATATATTGCTTGTTTTCGCTAAGTTAGTTTAAAAGTCGCATCATCAAACCATCAATTGTATACGCAGATCAGTAAAGGATCCGTACAAGAAATGCCAAATCAACACACTTGGGATGGTACAATGAAGATCAGCTTACTTCCGTCAAGAATAACAACCACGTTCAATCAAGGTTGACATACCTGATATACCTCACCTGGAGATCCCAAGAATGGTCAGGGATTGAAACAAGTTACCACCAGGCATCTGGTCAGTCGATTCCCTCTGCACACTCTTTCTTATTTCCTAAATAGCTTTGCTTTTTAACTTTTGATATTTTTCTTAAATCATACATTTGACTTTATTAATTTTCCATATTTGGTTTTTCTTTGCACAAATACTGGCAACGTCTTCAATCAGTTGATGGTGGCAGAAAAGTGAAAGAAGAATAAGGATATTTATTTATATATAGAGGATCTATCACGAGTTGTTAATTGATATAGATTGATATCAAACTCTAACATTAATTATTGAACTGGAAATGTTAAGGCCACATTTCCCAATAAGGAGACTTCTAGGTCTCAATGATGTGTTCGATTAAGCTTAAGGTATCAGGCGTATATCATTTCTGTGAATGACATGTTGCCATGAGATTCTATTAGTTAAAATACAATTTAAAGGATGTCATTCCTGTGCATTTCAAATCATCTGATTAAAACTGATTACACTGAACAAAATTTCTAATAGGTCACCTAATTTCCACCTAACATATTGACTTAGTGATCACTATTTTATGAATTACCTGGATTTCTGACAGTTACAACGTAATTCGCCATAGACATAATCAATGTCGCCTATAAATTTGAAACGCACTGATAACTTGCCATAATTAAAGCACAAAGAAGATAACTAATGAAAGAAAGACTGTACAGAATTTGAGTTATCTATCTCTCGTGTGTATCACTATTTTGAGGATTTAATTTTGTTCTATTTTCAATTAAAAGGGAGGTAATTTCAGAATTTTCAACTTCAAAGCTCTATATCTTTTTAACGCCCAAATATTTTAGCAATATTGTTTGTTTTTCTGTTTGAGCGATCACAAATTGGTTTATATTTTTACAGTTTATCACATTTCCACTGACAGGTTTTGCATTAAACTTAAAAAACTGTTTCGTACACAATGGGCCATAACTCAGAACTGGTTACGATTCTATGGGAAACACGAACTGAATTTGATTAAGAACATAAGGCCGAATGACTTAAGTACACTAAGTATATTTATCAATAGTTACGTATAAAAATATGCGAGTTTTAAAAGTGACCAATTAGAATTTTTGCTCAGTGTATATGTCGACTGTCGTGTGTTATATAATATTGGGTGCATCCTTTATACCAGAAGAATAAATTGATGTTAGACGAATCTTTTATACAGAGCTTTGGATGTTTTCAAATTGTCGGGTGATCACAAAGGCACAGTCATATTCTTACGTCGTATTTTTGCATGCAAAAATACTAGGGCAAATACGGTAGCCATATTTCACTTAAGACTTTGTCCGCCTGCGCAACTTTAATTAAAATAAGAGTTCAGTCAATATTCACGAGTAATCACCTTGACGTATATTAGGAGTGGCTAACAACTGAGAACAATTTCATCAGAGACTGATCGTAAATAAAATATAGAACAGTCCTTGGTTGTTGATAAGTGTATTCTGCATTCCGTTTGTTATTGAAATTTAAGTAGAACATTCAGTTGATTCAGGAGAAAATTAGGTACCGGTTTTTTATGTTTTTAATGTTCAATAAAGAACATGAAATCAAATCAATGATAAAATGCTTTTAAATTATGTGATTGACGCTAGTTGATGCAGATACATTTTGTATCACTTAAGAGATGTAAAATTCACTGTAACGATGTTAATGCATGTTTAATCTAAACCATGCCAGTTATCAGATTAATCACGGATTATGGTTATAATGTTAGGTTAATATGCTTCACTATGCTGGTAATCACATGTTAACTAAAATAAGTATGTTGAATAAAGTTAAAATATTCAAAACAATATTGTCTTATTGTTTCAAGAAGACTCCAAAAAGAAAATCGACCAAATAGATGCATCTCTCATATACAGCAGACGACATTCTGGAGTGCTAAACCTTTTATCTTTAAATTAAAATTATGTAAGAAGGGACCATAGAGTTCATTGTAGATCACTACGCAAGTGGTAATACATGTACCACGTTAATATTTCACCACCGCTTTCTTAACCACTCACACAATATGGCAGGATGTGTCATATAACGTCTTTCGAAGTGTTTGGAAGGCATTTGGACTTAGTACGATCAAAGAGTTTCACAAGAAAATCAACGTCATATTTACCCGGAACCAATTTATACATGTTGAGAAAACGAATATGACGCCGATTCTAGCCTATCAGACATGCATTCAAGCCAAGGAAGTGTAATTACAAAAATTAAAGGAATAATACGGCATATCAAATCTTTATACAAAACATTATACATGTAGACGTAGATCGTACAAGGACATACTGGTCCCAGGGAAGAGCCTATAGCATATACCTGACAGATTCGACTCATCAGTACGATTATGGGAACTAGTAGCTTTGCTGCATGAATTTATATGAAATTTTCCGAGACGGATGGCCTTTTTCTTATCAAGTGGCTATAAATGCCGTAGTCTTGTGTGTATCGGTGCTTTACACCGGGTACCTAAATAAAACAAGAAATATATAAAATTATTCGAAAAAAGCTAGGGTATTTTTTCTGTTATCGGATTCTACCCACCACTCAGGGGAGAATTGTAAGACTTCTCCTTTAAAGGTCGCACCTTCATATTAGAACATCATATTAGGACATGGTGTGGACATGGTTAACCAATGGCACAGATAAATAAATTCTACATCCCATTTAACTACAGACTTTCGCAGACAAGTGAAGAACTTATTTTATTGAACAACGCATGTTTGTACAACATATGACTGAAGTTAAAAATATTTACCACTTTATCGCGCTATAGTTATAGTGACGTCAGCGACGTTATTGACGTTTTGCAGTTAGTTTAATTGTTAGCCAGAAATGGAATGATGCCATTGATATTGAAATCAACAAACACTAAATTGTATTTGATTAAATATACATGCTTCCAGGACACAATCTAACAAGGTTAATGATTAACAATGGAAATAATGATTGTATGTTAAAATGAAAACATATCACACTTTTCGACCGATATTTCGTGAGATATCACTTTGTTTGTTCATCGGTCGATCCATGAACCTTTTCAATACCATGCTACTCTTTAGACAATTGACTTTTGCACGTAAATACATGGTCACTGCTTTATGTACGTGGGGTTATCCAAAACTTCATGGTCTTGTGGTCTTATTCATAAACCATTTAACCTAAAGCTACGAATCTATCGTCCCTGTAAAATTGATTTATATTGTACAAGCGTATCAAATATCATACGAGTATGATTAAAAATAACATAAATATAGCATTTGTAAGCATGCGTGATAGGCATACTTCAGAAATAATTTTATGAAGCTCTTAAACACTGTAAATCAGTTGTTTTTCGTTTCCCGTAATCAGCTGTAGATCTATACTATAATATACAGACACACTCGTTCTGACAATGTGAACTGAATTGTGTCGTTTCTATCTATACAAGTGGATTTTATCTCTAATACCTAGGATGGTCGATTCTAACCAACGTAACG
Organism: Spisula subtruncata; assembly: GCA_963678985.1. NCBI lineage: Eukaryota > Metazoa > Mollusca > Bivalvia > Venerida > Mactridae > Spisula > Spisula subtruncata. Next base: position 29,208,626 of record OY787663.1, on the reverse strand, counting down.
CTCATTCGTTGAACGTCGGTTTTGTACCCATTAACATGCATCACCCTGACTTTCTGTTAACCATTTATGTCATTTAAAAACAATTGAATACAATGCAGAAGGGTTCGTTCTTAAGTTATCAAACAATTCTTGTCTTTCTTGCGGGTTTCCATAGCTGTATATATAATTGAATTATTTTGCGACTGCAAATGATATCTTGAGACATCAAATTTTACGTTGAATTTCATATGACAACATTAACCGTCATATTCTTAAAATGACGAATATATAAGACATAACCTTTAAATTATAGCGAAATATTGTTATGACATTACTCAACACGAGGACGCATTTTTGTACTTTTAAATGAAGTAACACTGAAGCAATCGGCAATAACCTAATGCATTAAATGATTTTACTGGAAAAAACCTGCAGTGCGCCGCTAACGCATTTTTGTGTTACTATGGCAACGTGTTACTCTCGATACAAAGGGTACTTTACAAAAATAATTTGAGGTTATTGTTTGAATAGATTAATGTCACTGTATAGTAATTTTCATACTGAACTGACTTAAAATAAAACAATTAGAGCAAAAGTCCACGGACTTTTGGATAACCCCACGTACATTCTGAATTCGCCCTCTGTTGCAGCTTTTTGTGTCGGCGGCTTTTTCGAAGGCCCGTACACACAAATCGCGTATAGTCCTAGACAATTTGACGTTGCTAATAGAGCGTCATAAAATTACCTTGAACACGAGACAAGAAAGCAATATATTAAAGTTCGTTTTCACCAAAACAATGTTTTTATCGGCAAAAGTTAACACTATCCGGCGACCAGTTTCTTAAAACTGCGGGGTGACTTCCTAAATTGGACCAAGGGAAACAACTCGTATAGTCATGTCAGTTTAATAACACTTCTCATATAAAATAGCGCTGCGCACTAATTTAAACTGTTTGTAACTCTTGTCGCTCGTGTTAGATTTCATTTAAAATCAAGACTGCAGGTAGTTGTGTCGGTGTTAAAAATGATTCACTCATGAGTTTGTTTCACAGCTTGTTTAAAGCATATATAAATTTTCGGTAACAGCAATAACATATAATATTAATATTTTTCCATCTACATGTAGCGGTATATACTGAAGAAATAAAGTGTGCACCCTGACAGACGAGGGAAAGTGTTCTTTTGATTACAGGGAATTTTTATAGTACTTACATATGTAAGTAAATACTAGCACATTTAGTATGACAATTTCCACAAACGCAAAGGAGAATGTCATATCTTCAGTGCGAATAGTCTCATACAAAAACTTATTATAAACATTCTGTGGTGAACTATATCATCGGCAATGCAGGAAAAGTTGATGACGACAATACGCAATCATAATGCCATTAGTAACGGACGTTCTAAAATTTCTGAAGAGGCAGAAAACATGATTCTAACATAGGAGAATGTCATATATTCAGTGTGAATAGTAATAGTCAGTGGTACTTTATTTTACCAAAACTGCCTGAGTGTTTGTTTTCAAGTAAGGTAAATGAAATTGGACGCATATTAGCTCAGAAGAAATTAACAAACATTTAACTTAAAATTCGATATTCACGCATTTCTAACCATACTGTATTCATTAAGGATGCACCAAATACATTGAAACAAAAAGCACTTGGTTGAATTTCAATCTGTATATCTAGCGTACGCCTATCGCCATAAATAGAGTGACTTTTCATATTGAATTTATTAAACGAGGCTCTGCCGAGTATTTTATTACCTTTATCCAACGAGCAGGAAAATGTTAGCCTATGCTATGTTCAATAAATAAATGTAGGTTTGTGTTTATTTATTATATTTGAATTGAAGTGCCTTTGTAAATTCTCGTTGAGATTTTCAGATTCGTCTTGTCCAACCACTGATGATAAAATCACGGTCCGCCATTTTTTGACAGGGCGTATTAATACATAAAAATAGTGACTAGCCCCCCCCCCTCATTTGCATAGTTATGATATTGCTGAGGAGTGTCATATCGTTTTTATGTAATGGCCTTTATAACACTCCCACTCCGTGATTTATGTGATAAGTCAATGTTTTATTAACGACTTCTGTGCCACGGGGCCTATTTGGCCTATTTTTTTACTACGTTGAGGGCCAACGTGCCTATTTTTGTAAGCCCATAAGGGAACTGATAATATAACATATTAACATCGTCGACAAGGGGTAGGATATAGACTAGTAAGGGTCAAAACATTATGACGTTATTTCCGGTCAAATTGGGACACGACGTCAAGCGTCTGACGACGTTAATATTGGCGTCATTTCGCCGATCGCGCATTAAAAGTGACCATTGGAATAGTGCTTAATTGTGTATGTGTAAGACATTTGTGCTAAAATAAACGATTTACAATTGTTGAAAAATGTCAACTCTTATGTTTGGTTACAAAACTAGCTGATATATTCGTGTTTAATACTCGGTAATTTTGCTAAGAAATACTTGTATTTTTCATGCTATTTTGACATGAGAAATTGTTAAATAGGCAATAAACTACGGATGATATATACAGTCGAGTTGTCTATTTCTGAAATTTTCACTGAATATTGAGCAAATGATTGTATATTTTGCGATACGAGTATACTCACAAAACGTGTTTATTTTCAACGCAACGTTGAGATTTGAGGAAATCTGACAGGGAAGGCTGCGCTCAACTTAACCAGTCGAGCTAAGAAACATAACATAACACAATTACACGGAGAATATCAATAACCCCACGAAAATATTAAAAACCAAAGTCTCCGCTGTATAATAGCAGGATGACATAGTTTCACCAAGAAATACCAAAAACGGTGACCACAAGTGACCGAATGAAGCGCGATTACGACCCGACCTAGTTCGCTAAGTGCTCAAGGTTTTTTTCAGTGTAATATGTTGGTTCAATCGTGAAAAAGTGTATGCAGGCTGAGATCCATTAACTTTAAGGAAATTATAGAACAGTTGAAGTTTGATGTACACATGTATTTAGTTGCGTGTTAGCATTATAATTGTTCACAAATGCATGTAGGTGTATATACAATACTAGTACTATGTCTGAAGTACATGTACTTGTTTTGGTGGTGCTTGCTTATTTAATTCCATAACGTATGCTTTCAATTCAAGCTAGTATGGGCTCGATCTTCCGGCCTCAATCTTAACCAAGCAATTGAACCAAAACACAATCACCTGTGTCTAATGTTAGCTTATAGAAGGGCTAGATTTAGTAATTATAGTTGGCATTCAGTTAACAGTAGTCTGTATAAGCCAAATCAATGGCGCTAATCGATCGCTTCAAATAGTAGACATCGAGTCCTTCATATACATTGAATTCGTTCACCATTGAATTTAATTTCGCAAGTGATGGTCCACGTGATGGTTCGCTCGAACTTTAGATCTTTGGTAGCCATAGAAGTCTTTGTCGTGAAATACTATTGAATTTCGACCAGTATATTGATGAATATCAGTGTTAGACCAGGGCTTGGATCAATACACGTACCTCTAAGACATACGCTGAATCTTCACGAGGAGGTCTCAATTGCGATGATCGATATTGGACCTACATCTAATGCCTCATATTATATAAAAGTGCCTTAATCTTAATGTAGCAGATCATTTACAAAGATGTACTGTGAATGATCTATAATCTATGGTAGCTAATTCGGTTCCCTTCATGCTTTGCAGAAAACCTTGCTTACATACACTTACGGACTTTGAAAACGCACCGCTTATTCAAACCACGAAATTTATTAGCAAACATCGTTTAACTCCATTAAAGTTTGTCTATAGATTGCTCATTTTATGTTTTAACATATAGCAAAATTTCAAAACGACAGTTAATAATGTTACAAAGTCACGTGACATCCACGTGCTTAAGTCTCAAAACCAAAATCACATTCAGTGAGAGTGTAGGAAAAGTTATGTTTTTGTTGCGTTCCATAAGCGGGTACTCATTACAATTGCTATCAGCTCCTGAGGAATGTTTCTCTATTCATCAACAAAGGTTTGGACAATCTTGTGCGCAGATCGGGTTATGGAACTCGTCCGTGGACTCATGTTTCTAAGAACATGTCATATGTTTTCGGTGGGATCAAAATCTAGGACATTCCATCACTCAGAAAATGTTTTCATCAAAAAAGGGACTATTATTCGTTATTTATGCGCATGGTTATAGTCCTGTTGTCTAAGCTAAACACACATGTCATCCGGAAATAGTAATACAAGAAGTAAGTGACTGCATGTTGAAGCACGTGTTCAATGCTAGATGAAACACAAATTGGCAGGGTACTAAATGAAAATGTTGTATTTTGTAAATAAACGTGTTTGATATTTTCATTTGATGACTTAGCATATCTATCGACAACAAGCATTGTTTTGACAGGCACGGTTGCTTTGAAGTCGTTTCTTTGGCGGAGCATGCGAATTAATTTATCCGAATTATGTGTCTTTTAAGGCCTTTAATCCCTATTTAGAGTTCAATGATGGTGTCAGTTGGCATAAAACGCTTTTGAAGACGAATATTTATCGTAGCATGACAATATAAATGCACAAAAACCGCGTGATGGCTACTTCCGGTATGTAACATGTTTTTTCCTCCAGACACATCAGCTTCGGATTGACGTGAAATGTAAACTTTTGTTTTTGGAAAACTGAAAATGTGTTTTTTGGTATGCTAATGAATCGTTTACACATCGCCATTTACACAGATCGGATATTTTCATTCGCACGAGAACCATGTGCGAAAAATGAGATTTGACCACGTGGTCACTACTAGCAATTCGATTTGTAAAAATGGAATTAAATACACTTTACTGACACCGTTCTAACCTAGGAACATTATTCCATTGGTATACCGACCCCTGGAAAGTGGTGCGTTTTCAAAGTCCGTAAGTGTACAAAAGAGATTGCGAGAGGTCACAAAAGAACCGATGTTTCTCTAATGAAACTACATCCATTCGTATGTTGGTCTACTAATTTCAAACATACATAAATCCTACGTCTTAGTAAGAAGGGTTTGGGCTTTGATCTTATCTCCAAAAAATCTAAGAAGACAGAAAAAATACGATCTTGTCACATAGCATAAAAGTGTACGTCCCTCCAAACATTCTACGTCCCATATTATCCTCATACGACATTCATTCACTATATATTATTTATATGTACGTATTTTTGTTTTCATCCGTATTTTGTCTGTAAAATGGTCTACGACATTCAGTTTCAATGGAGATGACAGTTGTGTGATACAATGTCTCCAGCCTACGCAATCTTATCTTTGTCCAAATAAACTCATTGGTTCTTCAACGTACGCTACAAAGATACTCGCCCAATCAGTTCATCTACAATTGGATGGAAACCACTGAAAAGTGTATAAGAAATGGCCAAGTGTCCGGATTAGAACCATTACAATCTGTTTTTCATAGTAAAGGGCATTACCCACTTGATCAGAGTGCGTACTGGATCAATGAATAGAGAACAGTGCACAACATTCCGTTCAGTGTATAGATGAACTATGTTTATTGAGCCGTGACAAATTTATGGAGCAAGGTTGATTTGCCCTCAAAGGATAGATATAGGGTATGTATTAAGGCTTAAGCAATATATGGGATCAATGACAGTAGAGAGATTTTAACCAGGTATATTCACATACCATGACTAAGGAGTGTAACCTTCCGTCACGACAAAAAAAACATGGTTTATCTATGCCGCTAATTAAAGTGTCAGCAGCCACCTCTACTGCAATCACCAAACTCAAAACAATTATGTGTCAAATATTATTAAATTGAGGTTGCTCTGGTTGATATTCCGGGAGGAGATTCAATTGTGTTGTATTTACTTGTTTGTAGATTTAGATGAAACGCCGTACTTGAATATAGATGAAATTTTATTTTTGTAATACGGCGACCGATTAAACTAACCAGCTTTCTTGCTTTGGACATAACCAGGTCTATCATAACTGACATAACTAGTACTAACGCTCTACGATATCACGATTCCACAAACAACCAGCAACATCTAAAATATGGAGGATCATCGACATTTTTAAGAATGGTATGGCTTGCCACTACCGGGAACCAAGCGCATATCGCCGAGTTAAAAATTCAGCACATTTCAGTTACTCAGTATACAAGAACTTTAGTGATACATGTACAGTATTTGTTTTAAAATATTACTTGATTGCATAAGCCGTCGTTCACTCATACCTCATTCGATTAAAATATGTATAATTAAGAATACGAACACAATCCTACATATACAGTTCGAGGATCCCTAGTTTTTGTAGCTTTGAAGTCATATACTTACTTTATACAAGAATAAAAAAAAGAAAATTCAAAAAAAAAATAATAATAAATACTCCATTAAAACATGGATATTAGAAAAAAACATTTAATTCGGGAGAATGCTATTTTGACTTAACTTACATGTGTGGTTTACTTATCACGAATGCATACACGGCGCTTTAATTAACCCCTAATTACGTAATAACGTGCGTCATACGCACCATTGTTTAACGTAGGCTTAATCAACAAAATGTGTCGATTTTCATAACAACCGATAGGCGAATCAATGACATATATTTGAAAAAAGTTGTCTATTTTTTTTTAAAGAACGGACTTGTTGAAAAACAAAAACAACACATTGTCATTTACAATAATCTACACGTAGCCCATTTCTGAATAAATCTTATCTGTCTATGTTGCATGTATGAAGGCCCTGTCAGTTTACATAAATTGAACCATAACAATAATAATTACACCAGTATCGTATTTAAATGAAAACAATGTGTTTATTTTTCGTCTGTTTAACGTATATACATGTCTTTGGCGACGTTACCTAATTGGCAACAGCCGTGTGTTTTTGTGCTTCTTTCCTTCAGTAAGTGGCACGTGGCTTGAATCTTCCCTTACTCTATGTATATAAATTACATATTCTTGCGTGTAAATGACAAATGCATCATTTCTATTAACTTGTTTGTGTATCATCTTAAAATGTTAATGCCAACAAATTCTTATTGCTTCCTACGTTTTACTTGGTGAATTTAATAGAATCGTTCCTCCATTATTGTCATACCGACCCATGCGTGTTAACATCAATGATTGCAAATTCAGCAAGGCGAAACCAATTAGCACGTAGCAGCAGCTAGCATGAACTTAAACGAATGCATTTGTAATATTCAATTCATACAATGCTGGGAACCAGACTTTTTCGGCAGTTCCCGTAAAAATGTCAACCTTGCACGGTGCGTAAACAAAAAACTACACGACGATTTAGTGTTAGCCCAACCGCCAACAGAACAACAATTACAAAAACTTAATACTATATATACTTAGCAACTTTTCTAAGTCCACACTTATATTTTTGAAGATAACTTTGTCAACCGTGCAAGTAGCCTATTGAAATTTTGCTATGATTTGCGGGTGTTATATGTGTGCAGAATTGTGCAACAAAAAGTCGTGTTCGATTTAAATGTATTGAATGAACACACACTCAAAACATAAAAACGAAAGAAAGTAAAAGTCGCAAAGACAGATTTTGATATATTGGATGACCACCATGTAGTTTGATGTTTCAATTGACAGTCAATGACGTCAAAGGGGAGCATTGCTGAACAAAGAGACTAATGAAATTTAACCGTCTGGACGCAAAGTTGTCATGCGACGTCGGCGTAGAGCGTTTTTACGTCATATGGTCACAATAAATGCGAAACGTACTCGCAATCATCATTATACGAGAAGCAAACGATACGTTCACCTTGATTTAAACACTCCAAGACGTATGTATACGTTGAAAATCAACAAAACGTGGATGTTAAGGTAATTATTCTTGATTGTCGACACAAAATCCTACTCTGTACCGTACTGACGTCACTTAATATTTTTTCAGACATCATTCCACGAACAACGATGATATCTTAATAATTGTTAAACTGTTTTTCATACGGGGGTAGTCATTGGACATAATTTGAAGGCATTTTTAACATACGACATGAATATGTAACTATATGGCGTCAAAAAAGCATGAAAAGGACGTCAATCTCGTGACAAACAAACCAGGTGACATTCTGACATTTCGAGACGTGGATTATAATGCCTTTTGTTGCACACACTTCATATGAAAAAGTTTATTACTTCACTGTATATAATCAAAAAGTAATGGATAAATGAAAATGAGGACTTAGAAAAGTTGTTAAGTAAAGCAAGGTTAAGCGAAAAGTCCCCAATCCTCGTCCGGACTATGAAGTTGCATCTGATTGCTTAACGCAGATCTTTAAATGACTGCATGTGTCACACCGTAGAAACTATACCATGCCAATTATATACGTAAGATAAAATTATTGATACTGTTTCACTTCCAATGCTGACGTACGAGGGGTAATCAAAATGTAAGAGGACTTTTCATCTAGCATTTTCATATTGGCAGCATGGCTCAAAGCCATTCAACATCATTCGGAGTAAGATGTCTCCGACCGAAAGCACTAATAAACTTATTTGATTCATACAAGGGTCGCGTGACGTTGGACGAGGGTTGTCCCAGTAAATCTATTACACAAAAAGTAACCAAAACATTCGTTACAAATTTTTACTGACGGTTAATGGATATGTTCTTAAAAGGTATACGGAATTTCATGAAAATAAATCAAGAAATAATTTGTCAGTTTACATTACCAATACACATGGTATGCAACTGCGACGCACAGTTACGTCAAAGTAAGAACGTCATGCCGCGGAACTTTTTTCTCTGCATTTTAAGTTATTGTTTCTTTTATTTAATATGCTTACGATGGCATTGAACTTTTTTCTGATACGCATTTGCGAACCAAGCGCAATCGAATGCACCATAGAAAAGCTGTCTGATCGAAACAACCAACTATCGTGGTGGGATAAAAACTAGCACGGACATATCTTTTCTACTGCGAGAAGAGTGAAAGCCCTGTGGTGCATGGCACAATATATAACGTGTGTGTACAACGAGCTGATGTCACAAACTTCATTAAATATTCGTCGTCATTCATGTATACGTGTTCTAGAAACATTACTTCATATCCGCCAGTATGGTTTAGAGTCTTAAACTATTTTTCAACGACATACCAACCAAAAATATGAAATATGAATGTGATTTTACCGGTGATTCTATTTTTATTTTTAGTGTGACTATTCAAACATGCATATTTCTCGGACATATAATGAAATTGATTTGAAATTTACTGTGATGACATTAAACAGACAGTCCTTAATACCGACTAGAAAATAATGCGCAATAACGTATTGAAAATATGAAAATTACAACTTTATTGAAAATACATTTAATAAATTATGGCGCGTTTTATGAGTTGCGCCGCATTTGCGTACATGGGGTTGGTTAATCACCGATAATATGCACCATGAACATTTCCGTTCAATCGTTTCACTTGTTTTAGTTCATCAATGAATTCATAAGGGTAACTACAAAAAATCATGATCATATGACGTCAGATAAGAAAATTATTAGCAAAGTACACGATTAACTGGGACAACCCTCGTAGCTCCGTTCTGGACTTATACCCGGTCCCATGAATGAGAATTGTTTTCTTTTACTACTGAAATAAGTAGTTAATAGCCAATTCTGGAATGTGAGATGGAATAAAAAGAGTATCGATGCGTTATGGGGAAACAAAACTCGGAAAAGGGCGGTTGGCTAAAATTAGATTATTCCAATAAAAACCGAAGCACGACCTATCAGGTTTAGGACACAATATCGAAATAACCCTTTTGATTTAGAGTCAACGATTTCAGGTTTTTTAGCCTATACTAGACTTCGTTTTCGCCAATTACATTTGGGTGAGATCTGTGCGTCTTATTTCGCAGAATTTAACGGAAAGTGTCCTTAAAGCGGTGTTATTTTTGCTGTTGATCCTTATTTTATCGACTCAACCGTTTGAAAGAGACCCACCAATCACATAAACAACGGAATCATATGAAAATGGCCAATTGAGAGCGCACAGAATCCATGCACAATTAGGGTCAAATCAATTTGGAGATTTCGTGTTAATTTTCATAGCATGTCGTTTCTCAGAAATAACGTTACGTCCGAGAAGCTCGACAGTGCGTGTTTCACCATGGTTACAAAAAGTGACGTCATCAAGTAAATAATGATGTTATCATAAAGTAAATTCACCAATTTGCGAGATAATTGATTGGTCTACATCAGCTTGTAATTTCATTACTCTAGTTCCAATAATTAAAAAGTGAGAAGGAAAGTCCTCGAATATATTGATCACCCTCGTACATGTAAGACAAAAGTAATTGATAGAGCCAGTTAAAACTAACATCTCAACAGCTGCAAAAGTTAAACTCCCGGTATTACATCTGCTTTAGAAACTGGACAAAGGGTAATTTGTACACCTGGCATAGATATATAAAATAGTCAACACGTAGACCAAAATAAGTGATTGTGTACTCGATGACATACCAGTAGCCAGATTATACTTAATTGAAGACTTACAGGGTGTCTCAAAATACATGTCCGCTTATTGAGGACGTATCACTCCGTAATGTATTACTTTACATATCTGATTTATACGTTTGATCAAAGGCCATTCAAATCAATGTAGAAATTACGAAACAATTATCCAAAACAATGCATACGAAACCTGAAGAATGAATTTTGATTAGCTAACCCCAATTCGGTAAAAATCTGTGTTTGACGTCGTTTGATGATTTTAATGACGTTCATATAACTTCGGATGTCGGATGTGATGTTTCTATTTTCTCCACAAATTGATATTTTGAGTTTCGATGTAGTTACATATTTTGAACTGTATATTCAAACTTTCAAAAAGTATAAGAAGAAATAAATATTTAGGATATTTTGGTTACCTTTTCCTGATTTCAATAAAAGTAGCTAACCAAATCCATTCTCCTACCAAGGCAGTTTTTGGTGATGGATTCCTCATTAAGTACTATTTCATACTTTCACGTTACATTATATGACTATGTTTGGACTGTTGGAGATAAGCTAGACATACCGCTATGCATTCAATACAGTATGTTCATTCGCGGCGATCGGTGCATCTTTAATGAAAATGATATGCCTAGAAATGTGTGAATATCAAGTTTTCAGTCCTAATTTTTTTTTTTTAAATGTGTTCCTGCCTTAAATACGTCCGATTTTCCGATTTCATGTTCTAATGCCCCATAATCCGTCTCAGCCAGTGTGTGCATAGTAAGTTACGGCTGACTATTACTATGCCAACATATGATATAAATTTGTACCTATGTTACCGTACAAACTATGTTATCTGCCTCTTCGGATATTTTAGAACGTCCGTTGCTAATGACGTTAGTATAACGTATATGACGTCATCAACTGTTCGAATATTGAAACATGATATAATTCACCCCACAAGTTTTAAATTTAGCTTTCGTATGAGACTTTGATTATCAATTTACTAACTCATTTGGCAAAGTTATTACCCTTCAACAAGCGGACATGTATTTTGAGACACCCTGTATATGGTGAGACAAAGGGCAAATGCAATACACTTTCCTTTCCTGCCATACTCGTTATATGAAAGTTCGCCCAACAAATGTATTTTGGATCGCCATAAAGTGCGAGGACCTCCAATGTACTTGTATATAAGAAATGTTGATGAGTGATGTTGTATTCCATGTGCGTATTTTATCACCTGTTAATGATATATTGGCGCTTTTATGAGTATTTTGATCCCTGTCCCTTATATATTGCCTGTCCAACACTTTGTCGTTGTGTCAAATTAAGTAGTAAGAGATACTACAGTGATCCGACGATGGCAGGTTTCACTTTCATTTGTATTTCTGAACAAACGATGCCCCGTCGACCGAACGTTTCTGATTTCTTTTTCCCAAAACTATATATGGATACCGTAGACCTTACCGTAATCTGTCATGTTTCTGCATGCAGATACAATCAGGAGTTGATGGTAACCTTCTATATCGTTTGAGTGTGTTGTTGTTTACGTTTTATCGAATTTGTCCATCGCTTGATCTACTGGTATGTTTGTTAGTGATAATTATTCGATCCAAACGCACTGACTGTAAATGAAAACAGGCAACTATGTCTATTTTAGTAGTTTAGGGAGGAGAATCAGGAGATAGCAATATAATAATTATTTTTCGCTTAGTATTCAACGACTTTTACCGGTAATTGGTGCCCATTACAGTTAATTGCTTAATAACATTTTTCACAAATAACAAACACAATATAAGGCTTTAATTATGCCTCCAAAACTAAGCTGGAAAAAGCTAACTAGGCATTATATTCCTACACGTATTCCTACGCGTATTTCCGTACTACACAAATTACCAATCTTAAAATGATGCAATTTCACAATGGTTTGTGTTATTGATAGCTGAATGCTTGAAATTCACAACACTTACAGATGTCGGTCTGGTGCCCTACTCCCGCTTCAAGCATAAAACAGAATGTTTTGTCTCTTCGATGGACAAGATCCAGAGTTATTATAAAATAGCGCATTTTCACAGTAAAGAGACTTCGTGGTCTGACTGACGTCATCGATTAAGCTGAGGTATCAGACGTTAATCATTTTTGTGAATGACATGCTGCGATAAGATTTGACCAGTTAACATTCAATTTTAAGGAAGCAATTCCTGTGCATTTCCAATTGTCTGATTAAAACTGATTGTTCAAGGCGATTGTAATGTGTCAGGTCGGACAGCACTGAGCGAAGACTGTTTACAAATTTTACGCAATATATGCATACCTTATTCAATGCAAGTATTTTCTACACCACATTTATCAAAACCAGAATTATTGCTAAATATTAGGTGCATCCTTATACCAGAAACATATCATAATGTTGGACGAATATTTTATAGGTCGTTGGATATAAAGTACTAGCATCAAAATGGCGATATTTTTACGTCGTCTGTTTTACATCATGCTTTTAAAAAACGAAGACCACTACGATAGTAGAAATATAAGAGCTGACCTCGTAAAAATTTCCACAAAACTTAATTAAGCACTCACACAATGTAGTAGTTAGTGTCACATAACTTCTTAATGTTTCGAAAGCACTTGTACTTAACACGATCAAAGAGTTTCACAAGAAAATCAACGTCTGGTTCACCTGGAACTTATGCAAATTCATACACTGTTGAGAAAACGTCCTAACGACTACCACTCCGATTCTAGCCCAGCAGACATACACTTACAACGAGGAAATATAATTACAGTAAAGGAATCATACGGCTTATCGAATCTTCATCTGTAACATAATAGCCATAGCTCGTACAAAGACAAACTGATCTCAGGGGAGAGCCTATATCTTATACTTGACAATACTTTATATTAGTTTTCAGTTTTCTGAACCAAGTGCAGTTCATATCATTATCTGACTCGATAATCAGAAAAGCGCTAATGTATCACCGAGGGAATTCGGTTGAGATTCATGATCGTGCAAATTACATGACTGTAATGAGCATTAATGCAAACTTGCTCTTGACGAAATGAAAAATGACAAAAGTCCAGGTTCAGATGGTCTAACAGCAGAATTTTATAAACATTTTTGGAAACATTTAAAAAAACACTATATATATGCAATAAATAACTGCTATCACAAAATAGAGCTTTCGGATTTGCAAAAGCAAAGTATTGTTATTCTCTTACCAAAACCAGGAAAAGACCATACTAACCTTTCAAAGTGGAGGCCTATCAGTCTACTTAACATTGACTACCAAATTGCAACCAAAGCTATCTCAAATAGATTAAAAAAAGTTCTTCCAAAATTGATTAATCCTAACCAAACAGGTTTTATGAAAGGCAGATACATTGGAGAAAATGTCAGATTGATATTTGAGATAATCGACCATATTGAAAATAATAATCTAAATGGCCTTTTGCTATTTTCGGACTATGAAAAGGCATTTGACACATTAAGTCATAACTTCATATATAAATGCCTCAAACACTTTCAATTTGGAAATAGCTTAATTAGATGGATTAAGACATTTTATAAAAATATTATATCAGTCATAATAAATAATGGATATATATATATATGAACTAAGGCATTGCCTATATGGGTATTTAATAAATATTAGACAACCGCTAGGCTATATTTGTAGATATAGACACGGGCACCAGTTGCTATGCATTATCCAAGGGAGATAACAAATGCATGCAATCATTGTGAATTGTAATCTTTATACACTCAACCGCTTTAAAAACGCACCACTTATGAAATATCGGGTTTAGTGATGAAAACGTCACTCTATTGTTATTTATTTTCGGATAAATAATCTGCAGTCTATACACAACCAGTTGTGTGATTTTCATGGCATTGTTATGAGTTTAAAATAAATTATGATATAGATAACACAGTGACCCATGAAAATGAAAGTCACAATTTCAAAAACAATTATAAGAGCCCGCTACATTGATGCATGTACGTGGTTTCTCCTCCTAAAGAATAACATTAATTACGTAATAGGATAGAATTATGTTAGACGTGATGTTTCTAACCATCAAAGCAAAGCTTAACCTGAATTATAAATGTAATGTGTCTTTGGCTGTCTGGCTAATACCATACGACCGAGTGCGGTCCAGATATGCGCATGATGTGCATCTAAGATTGATTTCAAGCCTTACTTAAACTTTAAATCTGGTTATGAGCATCAGAATGTCAGGGTATTTCCCACGGTGCTTATATGGAACCTCAAATCAACACTATGAAGAAGCTTGAAGACAAAAGGTTGGGACTTAAGGCTCTAAACGGGAGAAAACTCGCTAAAAAGTGTACTAAAATGATTTTCCTTTTTATTGACAATCATGACAAGAATAGTTATGAAAATGCAATAATGTACTTTTAGCTTGTTTATTGACCCCCGACATGCTTTCGACACTGTGTGCAGCCATGCGAAACCAATTACAGTGGCACAACCTGTGGCATGTTTCCTCATAGCTCGGTCTCAATACCTTTAACTTTTTTCACCCAGGTCGGTCTTTGACTGTGTCATTCGCTAGGAATCGATGTTCTAAGCCAACACTCGTTGTGTGGAGACAGATGATACACCATGCTCAGCCACCGATGCTCTTTTTAGTTGGAAGCGAAGGCACAATCATCCGTACAAATATTCGAGCTATTCGCAACATATAAATACCATTAGCAAATACTGTTTCTCTTGTTTTTTCAATGTACAAACAAACAGCGTACAGTTTAAAGTCAATATTGACCACATAGGTCAAAGCGATCGAGTTAAACGTGTAAAACATGCAAAATAAAAAAAGTTCTTTGGGCGGGGTATTCCGAATGAAAACAAAATCGTTTTCATTAATTATGTCAAGCTTAGGAACTGAACAAACCATGTAAACTATTAATTTTAGCAAAAAATGAGTTTTGACAAATTTGGATTATTTTCAATAGTGGTGCGTTTTTAAAGCGGTTGAGTGTACAGCACACAATTCAATCAATCAAATTGTCATAATTTGATTCCAATTCAATAAAATCAAAGACGTACCTTGTTGTACTGTACTGTAGTATTGTAGGCCTACTGTAAGATGGTTTATTTATATTCCGAATATAGATAATTTACAGCATCCGATGTTTGTCTTTCGTCCTTATCCGCTTGGAAAATCGAAGATATTACATAAGCGACAACGTATGGACCCTCCTAGTACACAAGTTTGTCCACCACAAATAATTAATGCACCAGTCAGTTGCATCCCCAGTTCCCCCGACCACAGGGATCCATGGTGGATAGCCAGGGAGACAGCAATGTTTTTACCATCCAACTTCCCCCGCAAGGCAGGGGAAATTTAGGATTTATTCTGCGAAAACCAATAGCCTAAAGACAATATTTACCGGTAAGATGTCAGGGGAAATGCGGGAGATTTTACCATCAGCTTCCCCCGCTGGCCGTAGAAGGGCTGTTGATTTTGACAATTCAAAATTCTAGAGCGCCCTTCCCCCGGGGCTGGGGTGCTGTGGATGAAACTAACTGGTACATAAGTCTTATACACACTGACAGTAACAAAATAATCTCATAAACATTGCTTTGACAAGCTATACATTGAGACATAGAATTGTTGATTTGCATTGTTCAGTTGTTGACATGCCACATGGAACGAATTGTAGCCTACTTACGTTCAAGCATCTGGTATGATATGAGTGTTGATATCATTGTTAAACTACGTAAAAATGTCTAATAAAGACCAATTTCCTCGGAGATCGAGTACTGTCATGTAGTCCAGTCATTGAAGCTAAAAAATATGGTCAACCTCAAACAAATTGCAAAACAGAGTTTCTTTGCATTTTCATCATCTACTGACTATTATCAACTACAAACAAAACGTCAAATATGCGAGTTCAGTGGGGAAAATACAAAAAAATCGACATGTTTAAGGTCACTTTTGCTGGCAATTTCAACATTTTCCTTATTTCATGCTACATGGAGAATTTTAAGTTCTAATAATTCCCAAGTAAGTCGTTAAATATTTACTAATTGTACCTTAAAGCTTATATTTTCTGAAAGATACAACCTTCTTCTATCGAATACAAATATTGATTTTATCATCAGACAATTTACTTTTCATATATTTGCCAGTCTATGTGTTGCTATACTACCCATTCAAAAGTCGACAAAATGACTCAAAATAGCACTTGGAAGGGGAAACAAAAGTTTTATTCATTTCTTTAATATTAATCCAATTTGTTTAAAATTTACGCATATCATGTGTTGTATACATGTGTGTCTAATGGAAAAAGGATATTTGTGTTTGAACAGCATACAATAATGACAATATACAAAATGTACACGAATCTATCGATTCGGGAGAAATAGTGATTGTTCTCTTTGTCTGTTCGTCCACATTTGCATTTGTATTCACAATTTTGACTTTATGATTATGAAACTTGGTCAGAGTGATCATCTGAACAAAATTTAGGCCAAGGTAGAAAATGGATGATCAAGGGTAAAAATCTAGGTCACTAGGTCAAATTATAGCAAAACCTTGTGTAGTCGCTAGAGGTCATAATGTTGACCTTATATTTATGAAACTTGGTCACAATAATAATATCAACAAAATCTAGGTCAAAGTTATAAATTGGGTCATCCGGGGTCAAAAAGTAGGTCGCTAGTTAAAATCAAAGGCAAACGTTGTGTAGGTTTAGATTTTACAATTTTGGTCTAATATTTATGCAACTTGGTCACAATGCTCATCTCAAAACATCTAAAACAAGTATGTTATTGAATAATTTGGGTCAAAATTAGGTCAATAGATGAAAATAATTGTTGCGACTTTTTGGCGCATGAAGGTTTGTCTATTATTTGACCTAGTGACCTAGTTTTAACTCATGATAAGTAAATATTTAATTTGACCTACATTTTGTCTTCAGGATCCATGTGACATGGTTTCATAAAGATTAGGTAAAAAGGGCGCATTTTAAAGATTTGTTCTATAATTTGACCTAGTGACCTAGTTTTTAACTCAGGTTAATCCAATTTCATACATGACCTTGATTTTTGTAAGGTGATCATTGTGACTAAACTTCACAAGTGTAAGGTCGAAATTGCGACCCCTGGTGACTATATCTTGTTTTTTCTATGTTTTGACCTAGTGACCTAGATTTTGGCTCCGGTTAACTCAAAATTTTATTTTAGCTAGATTAGCTTCCGATGATCATTGCTGCCAAGTTTCATAAAAATCAAACCAAAATTGCGACCTCTAAGCACGATGTAAAAATAAGTTACTGGTACAAGTCAAGATTTATTTACATCAAACGTGACAAATATCGCGAAAACATGTGACAATTCAATATATTCGTAAATATCTCAAAAAGTCCCACGAATATTCAATAAAGACATTTTGTACATTGCTAAGGATTGCTTTACGCACTATATAAACACAAAACTGTTTGTTTTGCAATTAGTTTGAGGTTAAAAGTTAAAATGACTGGACTAATGATAAACCGGCTATTTAAATGAAAATTTCACCTTTATTAGTGCGTGTTTCACCATGGTTACAAAAAGTGACGTCATCAAGTAAATAATGATGTTATCATAAAGTAAATTCACCAATTTGCGAGATAATTGTTTGGTCTACATCAGCTTGTAATTTCATTACTCTAGTTCCAATATTTAAAAATTGAGAAGGAAAGTCCTCGAATATATTGATCACCCTCGTACATGTAAGACAAAAGTAATTGATAGAGCCAGTTAAAACTAACATCTCAACAGCTGCAAAAGTTAAACTCCCGGTATTACATCTGCTTTAGAAACTGGACAAAGGGTAATTTGTACACCTGGCATAGATATATAAAATAGTCAACACGTAGACCAAAATAAGTGATTGTGTACTCGATGACATACCAGTAGCCAGATTATACTTAATTGAAGACTTACAGGGTGTCTCAAAATACATGTCCGCTTATTGAGGACGTATCACTCCGTAATGTATTACTTTACATATCTGATTTATACGTTTGATCAAAGGCCATTCAAATCAATGTAGAAATTACGAAACAATTATCCAAAACAATGCATACGAAACCTGAAGAATGAATTTTGATTAGCTAACCCCAATTCGGTAAAAATCTGTGTTTGACGTCGTTTGATGATTTTAATGACGTTCATATAACTTCGGATGTCGGATGTGATGTTTCTATTTTCTCCACAAATTGATATTTTGAGTTTCGATGTAGTTACATATTTTGAACTGTATATTCAAACTTTCAAAAAGTATAAGAAGAAATAAATATTTAGGATATTTTGGTTACCTTTTCCTGATTTCAATAAAAGTAGCTAACCAAATCCATTCTCCTACCAAGGCAGTTTTTGGTGATGGATTCCTCATTAAGTACTATTTCATACTTTCACGTTACATTATATGACTATGTTTGGACTGTTGGAGATAAGCTAGACATACCGCTATGCATTCAATACAGTATGTTCATTCGCGGCGATCGGTGCATCTTTAATGAAAATGATATGCCTAGAAATGTGTGAATATCAAGTTTTTAGTCCTAATTTTTTTTTTTAAATGTGTTCCTGCCTTAAATACGTCCGATTTTCCGATTTCATGTTCTTGCCCCATAATCCGTCTCAGCCAGTGTGTGCATAGTAAGTTACGGCTGACTATTACTATGCCAACATATGATATAAATTTGTACCTATGTTACCGTACAAACTATGTTATCTGCCTCTTCGGATATTTTAGAACGTCCGTTGCTAATGACGTTAGTATAACGTATATGACGTCATCAACTGTTCGAATATTGAAACATGATATAATTCACCCCACAAGTTTTAAATTTAGCTTTCGTATGAGACTTTGATTATCAATTTACTAACTCATTTGGCAAAGTTATTACCCTTCAACAAGCGGACATGTATTTTGAGACACCCTGTATATGGTGAGACAAAGGGCAAATGCAATACACTTTCCTTTCCTGCCATACTCGTTATATGAAAGTTCGCCCAACAAATGTATTTTGGATCGCCATAAAGTGCGAGGACCTCCAATGTACTTGTATATAAGAAATGTTGATGAGTGATGTTGTATTCCATGTGCGTATTTTATCACCTGTTAATGATATATTGGCGCTTTTATGAGTATTTTGATCCCTGTCCCTTATAGATTGCCTGTCCAACACTTTGTCATTGTGTCAAATTAAGTAGTAAGAGATACTACAGTGATCCGACGATGGCAGGTTTCACTTTCATTTGTATTTCTGAACAAACGATGCCCCGTCGACCGAACGTTTCTGATTTCTTTTTCCCAAAACTATATATGGATACCGTAGACCTTACCGTAATCTGTCATGTTTCTGCATGCAGATACAATCAGGAGTTGATGGTAACCTTCTATATCGTTTGAGTGTGTTGTTGTTTACGTTTTATCGAATTTGTCCATCGCTTGATCTACTGGTATGTTTGTTAGTGATAATTATTCGATCCAAACGCACTGACTGTAAATGAAAACAGGCAACTATGTCTATTTTAGTAGTTTAGGGAGGAGAATCAGGAGATAGCAATATAATAATTATTTTTCGCTTAGTATTCAACGACTTTTACCGGTAATTGGTGCCCATTACAGTTAATTGCTTAATAACATTTTTCACAAATAACAAACACAATATAAGGCTTTAATTATGCCTCCAAAACTAAGCTGGAAAAAGCTAACTAGGCATTATATTCCTACACGTATTCCTACGCGTATTTCCGTACTACACAAATTACCAATCTTAAAATGATGCAATTTCACAATGGTTTGTGTTATTGATAGCTGAATGCTTGAAATTCACAACACTTACAGATGTCGGTCTGGTGCCCTACTCCCGCTTCAAGCATAAAACAGAATGTTTTGTCTCTTCGATGGACAAGATCCAGAGTTATTATAAAATAGCGCATTTTCACAGTAAAGAGACTTCGTGGTCTGACTGACGTCATCGATTAAGCTGAGGTATCAGACGTTAATCATTTTTGTGAATGACATGCTGCGATAAGATTTGACCAGTTAACATTCAATTTTAAGGAAGCAATTCCTGTGCATTTCCAATTGTCTGATTAAAACTGATTGTTCAAGGCGATTGTAATGTGTCAGGTCGGACAGCACTGAGCGAAGACTGTTTACAAATTTTACGCAATATATGCATACCTTATTCAATGCAAGTATTTTCTACACCACATTTATCAAAACCAGAATTATTGCTAAATATTAGGTGCATCCTTATACCAGAAACATATCATAATGTTGGACGAATATTTTATAGGTCGTTGGATATAAAGTACTAGCATCAAAATGGCGATATTTTTACGTCGTCTGTTTTACATCATGCTTTTAAAAAACGAAGACCACTACGATAGTAGAAATATAAGAGCTGACCTCGTAAAAATTTCCACAAAACTTAATTAAGCACTCACACAATGTAGTAGTTAGTGTCACATAACTTCTTAATGTTTCGAAAGCACTTGTACTTAACACGATCAAAGAGTTTCACAAGAAAATCAACGTCTGGTTCACCTGGAACTTATGCAAATTCATACACTGTTGAGAAAACGTCCTAACGACTACCACTCCGATTCTAGCCCAGCAGACATACACTTACAACGAGGAAATATAATTACAGTAAAGGAATCATACGGCTTATCGAATCTTCATCTGTAACATAATAGCCATAGCTCGTACAAAGACAAACTGATCTCAGGGGAGAGCCTATATCTTATACTTGACAATACTTTATATTAGTTTTCAGTTTTCTGAACCAAGTGCAGTTCATATCATTATCTGACTCGATAATCAGAAAAGCGCTAATGTATCACCGAGGGAATTCGGTTGAGATTCATGATCGTGCAAATTACATGACTGTAATGAGCATTAATGCAAACTTGCTCTTGACGAAATGAAAAATGACAAAAGTCCAGGTTCAGATGGTCTAACAGCAGAATTTTATAAACATTTTTGGAAACATTTAAAAAAACACTATATATATGCAATAAATAACTGCTATCACAAAATAGAGCTTTCGGATTTGCAAAAGCAAAGTATTGTTATTCTCTTACCAAAACCAGGAAAAGACCATACTAACCTTTCAAAGTGGAGGCCTATCAGTCTACTTAACATTGACTACCAAATTGCAACCAAAGCTATCTCAAATAGATTAAAAAAAGTTCTTCCAAAATTGATTAATCCTAACCAAACAGGTTTTATGAAAGGCAGATACATTGGAGAAAATGTCAGATTGATATTTGAGATAATCGACCATATTGAAAATAATAATCTAAATGGCCTTTTGCTATTTTCGGACTATGAAAAGGCATTTGACACATTAAGTCATAACTTCATATATAAATGCCTCAAACACTTTCAATTTGGAAATAGCTTAATTAGATGGATTAAGACATTTTATAAAAATATTATATCAGTCATAATAAATAATGGATATATATATATATGAACTAAGGCATTGCCTATATGGGTATTTAATAAATATTAGACAACCGCTAGGCTATATTTGTAGATATAGACACGGGCACCAGTTGCTATGCATTATCCAAGGGAGATAACAAATGCATGCAATCATTGTGAATTGTAATCTTTATACACTCAACCGCTTTAAAAACGCACCACTTATGAAATATCGGGTTTAGTGATGAAAACGTCACTCTATTGTTATTTATTTTCGGATAAATAATCTGCAGTCTATACACAACCAGTTGTGTGATTTTCATGGCATTGTTATGAGTTTAAAATAAATTATGATATAGATAACACAGTGACCCATGAAAATGAAAGTCACAATTTCAAAAACAATTATAAGAGCCCGCTACATTGATGCATGTACGTGGTTTCTCCTCCTAAAGAATAACATTAATTACGTAATAGGATAGAATTATGTTAGACGTGATGTTTCTAACCATCAAAGCAAAGCTTAACCTGAATTATAAATGTAATGTGTCTTTGGCTGTCTGGCTAATACCATACGACCGAGTGCGGTCCAGATATGCGCATGATGTGCATCTAAGATTGATTTCAAGCCTTACTTAAACTTTAAATCTGGTTATGAGCATCAGAATGTCAGGGTATTTCCCACGGTGCTTATATGGCACCTCAAATCAACACTATGAAGAAGCTTGAAGACAAAAGGTTGGGACTTAAGGCTCTAAACGGGAGAAAACTCGCTAAAAAGTGTACTAAAATGATTTTCCTTTTTATTGACAATCATGACAAGAATAGTTATGAAAATGCAATAATGTACTTTTAGCTTGTTTATTGACCCCCGACATGCTTTCGACACTGTGTGCAGCCATGCGAAACCAATTACAGTGGCACAACCTGTGGCATGTTTCCTCATAGCTCGGTCTCAATACCTTTAACTTTTTTCACCCAGGTCGGTCTTTGACTGTGTCATTCGCTAGGAATCGATGTTCTAAGCCAACACTCGTTGTGTGGAGACAGATGATACACCATGCTCAGCCACCGATGCTCTTTTTAGTTGGAAGCGAAGGCACAATCATCCGTACAAATATTCGAGCTATTCGCAACATATAAATACCATTAGCAAATACTGTTTCTCTTGTTTTTTCAATGTACAAACAAACAGCGTACAGTTTAAAGTCAATATTGACCACATAGGTCAAAGCGATCGAGTTAAACGTGTAAAACATGCAAAATAAAAAAAGTTCTTTGGGCGGGGTATTCCGAATGAAAACAAAATCGTTTTCATTAATTATGTCAAGCTTAGGAACTGAACAAACCATGTAAACTATTAATTTTAGCAAAAAATGAGTTTTGACAAATTAGCAAAAAATGAGTTTTGACAAATTTGGATTATTTTCAATAGTGGTGCGTTTTTAAAGCGGTTGAGTGTACAGCACACAATTCAATCAATCAAATTGTCATAATTTGATTCCAATTCAATAAAATCAAAGACGTACCTTGTTGTACTGTACTGTAGTATTGTAGGCCTACTGTAAGATGGTTTATTTATATTCCGAATATAGATAATTTACAGCATCCGATGTTTGTCTTTCGTCCTTATCCGCTTGGAAAATCGAAGATATTACATAAGCGACAACGTATGGACCCTCCTAGTACACAAGTTTGTCCACCACAAATAATTAATGCACCAGTCAGTTGCATCCCCAGTTCCCCCGACCACAGGGATCCATGGTGGATAGCCAGGGAGACAGCAATGTTTTTACCATCCAACTTCCCCCGCAAGGCAGGGGAAATTTAGGATTTATTCTGCGAAAACCAATAGCCTAAAGACAATATTTACCGGTAAGATGTCAGGGGAAATGCGGGAGATTTTACCATCAGCTTCCCCCGCTGGCCGTAGAAGGGCTGTTGATTTTGACAATTCAAAATTCTAGAGCGCCCTTCCCCCGGGGCTGGGGTGCTGTGGATGAAACTAACTGGTACATTAGTCTTATACACACTGACAGTAACAAAATAATCTCATAAACATTGCTTTGACAAGCTATACATTGAGACATAGAATTGTTGATTTGCATTGTTCAGTTGTTGACATGCCACATGGAACGAATTGTAGCCTACTTACGTTCAAGCATCTGGTATGATATGAGTGTTGATATCATTGTTAAACTACGTAAAAATGTCTAATAAAGACCAATTTCCTCGGAGATCGAGTACTGTCATGTAGTCCAGTCATTGAAGCTAAAAAATATGGTCAACCTCAAACAAATTGCAAAACAGAGTTTCTTTGCATTTTCATCATCTACTGACTATTATCAACTACAAACAAAACGTCAAATATGCGAGTTCAGTGGGGAAAATACAAAAAAATCGACATGTTTAAGGTCACTTTTGCTGGCAATTTCAACATTTTCCTTATTTCATGCTACATGGAGAATTTTAAGTTCTAATAATTCCCAAGTAAGTCGTTAAATATTTACTAATTGTACCTTAAAGCTTATATTTTCTGAAAGATACAACCTTCTTCTATCGAATACAAATATTGATTTTATCATCAGACAATTTACTTTTCATATATTTGCCAGTCTATGTGTTGCTATACTACCCATTCAAAAGTCGACAAAATGACTCAAAATAGCACTTGGAAGGGGAAACAAAAGTTTTATTCATTTCTTTAATATTAATCCAATTTGTTTAAAATTTACGCATATCATGTGTTGTATACATGTGTGTCTAATGGAAAAAGGATATTTGTGTTTGAACAGCATACAATAATGACAATATACAAAATGTACACGAATCTATCGATTCGGGAGAAATAGTGATTGTTCTCTTTGTCTGTTCGTCCACATTTGCATTTGTATTCACAATTTTGACTTTATGATTATGAAACTTGGTCAGAGTGATCATCTGAACAAAATTTAGGCCAAGGTAGAAAATGGATGATCAAGGGTAAAAATCTAGGTCACTAGGTCAAATTATAGCAAAACCTTGTGTAGTCGCTAGAGGTCATAATGTTGACCTTATATTTATGAAACTTGGTCACAATAATAATATCAACAAAATCTAGGTCAAAGTTATAAATTGGGTCATCCGGGGTCAAAAAGTAGGTCGCTAGTTAAAATCAAAGGCAAACGTTGTGTAGGTTTAGATTTTACAATTTTGGTCTAATATTTATGCAACTTGGTCACAATGCTCATCTCAAAACATCTAAAACAAGTATGTTATTGAATAATTTGGGTCAAAATTAGGTCAATAGATGAAAATAATTGTTGCGACTTTTTGGCGCATGAAGGTTTGTCTATTATTTGACCTAGTGACCTAGTTTTAACTCATGATAAGTAAATATTTAATTTGACCTACATTTTGTCTTCAGGATCCATGTGACATGGTTTCATAAAGATTAGGTAAAAAGGGCGCATTTTAAAGATTTGTTCTATAATTTGACCTAGTGACCTAGTTTTTAACTCAGGTTAATCCAATTTCATACATGACCTTGATTTTTGTAAGGTGATCATTGTGACTAAACTTCACAAGTGTAAGGTCGAAATTGCGACCCCTGGTGACTATATCTTGTTTTTTCTATGTTTTGACCTAGTGACCTAGATTTTGGCTCCGGTTAACTCAAAATTTTATTTTAGCTAGATTAGCTTCCGATGATCATTGCTGCCAAGTTTCATAAAAATCAAACCAAAATTGCGACCTCTAAGCACGATGTAAAAATAAGTTACTGGTACAAGTCAAGATTTATTTACATCAAACGTGACAAATATCGCGAAAACATGTGACAATTCAATATATTTGTAAATATCTCAAAAAGTCCCACGAATATTCAATAAAGACATTTTGTACATTGCTAAGGATTGCTTTACGCACTATATAAACACAAAACTGTTTGTTTTGCAATTAGTTTGAGGTTAAAAGTTAAAATGACTGGACTAATGATAAACCGGCTATTTAAATGAAAATTTCACCTTTATTTTTGATGATTCTTAAAACATCTTCCATGTGCAATGGGCGCATGGAAATCTCGCAAACGCTTGCAATGAATTGGCTAGTGACACGGTCCACGGTCATGGGGAGTAGAGTGTATTTCTTACTTCCCTTTGTTTTTTAAAAATAGTTTGTTTTATTTATTAAACTTTTTTTTTTTAATTATAATTAATTGAAAGAGAACGATAGGCTCAACCGTTTACAGCTTACTTTTTTTTATATTCCAAGGACCATTCACCTCGGAAAATTGCCTGCAATTTTTGACCGGAAATAACTTTTTTGGAAGCATTAGTACCTGCTGAGACTCAACGAAGATACGCATGTTACCCGTATTACCGGTCTGGGTATATTAAATACCCTATAAATGCCTCAAACACTTCCAATTTGGAAATAGCTTAATTAGATGGATTAAGACATTTTATAAAAAATATTACATCAGTCATAATAAATAATGGATATCTATCAAAAGAAATAAGCATTAAAAGGGGTGTACGACAAGGTTGTCCCCTCTCTACTTCTTTATTCATACTATATATGGAACTATTATCAAATACAAGCTCAAATGATGTAGACATAAAAGGAATTACTGTTAAAACCATAGAAATAAAGCAAACGCTGTTTGCAGACGATGCAACTTATGTAAATAATGGAGAAAAGAAATCGTTTGAAAAACTTGTTTATGTAATAAACGATAGTACGGTCAACACCCCCTCCCCTTCCTCCTTTTATGCTGTATACTTTTTTGAAAACTCCCATGTTTTTCTTGTTTCGATTTCCTTAAACTGCTCAAATAAGTGGGACAAAACATATACTGTAAAATCATTTAATTTCGTTGGGACGAAATTTCGTGATTTTGGTAAAAAAGACAATTTCGTTGAGACTTGAATTCGTGGATTTTGCATTTCAGGTAATAAAACAAGGGTTAAAATCAATGTTCGATGGGACTAAAGTTCGTGGTTGATATGAACCACGAAATCCACGAAATTTAATCCCCCACGTAAATTAATGATTTTACAGTAGATTGTAAAATAGTTTAAATGATGCATTTATTAGCAAAAGGATATTATATTGAAAAACATGTACTAGTATGTTGTATATTTTGTGATAAATGTACCATAAATGAAAATAAACGGGGTCACCCGAAAGGGGCCTCAAATGAAAAAAAAAATTACATGACTGTTCTGTCGTTTTAGTTTCTTCTGTCGTGTCCTGGTCAAAGTGCTTGAAGAATGTGTACGTTCTGATTGGTACATTGTAATTACTTCCAGAAATAAGAAATATGATAGCTAAAATTGACATATTAACTTGCCATAGCACTCGACGGACCCATCTTAAAATAAACAGACATTCGTAGTAGATATTGTCTTTTCCCACGAAAGCCCCAGTCTCTCTAGGATGCAGGAAATCTGTCGGGACCGGAGAAGAAACTATCGACGAAAACGCCAACATGGATTCGATAAAAGGTACTTGTCATATGATTGTTGGTTTTTGGTTACTTCCTTATAGGTGCTTGGCATACATTTTGCCATGCTGCAATCACATTCAACCATTTTCTGATAGGTACTAAAAAGAAACTGATGTCTTTGCAAAGTAAATACTAAATGAAAGAATTCTAATCCCTTCGAACTTAAAGGTAACGATTGACCATTACAGATGGCCTTCACAAATACCTGAATTATCATCTTGATCATCATAGTTTGAATCAACATTGATTGTCTTGATAGAAACAGGCTTTGTGTATGACACAGTAAGTTGAGCCATTCGTTTACGATGATAATCGCATTACAACTAGTATCATTTCGCAATCAAGAATAGCGGGCACAAAGTACCGAAAAATGTCGTTGGAATACTTAGCGAGTACTGATTATTAGATGACTAACTCCTCCCTTACGTACTCAGAATAAACACGTTTGCTGGCTAACATTTGCATTCAGTGCGTTTGGATCGAATAGTTAGCACTTACAAACATACCAGTAAGTTAAGCATTGGACAAATTCAATAAAACTGTACAACAACACATCCAAACGATATAGAAATTTGCCATTAACGCGGAATTAGGTCTGCTTGCACGCCGTGTACTGTTTACAGAAACATTAAAGTTTACGGTAAGGTTATTACGATTATGGTTATTCATTTATCGTTCTGAATAAAGGAAATCATCAACGATGGTCGACGGGCATCATTCTTACAGCAATACTTATGAATGTGACACAGGCCGCTTGATGAAAGTAATATTTCTTATGACTTTAATTGACGCAATGCCAATGTGCTCAACGAGGCAGTAAATGACTCGTTATTAGTTCAACAGAAATTCAATATCGTCTAGACACGTTATGCTGATATAAAGTAGACCAGAAAACAAGTTTTGGACAGGCAATCAATGTACAAGAACCATTATTCAAATACACATGAAAGCGCAAATAAATCACTACAGTGTAATAAAATACGCACATGAAATATACCAACAGTCCTATATACATATATCATTTGGAGGTCTTCACACTTCATGGCGATCCAAAATACATTTGTGATGCGAGCCTATTTTAGTAACGAGTATGACAAGAAAGGAAAATGTATTACGTTTGGCCTTTGTGGTACCGTTAAGGCTACAACTAATTTGATCTGACTACTGATGTGTGACCGAGTACACAACTTCTTTTCTCAGTCTACGAATTGACTGTTTTAAATATCTATGTCTGGTTCAAGCATATACCTTTCAGTTACTCAGGGAGATGTAAGACTAGAGGTTTATCGTTTGTAGTTGTTGACATGTTAGTTTCGCATTTTAACTCGTGTCTGACGATGTTTTGCATGGTATTGTTATTACGGTATAACATTTAAACATCAGCTTTAAGTAATCCATGCAATATCATATTCAAAATCCAGTCTCTATGGCTCAGTACTGTAATAAGTGAATACCACCTTGAAGAGAACGTGTATGTATGGTCTGTTGCTCAAGTAAACAGTATTTTTTCTTGCTTGCTTCCCTCGCTCAGTACTGTATTAAGTGAATACCATCAAGAAGAAAATGTGAATGTAAAGCCTGCTGCTCAAGTAAACAGTATTTTTATCTTGCTCGCTCAGTCTCTTTAATAAGTGAAAATCATCAAGTAGGGATTTTTTATGTACGGCCTGCTGCTCAGGTAAACAGTATTTGTCTTGCTTGCTTCGCTCACACAGTAATGTAATAAGTAAATATCATCAAGTAAAGAACAAGCATAATTATGGTGTCTGTTGCTTAGGTAATCAGTCACTGTGACTGTGCTTCGCACGCATTAAACCTGTATTAGTTAATTATAACAACTGGTCCATGTTGCTATATACTCTCCCAAAACTTTATCTGATAAGTCGTGTACACTCTGCATATACCCAGCTACGCCCCTGGGTAAGTCCATGTAGACATCTTAAAACTCCTTATTTAGTTCCATCATTCTTAAGTTTAGCCCTTAGTTAGCCCTAATTTTTCATAATTTAACCCTAAATTAGCCCTAATTTTTCTTCATTTTAGCGCAAAAATTAGACCTTTTTTTTGACAGCCTGTAATAACCATGTATCACTCGTTTTAATTGTATTGAGATATGCTTTTTATCGTCTAAATTCACTTAAAATAGTTGATAGGCTGTTATAGAAGCAACAAATTCATTATTACTTTTACAATTGAAGTATTTAAGAAGCTGTTAGAAAATAATGTATCATACCAAAATATACCGAACCGTTAGAAAACTTGACGGTACGTATCATATCGTGAGGTGAGCGCGTACCGTTACACCCCTAGTGGAAACCATATGGGTCACATATACATTGGTTGCTGGGTCAGCTGTAATTTTATCAGTATAAAGTATCGGTTCATCATATGAGTTTACCCCTGTAATGTTAGTGTTTAATGTTGTAATAAACAATCATTATTCAGCTTCCATGAAACACACAATGCGATCAAAGAAACAACATTAACCCACAATTCATCAAATTTATCCCTTGTCAAATTGTTATTAATAATGAAAACAAATCAATGACCTATTCACATTGAGAGTGTAGATGCTCTTACACTTCCTTCCTTTTAGATACAATTTGATAACGCGTGGTCGCATTGTGTGTAAATTACATAATCGGATTGTATACATATTGTATCGGCTCATTACGCCGGTGAAAGCTTGTGATTGACGATAGATTTATCATGAATGATTACCATCAATGTAATTTCTGACCAAATAAATCAGAAATGCTCCAACATTTCGATTCAATGCATCAAATGTAAGATTTTTTTTTTATCTAACAGTGATAATTCTGTTTTGATTGTTTCGATAAACGTACCCACACACGGAGTTAACCTGACATAATAGTATTATCAAGGCATGTAGTAGATAGGAATTTAAAAAGTGGTTAGGGAATTAAAACGTTTACGATTTCCTCATTTGTGTCATCTGCTAGTGACGACTACCAGGTATACCGAGTTTGAGAACCCGCATCAAAACAAATACAGGAGGATCTTTTCAAGTTACCATTTGAGTTTTCTGATGACATCAGCAACAAACGACTGAACCACTTGTTGCGCAGCATTCATCCACAAAAACATTATACGGGTTTGCAGAGATTATTGCGTGCTTAGCACTGAACTCTCTTTATGTCAACAATCGAATTCAAATTTCAGAACGTTTGAGAATTTGGCCTTCATGTCAGCAAGACTTTGGTAAGGTTATTCATCAGTTTCAAAAGTCAAGAAGTTGGTGTAAAACATGGTAACGCCAGATTAGATAAAAAAAAAGCCCCGGAACGTTTCAGTCCATTCGTTCGCAACACTTATGCAATATTCTTCTCACTTACATTTTGTTACAAACTTTTGAAATCGAACTGGTTTGTTATGAGATGATAACACCATGATTAGAAGCAATGCTAACAGGAAATTGTACAAGTTGAACTTGATGTGGGAAAATGTAAAGGCAATCAAACAAATGAATATAAAAAACGAATAATGTTGCAATTTGGTTTATTCTTCTACGAGACGAAAATCGATGTTAGTGCATTCCTGTTTGATTTTGTTGGTCTGGAATAACATACGACTACCGTACAATCTCTCATTTATTTGTTGTAAATGTCATATGATTAACATCATAGTACGCGAAGTTGAATATGTTTTCCCAGCTTTTATAGACACCGCATAGACCTAACTATCGTATATGGAATAATTGGTGGTCATCTTTGTAGGCAAGTTTAGTGTTAAATGTTTAGATAACTCGTCTTTGAAATCACCGTCAGTTTACTATAAATATACTTTAAACATAAAGTTGTCAAAACATGAACAAACTTGTATGTTATGTACATGAATGCTAATTACATTTATCTTTAAATATGGTCAATATTTCAAACAACGGAAGAGGAAATGGTGTAAGCTTTAAGTTTTGTTACGCCCTTTTTATGGTGGGATTGGAAGTCTAGATTGAGCGCTTCAATGATAAGAATAAAATCTCATCCCTCACAACCATTACTGAATTTGAAGCAACACCAGACTGATATCGTTCGATACACAACTGTACTTATCGAGCTAAATCAAGTTATGAGTATAGGCCTACCGTGTTTTATTACTCTGATTAGGACGTAATGGGACCCGCTTAAAGATGAAATAAATAGCAATATCACGCTGAAGATCGTAAGATATTCCAGAAATTCATCTTGATATTTTTGGAAATATGATTTTTGCCTGGCTTTCAGTCATAACTTGGTTGTAATCTTTCTTAGCGTTTACTTTACCGACTTTTTATCATATCGACCACACTGCATGTAATGACTTAACTTAGTCTTCATTCATTTTCTTACAATGTTGCATATATCAGTGAAATGGAGTGACATTTATGACGTCTAATCAATTAGCCACATATTCAATATTATTGACAATGATAATTCTAATTGACAGGCATTAATCAAGATATTGGCCGATTATCAGATACATTTGAAGAGTATTTAGTGTAATGATCGACAGCAGTTTATTAAGGTGCACTGGAGTATTGTTATTGCATAGATACGGCTCATCGTAGAAGGGACAACATGCTATGATGGTATAGATTGCATTCAGATTCATAAGCTACATATCGATGGCTTAGAACCAGAAGGTCGTAACTCCTACTTACGACCTTATAAGACGCATACATATTGAAATCTGCTTTACATGGCGCTTCTTATGAGCCTATTGTCATGAGAATCAGAAATTGTCAAGTTGACCAAAATGAAATTGTAAAAACGTGTTTTCCCATAGATCTAGGTAAAGAGTGAATTACAGACAGTTTTCTCTTGTTTTCTCAATATATCGATTTGGTAGTTACAACCTTCTGGTTCTAAGCAAGCGATATAAAAGAGCAAAGTGGTTCTAATAAATAAACAAGTGTGTAATTTTTGAATTGTCATAAAATGTTATGCTCAAAATTTGCATTTTACGGAGAAAATTATGATAATGTTCGACTATAAATAAAAAATGTTCCATTTAGAGGCGAAATAAAGTTCTTGAACACGTTCCTTAAAACATGTTTGCCTCTCTGTAAACTCGGGTATTGTTTTACCATCGCAAAGTTTTAACGAATATGCTGAACAACAATAAAAACAGCGGTGGTTTGTCTTCAAGAAAGTTACGAAAAATACTCACGGGTATGTTTGCATATGTTCAATTGCATTCTTTCATACGCGGACTCATACACCAGTGACATTAGCTCACATGACCTGTGACCACATGATGTAAGACTATACGACACAGTGAGATAGATTTAATGTTAATTTGGCAAATGCAATTACAGTAAGTGATTGCTACATTCTACTTTTTCATTTAATCAGATAGGCCTGAAATGTCATAATGGTGCAATATATCAATACACCGAATTCCTATCAAACTATGTGTTTTTAAAAATAATCACCACCGGACAGGTTTTCGAGGAATTGTTGGCTCAGCGATGATTAGATTAATAGAAAATGTATTTTTTCACAAAATAATTCTCTCGATAAACGCTCTATACAGGTAGCGATGCGTCTGTTGACATGACAATATTGTATTGTCTAGCACAGAGGGAAGGACGGCTTATTGATTTTTTGATTGATTGATATGAGTTTATAAGGTCCTCGTATCGTCCCATACCTTTCGGTAATCTGGATTTTTTATAGGACCCCGGCATGTACCCCTTCATGCCGAGAAAGTTAAAAAGTTCGAAATAGGGTAAATTTGTCTTGCAGATAATTTATCTGCAAGCGTTAGCCGGACGTTTAGTTTTTGTGTTATTTAATGTAAATACAAAAATCGACCAATGAGATCTAGAGCATTTGTATTTACTCCTACTTGTCCTATATTGAAGTGAGTTGCGTCCCTGTGGTCTTAGAAGCAGCTCTTTCGAACTGATTGACAATCAAGACCATCAGGAGACATAGAAATTTAGCGGCACTGTGGTGTCTGAAGCAGACAAAAATTTATCTTAGTTGATTTTATAGCCAAAACTATTTATATTATCCACGCATAAATAAGGAAAAAGAAATGGTGTGATGCGAAATATCCTTTCAGTGCAATAAACAGACGTTTTCGCACAACTCCTCGTTAAATTTTGATAATAAAACAATTGGACAATTCGATATGAGCTCTGCCGTGCGATTTCCTACCTCTTCAAAAAATATTCTTTTCTGGGAAAACCAAATTTAGTTCAATGCAGATATTTTTTTGAGAAAAAAATCCGAAAATATATTTTTTGTTTGATCATGTCGCATTATTGGTGTTTAGTAACCTGCTAAAAATCTAGGTCCTTTCATGTTTGTGGAAGTCTATTATTTTGGGGTAAAACGTTGCAAAATATAGAAGCTAAGTATGATTTTTTGAAATCAGTAACCAATATCACAATTCACAGTTTAATGAGATAAAAAAGATTGCGATAGGTAAGTTGTTATCTTGTAGTTATTGTATGTCAATTATTTTCCAGACCGTTGCCCAAAATCCAATATTTTGGTGCAAATCCTATCAAAATCTAAACAAAAGCGTGAATGTTGGGAATCGGTTGATCTCAATGTCATTACAAATATATTTGAGAGTTTTTAACTGTGGTAGGTACATTGTGCCTTGCAGTTAAATATATTAAATATATAGTGCAAGAATAGTTTGCTAAATGATAATCTTTTTGGGGGTAAACTAGAAAAATCTAGTGCAAAACATAAATGAAAAGTGAGAATTTTGAGATCTGATTAAATGTTTTGTTGTGTTTACCCCAAAAATCAAATATCATACTAGTTTCACCATATGTGTTTATTTTTGTGACGTCAACGACGTCATTTTGAACCTAAGATTTATTTTCATGCATCCAGTTTTCATCATGTCATACCATGTTACTAACTTGTTACTAACTTGAACCATTCTGAAAAGGTAAACCTTTTTGGAATCCTTAAACATTACTACAAAAATGTGAAGATGAGAAATTTTGACATCAGGTTGGAAATCCCACAGCATCATACCGTCTGTTTAATACAAGTTGTACAACAATGGTATATGTACAGACAGACATATTTAATGGTGCTTGTAAAAACGCACAATACACAGCCCTTTATGTCTTCATATGCCACTCCGTATTTATGTTGACTAGAGAGACAACACGTGATCCAATAACAATACATAAGCCGTGAAATATAATACAATCAATTACCATTAGCCTTGCAATCAACTCTAGTTTATTCCATTTTATTGTTTGTTTTTAGCTATTACACCGCTGCAAATTATGATACAGGGATGTTCAATATCAATCAGTGTTCAGTAAAATAACGCACACAAATAAAATCTATGATTAAAAATAACTTAAAAGAATAATTCATTTTTTTTATCTGAGCGTCCTCTTGAATACTTTTACCTCTCAACCATAGAGAGCGGCTCCATAATTAAATACCCAATGTAGCGTAATATGGCTAACAAAGTGTGTAGACGAAGTCAGGCGTCAGCAATGTTATCGTTTGCCGTACTTAAAGTAAAGACAGTTAAAATGTATCAGCATTGTGATAAAGCTGCGGTCAATATTTCATTATCGTATTAAATAATACAAGCAGTTTCTGTATAAATAAAAACACATTTTCAAGCAAATTTATGAATGTTAACTTTGAATTACGATATGTCTCGTCAGTATTATTGTTTGACAAACTTTGTACGAAGCACTTATGTCATACGTTATAAACCACACTCTAGCACGTTATACATCTCAATTCAAATGTACAAATATATTGCCACGCGTATGTCCATTAAATAAAAACTCATTCCGTCCGATGTTTTGGTACGAGTCATTTGACGTCTAGAAATTTGTATTAATTTCAAACAAACAGTTTCTCCAGTATATTGGTCGTCATTTATCCCTGGATTGTAGTACAGTATGCAAAGCGAGCACGGGAGAGGCATCTAGAACACAAACTTTGTCAAAACATTAACAAGTGCACGATCTAGGCAATGAAATTGATCATTAGACGAATTCGATTGGACAGTACCGCAACTATTAAGTTACAATTTCCATTATACAGGGATGCTAGCAACAATAGACGGGAACAGAAATAGAGGATCTATCACAAGTTGTCAATTGATATAAATTTATTCTAAACGAGTTTTTGAAATTTATTTGCTTCCATGAGTTTAATAAAAATATATCAATTGACAACCAGTGATAGATTCTTTATATCACATGACACTAAAAAGGCAAGATTATATGTACTCGCAATACTAATCCGGATAAAAGAAAATTCATGCGATATAACACTTACATCCATATATAATCTTTTTGGCCCCCAACTGAATTCGAAATGTTAGCCTCGCGCAATTAGGAAAGTCCATCGTGATATTGTCCTCAATCGACCAAACACCTGAATGTCAGGAGATACTAGGTCGCATACTTAAGTAAGGACATGAATGTCAAAATGGCAATTAAGTAGCCGTATACGTCAATACTTGATTTAAACTCAGATTTACGAGACAACAATACAGTGATAGATAAGGATCCAATAGATGGATAACGAGGAATTGGTGACTACTTAAACCATAGTGTCAACGAAAACCTCGATGTAATTTCTTATCGTATCAAGTCCTGGAATATGAACATCCTCTCCTGGGTACCACAACCGTATGTTACCAGTCTGAATGGAAACAAACCTTTTTCATTCAACCATAGTTTTGTGTTCAACCACAACATATGATGGGACTCGCACAGGGAACCAGCAGAGCACAATGTACATAAACATCACATACAGAATATACAACCATAGAAAGGAAAAAGAATACAGGAAAACGTCATTCACCGAACGAACAACGTGTATACATTAGTCCATTGGTAATTCCTGTAAGTTACATTCACCACTCAAAAGTATCATAAAAGAACGACACTGGAAAACAAGATAATAATCAGATAGTCAAACATGACCTATGCGATAAGATCCAGCAAACAAAAACAATTTAAAAGAAATCGTTTCAACAGCATCCATCAATATAACAGTACTGTATAATTCAGATGCAATTCAGATGCCCACCAACGCCAGAGGCTATAAATGTCATTCAGAGAAAAAGCTTAGTATGAGTATATTGATATTATCAGACAATCGTATAGCATTGCGTGTTTTGTCATTTACTTTGATCTGGCAAGTTAATACATGGTTGGATTGGAACGTGATTATAGTCAGGATTTAGACGATAGTCTTCTCGCTGTGCTTATCCGGTAGCTTATATCACTTAAACCAATGCCATTCAAGTAAGAGAAATGTATTTACACTTGGTGTTTATTTTCATCAGTGTCATCTGGTCATTTCTATAGTCTTAATAGAATACTACAACTTTACGTACATATGACGAATGTGGCTAACAGAGAAGGGTAATATTTAGCTACATTGTAAGAAGTTATTGTCGCCTCGGGCAATTATCACAGACCTACCGGGGCGATTATCACTCAAAGGCACCGATAAGCCATCTATTGTTCTGTATAATATTTATGTTGCAGCGTTTTCATTAAAACAGCACATTAAAAAAACCAATAACGTGTTCAGTAATTGGTTGATCACTTGCTATTGTAACGTTAGAGAGTGAATGTTGTCTACATGAGCTGTAGATCTAACACTAAAATGTTCGTAACTTTTTATTATTGAACGACAACCTATCATGTGGGTATTCATTTTCTTAATTAGACCATTTGCCTCACGCTGGTGTTTAGTTTTATGCAAAACTCTGAAGAATATGAAAATATTGATCTCGTCTAGGAAACTCATTGATCATAGTGTCCTCTAGTCTGAAAGCTAAAATCTATATGTTATATGTTTAGTTTTAAACAATTGATAAAACAATCCACCGGAATATCAATTAACTCTTCATAAATTATAGACTTAGTTCTTGTATCAGAGACTGAAAAAATAACACAAAGCGGTGTTATAGATTGTAGCGTTAGTGATCATTTGATGACTTTTTTGTACAAGGAAGGTATCTAGGGACTTTATTGGTAAGCATAATACCACAACCGTTCGCTCATTGAAAAAATACACAGAAGAAAGCTTTCAACAGAGAACCGAAGAATGGGTCGATTCAGAAGTTTTGAAATGCATTGAAGACCGAGATAAAGCGTTTACACGTTTAAACGTAATAAAACAGAGGACAATTTGAACCATTTTCGAGCTATGAGGAATAAGGCCAATTCAGTTATATTCAATGCAAAAAGGTTATTTTCACATCCTAACTTGAAAGCAATCAACATGATTCCAAGTCTCTTTGGAAAAGTTTGAAATCATTAGGCTTACCAAGTTAGAATAAGCAAGGTACCAGTAATATTGGTCTGAAAATTGACGGTGAAATCTGCTTTGATAAATTAAAGGTTGCAGAGAAATTTAACTCGTTTTATACTTCGGTCGCAGATAAACTTGTAAACAAATTACCTAAAATAATTAATAGGAACGGTAGAAATTTTGTCTATCTTCTATTCTTCTAAAGGGGTTATTCCGGATAGTTTTTCGTTTTCAATTGTAACGGAAGATAAAGTGTTTAAATATTTAAGCAATCAAACCCCCGGCAAGGCAACTGGTATGGACGGGATCCCGTCTCGTTTTGTCATATACTCCGCCCCGGTTATTGCTAGTCCCCTTTCGCATGTCATAAATCTGTCTATAATACAAGGTGCAGTCCTTGATAACCTGAAGTCCGTCCGTGTTGTGCCGTTGTTTAAAAAGAATGACAAGACGTATAGTGGATATTACCGTCCGGTCTCCATGTTAAGTGTTATCTCTAAAGTCTTTTGAGTTCATGGCATGGTCTGTCATTAAGAAATCAAGTGCAAGGCTTAAGTTTTTGTATCGGAAGAGTAAATACCCTACCGGACACAACAAAAAGCTCTTTGTTTCATCACTAGTCCAATGTCACTTTGACTATGCTTCATCGACATGGTTCAATGGCGTAACACAGGATTGGAAACACAGATTACAAAAATGTTTAAAAAAAGTTAAGTTACCAATTTTCTAGGGCTCTTTTCAGCTGTTAGGCCGCTCAAGCACCCTTTGACATTTCAAAATCCCCTGGTCATTGGGCTACATATGGAAACCTACATCGTG
This sequence comes from Spisula subtruncata, assembly GCA_963678985.1. NCBI lineage: Eukaryota > Metazoa > Mollusca > Bivalvia > Venerida > Mactridae > Spisula > Spisula subtruncata. The sequence continues at coordinate 29,170,168 of OY787663.1, read as the reverse complement.
TCTCCCTGTGGAGACTATTTCTCTCCTGTGGTGTGGCAGCCAACATCGATCTGCGGCGCCCAGGACTATACACTGCCCTCACAGGTACCATTTTACACCATGGTGGAGTGGAGATGTGTGTCTTGCTCAGAGAAATTAAACAGTGGTCCAGAGGAGGATCGAACCGGGGACTTCTCGATCCCGAAGCGCGCGCCCTACCTCTAGGCCACCGCTCCCCACAAGTCACACAAAATAAACTTATTCGATTTATGTTGAACATACTGTACATCCGAGATCGCACGTGAGTAAAGATACTGTTTTAACTCTTAATTTACTGCCAGTTGCGAGAAGAGTCAAACTAATAACTCTTTGTCATGTATTTAAAATCAATTTAAACCTTGCACCTCCTCATATGAGTGAGCATTTTACCCCCGTAAGTACAGTTCATAATTACCCTACAAGATTCAGGGTAAAGGCCAGACAAACCTCAGGTGATATTTCCCTGTCAGGGATGGATCCCTGTGGAATAAGTTGCCACAACATATCAGAGACTCTGGGTCATTATCAACTTTTAAAACTAAATTGAAACATCACTTTTTGACTGATATTTAAATTGGGAGCAGGTTTCATTTTTCATTAATATTTGGATTATTTTACGCTCAGGGGATTTACTTCATATTTTTATCAATTTGTTAACATCTCGTACATTACTAATCGTTGTTATTTTTCTTTATATTTACATGTCACATAAACATATCATTGAATTATATATATTAAGGACCGCAATGGAAATACGATATGCATGTATGTGTAGCTCTTTTTTGCGCCATCCTTTACATGTATTGTTGATTGCCAGGACTTTATTATTGCTTCTATGTTAGTTTATTGTTATTATATGTTGCGATATATTTTGTCATGTTTAATTATGCATTATATTTAGAAATAATTATATTGATCTATCTATAAAGGTCTAGTTAATAGATCTTATACTCCGTCATACCCACTGACTCCATTGATAAAGTGTACATTATTTCTGTAAATGTACACTTTTGTGAGACATTTTCTCAGTATATGATTGGTCAATTTAAGCTTGAAACTATTTCAGATTTGCATAACCACATACACAGTTTAATAAATGTCACTACTGATTGCCTGAAGACTAAAAATTGTAAAAACACACAACGAGGGATTAACATGACTGTGCTACTGTAAACTAATCAAATTTGCAGCATTACATTTTAATTAGTGTCTTTTGTGAAACTTAATAATAAAACAAAGAAATGTAGCGTTAATTTTCATATTATATTTTTTAGTCTTGGTTGAACTAAATACTAAAGCAAAATAATCACAATTTATCTACATCCCAACAATTATAGGGCAATGGCTAATCCTTTAATAGTGCTGTCCACAAAGTTGAGAGCAAAATCCATCAAAATTGAATGATTTTACGTTATTGGTTATCAGGAGGAATACAGCAAACCTATAAACAATGTATAAAAAATTAATATATATTGCGCAACCGACAAGAATCCTGAATTATTATTATACAATGATCGAAAACAGTTATAACTTTCTACTTGTCTTCATGAACACACGTGATGCCACTTAGAATCACTCGAATACAACATTATATTGTAGTTAGTAATCATCAAATTATGCAGCCCTATGAAAATGAATGTTTTAATTAGAACATGTGTCAATTCATTACGGCGATTTTATAATACAAACATTTTTTTAATATCTATAAAATAAAACACACTGTCTTTACATCAACTGAGCAGTTTTAGACATCGGCTAACATGATCCTGTTTGAAAAATAAACATTAATTCTATAAATAATTCCATGACAATCATCTATTTAAAAAAAACAAAAACAAATGAAGACAAATAATATGCTATATACCTTTGTGCATCAAACCTTAATCCATGAATGTGGAAAATAATTGCTTGTGTAATCTTAGCTTTTATATGTTGTATTTATAGTTTCGTGATTTTTACTCAATCTATATGACAGTTAATCCCTCAGATGTGTAAGGCCAAGGTTATTATGTTACGTAGAGTCATATTTTCTAAAATTCAATATGTGTTCTGCTCACGAATTGTGCCAGAATTGATTGTGCCAATGGTGTCTCTGGAGATCATTTACTTTTTGCCGGAGTATAAGTAAGATAAAGTACAATTTTTTTATCAAAAGTGTCCTCTTACAAGCGTTATAGGATAGTTTTGTAAGGACGAACAACAAATTATCCTCGGCTTCGCCTCGGACAATTTCTTGTTAGTCCTTACAAAACTATCCTATAACGCTTGTAAGAGGACACTTTTGATCAAAAACTAGTCTTGTATCTATTACATATATATTACATCGAGGTTAATACAAAATATATTTTAAATGTGCTATTCTGCTTCTCCAAAGCTACCAACCGTGTTTGCAAGTGATTCTTTTCGAAATAGGCCTACGCTCTGTGGCCGACGCACATGACGTAACGTTGCGCGTAAACGTTTTCCGAGGGCGATTATCAAACAGTGACAAACAGTGACTTTTGAAAGGTCGATAATGCTATTTTTCGAAGGCAAATGTGTTCCTATATATAGTAACATAAGTATTATATGTTCAAATCACATACCATGTACGTATTTAAAAGAAATGTTGATGATGTTGGTAGCAATAGAAGAAGTCCACGTTATTTTGGATCATCTCTCGAAATACCATTTCGACGGGACCTTAAATCGTGGATTTCGCTTTCAGATAATAAAAACACAAATATCGAAATTAATGTTCGATGTGATTTAATTTTGTGGTTAAATGAGAACCACGAAATCCAAAAAGTTTTATCCCCTCGAAATTGATTATTTTACAGTACATATTCTGTCAGTTAGAGATGACACAACAGTTTTGTATTATGATAGAGACACCAGGCTCTAGACTCTTATATACACGTGTATGTTCACAATTATCCCTTTTTGCCATCAAATTAAGCGTACATTGCTAAATATTTTGATTAACTTACTTTGTATTTCGTATCACAGAAGTAAATCGAAACTGAAAAATCAGTCACTAATGAAAAACTCAATATTTCGCACTTGAATATACTTTTTTCCATTTGTGATGATGCGATCAATCAAGCGGGCGGAAGCGCACATAAATAGGTTCAATATGAACACAAAGAGTACACCAATGGCCAGGGTTAGTAAACAGTTCTTCCAAGTTAAAAATTTAAAACTTTTGAATTTTTAATTCATTTGCAGAACTTTTGACGCTCAGTATACATGAATCTGACATCGTCGTAAATTGCTCTCTTTTTCATCGAATATATTGCTTTTTCTGATACAGTCAATGAATGTTAATGTAAAGAGGGCAGTGTTGGAGCTTAGCAAACTTATTCCCTTCTTAGATTCTGTTTACACCTAATTGTCCATGAGTGTAAACTTTCTTCCCTATGTATATTTTGTGAAATGAAGACATGGACACAGATATTCATTTACTCAACATATCAATTCATCGGAAACAACATTTCCCTCTCTCGAATACGCACGTGAATAATTTTTAAATTACGTCGGTAAAGTAATGCTTGTTTTATGGCGGTGTTTGTGTCTGACAGCAAAGAAATCCTGATCTCTGATTGGTATTCTAGGCGATTACATGTAAACATGAAATGATTAATTACATCAACTCGAAATGTTATGGTGCTTTTTCAGAGCATTAATGTTCTATATGTTGGAATAAAAGTATTTTGTTCCGAGCATGTGTGTACGTTAATAAGTATACATGATTTTATTATGATTATGATTTAATTTTAGACATTAAAATTTACGGGAAAGTTCCTTTTATTTTGCGTTTTTATGACCAATTGCGCTGTTTCTAATAATCTTACCTTTCGTATAGACTCTGTTACGATATCCACAACTGTCGTTGGTCAAATGGAGATTTGTTTTAGAATAGTCACTTGCCTTCCACTGCAAAAAAGTAGTATATCGCTATGTGTATTTTGGAATAGCGGGGTTATACTGCCAGACTAATTGCACAATTAGTAAATGGCAAAAGTCAACCATAAGTGATGCTGATAAGGAACGCCTGATGAAGTTTCCACATTGGTTTATTAATTTAATTGACGTCCTTGCACATCGAGCTGGTTAAAACTGCAAGTATTATAGACAATGTCATAGCAATTGTATGGATAATAAATTAACATAGGTATCAGAGGTATACACTATGCCTGTGTAAGGAATACAATGCAGAATAACAAAATTATTTTAAGTACGACTAACTATGGTTACAATATATCAGTACGAAATGATAAGGGTACTAAACGATTAGGGTACGAAACAGAAAAACAATACTCAATAAATAGACATGCTATTGTTTGCATACAAACGCATTGGAGAGCTCACCAAAAGTGGGCGGGTAAAGTATAAGCCGGTTATAGATCACATATTAGAATTATAAACAAAATAGACTTGCGGTCGCTAGCGCTCCCTTGCTCTAATTTGTTTATAAATCTAATATATGATCTATAACCTATACTTATTTAACAATTATTACATGGATAAGAACATTCTGTACACTACTAATTTGCATCCAGTTATAATATATGATATATATACAAAAACTTTTCTTATCTTAAAATATGAGTACACATATATACATATCATTAAGCCTATACCAACCACAAAACATACACAATTAATATACAAATGTATTACTTAAAGATTAATAACTGGGCGCGCTGTGGCATTGAGTGATAATATCCCCGGCGCGTCGATAATGGCTCGAGGGATTTAGCGTCACGCATGCGCTCGATCGCAGGGCGATTATCAATCACGTGATCGATAATATCCTCGGCGTTTGTTGATAATATCCCCGGCGGACCGATAATACGGATTTTGTCAACGCAAAAATGTTACTATATAATAGTAACAGGTGTATTAAAAATATATAATTAATCATTATTCATTTATCAATACTTGTTTTCTTAATTCAAATGCGTAATATAAGTATGAAGCAGTTTGTTGAATAACTTTATTATTAGTAGATGCCATTAATATTATAAATTTATTGAAAGTAGCAGGTGTATAAAACTTTGTATGTATATATTGTTTTCTTAAATCTATATAACGTGAGCATTTCAACATAAAATGGTATTCGTCCTCTATTTCATTTCCGTTACAAAGTTTGCAAAGTCTACGGTCCCTTTCAATATTATTGTGTCTGCCTCGTTCAATTTCGAGACAATGAGCACTGCTTCGAAAGTTCGCCATAATATGCCTAAATTTTCTTGTAGTTAAAACATCAAGATATGTTGCATAGTCAAACGATTCCTTATAGAGTTTGTAGTATATAAACTTATTGCTACTATTAATAGTTTCATGCCAGTTTTGTAAATATTAATCCAGCAGACGTCTAACAAATGTTTTTAAAAATATGTTGATATCAATAGTGTATTGCGACTGCCACACATACCCAAACCCATTGATTTGAAGGCTGTTACCCAGTTTTTATGGACTAGCATTTTATAGCACATCTTTGGGTATCGGCTGTCTGGCATTCGCAGTAGTTTATACCAATATTTGACACCACTTTTCATTGTCTCTATATACAATGGGTAACGTTTACAGTCCCCTAGAACTACAGCATTGCAACTTTTCTTACTCACACCCGTAAAGCAATTGTGCACATATTTTCGTATCAAAAACTGTTCTACATTGCGAATACGATTGTCTTGACTCGGGAAATTCCGAGTTATTATAGCTATCGGCCAGAAGTTACGAGCAACTTCTTTATCTCTTAAGAGAACGATATCGCCCACCTTCAAAGGATGAGTGTCAGTTTTGCAATTTTCTACGGCATTTTAAGGTTTGGAGGTATTCTTTTCTCCAACGGATCCTGAACTGACTGGCAAAATATTGAACTTGTCTCCAATGATGTTTGTATAAATTCCCTACATCCAAATTGCCTAATTGGGATCTGATCACAGCCTAACTTCATGGTCAGTAATGCACTTGGGGACAATCGGGAAATGTAGACACGGGAACGATGGGACGCGAATTGATGATTGAAGTTACTTCTGCCATTAAGGTAGCAAGTACATCAAGCGTAAGATTGGAGACTGAGTTTAACATTGATTCTAGAACGTCTACCCCAATATATGAGAAGGGAGCAGCTTGACTAATTCTATCTTCAGGTAAATCAGACATCTTTTGTGTCTAGAATCTACCTCTATGCTTTTTACATGTCACACAGTTATGAATCAAAGAGGAGACAACACGTTTACCACCTATCACCCAATAACCACCCTGTCTAACTGCACCTTCCGTAAACAGACGACCTTGATGATGTGTAGGATAATGGAATATTTCTCTTCTAAAGGTAGACTACTCTGACTAAGACGTCCTCCAACACGAAGCAAACCATCTGGACCAAGCTTGGAATCAAGGGTCACTATACTACTATCTCTAGGAAGGAACTTGTCCGCCAACAGACACACTAACTCCAAACCATAAGCCTCTAGTTGAACTTTTCTAAGTATAGTACACTTGACCTCCTCTCTGAACTGAACATTGTTAGCTTCATAACAGAGGTGCCAACCCTTACAAGGTAACCTTTTGTGGTAGGTGACAGCAATATGTCGGAGAGTAGACACAGCTCTAACTTACCTTTCAAAGTCAGAAAACTTTTCAAAAATACTGGTGAATGACATCCTTAAAGAAAAACCAATAGATTGAACATACACTATAGGACGGACTTCCTTATCATACTCAGGGTGCAGGAGTGGAAATTGCTGCAAACTTGGGAGTGGGGAGCTATCAGAATTAGTCACATGCTGTACCAAAGCTAAGTCAGGATCTTGTAACCGAAACGTCGTTTTAATTGCTCAAAACTAGACCCCCGGTTACCTATATCTGCGGGGTTGGACTCTCCATGTATGTGGCTCCATTGACTGGGATTTCTAACTTGAAGAATTTTCTGAACTCGATTGCTAACATACTGATAGGATCTCCTAGATCTGTTGCATATGTAGCCCAGAACTACTTTACTATCCGTGTAGAAACTGACATTCTCGACATCAACAGCCAACGGTTCCGAAACACTTTGGTACAATTGAGTGGCTAACACTGCAGCACATAACTCTAATCTAGGGATACTGTGACTTTTCTGAGCGGCAAGCTTACTTTTACCGATTACGAAACCAATCTGACAGTCATCTTGTGATGAGTAAGCAAACTACGTACACAATAGCGGAAATAGCACTCTCAGAGGCATCTGCGAAAATGTTGCAACTGAAGCTTACACATTTTACTGAGTGACCCAATGAAATAACTTCTACGAATGTCTAGAACTGACACATCTACTAATCTACTTCTCCAGCTCTCCCATTTCCTAGCGATATCCCAAGGAATGTGGTAATCCCAATCTTTCTTGGTAGACATTAACGACCGAAGGATCAATCTACCTTCTAAAACAACTGGGGCCAAGAATCCGTGTGGATCGAACAAACTATTGATTGTGGACAAGATACCTCTCTTTGTTACAGGTTGTGGAGACATATCAATCTTAAACATGGACTTATTACTTTCTATATTCCATACTACACCCAAACTACGCTGACAAGGTAAATCACCGCAATTAAGATCAACATCTTTGAGACCCTTAGCCAAGTCATCATTGGGGAATTGTTTCAGAAGATCTGAGTCATTTGAAGCTATCTTATGGAGGCGCATCTTGCTTACACTCAAATCGTTCTGAGTCCTCCGTATTAAGTCTACTGCACCATCTACAGAGGCTTGAGAAGTTAACCCATCATCTACATAGAAGTCTCTATAAACAAAGACTTTGACATCATTCTCTGAGTTGTCTACTGATTTCTGAAGACAGTAAGTGACGATGGCCGGTGACGGACTATTGCCAAAGACATGTTTGCACATGCGATACTCTACCAAAGCCTTATTAGGGTCATTGTCCTTAAACCAAAGAAAATTCAGCAAATTCCTATGTCTCTCTTGAACACTGAACGAGAAGAACATTTGCTCTATGTCTGTTACCAAAGCAACCTTATCACCGCGGAATCTCATGAATACCCCTAACAAGCTATTAGTAAGGTAAAAGTACTGAATCAAGGGAAACTCCTTCAAACTGACATGAGGAGTCAAAGACGACCCTGACCTGGTTGGGTTTCCTGGGGCGATACACGCCAAATATGGGCAGATACCAACACTCATCCTCGTCACCCAACCTAGGGGCCAACTCTGGATGTCCATTACTGAAGAGTTTATCCATGAAGTCAAAGAAGTGTTCCCTCTTAATGGGATCATTTTCTAGACCTTTTAGCAGAGTGTCGGTCCGTTTAACAACCTGAACCCTATTGTTCGGTAAGCGGGGCCTATCTACTCGAAGGGGAAGTGGAGCTACCCAACTGCCATCATGTTTCCTACAAACTTGTGCATCCATGATCTCAAGAAATTCTCTGTCATCAACTGACTGAGAAACCTTATTGTCAGTAGGGGTTTGGACAAACAACGGATCTTTCACAGACAAACTGTGATCACAACAAGGCAGAGAAGCTCTACCATCCTCAAGTATATATGTCCTGTTTACATTTACAACATTACTAGCATGGATCTGACCAAGACATAACTCGCCGACAATAACCCACCCAAAACTCAACTTCTGGGCAAAAGGCGTTCCCGGCGGGCCAAGTATCTGGTCGAATACATGATGTACTTCTATAACATCCCTTCCTAACAACAACAATATGTTGGACAGAGCATCATACTCAGGAATTTCGTTTGCAATATGTTTCAAATGGTTATGGTACCTGACCATATCTGGAGTACAAATCTCATTTTTATCATTTGGTATGTTAGTACATTCAATTAAGGTAGGTAAGTTGTATGAGCAAGAACCATCAACAGACTGAACAACAACATTATTGGCCCTGCGGCCACTGACCACACTGCTTCGCTGACATGTTTTGAGTAAATATTCATGGCTATCACCAGTAATGCCTAACAATGACATAAGTTCAGGTTTGATTAAAGACCTATTTCTCTGTTCATCAACAGTACAATAACATTTAATCAAGTTAGAATTGTCTTAAGTACAGACATAAACAGGAAATATTTTGGAACATGATCTTCCTGTATTATTTGAGTCACATATCTCGGTGCAAGAAGTACCTACAGTTTCACCTGAAGTAGAAACACCGGAAGCGAATCACTATTACTGGAAGCATCACCATTCTTAGGACACTGAAATGACAAATGCTCATTTGAGTAACACTTAAAGCACAACTTATTTTCAATCATGATTTTTTTCCTGTCTTCCGCACTCATGTTGAGTAATACTCGGCACTTTTCTAATTTGTGTGGTGTGTGATGTATCAAGCATTTGGTATCAGAAACTGTTTATTTCCTGACGGAGACGATTTTACTTTGATTTGCAGATTTCGGTGATTCAGGAACTTCCCTGTCAGTTGTCGGCTGAAACTCGTATAAGAATCCAGGGTCATTTTTGATCTTGCTTTGTTTGTGAATGAACTTCACAAAAACACTGAATGGTGGATAAGTAACACCATACAGGTCCTTGTATTTGATTGCAGTAGTTGTCCGCTTTGTTTGGAGAAAGTGTGGAAGTTTTTGCACAAATGTGTTGACACCAATTGCCGAGTCAAAATACGCAAAAATGGTACATAACTTCCTGTCTGCTTTAAGTCCTTCTATTTCTGTAAAAAAAGTTGGACACGTCGTAGACATATTCTTGGAATTGATCTTTGGAAATGATGACAATTTAGATGTTGCCGATTGATAGATCACCTCAGGACTTCTAAAACGTTCGTCTCACCTGGTCCAAATTTGCTTCAGAGCCTCATCTGCGTTGTGAATATATGCTGATTTCAGAGAAGCTGCCTGTTTTCTAGTATTAGTCCCAAGCCATTTCAGAAGGAGATCCATCTCTTCACATGGACTAGTACCGATTTCACCAACAACACTATTGAATGTATTTTTCAATGCATAGAATTGTTCTGGTTTTTCATTAAAAACTGTCAATCTCGACGTCAAAATATCCTTTCATATTAAACACTTTGACAAGTCTTCAAAGTCAAAACCTGAGGTTGGAGGTATGAACGATTCTGCTGTTGGATTCAACTTTTTCTCACCTGTGATAAACCGAGCTGTTTTGACGTTTGCGTCCATGGTGGGAACATGAATATCTTTCAATGAATCATTTTCACTTACTTGGTCACCTGAGTCACCTTCTGATTTAACTATTCCTTTTCTCGCAACAATCATACTGGCACTGTCTTTCAGAAATCTTAAGTTAGTAAGAAAGTTATTTGCAATTTTCCTATAACGTTCAATTTCATTGTTCAAGTTCGTTATTTCAAACAGACTTCAGTTCCCAATGATGTCAGGTACCTTGAATTTTGTTACACATGCATATTATAATGTTCAATTGTTTTGGTTTTTACTGCTTTAATTGTACTTTGGTCAACTATATGTTCATTACCTTGAATGTAGTCCGATAATATATTTCAATTCTTTTGAATGTTCTTCGGATGTTTCGAGACATTGTCGTTGAATTACTCTTTCGCTTTCTCTGTAAGCGTTCTGACACGTACTGGCCTTCCGGACTCCGACATGATGATTCCAGATACCGAATCAATACGTAACGTAACAGTTTTTAGGCTGGCGATGTCACCAGATCTATTACAATGCCAAAACATGAATTCCACTAAGATAAATTTACTCCCGAAACTGACAACACAGAATCCATACACTCAATGACAATAGTTTCTCCTCGTTTATTAGTTATGCAAGATTAGAACATTAAACTTTCCTTGTTTCATTTAATCTGTTCGAGATTGTAATATATTAGTTTCTTCTTGTAATGGAAGGAAATTGTATGAAATTAAAAGAAAAGGTGTTTAAATGCGTTGATAATTATTACTACGCGTTACGAACGCGATATACCGCGTGCATCAATGATTTTATTATGTTAAATTATTCAGTTCAACATTCTTTAACGAGCTCGTGGACGAGTGGTTAAGCAATTCGCTTAGTAATTTACTGATGCTAAGGTCGAGCGATCGAATCACGGCCGCTCCAAGATTTTTATATTTTTCAAAATTTTATTTTTCGTCTAGCACTTACCTCTCTTTCGACTTAGGACACCACTGTATGTTATATTACTTGAAAAGCTATTGTCCCTTTGCAGTTCGCCAGCCTGTCAGTACTTCAGTACTTTGATTAACTATACTGCCAGACTAATTGCACAATTAACTTTTTTTTTTTTTTTTTTTTAATTAGTAAATGGCGAGTCAACCATAAGTGATGCTGATAAGGAACGCCTGATGAAGTTTCCACACTTTTTTATTCATTTAATTGACCTCCTTGCACATCGAGCTGGTTAAAACTGCTATCGGATAAAAAAGAACCAACTTTCAAAATGGTCAGAACCAACTAAAAGAATCTAGTCAGCACAGGGGTTGTGTCATATATGGTATAAGTATGGATAAATTCATATCTTTAATGTCATGGATTTATGTAACAATGATAATAACTTTAAACGATGAAACGCCCATTAAGCCAAAGGCTTATCTCCCATGGGTTCATCTAACAAAACAATGACAAAACAACAAATACACCCACACATATAAAAGCAATAATTAAATATCAGACAATTAAATGGTAGACAGTACAAATACCAAGTACATATCGCTATACACATATGCAGTTGAATCATCAAAAAATTTGGCCATTATAATAAATAGGATGCAAAATAACTAGTTTGCGAAACGTTTGACGCTCAGTGTATGTTGTTTTTAATTTCGCATATAATATGACAACACCAAATTCACTTGAGAATTGTACGAACAATACCGGTTCAAATAATATTAATTTTGAATAAATGTTCTTTAATGAATGATTTGATCGCATGTACTCAGATAATAATGGAAAAGGCTTTCCATTTGAGAGCATGGATATTGTGAGTTTGAAAAAGTGCATGTCGACATGTTATACAAATATATGCATTTTGAGGTAACGGTATTGATTATGTTATTGAAATAAACATTCCCTATGACTGATTTTTAACTCTATAAATCTTGTAATTTAAGTGTCGATATCCACACTATGGAAATTCGTCAAATCAAACAGAACTAGATGATATCATATAGAAAATGTGTGCTATCCAGTTGTCTGTAGTTCCTGGAGGTTTTCCATTCGATTTTAGTCCTTACAGGGGCAATGTATATAGTACCACATTCGTGACATTAAATAGTTTATTGGGTCACACAGATGCAATTGACATTCCTGGAATAAACCCGGAATTTCCATCGTAATATCTCAGTCTATTACTTCTACTTCTATTCAGGATCATACGCACATTTAGGTTGTAACAAATAAAGGAAGTACTTATGCGTGAACCTGCGCACTGTAGCGTATATGATATTGAACGATTCATTAGTGGAGTTCTTTAGTGCATAAAATCGCGGAATGCGACATCGTTAACGATCCTGCTTTCTTCCTTTATTGCATTGAAGATAATGGAACATTTAGGGCGAATACTTTACGCACCAAATTAAGTCATTGTTTGAGTTAGTTAGACTGTTTACATAGGCTTAATATAATGAAAAATCGGTTATAACGAAGTGATTTCTATGTCCCGTTGAAGTATTTTGTGTGGAAAACTGCTCGGTTATAACGAATGCGGTAATTGTGTGAAAAATGTTTGTGCAAACAATCTTAAAGTAGTTGCTTCACGGGCATTAAACCTTTTCAAATTAACTGACCTAACCAATAATTTATATAGCCCTAAACTTCGTTGACTTTACAAGGTTATTAACTTTTTTAAATGTAGCTGCAACTGTTACTATATAACGAAATATTTATTAAAGGATGAAATATGTGGGGCCTTCATCAACCATGTCACATTCGCCATCGTTACTTACTGAATTGTTTTGATGGTTTAACGGCTTGTGTTTAGAACTTTCTAATTAGTGGACTTTTCATATAAGCTATCCTTGTCAAACTGCACAGATAATGCATTACTTCGCCCAGAATAAGGATTACTATATTCAAAGTAAGATATTGAATAGAGCTCATTCATAACAATTTTTTATCAGTTTATAATTTCAAAACATTTCAAAGCAGGCTGTACATGCTGTACTAATAAATGACAAATACAACGATTTTAATATACAGTGTATAACGAAATACGTTATATCCAATCTCATATAACGAAATTTCGTTGTGCTGATATAGCGAAAATCGGATATAGCGTAAGGAATCTCTGGGTCCCTAGGATTTCGTTATAACCGAGTTCCACTGTATATAGTTTTCAAATATATACTATCCTATGTCGATGGTTTATGTAACTTTGTTTCTGGTATTGACTAAATACTAACACGACTACAAACATATTCTACAGAAATTTACATAATTATCTGCGTATAACTATACACTTTACTAGAACGCAAACGAAGATATAAGAATCGTCTAGCTTGGTGTTATATGCTTGTCTCAGTTTTATTCATACAACCGCCTTACGCCATAAAATACCCGAATAATTGGGTTTATCGCTAACTTCTTAATGCATCATTTCTAAAATTGTCAATTAACAGAGACGTTCTGATGTCTTTAGAGATTTTAAATCTAATCAAATAGTGTGCCGTGAAATCGTTGACGTCTAAAGATGCATGTTATAGATAATGCGATTTAACACAAATTCGTTCACACATGCATATCACTTTAGATATGGTACGTGGGTTGTTCATTTAATTCCCGGACGATCGATATAGCTGAAAACCCATTGGACGGATATTAATGAAAATGCCCACTGGTACATCCACATCATTCCTTTATTCACATACAAAAGTTCAACTTTGTACAATGAAGGGTTTTCATAATATTAGCATTTAAGTAAGTTCATGTAACTTTAGTCGGCCCAAGTCGACGTAAAACAATGGCGACGTTACGTCCTTTTCGCATCTGAAACGGTGCTTTTTGGATTATTTAATTATTATTTAAGAAATAAAAATCTGTTCGCGTTTATTGTCGGTGAATAAAACACGGGCAGGAGTTCGGGTGCGGAAAAATTAAATCACGAGTGCGTAGCACGAGTGATTTAATTTTCCGCATCCGAACGAGTGCCATTGTTTTATTCACCGACAATATACAAGAACAGAGTTTTTATTTCGATTCTAAATACGATAATATCCCGCACTATTTAACTGCGCGCATTCCATTTTCACCCATTTGACATTGAACATAATTCCACGCTGAAATTGAGTGGCTTATTAGCTGGTACAATTACCTTCCTCGTTAATGAAAACGACCTTCGTAATTTTCTGAAGGAAATACCACAATTGAAACAATTTTAATAACACGAGTATATGATATCGATTTCATAAAATGAAAAATATAAATGGATTGATTATCAGAAGCTTTAATAAAACTTGGTTTCTAGAGTATATTTGAGTTTCTAAAAATAGATGCGTCATAGATGTAACACTGGATTCTCGTGCAACTCGCCTTGTCATCGTGACTCGTAGTAAATTAACTATAAAGTTTACGTTCATTCATTCATAAATATGTCACGTGATACTGGGCGTAAATCGAAACAGCCAATTTGATAGGTATGTTTTATGGGGATAATAATACATTGTTAGGTCCGCTCTATATTTAAACGATTAATCCGCAGATCGTGTAAGAATTATGGGTAAAAAGGGCCCGAACACAGATGTTCAGTAGTGATGTAATTAGTCCGGCAGTTTGGTGCATATTTTTAGTCGAATTGTGGGTTTGATGATAAAAGCATGAAACTTTGCACGATGGTAGTTAAATGTATTTTAGTCAAAATTAGATATGGACCCACTTTCAAAAAAATCCAATATGGCCGCCATTTTCAAAATGGCCGCCATTACGAAATTCCAATATAGTGTACCTTGAAAATGTGATTTGCAATGCCATCACAATGTAAACAGAGTTATATTTTGCTTAAAAGCAATCAAAGATAAGTCATGGACATCTTAATATCCATCGGGCAAGTATTTTTACAAAAAAACAACACTTTTTAAAAAACAAATGGGCGGAACAAGTCATAACCTAACAAACTGATATCTTACGAACAAGAAAAGAGCTAAGAAGTTCGCTAAGTTAAGAATACAATTTTACTTGGTTGTAGTGTAATGCCACATTGTGATGCCAACAGTATTATATATGACTTCAATTTGTCAAGTATCATAATAGCGCCATTTTCCAAGATGGCCGCCATTTTCCAGTTTGTGACATGCATCTACGTTTGCATTTACTTAAGTTCAAAATACGTAAATATACCTTATATTTTGTCTTGGTAATTTGCATCAATATTCAATATCACGATTTGGAGTATTTAGAACCCAATAAGTTCAATCAAAATGGTGGCAATGCTTTCAAAATGGCCGTCCTTGTCCGATAATTAGAAACACAGGCATTGTGTACATTTGTGTATCCTCACCTAAGAATATATCCTTTATTTTTTTCTTTAAGCCAAAATAATCAAATACACATACTCAATATCAAAGAATGCATTTAAGAATAAGGTTATTATACACATTATAAATATACAATTTAGAATTTGGTGCACTTTGAAATATATACCTATACAGATAATATTGCTAAATTATGGCCGTGAATGGATTGCTATAACTTTACAAAACTTAATTAATTGATCATAGAATGTATAAACAAGATCTAAGACCTAAACTAACCAGATATGATAAGCTAACCGTTATGAGAATCTTTTTGCAGTGTTAGGAACCTTTATAGTATTGGCATTTGACCGGCATTTTTAGTCCGGCAGTTTGGTGCATATTTTTAGTCGAATTGTGGGTTTGATGATAAAAGCATGAAACTTTGCATGATGGTAGTTGAATGTATTTAAATCAAAATAAGATATGGACCCACTTTAAAAATAATCCAATATGGCCGCCATTTTCAAAATGGCCGCCATTACGAAAATTTCAATACAGTGTGCCTGGAAAATGTGATTTGCAATGCCATTACAATGTAAACAAAGTTATATTGTGCTTCAAAACGTTCAAGGATAAGCCATGAACATATTAATATTCATAGGGCAAGTATTTTTACAAAAAATCATTTTTTACAAAAACCAATGGTGGGAACAAGTCAAAATCTAACAGACTGATATCTTACGAACAAGCAAAGAGAGAGCAAAGAAATTAGTTAAGTAAAGAATACAATTTTGCTTGGTTGTAGTGTATTGTAATGCCAGCAATATTATATATGGAATCCAATTTGTCAAGTATCATAATTTAGGCCATTTTCCAAGATGGCCGTCATTTTCCAGTTTGTGACATGCATGTACGCTTGTATTTACTTAAGTTCAAAATATGTAAATGTACCTTTTATTTTGTCTTGGTATTGCATTAATATTCAATATATCATCTGAAGATGATTTAGAGTATTATGAACCCAATAAATTCAATCAAAATGGTGGCAATACTTTCAAGATGGCCGCCCTTTGTCCGATAGTTAGAAACACAGGCATTGTGTACATTTGTGCATCCTCACCTAAGATTATATCCTTTGTTTTTGTCTTTAAGCCAAAATAATCAAATACACATAATCTGTACCATAGAATAAATTTTGGAATTAAGTTATAATACACATTATAAATATCAATATTTGAAATGTTTGTCAATAATGAATTCGGATATGTCTTACTCACATGAATTTATCGATTTAGAATTTGGTGCACTTTGAAAGATGTACCTATATAGATAATATTGCTAAATTATGGCCGTTAATGGATTGCTTTAACTTTACAAAACTTAATTAATTGATTATAGAATGTATAAACAAGATTTAAGACCTTAATTAACCAGGTATGATAAGCTAACCGTTACGAAAAACCTTTTGCAGTGTAAGGTACCTATATAGTATTGGCATTTGACAGGCATTTATATGCTTTGGATACACGATCATAGTGTAAAGCTATATATGGCTCATAACATCGCCAGGTACAAGTACACGTGGGGAGCGGTGGTCTAGAGGTTGGGCGCAATCGATAGGTCCTGGGTTTAACCCCGCCTGGACCACTTGTTAATTTGTCTGAGAAAGAATAACCCATATGCTCCACTCCACCAAGGTGTAAATTGGTACATGTGGGGACCGGGCACTGCAGATCGATGTTGTCTGCCAAACCAACAGGTGAGAAATAGTCTCCCTATGGAGACACGAACGTAGGTTTCCATAGGTAGATACTGACGACCATCTATTAGATATTTCTAAAATGATCATCGATGATCATAGCTATATGCAAAAATAAGATTCAATAGATAAAAGCGAATCCCACTGCCTATTCGTTTTGTGATTACGATTTTTCCCAGTCGTATTATATACTATTACATGTACTCATGTACAGGGTACTCGCAATTACCAAATACACACATTCCTTGTCAACGATAATTGTCTAATTGGGTACATACAGTCACCAGACACAGCTTTCCTATCATCAGGAATATGCACAAACACCAGTTACAGTTATTCCTGTTTTATTTGGTAGTTACAACAACTATACAACCATTGGTGTACACCAAATTTAGTACACACGCAATAGGGTACATGACATCAAAAGGAAAAATCCAGGATACCTTTCTTATGACTACTTCTGGAAGCTTGTTTCTACATCCTATTATCAATTTGCATAACGTTATAGCAATCCATTGTCATTATAGGTAATGATATACAAATGTAGGCTATATAATGACATATATAACATTGTTTTACAAATACTAGTACAATGGCGGCCATCTTGAAAGCATTGTCGCCGTTTTGACTGACCTTATTGGGGTTGTTTTTAATCTAAAACATCATCTATGATATTGAATAATAATAACAACGTATTTATACAATATCAAGACATACTAACAAGGAAATTTACATATTTCAAACCTTAGTAAACACTAACTGGGAAATGGCAGCCATCTTGGAAAATGACAGCCATCTTGGAAAATGGCGCTATTTTGATACAACAAATTATGTTCATATCTAATATTGTGGTTATATCATACATAACATCCAAGTCAAGCTGTTTTCTTTTCTCAACAAACATATTTACTCTTTTCTTGTTTGTAAGATCTCAGTCCGTTAGATTTTGACAATTCCCCCCCCCCCCATTTCTTTAAAAAATGCCAATTTCGTAAAAATTACTTGCCAGATGGATATCAAAATAGTCATGGCATCTCTTTGATTGGTTTAAGCACATTAAAGCCCTGTTTTATCTGTGATGTCATTGCAAATAACATTTTCAAGGAACACTATATTGTAATTTTCTCAATGGCGGCCATTTTGAAAATACATGTATTCCCATACGTTTGGGATACTGACCACCATCAAATGCACATATGCAGTAATTTCTGACCAAGTGGTACATTTGCTAACAACCATCAGGTACTATGGTCTACCTTGTACTCATTGTACTGCCATTGTTTGTCCTATTTGGTAAATGCACTCACTACTACCTGTTAAGTTGATAATCAAAATCAGTCTAACAGGGTACCCATAGCGCTACCAGTCACAATTGTCTCTGATTCTGTCTATACCCTATACTGTCAAATGTAAAGCCAGAAGTTGTATTGGGTAGCTATGGATTTTCAATCTGATCAGAGTTTGGTACATACCATAGTAACTCACACCTATAGTAGCTAGGTTACTCAATTTCTGATGACATTTGCAAACCCTCACCAATGACAGTAATTCTTCATGTCCTGGTACAGTCGTGAACTCACGTTTATCTGTTCAAGTCAATCCTGATTACCACCTACGGTGGTTCTTGGTCGTAATAGCAATCATGAAGTGCAATACAACCATTGCAGGTAACCTTTGGTACTTACAACCACCATGTACATGCATTCCAGATCTTGATAGTTTTTCGTAACCCAACGTCTTATCCATCCCGATTCTCAATACGTGCATGTCAGTCAATCCCTGGTCCTATTGATTACTCACAATCACCAGATAGAGGCATGGTTTGTCCTCTTTTGTCATTCTTGTTTACCAGGCATAGACAGACATGGTCATTTCTATTCTAACGTGGTACAAACCACCACAATGTGTTGATACTTCTGAATAATTATAGTCATTCCTAGTTCATATTAGGTAAATATTTACTACATACATTTGTTCATGATGCTACTGAGTACTTCTAACCATGAGGTAAAACCAAACAGGTCTGTATGGATCGCCGAACTCATAAGGTGACTGTCTATGTGTACTAACAGCCTTTTGGTTCTGGCACAACTCGTCCTTATTAGATACTTACAACTGCCATGTACAGACAATCCAATACCAATATTCCTACCTATTTAAGCCTCTTTGGGATGGTTTGCTCCATCTTCGTCTCTGGATTTATTCAGAGATCGGAATAGTGTTTGTTCTCCGATAACGATCTCCGTTTGAGATGGTTTTTGGCCAATATTCAAAACATTTGTTTCCAAGTATAATTCACTTAGAAATACAACAATCTCAATTGTTCTATTAGAAATTTCTATAATGATCGATGGTAAAGGCTATATGCGAAAATGAAAATAAAATAGATGAAAAAGAAATCCACTGCCTAAAAGTTTTGTGAATACGATTTTTTCCAGTCGTATTATATACTAGTACATGTACTCATGTACAGGGTACTCGCAATATTACCAAAATGCACACATTCCTTGTCTACGGTAATTGTCTGATTGGGTACATATAGTCCCAAGACACAGCTTTCCTATCATCAGGGATATGCACAAACACCAGCTCATTTATTCCTGTTTCATTCCGTAGTTACAACGACTATACAACCATTGGTGTACACCAAATTCAGTACACACGCAATTGGGTACATAACATCAAAATGTAAAATCTAGGGTACCTAACACTTCTAAACTGTAATCACAACCGCGGTCACCATTTCTTGTGATAACGTCTGGAAGCTTGTTTCTACATCCTATTATCAATTTGCATAAAGTTATAGCAATCCATTGTCATTATAGGTAAAGAATAAACAAATGTAAGCTATATAATGACATAATTATATTACATTGTTTTACAAATATTAGTACAATGGCGGCCATTTTGAAAGTATTGCCGCCGTTTTGACTTAACTTATTGGGGTTATTTTATCCTAAAACATCATATATGATATTGAATACTAATATTAACGTATTTATACGATATCAAGACATACTAAAAGGAAGATTTACATATTTTGAACCTTAGTAAACACAAACTCGAAAATGGCAGCCATCTTGGAAAATGGCGCTATTTTGATAGAATAAATTGGGTTCATATGTAATATTTTGGGAATAGCATGCATGACAACCAAGTCAAGCTGTATTCTTTTCTCAACAAACATATTTACTCTTTTCTTGCTTGTAAGATCTCCGTTAGATTTTGACAGTTCGCCCCCCCCCCATTTTTAACAAACATGACAATTTCGTAAAAAAAGCTTGCCAGATGGATGTCAAAATGTTCATGGCATCTCTTTAATTGGTTTTAAGCACATAGTAGTCATGTTTTATTTGTGATTCCATTGCAAATAACATTTTCCAGGTACACTATATTGTAATTTTCTCAACGGCGACCATTTTGAAAATGGCGGCCATATTGGATATTTTTGAAAGTGGGTCCATATCTAATTTTGATT
The DNA here is from genome assembly GCA_963678985.1 of Spisula subtruncata. Lineage (NCBI taxonomy): Eukaryota > Metazoa > Mollusca > Bivalvia > Venerida > Mactridae > Spisula > Spisula subtruncata. The sequence goes on along the minus strand of OY787663.1, from coordinate 29,149,506 downwards.
AAAATACATTTAACTACCATCATGCAAAGTTTCATGCTTTTATCATCAAACCCACAATTTTTTCACCAAACTGCCGGACTAAATATACTATAACTACGCATGTAGCTGCAATTTATATGGCAGTTATTATTCTATTAGTGTCTACAGCTCAACAAGTCTTGAATCTACGACATTTTCTGTTGATGACGTTAGGTTTGCTCGGCCTTTGATCATCACGTGGTGATTCCATGTCATCATAGAATGGTTTATTTAATATATAGACAACGGTTCGCATTTACGATTATCGTCTAAAGGGTTTTTCTAAAAGAGAGACTTGCGTTTTACAGGTGTACGGCCAAAAAATAATACATCGGCGAAGCTTCGAGAAGATTTGAGACATTTTATGACACCATGAGGACGTCTGGAGATTTCAATGCATGTATTGCATTTTACTCGATGCACTCACGATTTCATGTCGGGTATATCTCGGGGTAGCATTTCCGATGTTCGGCAATATTTCGAATGATATCCTCGAAACATTGGGGAATGGTCAGGGATACTTTCACGATAAAACGTTTATTACAAGCTTCGGTGGGGGAGTATCGGGAGTCATGGGGGACCATCGGAAGCTATGTTGACTTGTACGTCGTGGGACCGTAGCATAAGGAGGATGCGAATAAAACGAATATGGATATTGTGAAAAGTTGGCTCTCTTGTCATTCGATGGGAACGTGCCAAACGAAATAACTCAACACATTTACTTACATTACATACATGACACCTGTTTTCCCGTCCTTACTTCCAAGCAACGAGCTAATTACTCGTACCATTTATAATTTGCATTCGTTATAATAGGAACACAGAGTAAACTACAAGCACTAGTTTAAGTCACACGTTCCATTACTTTTTATGTAAAATAATTAAAAATCCAAGACACCGCCGAAAAAAAGCAGGATGACCAAATGTTCCAAACACATTCCATGTGTGTCTATATTATTTATAACATGTGCAAAATGATTGTTTTGATTATTCTGGGAATATATCCAGTGACCGCGAATGTTTCGACGAAACATCCCAGAAGATTTGCGAAAAATCGCCAATGTTATGGGGGGAATCGGTGATGCCTATTCAAAATGACCTTACATAAACGCTAGTGTACGACACGTTTATCACGAAAGTATTCCCGAGCATTCCCCCGACGCTTCGGGGATGCCATCGGATATATTGCCGAACATCAGAGATGCTTCCCCGAGATATACCCGACTTGAAATCGTGAGTACATCGGGTAAATTGTGCATTGGAACTCCCGATGTGTTCGCAAAGTCATAAAATCTTCTGTTAGTTTCGCCGATACACCGAGGAGCTTCCCTCTCACATCGGGTCATCAGTTGTACATCCTCGATACAGTGGGGTCCCGATGCATGCCGATGATTTCGATCAGTAAAAGCGAAGCCAAGTGTGAATGAGGTTTATATAAAAAATTAACATTAATTATTTTTAAATATCTTTAGATATAGCAAACTATAGAAATCCAGTTATAAACCTTGGCACTTAAGTATAATTATTTCATTGTAATTGCATTTTAAAAACATTGCGTTTGAACTGTCTTCATTGTTCTAATCTGAACCGTTGCATCTGATTTCTATGTGATCATTTTTAATCATCAGCTTTCTCCGTTGTTGTCGAAAAAATGACACCATAAAAAAAAAAAAGTTAAGTTACCAATTTTCTAGGGCTCTTTTCAGCTGTTAGGCCGCTCAAGCACCCTTTGACATTTTAACTCCCCTGGTCATAGGGCTACATATTGAAACCTACACTCGTGTTTCCCTGGGGAGACTATTTCTCTCCTGTGGTGTGGCAGCCAACATCGATCTGCGGCGCCCAGGAATAGACACTGCCCTCACAGGTACCATTTTACACCATGGTGGAGTGGAGCTGTGGGTCTTGCTCAGAGATTTTAACCAGTGGTCCAGAGGGGGATCGAACCCGGGACCTCTCGATCTCGAAGCGCACGTCCTACCTCTAGGCCACCGCTCCCCAGGACCATGTCCTGTTTAAACTTCAATATCTTAGCGAAATGTGGTAATCTGTATATAGACGGGGTGGATGAAATTATATCCTGGTATAAGTAAAAGGGTTAGGATTTGTTTATAAATACATTTTTGGGGATCAAAGTTTCAAGCATCGCGTTTTTCGTCAAAAATAGCACACATTTCCCCTGATTTCACCCTGAATAATACACGGTTTTGCTTAGAATTCTGTGTGCTGACACCTCTTTTAACTGGGAATAAATGTGTCAACTTTGTTTTGTTCTGACCCTGCCTGCAAAAAGAATTAAAAAAACAAGCAATTCTTACTTCCGCGAGTTTGAGCTCATAAACACAGACAGCCGTCTTCTTAGTGCCATCTGTTTTCTATGTATCGGGTTGTACGGTGTGAAATCACCAAGACAAATGTACTGCTGGCGTCACAACTTTTACAGTTCAAAATTTACAATTTTATAGTTTGAATTAAGTACGGGCAAAAAATGCCTACGTATACGTGGGCCCATCCATAATTTCGTGAACTAATTCTACTGTTTCATAACGCTTTGACATAGCCTATTGCAATTTTGCATGGTCAAAGATAATTTATTATCCAATTAATTAAGAATAAAAAGTGATTGATGACGTCACTATTTATGACGTCATATTCTAACGTCATGTCATTTGTGTTTGTTATTAAAAATGGCGTTGCCTGGTATGACCGAGTAACGTTTTGTATTTAGAGGTTAAAACACGACAGAGCCGGGCTGGAAGGCGATAATCGAAGGCGGTCTGAAGTGTATTAAAGTCTTAATACAATTGTTCGATTTCAAAACTGAATTAAAACAACAACAACTCACGCTTTATTTAGACCAAAGAGTTCATGGACATATAAATAACATTTATGCTGAAAAATTGTAGATGTCTGTAACGTAACGTTATTTAGCTCCAATGTGACGTCATTTTGGTAAAAACGTGACGTCATATTAACACGGATAACGTAACGTGCAACCCTTCTGCGGGCCGATTACGATAATGAGATTGCGGACAGGGCCAAAAGGCGATAATCAATCACGTGATGGCCATAATCAGCCTAGAATAGGCTCATTTTTTACTATATATAGTAACAAGTGTATTAATTACCCAGGCAATATGTCTTCTACATTCAGGAAAATTTGCATGCAGTGTATATAGACTCTTGGTAATCGAATCGTGTTTTTTCCATTGTACTTAAAGGGCAATAGAGGAGCAAACAAAGACGATTAGCATATTCGCCGGTCGCTGGTTGTTCAAATTGCCGGTCGGTAAGTGTATTGACCAAACTATTTTGCGACATACAAAGAATAACTTGTAATTTCTGTTTTTCTCCGAAAGCTAATGTTATTAGAAACTATAATACCAATAATTAAATCTCAGTTGTTATCGGCTATTAAATGAAAGCATGTACAACTTCAAATGTATGAAATTCTGATATACCATTAAAATTCGCAAATCCGTACACAATCTAGGACCTGAATATAGAACTGTTACAGCACCCGTCCTGTAACCCAGAATAGACTATAGGCTACTTCTAGCCATTTCCAAAACTCAAAAATAGCCTGCATAGTTAGAAACAAAAGCCCCAAGAGAAGTTGTGTGTGTAATAAACAAAACATTGCGGGAGATGTCACGTGACGGCCTGTAACACGTGCTCCGGTTATGAGTCGAGCAATGGAATAAATGCAAACTGTGCACGGGATGTTACTTTAATAAGGGCTAGAGGCTAAAAGTGTGTAAGTCTATTTATTCTCGCTACATAAAATTAGTTCACGAAATTATTGATGGGCCCTCGTACAATCAAATGTTGAAATGGTGAGAGCAAATGATAAGTTAACTTGGCCTAAGCTTTTCCCGAGCATTATGACACATTATGACAAATGACACCAAACCTCACATTATCAGTAGCATTCGTGTATTAACACAAACACACATTTCAGAACATGAAGTTCAAACTCCAACATTCATTCATGACTGACAATCTAATACGGAGACTTCTTGGTATCACTGATATCTTCTAATAAGCTGAGGTATCAGACGTTAATCATTTCTGTGAATAACATGTTGCGATAAGATTTTATCAGTTAACATACAAGTTAAACTAAGTAATTTTTTATTTGTGCAGTTCCAATTATCTGATTAAAACTGTTTGTTTAAGGCGATTGTAATGTGTCAGGTCAGACAGCACTGAGCGATGACTGTTAGTCATATTATATAGCCTAAAGTACATTCCGTATATGAAAGAATACCCGGCAAGTACCGAGTTCGCTCTATCTTTAGCTGTTTTTAATTGATGCTCGACCAAATGTAGTTTCCAACCGAGTGTAATAATTTGGTCGAGAATCAATTTAAAACAGCTAAAGAAAGAACGAACTCGGTACTTGCCGGGTATTCTAACGGAATGTACTTTAGGCTATATAATATAACCATTTTAAATGCACGATCGTTATAATCAAGAAATAAACCACCGTTAGCAGACGAAATCGCAATAGTTTTGGGTGTAAAACTGGATTCATTTGATCATGTGATTCTACACACTGATTTTGGGTTGTCTTGCCTTGGCGTAGAAATAAGCCAAAACTTACGACAGAAAGTGAACTAAAATAACTTTGTAAAACGCATTTACGCAAATATTGTCGACGTACGCAATATTTAAGGACAACTTAGGGTTAAGTTAGCGTAAATGCTTTGATAAAACAGCACCCTGATGGCTGTATTCTTACATTTCTTTAAAATCATGATTTTAAAGTGCACATTATTCAATATTTGACCTGTCTCATATTTCTCTTAAGCCGTTGTCAGTCTCCGTCACTGTTATTAAAACAAGATTTAGTCAATGTTCACGAGTTATCACATTAGTGTAGATTAGGAGTGGCCAACAACGCAGAACAATTGTACCAAAGCCTGGTCGAAAACATAGTATAGGACAGTTCTTGTGCGCTAAAGAAGTGAGTTCTGTATTGATATTAAAATAAATACTTTGCACGACAAGAAATGGACACGACAATAACATATTGGTATGTTTTGTAATTGTATAAACAAACTTTACCCGGGCGGGTCAAAGTGTTTTAAACTGAATTGCAGACATTCGGATGTGCTATTTTTTAAATTTATAGTCAGTTTCGTTAAAGAGCTGACCTCGTAAATATTTCCACAAAACTTAATTTAGCACTCACACAGTGTAGCAGGGAGTGTCACATAAAGTCTTAGTGTTTCCAAAGTACTTGTAATTAATACGATCAAAGAGTTTTACAAGACAATTGAGGTCAGATTTATCCGCAAATTCAGTACTTCCTAACGAATATGACGCCGATCTAGCCTATCAGACATGCACTTACACCGAGGAAATGTAATAAAAGTGAAGAAGGCATACGGTTTATTGAATCTTCATCCATAACATAATTGACGTAGCTCGCACAAAGACTTACTGGTCACAGGGCGGAGCCTATTCATTATACCTGACAGATTCGAATCATTAGTGCAAATATGGGAGACTAGCTCATTGGTAAAAACGCGAACAATAACAGTAAATGTTTGGAAGACAGAGTATTATACAATCTGAAACTATTGATATCAGTAAGAGAACTTGTTTTCATTTTTCTGAGGCAAGTGCAGCTCATATCATTCATTATCTGATTCGATAATCAGAAAAGCGCTAATGCATCACCGAGGGAATTCGGTTGAGATTCATGATCGTGCAAAGTACATGACTGTTCTGTCGTTTTTTTCTACTACCATGTCCTGGTCATAGTGTTTGAAGAATGTGTACGTTCTGATTGATAAAATGTAATTACTTCCAGAAATGAGAAATATGATAGCTAAAATAGACATATCAACTTACCATTGCACTTGAAGGAACCATCTTATAAAGCAAATAGACATTCGTAGTAGATATTGTCTTTTCCCACGAATGCCCCAGTCTCTTTAGGATGCAGGAAATCTTTCGGGACCGGAGAAGAAGCATCGACAAAAGCGCCAATTTGGATTCGAATAAAGGTACTTGTCATATGAATGTAAGTTTTTGGTTACTTCCTTATAGCTTGAAGGTGCTGAGCACACATTTCGCCATGTTACAATCACATTAAACCATTTTCTGATAAGTACTAAAAATAAACTGATCTTTGCAAAGTAAATACTAAATGATAGAAACCCAATACCTTCGAATTTAAAGACAACGATTGACCATTACAGATGGTGTTCACAAAAACATGAATTATCAACGTGATAATCATAATTGGAATCAACATTGATTGACTTGATAGAAACAGGCTTTGTGAATGACACAGTAGGATGAGCCACTCGTTTACGATGATCATCGTATCAGAACTAGTATCATTTAGCAATCAAGAATAGCGGGCACCAAGTACCGAAACTTACTGTTGGAATACTTAGCGAGTACTGATTATTAGATGACTAACTCACCCCTAACGTACTCAGAGTAGACGCATTTGCAGGTTTACATTTGCATGTAGTGCGTTTGGATCGAATAGTTAGCACTTACAAACATACCAGTAAGTTAAGCGATGAACAAATTCAATAAAACTGTACAACAACACACTCAAACGATATAGAAATTTGCCATTAACGCGGGATTAGGTCTGCTTGCACGCCGTGTAATGTTTACAGAAACATGAAAGTTTACGGTAAGGTTATTACGATTATGGTTATTCATTTATCGTTCTGAATAAAGGAAATCATCAACGATGGTCGACGGGCATCATTTTTACAGCAATACTATTGAATGTGACACTGGTCGCTTGATGAAAGTAATATTTCTTATGACTTAAATTGACGTAATGCCAAAGTGCTCGACGAGGCAGTAAATAACTTGTAATGAGATCAATAGAAACTCAATATCGTCTAGACACGTTATGCTGATATAAAGTAGATCAGAAAACAAGTTTTGAACAGGCAATCAATGTACAAGGGACATTATTCAAATACCCATGAAAGCGCAAATAAGATTTATCAAGAAGTTTACCATCAATGTAATTACTGACCAAATAAATCAGAAACGCTCCAACGTTTCGATTCAAGGCTTCAAATGTTAGCATCTTACCGTAATAATTCTGTTTTGATTGTTTCGATAAACGTATCCACACACGGAGCTAACCTGACATAATATTATTATCAAGGCGTGTATTAGATACGACTTTTAAAAAGTGGTAAGGGAATTAAAACGTTTACGATTTCCTCATTTGTGTCATCTGCTAGTGATGACTTACCAGTATAATAAGTTGGAGAACCCGCATCAAAACAAATACAGGAGGATCTTTTCAAGTTACCATTTGAGTTTTCTGATGACATCAGCAACAAACGACTGAACCACTGATGGAATTTAGAATTATTAGCTTTTTGTTGCGCAGCATACATCCACAAAAACATTATACGGTTTTGCAGAGATTAATGCGTGCTTAGCACTGAACTCTCTTTACGTTGAATAACTAATTCAAATTTGAGAACGTTTGAGAATTTCACCTTTGGCTCAGTTTTGAAATAAAACATCACACGCGTTCATTTGAGTCATTTCTGACATTAGCTTTTTCTGAGAGACGAAGACTTATCTGGTCTCCTACAAGTTGCTTTCCTGATATATATCTAAGGTCAGTCATGTCACCAGTCACATGTCCCTTGAGAGATGTTCCTGGTATAATTAAACTACAATAGACGTGAAATTACCTACGGGTACATTGTTTAGGTTTGTAAGGTCGCCAAAGCTTGTTGATATCACCATAAGGTAATTGGATATATAATGTTTTATACACATATAAACACTAATTTTGGCCTTGGATACATGTTTAATCGCATTAGCACCGTGTGTTGTTTCAAAATATTTGCGTCACATGTTTACGAACAACTCGAATATAAAGATCTCTTATTTATTTACACAATTTTGAGGACATGAAATTAGCAATGTATCTTTTAAATATATTCATCTAATAATACGTTTATGTGTAAAGTGTCTCGATTATGTGTGAGCATAGTGTCGTGTATTTGAGTTGTTTAATGTTTTTAAGTTTTCCGTGCTTTGCTAGTTTAGTTTGAGTGCTGTGTTCCCTTGCCAATTGTTTCCTTTTAGTATATAATGTATCACGTATATTTGTTATGCTTTTTTATTCAAATTTCCCCTAATGCTGGGGTGAAACACGACCCTAAGCAATGTTCGGACGAGCATAACCAGACCATTACGACATTCAGAACAGGAACGCTGAGGTGACAATCGAGATTGATTATCAACTGAGTGTAAACTGGTAAGGTCATTCATCTGTGTCAAAAGTCAAGACAGTTGGTGTAATTAACACATCGTAAAGCCAGATTAAATAAAAAACACTAATGAAACACTGTTATTCTACGCACTAACATGTTTACATCCTTTTGAAATCGAACTTGTTTGTAATGAAATGATAACGCCATGATTAGTAGCAATGCTCATGGGACATTGTGCATTGTCTAGTTGAACTTGATGTTTCAATGAATGGGTAAATGTAAAGGCAATCAAACAAGTGAATATAAAAACGAATAATGTTGCGACTAGGTCAAGTCTTCTATGAGGCAAAAATAGATGTTAGTGCCTTCCTATTTGGTTTTCGTTATTGGTCGGGAATAACATACGTCTACCGTACAATCTCTCTTTTATATTGTTGTTTTATGATTAACATCATAGTACGCGAAGTTGAATATGTTTGCCAAGCTTCTATAGAAACCACATAGATCTACCTTACTGTCTTGTATGAAATTGGCGGCCATCTTTAAAGGCAAATTTAGTGTTACATGTTTAGATAACTTGTCTTTAAAATCTCTGTCAATTTACTATAAATATACTTAAATCATAAAGTTATCAAACATTTACCAACTCGAAAAAATATGTTTATGAACATATCATAGCATTATCTAGAATGATCACGAAGAATAATTATGTTATGTACATAAATGGTTATTACATTTATCTTTAAATATGGTCAATATTTCAAAAAAACGGAAGAGGAAATGGAGTAAGCTTTACGTTTTTAAAAAACGAGCACGACGTATTGTAACGCCCTTTTTATGGCGGGATTGGAAGTCTAGGTTAAGCGCTTCCATGAAAAAAACTAAATCTCATCCCTCACAACTATTACTAAATTTGAGGCAACACCAGACTACTATCGTTTGATACACAACTGTACTTATCGAGCTAAATCAAGTTATGAGTATAGGCCCACCGTGTTTATTGCTCTTATTAGGATGTAATGAGACTCGCTCAAAGATGACATAAAAAGCAATCTCCGCGTTGAAAATCGTAAAATATTCTAGAAATTCTTCTTCATATTTTTGGAAATAAGATTTTGCCTCGCTTTCAGACATAGTTTGGTTATAATCTTTCTATGCGATTAATTTAGATACTTTTTATCACATCGATCAAGCAACTTTAATTTGTCTTCATTCATTTCTTAAAATGTTGCATGTACCAGTGATATGGAGTGACATTTATGACGTCAAATCAATTCAGAGATTCTCGGAATTCACCGCATTAACTGCTTATTCAATATTATTGACAAGGATAATACTGATTGACAGGCAGTGATCAAGATAGTGGCCGATTATCAGCAATATATGACGATTCTTTAGTGTAATGATCGGCAACAGTTTACTAAGGTGCACTGTAGTGATATTATTGCACTGTTACGGCACATCGTAGAAGGGACAGCATGCTATGATGGTAATGATTGATAAGCTACAGATCAAAGAGCGAACATGGTCTAACATTTAACCAACCGTGTATTTTTTGTATTTCCATAAAATTGTATGTTGAAATTTGCAATTTACGGAGAAAATTATGATAATGCTCGACTATAAATAAAAACGGTACCATTTAGAGGCAAGTTCTTAAACATGTTCGTTAGAACATATCTGTCTCTCTGTAAACTCGGATATTGTTTTTCACGTCGCAAAGTTTACAACTATCAAAACAGCGGTGACTTGTCTTCCAGAAAGTGATAAAATATACTCACGGGTATGTTTTCAAACGTTCCATTCCATTTTTCATACACGGACTCATACACCAGTGACGTTAGTAAACATGGCATGTGACCACATGAGGTAAGACTATACGACATAGAAAGGTAGATTTAATGTTAATTATAGTAATTGTGCAAATTCATTTCATCAGATATGGCTGAAATATAATTATTATACAATGTATCAATACACCGAAGTCCTATCAAACTAAGTGTATTTAAAAATAGCCATCTCCTGACAGGGAAACAATTAACCTGTTGTCGGGGAATTGTTGCTCTGCGATAATTAGATTACTATTATTGTTGTTTTTTCTGTTTACTCTATCCTTATTGAAATTTTCGGCACAACAAACGTATTCGCACACTTCCTTCTTAAACTTTGGAAAGAAAACTTACAAACTTACTTTAATATATGCTTGTTTCTTCTATGTTCAAATTTCCTTCTACAAGGGGTATAACCTAAAGCAGCGAGAATGGTGGTTTGAGTAAGAATTTCCATGGAGATTGGTGTCAATGGCCGATATTTTGATGTTTTTGGGTTACTTGACGGACACAGTTTCAGCAAAGTAAGTTCATTTTCTTGTTTTATATGTGATGTGTATGTGATAACAACCTAGCCATAAGTTTAAGCCACATATCGACGGTCTTTTTTAGTCCATCAGTGCAGCGATAAAAGCCTGAAAGAAGGGATAGGGGCATCGGGTGTCCGTAGCCGCATTGGTTTTTAGGCTGGCGATTTGCGCCAGACTATTACACTCCTAAAAAATGAAATCCACTAAGATGAATTTACTCCCGAAACTGAAAACACAGAATCTATACACCCAATGCAAATAGTTCCTCCTCGTTAATCAGTTTGCTAAATAAGAACATTCAACTTTCCTTGTTTCATTTATTATGTTCGATTGTAATATAGAAATGGAAGGAAATTATATGAAATTAAAAGAAAAGGTGTTTAAAGGCGTTGATAATTATTACTACGCGTTCGTATACACGCGTTACGAACGCGATATAGCGCGCATAAATGATTTTATTATGTTAAATTATTTAGGTCAGTTTTCTCCAACGAGATCGTGGTCGAGTGGATGGGCAACTCGCTTAGTAATTTTCTGAAGCTAAGGTCCAGCGATCGAATCACGGCGGCTCAAAAAAAAATATTTTTTTTTTGTTGAATCCAGCACTTACCTCTCTTTCGACTTAGAAAACCACTTGATGTTATATTACTTGAAAAGCTATTGTTCCTTAGCAGTTCGCCAGCCTGTCAGTACTTTCAGTACTTTGATTATTAATTCTGAGGTATCCGGGGCATTTATGTTGGTTTTACTGTGTTTGCTAGGTACTTCATGCATGATTTAATGGTTTAAATACTGTTGCTGCTTATCGAGGAGGCTCCATGTGCATGTTTTTAACGTCTAATACGAGTTCATGGAGACTCGTCAACTTTCAGACCCGAACTGTGGAGACTTATATCAATGTCATTATTCTGTTCTAAAATGTTTCGCAGCTTAGTTTGTTACCTTCATTGATTAAAAATATAGCTTCTACTTATTTTTCAGACTCCTGGTTTTCGTACCAAAAAGACGATACTAAATTCAAGGAGAAAATGGCAGAAAGGAAAACGAAAGAGAAATTTTATCTCATCGCGTAATAAAATTGGAACTAAGAAGCTTTGTGTCGCAAATCGAACACTAAATAAGTCGTCACCATTTGAATATTCGTCATAAAAAAGAAAACGATTAACTCCAGCATGACTTTGCCATTTGTATCGACCTGAAAAACACCAGTGAAAAGCCAGAAAATAAAAGAAAATAAATATCGAGTAAAGTCTCATGATAACAATTTATTATATGCTTTCAATGGATTATGGTGATTTTCAGTGAAAATAACAATGACAAATAACAGTGAAATAACATTTTTGATAATTCACTGTTTTTGACGGAACTACTTTCTTCAATGAAAAAATAAATTACCTCCCTGTATTGTTTGTTTAATTACATATTTGATTATGTCTGCTACTTGACAGCTGTCAAAAATGGAGTATTTTGCTGAATCTGATTTCAATGGCTTTGAATTTGAAGCCTTTTTGGCATTTATTCGAGCCTCATTCACAGATAACTGTATCATTGAAAACGAAAAAAAGAACGATTTTAATTTTTTTTAATTTTTATATTTGTAAACGTAAAGAAAAAGAAAAATATAAATTTTCAAAAAAACATATTTTTTTCGTTTTTTACGATACTGTTGGCATACTGTACCTGTGTGACCTCATTATTGTGAGGAATATAATGAACATAGATCTACTGCAAATCGAGAATCTCAACAGGTGAAAGAACCACTATTTATGTAATTGCTTTCCTAGAAGGGCAAGAGAATAGATCCTTATAAACTTCAATTTATTGGAAAGTTGGAAGGCTTCATGGGGTGAGGTTCCAAAAGGGAATTGTAAAATATTAATAATTATACATTAATAAAATATTAATAATATGATTAATTACGCATATAATAAACAGAAAATTTGTTGATTTTTGGTGTAAGATTGAATTTTATTTCACTCGTGATCACATAAATCTATATTTTCACTCGTGGCTACGCCACTCGTGAAAATATTGATTTCTGTGATCACTCGGTGAAATAAAATTCAATCTTACACCAAAATCAACAAATATCCTCTATTTATTATATACTTTCAATGGATTATGATGATTTTCAGTGAAAATGACAATGACAAATGACAGTGCAAATAACATTTTGATAATTTGTATTGTTTGTTTAATTACATATTTACCTCCTTGATTATGTCTGCTACTTGCCAGCTGTCAAAAATGGAGTATTTTGCTGAATCTGATATCAGTGGCTTTGACTTTGAAGCCTTTTTTGACATTAATTCGAGCCTCATTCACAGGTTGTAAACGAATAAAAAACGAAACATATTTTAATATATATTTTTCTATACTACAGTAAAAGAAAAATATGAATTTAAATAGAATTAATTTCTTTTTCTTTCGTTTTAATGATACTGTACAGTACAGTTACACATGGCCTCATTATTGTGAGGAATAAATGAACCTAGATCTACTGCAAATCAAGAACCTCAACATGAGACAGATGAAAGAACCTTAAAACTATTTATGTAAATGCTTTCCTAGAAGGGCATTTCGAAAGAGAATAGATCATTCTTATAAACTTCAATTTATTGGATGCGTTGGAAGAAGGTTTATATGACAAGGCTTATAACTTCTGTTCTCAGATGCCAAGGTCTCAAAATGAAATTTATTGTTCCGTTTTTAAAAGGCGAATCTGAAAATCTGAACGAGATTTGAACAATTCAAATACATGTATAAGCAATAAACACAAACCTACAATTTATCAAAGCATATAGATTCTACTGGTAAATGCCTGTTAATGCATTTTGAGATTCAAAATCGCATCTTGATAAAAAATCAAAATGTCGTCCTAGAACTACGATGTTGTGATGACGTCAAAACACATGATAGTCACTCTGTACGTCGATTCCCGTTTTTAACTGTCAGTACGAGTATTTCCCATTACTAATCAGACTGGATACAAAGAAAAATAAGTCTACGACGTGATACTGATAAAAAATTCTCCGCATCGTGACATGAATTCAAAATAGTGGATGGCAAAATTGTTTGATGACAATGAAATTACTCCGCGATTAAATTTAATAAATGCCAATTATTTCGACTGAAATAAAACTATAAAAAAGTTTTTTTGTGTTCGTAAAATATTATATTGGTTTTATTTATAAACTTAACACATACTAGTAATATCTTGTTTTATGGTTTGCAGAAAAAAAATACTACAGCAAATAGTTGGTTCACAAAGCACCAGATCACACTGCCTTTAAAACATCGATCATCTGCGCTAATGAACCTTTAAAATTACAATTTGTAAATAAAAACATCATACAAATTTACATAATTATTACTATATTGATTGCACAAAAAGTGACTATCGGTCTACCATGACCTCTCGGCAGTGACCCCTTTATACATAGAATACAAATTATTTACTAGGGTGGCCTGTGGTCGAGCGGATAACATGCTTGACTGCTGATCAAGAGGTCCCTGGTTCGAACCTCGGCCGGTGAACTTGGTTATTCCTGAAACGCTTTTCAGTGTTTTCCACCCAACTAGAGATCATCGAACTGGTAGGTAACCCAGAGGTTATCTCGCGTGTATCGGTGCTGTACACCAGGCACGTTAAAGAACCAATGTGTCTTGGGCAGTGCGTCCATATACATTGTAACACCATACTGTGTTCTCTACTTGCTGCCTATTCAGCAAAAACACAGAACCCATTGGAAATAAGTGCTCGTGGGTCATCCTTTGAATAATTACATACACTAGTCACACTCTAAGCCTTTGTAGAATTATACTTCAGTGCGGGGAATCACGTGATCAAATTATTTAAAATCAATAACGTTCGCACTCAACATATTTGCGATTTCGTCCGCTAACGGTGAGTTTTTTCTTGATTGTAGCGATCGTGCACTTTATAAGAATATATTATACAGCCTAAAGTATCTCCCGTATATGTAGGAACACTAGACAAGTACCAATTTTGCTCTTTATTTAGCTGTTGTTAACTGATGTTCGACCAAACTATTACACTCGGTTTAAAACTGCATTTGGTCGAGCATCAATTAAAAACAGCTAAAGATAGAGCGAAATCGTTACTTGCCGGATATTCTTACCTATACGGAAGATACTTTAGGCTATATTATATAACCATATTGAATTCACGACCGTTATAATCAAGAGAAAACTCACCGTTAGCAGACGAAATCGCAATAGTTTTGAGTGCGAGCGTTATTCATTTGTTTACAAGATGAATGCACTATAGAGAAGAGAGCGAATATGTATGTAACAAACAGTAAAACTTCACTTACACTTCACGCATCACTTATTCAAACAACGAAATTTAGTGCTAAACATTGTTTAATTGTATTAAACAGTTGTCTATAGATACCTCATTTTATGTTTTAACATCTAGCAAAACTTCAAAACGACAGTTAACAATGCTACTACGTCACGTGACATCCACGTGCTTAAGTCTCAATACCAAACTCACAGTTAGGGAGAGTGCGTGTAAAATTATGTTTTTGGTGCGTTCACAACTGCGGGTATTCATTACAATTTCAATCCGTTTCTGGGGAATGTTTGTCTATTCGTAGCGTACTAAAAGAAAATGTTGTATTTCATAAATAAACGTGTTTGATATTTTTATTTGTTGATTTGATTTGTTGATTTGTCTATCGACACCAATAATTCTTCTGACAGTCACGGTTGTTGACCGGTGTCTTTTTTTGGCGGAGCTTGTACATTAATTTATCCGAATTAGGTGGCTTTTAGGCCTTTAATCCCTATTTGGAGATCAATGGTGGTGTCAGTTGGCATAAATCGCTATTGGAGACGAATATTTATTGTATCATGGCAATGTAATCACGCAAAAAATCGCGTGGTGGCTACTTCCGGTATGTAACAAGTCCGTAAGTGTAAGGATGTAGACTACCTTTGCGCGACGTCATGAAAATCACCATAAATATTCTCTGACATGTTGTCTGTATTTTGTCGTTTTTATTTTTTCAAAATATCGTTTCGTTTCCTAGAAACGCGACGCAACGCACTTGGTGCCTAATAACAATGTTTTAAGCGTGTATCTCCGTCAAATTAAGGTCTGTCTCAATTTTCAAAACTCTATATGTTAGTCCTTCATCCGTTGAATATGCGTATATAAAATTCATATCGGTTAGGACGTACAATTATTCAATGAAAGAGGTTTTATGTCGAAAATTAGTCAGTATAATATGGCGTAACTGCCACACCTTAACCTATTCGGGGCACGATTTGGACAAGGAAGAGTGATTGAATCAACTAACGAATCACACAGTAATGTTGCCAAACCATTAAAGAGTGCAAAAAATAAAAAGGGGGATCGTCACGCATTATTTTCGACAAAATATATTTTTAGTAAAAAGCGGACATATACAAAAAGCGTGACGTCAACAAGTTTTTTAATTAAAACCTTTTTCGTTGAGAAATTGCACTTCGCAACCGTTATAAATTTTATATACACGAATTCAACGGATGAAGAACTAAACTATAGAGTTTTTAAAATTGACGGAGATACACTCTAAGAACCTCGTTTTAGGCGCCGTATACGTAACGACGCGTTGCAGGGTAAAAGGGATATTTTGAAACAATAAAAACGACAAAATACAGACAACATAATAAAGAATATTCATGGTGATTTTCATTAAATTCAGCGAAGAGTCGAGTTTTGGTCGATGACGTCACGCAATGGTAGTCTATATACTTAAAGACCACCCCAAAATTAAAACCCCAGTTCCAAGTCAATTCCCATGATTGCATGTTGTACTCTTGATTTATGATATAACCAACTCTATAATATTACAGTTTCAATTATGATAAGCCTTTAGTTATATATAAACAACTATGATAAGTATGTTTTAAAATAAATAAGGTTGGTAGATAAGTGAGGTTTCATATAATGTCTTGTACATAGAAGTACAATATCCTGCCACTAATAAACTGCTGCAGTGGTCAACGCGCAGTATTTGTAGCAAGCAATCTAGGTTTGATTTCCAGTTGCTACAATTTGTCAATAGTGGTTTTACTCCACATTTTGAAAAGTTGTTGGTTCCTTGTGGAATTGTAGGTAAGTGCTAGATAGATTACTGTTTCAAACTTTAAATTCGATGAACAGAATGGTGGGTGTTTCAAATAACTTTGAAAACCACAATCTACCAAATTGATGTGGCCTGTAGCACACATTTTGGAAAAAGATAACATCCATCTAGTAGAGTAGACGGATACTACTAGGCCTTTTGTCATATCAACTGAATATCATTCCAGATACACAATGCATCAGTCAATTGAAACGCTTAGCCCGAGCAGGTTGGGGTTGCTTTTTTAAAGCTTGGCACAATCCCTGCCTGACCGAGGGCCTTACAAAAGGTAACAATCCCACCCTGATCAGTGAAACATATTCCCGGCTGTATTTTCCATCTACG
The DNA here is from genome assembly GCA_963678985.1 of Spisula subtruncata. Taxonomy (NCBI): domain Eukaryota; kingdom Metazoa; phylum Mollusca; class Bivalvia; order Venerida; family Mactridae; genus Spisula; species Spisula subtruncata. The sequence goes on along the minus strand of OY787663.1, from coordinate 29,132,419 downwards.
TGTTTAGGTGCGGAGCTAAAGTCCTGATTTCATTCGGCAGTTTGAGGACATCATAAGGTAAAACCCGGTACTATACCCCGGGGTTGGGGAGCCAGGGTTGATTTGACTGGTGCATAATAAATAGAGCACACAATTATAAAATCATCCTTTATTAGTACGTGTATATGCATATCTTTGGAGTACAAATAAGACAATCACACAATTGTTTCAGCCCGGTGGTGTTGTCACAGTATTTGGTTCCAATAATGTGGTACTCGCAACATCAAGCCAAGACGGTAGCCCTGAAATTGGTACAAAATAGAGATTACTTCCATGTATATAATACCAGTACATATGGTTTACAAAATAATCAAACTAATAACAAGTCTCCATGGAGAGGGTCTTAAATTTGACGAGTCTCCATTAAATCGTCTTAAACGTTAAAAATTTGCACATGGGATCTCCTAAATAAGCAGAAACAGTATTTTAACCGTTAAATTATGTATGAAGTACCTAACAGAAAAAACGACCAGAATGCCCCGGATACCATAGAAGTAATAAAAATCAATGCGGACTACGGACACCAGATGTCATCATCCCTTCTTTTGGGCTTTAATCGCTGCACTGGTAGACTAAAACAGACCGCCGATAGGTGGTTTAAACTTATGGCTAGGTGGTTATCGCATACACACCACATATAAATCAAGAAAATGAACTTACATTGCTGAAAATGTGTCCGTCAAGTGACAAAAATAATAAAAATATCGGCCAATGACACCAATCTCCATGGAAAGTCCTTCTTAAACCGCCATTGTTATACCCCTTGTTCTAAACCTTATTTGTCGCGTCACATCTTTACGCAAAATTTACACTGAGTTGATGAATTTGGTAGCTATCCGATTAGAAAGTAGTCGAAAACCCATGGTGCGGAATAACACATTAAGACAATAATGTAACGACGATAAGGACTTGATAAGAGTGTCGAAAGTTTGCATGGCAACGATTTGATTATACCATATTTTCAATACAAGTTGTATAACAATCAGCCTTTTATGTCTACATATGCCGCTACCTATTTATGTTGACTAGAGAGAATGGAAACAAACGATTCATAAAATAATACATAAGCGGTAAAATATAATAGAATTTACCAACTTCCCAATCGTGATTGCTTCCGAATAGGACTTTCACAAACATATAATCAATTACCATAAGCCTTGCAATCAACTCTAGTTTACTCCATTTTATTAATTGTTTTATATGTATTATATCGCTGCAAATTATGATAAAGGGATGTTCGATATCAATAATCGTTCAGTAAAATAACGCTCACAATCATATGGGCTTTAAAGAATAATTCAAAATTTTCATCTGAGCAACCTTTTGATGACGTTTTACCTCTCAACCATAGATAAGGTTTCTCTAGGAACTGGCTGCATAATTTAATAACTTAATATGGTCATTCTGTCATACAAACACGATATAAACACAACTTTCTGTATAAATAAAAATACATTTTCAAGCAAATATATGACAGTTAACTTTAAATTACGATATGTCTGGTATGTATTAATGCTTGGCAAACTGCGGGCGAACTACTTTGGTCGTAGTTAAGTATTGTAAATCATACGTAATACACCACACTCTAGCACGTTATACATCTCAATTCAATGAGTACAAATGAATTGCCACTTTTATGTCCATTAAATAAACACTCATTCCGAATTTGTATTGGTACAAGTTACGTGACGTCTAGAAGTCTATAGTAATATCAAACACACTATGTGCAAAATTTCACCAGTATATTCGTTGTCATTTATCCCTGGATTGTTAGAACATTATGCAAAGCGAGCTAGGGAGAGGCATCTAGAACACACACTGTGTCAAAACATTAACAAGTTCACGATCTAGGCAATGATACTGATTATTTTTCAGACGAATTTGATTTGAGAATGCCTCAACTATTAAGTGACAATTCCCATTTATCCAGGGATGCTACCAATACTAGATCGGAAAATAAAAAAAATTAAAATCCATATCTAACATTTGTGGACCCCAACTAAATTTGAAATTTTAGCCTCACGCCATTAGGAAAGAACCATTAGTCAATCAGGAAATTGTCCTCAATCGAACAAACACCTGAATGTTAGAGTTGCAATAAAGTAGCCGCACACGTCAATACTTGATTCCAATACGGTTTTACGAGACAACAATACAGCGATAGATAACGAGGAGTTGGTGACTATTAAAACCAAAGTGTCAACTAAAACCTCGATGTAAGTTCTTATCGTATAAAGTCTCCTGGGCACCACAACCGCATGTTACCAGTGAGAATTCCATCATTTTGCGGTCAACCATAGTGTTTGTGTTCACCCACAATATATAGTGAGAGTTCGCACAGGCAACCAGCAGAGCACAATGTACATGTACGATAGAAATACGTCACATGGGCAACCATAGAAAGGAAAAAGACTACTGGAAAACCGCATTCACTGAACAAACTTCATTGCACATGTAAATTTTAGTGGTAAGTCCTGTAATTTACATTCACCACTTAAAAGTATAAAAAACGAGCGATACTTGAAAACATGAAATGAAGCATATTAGTCAATCATGACTGGAGTAAGGACCAGCAAACAATAACAATTTAGAAGATCAATCCTTTAAACAGCACCCAACAATATAACAGTCCTTAATGATTCAGATGCACTTCTTGGTCATGTAAATGTCATTCACAGAACAAGCTTCGAATGAGTTAATTGATAATAACAAATATAGTATTTTTTATCATTTACCCTTATCTGGTAATACGAGAGGTGCCCCACTTATATTTGAACAGTATTGAATATCAAATAGTTCGATGCTTACAAAATAGAATCAAAATATTTCTTTATCATCGTGCAAAATAACGTGTTATGAAACACATACAACTATTGATTATTACTTAATTTCTTAGTTTGCACTCAAATCTACTATTTTGTAGGGGGTATGGTGTTTGGCGTTTTGAAGACCGAATAATCCGATCGATGCTGTTTGCATTTCCTGCCTGTAATAAACGCAGCAATATTCCATAGACTAAAGGGTTTGTGGGTATACGTTCATTAGACTTTGGCCTTTACTAATCTTGCGTAATGTACTTCAAGTAAGTGCTCTTAAGGTACAGAATGGTGTTTTTGTGGAGGGAGTTGAAGCTCCGTGTTGACAAAACACCATGCTCCCCATATGGTCTACAGGAAAGTTGTTTTGCAAACATTTTGACCAAATATGGTTTGGAACCTAATGTACACAGCAATGTGCATTCACCTTTGACTTTTTAGTAAAAATATGTGTTCCATTAAGCCAGTATAGCAAACAATAGCATACGTTATGCAAACGTTCGGAAACATGTGAAGCTTAACGAATGTCAACTTATGCGTAGCCTTATCAGCATTTCTCATATAGTAGGCTGTCCGTTCATGACATATTTCTTAACGATAAAGCATTGTCTCTACAGAGGTGACAAAGTTGTGGGATTTACGGTTCCGTTGAAGCATACACAGCGTTAAAGACATTTGTCTCCCTTATGTTGTTTTTGTGGTATTGAGCATGTAAACTACGATTTTATCTCGAGTCCGGCATGTATAATTCTCTAAATGAACAAATCGGAAGTTCCAATGGGTACTCTAAACGTGGCTGAAGTCCTTATTTTGGTTTTTGGATATGCCTTACTTATTAAATAACCAAAGTTTAAGATTTTGGTAGATATCATCACTTTTTGTCAGTTTTTAATATTTTGCGTAATTTCGTTAAAAAGAACAACAAAGCGCAAAACATCCTTCCTGTGACAAAAATTGCATATTTTCTTCACAAAAATGGAATATCCATGCTCAACCAACAACTTTTAAGGGCTTTTATGGCAGTGGATGACCTTCAAAACGCAAAACACCATACTCTCTACAAAAGTGTTGTTTTTGGTTCATTCTATTTTTCAAACAAACCAACCAGTTAGTGTAAATGTTACCTAACACATACGTTTACACAGTACAAAATAAATATTTGATTTATACCATATTTCCATGAAAATATGTCATGTTCAACACGGTTCTAATATAAGTGGGGCACCTCTCGTAGTAGAGCAGCAAAATGGCTAAACTGAAAAAAGTTTGCAAAAAATAGTAACAGGCCGTGTCATATACCAAAATGTTCCGAAGACCTTGAGTGTTACTATTCCATAGGTAAAAGTTGCCGCCCTTTGGTGGAAAGTTTGAAAAATTCAAGGTCAATGTCAAATGGACTTTACAATTAAGAAGCATGCCCTAATTTACTTAAATTTTAATAATACACTACACTTACACATGATAGTAAAATGGTTACTTGAATTTGATGCATTATGACCAAATGCAAAATTTCAATTCCAATTTTAAGTAAAAAATGTCAAGGTCAAGGCCATTTCAAGGACAATTTGTCAAAAAAATACCAAAAATGGGTTTGTACTAGGAATCAAATGTCATAAATTTGCGTACGGGAGTTAGCACTAGATCAAGCTCAATAGAAATATACCGATTCAGAAGAATATTTTTGAATTTGAAGACGTTTTTGAGCGTAATAGAAATTACCCCACCCACTTTTGAAACATATATTGCATTTATTTTATTCCTAATCCCCTGTAGCACTTGAAATATTAGTATTAATGTCCGAAACTGTTTGAGTAAATATAAAGTTCTAATACTGCCAATACTAAGGGGCATTTATCCAGGTCATCATGATTGAAGGTCAATGTCATTTCAAGGTCAATTTGATAAAAAAGTACAAAAATGGGTGTTTACATGGTATTGGATCTCATAAATTGTACAATTGTTGACTAAACACATGTATTTGCACACGGTAGTCAACACTAGATAAAGTACATTAGAAATATATCAGTTTACAAGAATACTTAGAGTTTGACTTAATGTTTTAGTGTAATAAAAATTACCCCACCCACTTTTAAAATATTAATTGCAGTCATATTATTTCTATAAGTAAAAAAATTATTGGATGGGTTTTGGTTAAGACTTAGACGATTGCTTATACACTCAGCCGCTTTAAAAACGCACCACATATGAAAAATCGGTTTTAGTGATGAAAACGTCAATTTATGGTTATTCACTTTCGGATTAATAATCTTCAGTCTATACATAACGAGTTGTGTGATTTTCATGCCATCATTACGAGTTTAAAATAAATTATGATATAGATAACACATTGACCCATGAAAGTGAAAGTCACAATTTCAAAAGAAATTATAAGTCCTCGCTATATTGATGCATGCACGTGGTTTCTTCTCCTTAAGAATAACATTAATTACGTTAAAGGATAGAATTATGTTCGACGTGATGTTTCTAACCATCAAGAAAAGCTTAACTTGAATTATAAAGGTTGTTTGGCTTTGGTTGCCTGGCTAATACCATACGACCGAGTGCGGTCAAGATATACGCATTATGTGAACATAAGATGAATTCAATCCTTATTTAAACTTTAAATCTTGGTTATGAGCATCAGACTGTCAGGTTATTTCTCGTGGTGCTTATAAGGCACCTCAAATCAACACTATGAAGGAACTTGAAGACAAAAAGTTGGGATATTCGGATCTAAACGGGAGAAAACTCGCTAAAAAGTGTACTAAAATTATTTTCCTTTTTATTGACAATTATGAAAAGAATAGTTATGAAAATGCAAAAATGTACTTTTGGCTTGTTTATTGACACCCGACATTCTTTTGACAGTGTGGGCAGCCATGCGGAACCAATTATAGAGGCAAAACCTGTGTCATGTTTCCTTATAGCTCGGGATCAATATCTTTAGCTGGTTTCATCCAGGTCGGTCTTTGACTGTGTCATTCACTAGGAATCCATGTTCAAAGCCCACACTCGTTGTGTGGAGGCAGCTGAACCACCATGCTAAGGCACCGATGTTCTTTTCAGTGGGAATCAAAGGCAAAATCATCCGAACAAGTATTCGCGATATTCACAGCATAAAAATACCATAAGCAAATACTGTTTCTGTTGTTTTTTCAATGTGCAAACCAACAGCGTATAGTTTAAAGTCAATATTGACCACATAGGTCGACGCGATCGAGCTGACCGTGCAAAACATGCAAAATCAAACAAGTTCTTTGTGCGGGGTATTCCGAATGAAAACAAAATCGTTTTCTTCAATTAGGTCAAGCTTATGAACTGAAAAAATCCTGCAAACTATTAATTTTAGCAAAAAATGATTTTTGACAAATTTTGATTATTTTTAATAGTGGTGCGTTTTTAAAGCGGTTGAGTGTACGGTAGCATTTATCACTTAAGTCAACACCACTCAAGTAAGAGAAATGTATTTACACTTGGTGTTTATTTTCATCAGTGTCATCTGGTCATTTCTATAGTATTAATAGAATACTACAACTTTACGTACATATGACGAATGTGGCTAACAGAGAAGTGTGATATTTAATTACATTGTAATTAGTTATTTCCGTTGTGTGAATTCCTCATGGTTTCTGTGTTCTGTTGTTTCTGTGTAGTACAGTCCGATTTGTTAATATATTTATACAACAACCATTACTAGTAATATAAAATGAACCAAGAAATTAATGAAAGAAAACCCCATCGAAAATTTAATATGAACTAAGGCACCGCCTAAATGAGAGGTTAAATACACATTGGATATCTGCTAAGCTATGTTTTAGATAAAAACTGACTAAATATGAGTTGAATTTAGATGTTATTCAATATAAAAGATAGTTATTGATCAGCAACTGATCACTTTTCCTCTTTAAATTTAAGACCAGAAATAATAATTATTCAAACTTTTAGATTGGCTATGTTTCTGTGGTTTATGTTTGGAATAAATGTAGGCATCCCTTTACCTATATAATACTGATTTGTTATACATTGCAACGTAACGTCATGAGTCTATTTGACGTACTTTTGGTATGACGTCATTTCCTGTTATTTGTGACGTCATGACATCACGTCTTGTATTGGCGCCGTGTATCCAGTACAGTTCTTTCTTCCCTTTAAATAGTTTGTTTTATTTATTGAGTGTTTTTAAAGATGGTTATAATTCGAAAGAAACTGATAGGGGGCAACCGTTTACAGATTACTATTTTTTTTATTTTCAAAGGACCATTCACCTCGGAAAACAGCCTGAAATTTTTGACCGGAAATAACTTTTTCTGAAAGCATTAGTACCTGCAGAGACTCGACGAAGATAGGCACGTGGACATTATTGGTATGGGTATTTACGATTGTCAGCTTCGCTGGCTATTTAATCCCCTTTTACTTTGCAGTACACGTCCGTTTGTTGAAGATGATACCACATTCTTATTATGGTAGAGACATAGAGATACTCGTATCCCTGTCCGGTAAGAACAATGTTATAAGTTATAAGACAACCAACATGGATTCCGGAAAAGAAGATCATGCGAAACCCAACTACTCACAACTATACACGAAATCGCCTCTGATCTAGCAAATAAACAACAAGTTGATGTAATACTACTAGATTTTGCAAAGGCATTCGACAAAGTACCTCACTCCCGCCTTCTACACAAACTGGATTTCTACGGAGTCAGAGGAAACATAAAATCATGGATACAGTCGTTCCTATCCAACAGGACCCAACAAGTAATTCTGGACGGCACCAAGTCAGAAACGGCCGACGTACTATCTGGAGTTCCCCAGGGTACTGTCCTTGGTCCATTGCTATTTTTAGCATACTGTTAACCTAGAAATTATTTCGCGCGATTTAAGTTCGCGGTGTTCGCGGTTAGTAAAAATCCGCGAAAGTAAATAGCCGCGAACATGTCGAGGACAAGAAAAACGCGAAAGTTTCTCGTTTTTGAATGAAATTCATCATTTTTGTACGACGTTTATAAGACCGTATTATAAGTGCTTTTTTGTTATATGGAATGTTAAGTATATGTACGTTTTCTGAATAAAGCCTTTTATGATCACGGTACAATAATGAAAACATTCTTGAAAACGTGTTTAACAATACACTTAATATATGAACATGCGTGTAAATAGCGCTGTTTATTACCGGGTATGTCATAATACAAAATGACTGACAGTGTCAATAAAACTGTGAAAATATTTCCAGCGTAGTTTGCAATTTGTGTAAACAAATACAATAGGTAACTATCGACATCAAAAAGAGTTTGAGGGGGTTTAACGAAGGTGAGAACTATAATTAAGAAGCAATTATATACGAACCGAGCAATGTTTGTGACAGGTTATAATATCATTAATTTTGTCACTATGCGACTTAGTGTTCGCGGAGTTCGCGGGAGACTAAAAAACGCGAAAGTTTGTAGCCGCGAATATGCCGACAATCGGCAAAACGCGAAAATTTCTAGCCGCGAAAGTTTCTAGGTTTACAGTATATCAACGACTTGCCTGACATGATCACGTCCTCCTCATCCAAGCTATTTGCTGACGACAGTATGCTGTTCAGGGTAGTACAGAATGACAACGACAGAGCAAGTCTACAGAAAGACCTCTCCGCATTAGAAGAGTGGGAAAGTAAGTGGCAGATGAGCTTCAACGCTGCCAAATGCTCAGTCATCCGCATAGTACCTAAGGGCGAGCTACCATCAACACCCACTACGTACTGCACGGCCACACCCTTGAAGTTGTTGATGCCAGCAAGTATCTTGGAGTGACACTTACAGACAATCTATCCTGGGACTGTCATATCAGCAACATCACCTCAAAGGCCCACAGGACTCTAGGTTTCCTGAGACGAAACATCAAGGAGTGCACGCCACCGGTCAAGGAAGCCTCATACAAGGCCATGGTTCGTCCCATCATTGAGAATGCTGCCACAGTCTGGGATCCAACACAAGCTAGCCACATCAAGAAATTGGAACAAGTCCAACGCCGTGCAGCCCGTTTTGTCTTCAACGACTACTCCACTACGACACCAGGATGCGTCTCCAATATGCTGAAAGACCTAAACTGGGAGTCCCTCGAGAGTCGTCGCAGACAGAGCAGACTGTGCATGATGTACAAGATCCAGAATGGGCTTGTTGACATTGCAGCAGACACTTACTTCCACAAGAGTGATGCCAGGACACGTGGTCAACACCGACTATACCAGGAA